>BSBN01000804.1:4627500-5332280 GCA_027924645.1 Cunninghamia lanceolata
GAAACCTAATCTGGTTATTGACATTTGACCATGTCTTTTGCATCTTAGCAATAGTGGGGAATGTAGCCGTTCGATCATGATACAGGGCCAACATGTCTCTTATAGATTTGGGTGTAATTTGCACCATAAAGGGACCCTGTTGTATGGTGTTTGAAGGCACATGAAACAATCATGCGCATATATCAATTAGGTCAGGACATAGGTGCACATTTGGAACCATGAACTGTGCCAATTGTGATGTCCAAATCCTCATTCCAAAAGTTTCAGATTGTCCACTTTTACTTTTTGAATGCATCTCTGGTGTGCCCCTTCACGGAGAGCTCTGGTAGGTTTTTGAAGGGCTAGGTCGAAGATGCCATCTGCAAAATCTTTTACTTTCTCTGGGTCAATAGAATACCCTACCTCGGGAACCCTCGTCCTTGGGTAGGCTCTCTTCGGTTGTGCAAACGCTGAGGCATATGATTTGCTTTTCAAAAGCCTGTCAATTGATTCATAAATCCTGAGACCCTCCTAAGAAGACTATGCTTTGGCCATATCTGTGCCTGCAGGGAGAATGTGGGTGCTTTGACACAGTAATGGATGGAAATGCTATACTAGAATAATACAAAGCTGAAAACGCTTGCTAGGGACTGGAAATTGTAGGGGATACTAATGTTTCAGAGCAGAGAGACGGAGCAAAATGAGATCCACAGTTAAGGTTTATCTATAATTTAATGGGGCTTTTAATGACACATCATGCCTTATAAATGGCATTAACGTTGAAAAACCGTTAGTGTATCTTTCTAAATCGGCATGGGACTGAGTGTCAAACACATTATGAGAGTGGCTGCAAAAGTGCGTACTTTCAGGGATTTTGGGGATTAGAGACAACCTTAATGAATGCAAGACTTCCAAAAGAGAAGGGGCTTGCGCACTTGACACATGTTCACAGAACACTTATTTAAAAGAAAAGCAGGAAAAGAAAGCGGGAAAATAGGAGAACAATAAAACAGAAACTAACTAACTATAGTACATAAGAGACACTGCTTAATTAAAATGCTTCAGATAGATCCCATTCACAGGTATCTCTTCAGGTTCACCTTCCATTATTTCGAGCTCAAAAGAATTTTGTTGCTTACAGGAATGAATCTTGTAAGGGCCAGTCCACAGTGATTCAAATTTGTTGTGTCTACCAGGCTTGGCGGCTCTTTCATCCCACTTCAAAACTATTGAGCCAACTTCAAAATGGGGATTTGAAGTCTTCTTGTCAAAACAGTCCTTAATTATTTTCTGGTGTTTCATTAGTGACTCATGTGCTTTTTCCCTTTTCTCTTGTACTTCCAGGAGCTCTGCAAGTCTGACTTGCATGGGGCCATTTTCTTCAATCTCTATTTGTTTCAATAATTGTAGAGCAGGCATCTCTAATCTTAGTGGCATTACAGCTAGCTTACCACAGACTAATTCGTATGGAGACATCTTTGTCATTTGTTTCGGTGTGATTCTGTCAGCCCACAATGTTGTATTAAGTAGTCTGTGCCACTCTCTGTGATAGTTTGTCCCTATCCTCTTAATGAGTCTGATCAAGTTCTTGTTTGTAGATTCTACCAGACCGTTACCTTGTGGGTAGTAGTTTGAAGAAGTCTTCAAATAAATTCTGTTCCTTAGTACAAATTTAGATATTTTTTTTCTCAAAAATGCCTTAGCATTATCTGATATTATGGTACGAGGAGGACCAAACCGAGCAGTAATACCCTCTAGAAAGTCTAATATTACCTTTTCTATTGCTTCCTTGAGCGGTACTGCTTCACTCCATCTGGTGAAGTAATCTATGGCAGTTAGGATCCATTTGTGTCCCATACTTGACACAGGATTTATCATTCCAATAAAATCAAGACCCCATTGCGTGAAGGGTTCATCTGCGATTATGGGACTGAGAGGCATTGTTGCATTCCTTCTTTTCCCTGTGTAGAACTGACAAGACTGGCATTCTTTAACCAATTGATAACAATCTGTGAATAAAGTGGGCCAAAAGTATCCTGCTTGAGTTATTTTTATTGCTGTGGTCCTTGCTGAAAAGTGTCCTCCTGAGGCTCCATGGTGTAACTCATGTAGTATTCTTTGAGCCTCATCCTTTTCTATACATCTCAAAAGTATGCCATCAACATTTCTCCTGAATAAGATATGGTCAATTAGTACAAAGTGGGTCCCTTGCTACCTATAATACCTTCTCTTATCATGGGAGAGTTCATTTGGGAAAATCCCATGCTTCATAAACTAAATTTTGTTTATGACCCAGGAATTTTGATCAACCTCTTGGATTCTCAACACATTTTCACTTTCTGATTCTTGTGTCATCATTTTCTCCATGTCCTGAGCCATATATTGGCACAATCCTTTGCCTCTGACTAACTTAGTGGGTCTGACCTCCACATCGTATTCAAGGATCTTTGTTATCCAGTTATCTCTTTTCTCAGTGATCTCACCCTCCATGATATATTCTCTTACACTGGGATGAGCCACTAATATCAAAATTTTATTCCCTGTTACCATGTGTCTGAATTTCTTAAGGGCTTTGACCATGGCATATGCCTGTTTCTCCACAAAATTGTATCTGGCCTCATATTCCTTGAGAGTTCTAGAGAAAAAAGCTATTGGGTGTTCTCCTTCTTGTTATTCATCTTTCTGAGTCAAAACAGCAGCAACACTGAACTTAACACCATACACATACATTATAAAAGACTTAGAAAAGTATGGGTTTCTAAGTATTGGGGCTGTTGAAATAGCTTTCTTGATCTCCTCAAAAGCCTATCTCCCTTCTGCAGTCCATTTGAAAACCAGGTCTTTCTTTAGCAACAGTGTCATTGGTCTAATTAGACCTGCAAAGTCAGATATGAATCGGCTGACAAAATTGATCTTCCCCAAAAAGGATTGAACTACTTTCTTATTGACTGGCAGAGATAAGTTCATAATGGCAGTGACTCTCTCTAGATCAATAGAGACTCCTTCCTTTGACACTATATGCCCTAACAGTTTACCCTAAGGTACTACAAAGATACACTTCTTGGGGTTTAGGGATATTCTGAACTCTTAACACCTCTTAAAAATAGCCTCTAAATGATCAAAATGATCAACAACATTTTTAGAGAAAATATTGAGGTCATCTAGATAAATCAAGATGATCTTGTTTATAAGCTCCCCAAAAGCTACATCCATGGCTCTTTGAAAAGTGGCTCCAGCATTTGACAGGCCAAAAGGCATCTTAGCATATGCAAATGTTCCCCATTTTGTAGTAAATGTAGTCTTATGCTGGTCTTCATCAGCCAACCAAATCTGATTATATCCAGAGAAACCATCCAATAGGGAAAATCTCTCTGATCCAGCCACAGTCTGTAAAATTTGTTCCATAGAGGGCAGTGGATAATGGTCTTTTAAGGGTGCTCTATTCAGATCCCTGAAATCCACATAGAGTCTTATGTCACCATTCTTTTTTCTTACTGGCACTAGGTTTGATACCCAGGTTGAGTGCTTGATTGGAAAAATAATTTTTGATTCTAAGAGCTTCTGCAACTCATCCACCATTAGAGGTTCAATCCTTGGATTTACTGGCCTTTGCTTCTGTCTGACTAGTTTAGATCCTTTAGTTAGTTCTATGGTGTGCTAAATGATGTCTCTATTATAGCCATGGAGGTCTTCATAGGTCCAGGCAATCACCCTATCATATTTTTCACATAAATCAATCAATCTTTCCTTTTCTTGCTGGGTTGTAGAATTGCCAATCTTCAATTTTCTTCCTTCTCTAACTTGGATTTCAGAATAATCTTCTCTATTTGCTTGAAACCTCTTCTTCTCCAAGCTTACATCTTCTGGGTCAAATACGTTTTCTAAGGTAATCAGTCCTTTAGGGAGCTTATTTGACTTTAGTTGAATAATTTGGTCACCATATGTTTCCTCAATTTTAGGTTGCAACTGATCAGCAAATTCTCCTGACTGTTGTAAAAATGAAAGTACTTGAAAATCATTTTTAAAAACTTGCCAATTTTGGTCATTGTTTGGGATAGTTGGCCTCACTATAACTTTGACTGACTCATTGTTAACTAGTAGATCGGTTGTTGGATCAAACTGGGAACCAATCTGTGTCATTCTATCTGCCTCAGAATTCTGGGCTCTAGGAACTACTTCAATATTGAAAGCCTCAAAACCATCTATTAGGTCCCAAATTCTGTGCCTATAGGATCTCATCCTTACATTTTTGGCTACTGCCTTTTCTCTTATTTGTTTCACCACTAGTTCTGAATCTCCCCTTACTAACAGATTCTTTACTCCTTTTTTCTTTGCCAACATGAGTCCATGTACCAAGGATTCATACTCAACATCATTATTGGTACAGGCAAACTGAAAACGGATGGCTCTTAAAATTTTCTCACCATTTGGGGCAGTAAGGCAAACTCTTGCTCCAGCTCCATTCTTACTTCTAGCCCCATCAAAATTTAGAGTCTAGATTTCTGAATCCTTTTCAGATTCTTGAATCTGATTAGGTTCTTTCCTTAAAACATTAGGAATTTCTTGGTCTTCTTCAAATATGACATAAGTGCCTAGACCTGTGGAGTCATAATTTCCATAGGGATCACTTTGCATCATAGTCAACAATTGGTTATTCTCTTCCTCCTGTTGGTCATGTTCAGTCTAGTCACCTATCTCTTCAACAAAGATTCTCTCCTCTTTATTTAGCATAGCATGAGCTACCTCTAATTTTGGGGTTGGTTCATTTGTGATATGGTCTTTTGATAATGGCTCAGATAGTATTTTCATCTTTGTCCCATATTTGGTTCTCAAAATAAGGTGTGACCAATCTAGTGACATGTACCCTCCTATCTTGGCTGTGAAATCTCTGGATAAACATAGACCAAAAATAGGGGGAATATCTATGACTACCACATCCTGATTTACAATTATATTGGGCCAAGTATATAGTTGCAATGGGAGTTGTTTAATTTTCCCTATTGTTTGCATCGATTTCCCATCCAACTGCATAACTCCTCTTGCCAGTGGCTCATATTTTATTTTCAAAGCATCTGCTATTTGCTTCGGCATTACTGTAGTACTAGCCCCAGAGTCTATCATTGCATTATGCAGTAATTTCTTCCCAACTATTAGAGTCAAATAAAAAGGATCTGGTTTAGATTTACCTACCTTAGGTGCATTATTCAACAGGGCTGTTGTCTGTAAAGGTACAGTATCTTTGAGCTGCAGCTTTTCTTTATCAGCAAATCCTCCTTTAGCACCAGTATGTTTAGGAACTTCTTGGCCCTACAGAGCTTCTTGCAATAGTGTCTTCTGCTCAGGAATAGCTAGCATATCCCAGATTGATACTTGCATTGGCATCCTTTTTAGCTTATCTACCACATTCACAGGTCCTAATGCTTGGGCCTTTGGATAATAAGGGTACCTTGACTTTTCTAGAACTTGTCCTGAGGTTAATTGATTTTGCACAGGCTGGGGAATTTCTAGTCTAGAAACTGTGTTCTGATGACTTTGAAATGGAGGAGCTCCCAAGATCCCATTATTAGTAACTTCAAGTTGTTCCATCATTCTCCTCTTTGCTCTAGTATAGTAATCTGATTGCACCAATGGCTTCTTGGAAGTAGATGCTTCATTTAAAAACACTGACTCTTCATCTTCAATCCATGAAAATAAAGCATGCTCAGGGGCTATTTCTTCTTCCTGTTGTAAGGACATTCTTTGCATCTGGGCCACCAGGACTGCATTTTGTACACCCAGAGACTGATATTGTGAAGTGTTAGAAGTTACAAATTGTCCTTCTAATCCTCTCTATTCTGCTATCTTTTGCTATAAATTTCCCCTAGGGAAGTCTCTAGGCATATGGGCATTGTTGCAAGAAAAACACCAAGCATTTGTACCATCTGCAAAATTATTTTGCCCTGGAATAATTTCCCTGTTGGGATTAGGAGGAACAGCCTATAGACGTGTAGGGACTGTGACTAACTAGTTTGATGGCTGAGGATTAGCTTGCCTTGAGGGCCTTGATATTGATTTGGCTGAAAGGGAGGCCTATTTCCTTGGTAACCTTGATAAGGGGGCTTTGGATAGGGATTATGTTGCCTCTTTAGATTAATTATCTCATTTGAGAAGGTTCTTAAGATGTTCTTGACATCATCCATTTCAGATGATCGAACGAGGGCAATTACTTTAGCAGGTTGCTGAGGAAAAGAATACATAGACACAAGTGGGGTTATAGGATTAGGAGCTTCTTGAGGCAAAGGTAGGGTAATTTCTGGGAACATGGGCATAGGAGGTCTTGGGGGCAATTTTCCAACATCTATTAAGTTGTTTTCAGCCTTGACTGCCAACTCATAAGCTTCTGGTAGTGTCTAACCTCCAAGGGACTGGATCATCACTGATATATCTGAGTTTAAAGCTTTAAGGTAAAACACAATAGCCATACCTGGTAATGGTCTTGCTGTGGCAGGGATCCTCTCCCAAGTCTTTTAAAATCTTGAATTGAAATCAGTCATAGCTTCTTGTGGTGCCCTTTTGATGGTGATCAATTGTTGGAGCAAAGAAGATTTATCACCCTTTTCTTTAAATCTTTCAAAGAAAGCATCACCAAGTTGATCCCATGTGGATATTGTATTTGGGGTTAAAGATCTATACCAGTGCAGAGCCTTCCCTTTGAAAGAAGCTGCCAACAGTCTTATAGCCACATTATGTTGAGTGATCACATGCACTGCACAGACATTAGATACATCTTCCTCAGGTGTCTTGAAATCTTCCCCACTGAACTTAGGTAGAGCCTTCAGAGCATTAGCTGGAATAGCATCCCAAGTGGCTGGTGGTATTGGGAGAATCAGAGGACTGCCAGTGTTCCAATTTACATAATTCCTTGGGGCTATAGGTGCTCCCATATTTTCTCTTGGTGGTGCTACAAACTAATTCACTCTTCTCCTTGGATTAGCTACTAGCAGTGGCAAAAGAATACCTAGATTAGCAGCAGATTGAGCTCTAGTTACAGGTCCATAGCTCTGACTCCTTGTAATTCCCTGGCTCATACAATCTTGATAGAAACTTCAAGAATGGTCCCACCGGGCGTACCAAAAACTGTTGATGTGTAAAATTGTGCAGGTTCCAACACCAACATGGGAAGTTTCAGGAATGTGGGACTTGCTACCTGAAATAACCTCTAGATTTTAAAGAAGCTGGCTCTTCTTTATTTTAAACAGGTTTGGGAAAAGGGTAGGAAGTAAACATAATTACAGATGCAATGGAAAACAAATCTATCTATGGCAATGCGCCTAAATAAAGTGTTTCTCTCAACTAAGCACAATGAAGCTATCCTTATAATTCAGTTACATTAAAGAGTAGATACTGCATGATTAACATAAACAAATGAAATGAATAAAATCAAAGGCTTACAACCAGACAGTTTGCAATGACACAGAAAATATCAACCAAGGCATAGAACTTAGTCTTTCTAATTAATTTTCTAGCAATATAAGAGGCACAGATACATGCACAGTTACATTTACTTTCTGAATCAAGAATAACAAAATAAAGGCAAATGATATTCACTGGTCACAGCAAAAGTCTCAAACTTCTCTTCTTAAATCTCTAATAGAAAACTCTGTAGCAAAACTATCTCTGAATGAATCTAGAATTCTAACTCCAAAAAAAACTCTTATCGATCATTACAAATGTTACATATTTATAGCACAAGATCGACTCTAGATTGTTTGCACAATCGAATCCCAATGGCCTAACCACACTGGAGCTAACTGGAAGTCTCTGACACTTAAGATCTTTCGGATCCACAAACAGTTACATTTTATGTAAGTCCATTGGTTGTGACAAAATATGTATGGTGCATCTCCTTCTACAAGGAACAGACACTTGGTGGCTTCCGCACTCTTTAAACAATGAATTCTAAGACACATGGCAGCATCTGCGCGCATATAACTTGAAACTTCTTCGTCTCTCAGGAGAAATAGGAAACTGACACACGGCAGCTTCCACACCAACTAGAAACAATACGTGCCTTAATCCGCACCTCTTTACTAAACTGTGTCTTTTATGCTCAAGTGGCCTCCGCTTATGACAACTATCATGATCTGCTGCTCTGAAGCTTAAAGACATACTTAAAAATGGGGCCCATAACTCTTTGCTTGCTAGCTTTTAAACAGGAACAGGTGTCAGCTTCCGCAGCACTGCTGACTGATACGTGGCGGCTTCCACACTCTTCTTCAAACATTAGAAACCTTTTTTAGATTCATGCGAAGGTCGACACATGTCAGGCTCCGCATCACTGAACAAACATTTAGTATTACCAGAGAAAAGGGGCAAAGGCTTTTATCATTAGCACTGCATTCACCACGTGGCGCATTCTGCAACTTGTAAGTTAAAACACAATAGAAACATCCTCCGCTACATTGCACGCTCCGCTTAAAGTTGTAACTAAAAAACAAAATGCAGCTTAAAACTGGGGCTTGACACTTGGCATATCCCGCGACTCTGGCAAAATGAAACCCTCGCAGCAACTTAGAAACATTCAGGGCTCGATACTGAAACTTGCAAGTGCGCTGCTAAAACAAAATGTAGAGTAATTTACTCTACAATATGCAAAAAATGGATTTGTTGAAAAGGCTTTAGAAACTTTCAAGCAAATGCAATTGGCATGTGTAAAGCCAAATTAGCTCAGCATAACCCGAGCACATTATAATGCGCTTGTGTTATGCTGAGCTAATTTGGACGTGTTTTTCCAGTTTCTAACCAAAGTTTTAGATAATTTGGAGCATGCTCCCCCTCAGGATTGTACTTTTTTCAATGAAAAGTCAAAAAAATACCACCATAATCTTAAGCTCTTCTTTATCTATCTAACCATATAATTTTTTTCACATTTTGAGTACGTTAAGGGTTTCATTAGGAATTTCTTTTGTTAGTGTATCCATTTTTTGTCAAAAACTAGTGTCTAGTATTTTTGACTTTTTTAACCGTTCATCGAAATTTGAAATAAGTTACATTTTTAGAAACTAGACTCCATTCTACACATATTCAAAAAAAAATTATTTTCGATTAGTTTTCAAAAAAATTAGGGGGGAGCATGCTCAATTTTCTGTTTTTTAGGATGTGTCCACTTTGAAAATTACTAAAAAATTAATTATTCATGAAAAAATTATCAGAAAAATCAGGGATAAACTACATGGTGTTAGCTAATTTCTCACTAAAATGATTTTTGAAATACTAAAAAAAAGTTAACTTTTTAGGGGGAGCACACCAGATGCTATGTTATATTTTTTTGAGAAAAACAGGACCAATTTTTGTGCTCCCCCTTTTTGAACCCCTTAATCTCAACCATTTTTGAAAAAAAAATAGTAGTTTAGAAACTAGATTCGGAGCACTACGACTCTTGTTTTGGTTGCATCTTCAAATTTTGAGTGTAACTATCTTCAATTTCTCATCCAACATCAATGTTTCCTGATTTCAAAAAAAATGGCATCTTAAGACCCCCTTTTGATCCCCCATCTTTGTGCACTTACCCAAAGGTTTTCAACTCTAGGAACCTTATGTGTCTTGATTATCCAATGTGTTTACTATGTGAAGATTCTTCCATGATGGTTTCCATTTTGAATAAAAATATGAATCTAATAGATTACATCAAACATGTATTTATCTTGTGATCAATTGTGTAGTTAAGTCTATGGGATAATGTAAGAATTTGTGAAATCTATCAAAGCATGTGGTATTTAATCATGTTTTGTGAACATTCTAGTGACCTTGTGTGTTTTTGTCTTAAGTTGTGATACAAGGTATCTGTTGTGTAGTCTCACAACATGCCCCATTTTGCCTCAGCAAAACAAGGACCCAACTTTTTGCTTAGGCTTCTGTGTTTCCCTGTTTTGGGCGGTATTGTAAAAGTCATGTCCTAATCTAAGTCAAAATGTCAAGTTCAATAATTTTCTTCTAAGAGGTCACCATTGGATAGAGAATTAAATTCTAAACAACTTTGCCTTTTGGATCATGTTGAAATTTGTCAAGACAAAGAAGTTATGCATGGTCAAAGTTTGGCCAAACGGTCATAGGGATGTTCACATTAACTTAATATCCGGATGTTTCTAAATATCCATATCCATATGGACATTTCACTAAAATCATGATATCTCCCTCGTTTCTTAATGAAATCCAAAAATTCAAAATGATTCAGAAATCTTGAGACGGGGAGAACAAAACCCAGAAACTATTTTTTAAAATTCGCAAAAAATCAAGGCGATGTTCATAAACATTAAAAATGTGAATACTCATTAATTTTGAAAAGGTATTGGTATTTGACAAATTTATTTGTTTTTCTGTGGTAGGAAATTGAAAGTGCAACCAATTTGAAGTTGAGCTTTTTGGAGGAGAGGAATATGTTGAGGATCTTCCAAAAGCCAGTTGTCAAGATGTTGATGTCACCCATGTGCTGTTCTCAAGTGGCCACCATTGATTGTTTTGGTTGGATCTTCACCATTGGATTATCGTAACTGAATCCTATCCTTGTCCTATAAAAGGAGATGGATTGTCATTTTGTAATCTATTAGGAGCTTAATTGAGACTTAATTGTTGAATGTCATAGTTCTTTCTCGAGACCAAATTGTATATATGTATACATTTTTAATGTTGAGTGAAATAGATATCCAAATTACAAATTAATTGTAAATTCTAAGTAAGATTGTGTGGATGTCATCTTAATACATCACTGTGATTTGTTGTGTCCCTTGGAGTGCATTTCAACTGGTGAATATTGTTGTCATCCTATCCCTTTGAAGATTAGCATCAACCATGTGTAGTTGTGGATTAATCTGGCGAAGCATGGTTTGATTTTATCTCTTTTCATGAAATATTGAATTGTGCATATGGATCAATGGTCGAACACTCAGTCATTTCAGATAATTTTAGAATTTTAAGTTCATTTCTTTTAAATTTCATTAAATCACCTTCATCAACTGCAAAATATTGATACATAATAAGCAGAACAAAGTAAATATGCAAACATCCGTAGATACATGAACATCTTATGCATATTTGAACAAATTGCATGTAAGATTGAAAATATCATGCAAATAATTGTAAATAATGATAAAGATCATAGAAATATCAGCTTGTAGGCACATTAGTTAGAAAAATTTGAAGTGCAGAAGCATAATTAAGCCAAGATTAGTTCAAATTCAAGTAAATTCAGAAGAACTAATCAGAGTTAGAAATATATTCAGAATCAATCTAAATAAGAGACAAAATCAAGTGAATTACTCAAAGTTAGGATCAAATTAATGTCTATTTGCTTAAATCCTGACTTGACAGAGTAAGATTTGACAAAATTGTTGAAGATTTGTGCAAAGTAAGCATAAATGATAAGATATTTGAAGGAATCTTGAAGAACTTTGAAGAAATTATTGAAGTACATAAGGCCCCAAATTGATTAACAGCAACACACATCAACCTATGAGTAATGTCAGATAATTATGAACTAATGCACGGAGACTTGGGATCATAAATTCATTCTGAAGTTATCGTATCTTTCAAGATAAATAAAGGTTTGTTGTGTAACTTTTATTTCTTGTTGTTATGACTAACATCATTATCAACAGTATCCAACTTAAGAGAATGGCATTGTGGACATCATGCACGATTCACACATGTACACCCTTTTGTGACAACTGTATGTGAAAATAAAGAATGTTTGATTGTGTTTTTGATTAAGATAACATCGAGAAGGGCCCAAACCCATACAAAGAAGCCATGCAGGTGAACAATGAGAGTTTCACTAGCAGTGAAACAAAAAGTAACTAAAGTAGACTAAGAGAAACTAAACTAAAAGGACCATAACAGAACAACAAAAACTAGCAAAGGACTGACAAGAGAATAGATACAGCTCTGAGAGGTGTTTGAGGCCACTGATGGTCTGCCATTCATAGTTTAAAAAATCCAACTTGTCTTCAAAGGTGGTCTCCACAGAGCCGTTAACTTGCACATCAATAATATCCCCCTGATCAACCGGTTTCCCTTTGGCCAATTGAATTTTGGGCTTGGTTTTGTTAGCAGGGCCAGTCTAAGTAATATGTTGCTTAGTAGGGCTAGGAGCCAAGTTCTTAGTAGTGCTAGGATTTTGTTGCGTGGCTACCTTTCCTTTTTCCAATTCAGATTGAAAAAATAAAGGGTCATAAGAGATTTCTAAACCGTCGCTCTACTAAATGCAATAATTTCCTCCATATTGATTTTGATGGAATCCTATGTTATCTTCATCGTGTTCATTTCCTGCTCCAAGTACTCCCATCTCTCAAAAGTATTAGCAAATTTCTCAACTTCCTTCCATACATCATTAGGCACCTTATCATTCGGCCACTCAGGAGCCTCAAAATGAGCCACCACCTCCAAATGTTGAATTTCTTTTTAGTATTATAGAACTGAGCCAGCTGCTACTTAGGACTTGATTTTGTAAATCTATTGCTTTATAAAGAGTGACAATTTTCTCCTCCAGATTGAGGCACGTGTTGCATTGGTAATTCCCTTGAGGACTATCCTGATTGACCTAGTCAGAGGAATGATGGAAACTGCTAGTAGGGGCATGGACTTTGTTCACATCAAAATTGGTAGAGGGGTCGACAGGTGAGTGGTGGAGGGACTCAAGTTGGAATGAATGGGTGGGAACTAGGGGATTAGGAAATAGGTTAGCCTTACCTTTAGCCAAGGGGTTGGTGAAACTAGGGTGTGCAAGGGTATGCACAGGATCTTCAATGACACAACAATGTTCAACATCCACAGGATCGAGGGTAACAACTAAAGGGTCATTGAAAATAACCTTGTTCTTCTTTTTACCCTTGGAGGGAGGGGAAGAAACCTTAGCTTTAGGCGGGTCCAGGGAGACAGAGGTGGTAGGCTTCCCCAACTTGCAATTTTTAGCATGGGTCCCCTCGTTAGAGTGGTATTCTACAAGGGAGGTATTGTAGATGTGAGGCCAAAAGGGGGGGCCAGGGTTTGAGCAAGTTTAAAATGATACATAGTACAAATAAGCCCTTGGTGCAAAGGCAGGTCTTTTTCACCTATGAGGACTTTGTGGATAGACTCTTCAAGGGAGGAAAATAGCTAGAAAGAAAAAATCATTTTAATGTTATGACGAAAGTGATTTAACATAGGAAAAAGGTAAGTATGGAACCTTTAGAAACGACCCTCCAAGGTTATGTACCTCATTAGTGCCTCTGCCATCCTCTTCCAGACACCAGGGAGATCCTCCCTATTGAAGTTGTTCTGAATCCTATTAATATTCTCATCCCACTTCAAGAAATTATGCATAGCCTCGTGGTAATTCCCTTTAACTTTCTTAGGGATATGAACCCCTTCCATCTCAACACCCATAATGACAGCAATGAGCTCTTCAAAGACCTTGAATGAAATGCCAAGAATGTAAACAACCCTAGCCTTCCAAGAACTGGAAAATTCCCTTGATAAGATAGTGTCAAAGCCATTCAAAGCTTCACAATAGGAGGATATGTGCTCCTTCTGCAGAATACTCCAAACTTCAGCATCTACTTGTATATTATCACACCTAGCAGGTTCGATCTGAATGAGATCACCTCCCATGGTGAAGAGAAGAAGAGAAGTTGAGTTGCAAAAGGTAATGTAGGAAAAGGGGCTTATGGGAGATAGGTTTCAATACAATGAAATGGAGATAATGGTATGAAATAGAAAGACTTCCTTGCCATTATATTCTTCCTTCCAGTGAATTCTATCACTCATGCGAACCAAAATCCTAAGGACATCTTGATGCAGTTGATTAATTATTAGAAGGAGCTTCATTTTTAACTATGGAGGCAATATGACTTGGGAGTGAGACCTTCAAATTGGGTGCCATAATTGGCTAGGAAATTAGCTGAGCTATTCCCCTCCCTATATATATGTTGAATTTTTATTTTTTCAAAATTTCAATAGTTTTTTTTTTAATTTCTCCAATGATGTCTTGGTAGGACCAATTAGGGGTAGCTCTTGAATTTATCATATCCAGAACATTTTGGGAGTCTCCTTCAATGACCAAACTCTTAATCCCTTTGTCAGTAGCCATTAGAATGCCTTGCAAGGAAGCATTAGCTTCAGCAAAGTTACTAGTTTGTATACCTAAGTTCTCTGCATAGGCACCAATGATCTGACCCTTCTCATTTCTTATAAGACCACCCCCACCTGCTTGCCCTAGGTTTCTCTTAGCTAAACCACCAAAGTTTAACTTGCACCATCCAGTATCAGGGGGGTCTAGAATGTTTGATTGTGTTGTTATAGATATTTTAGTGTTAATCTATTGTCATGATTGTTTATATGGAGGCTTCCTCAGGGAGGACCCTGAGATCATCATTTCTATTAATATATGGCACTACCATATCATGGATTCTCATAGGTAATTTTGGCATTGGTCATTCTCATCCCATTGTGTGTCTCATGATGTGTTTCATGTGGAATTAATAGTATGTGTTATGTAAGTGTTTAGATATGTGAGTCGTTGTGTGTTGATTTTGAAACAAGTGTTAGAGAAATATTAGCAAGATGAATTGAGTAATTTCTATGGATATGATGACTTGTATAGATCTTTAGATTTAATTGAAATGATAATTGAAGAATATGCTTTTATGGTAAATGATAATGAAGTAAGTTCTATGGTTCTAGCATGAGACTTTATGTTTGACTTTTGAAATGAACATTGGCATCTTGGAACTCTAGATTTATCAAATATATAAAGTGGTGTATGGTACCTTGTGTTCTTAGAGTATATTGTTGATGTGTTGGTACAAAGTTGAGATGCTTTATCTTATCCTCTTGAGGACTTCCAGGAGGAAGCCTAATCCTAGGGAGAAGAATGTAAGGACCGCCTATTCTATTATAGGTGACTCTAGTGATAGATATATTGATATTTGTATCAAGAATGTTTTGGAGATGGATTAGACATCTATTTAGTTAATCTATGATCATAGAATATATTTTTATATTGAATCACTCAATTCATTTTCATAATACAAAATTGTTGAAATGTTGATGTTAGACTTTAATGTTATGATATTGAATGTGGACTTAAATATTATGGTTAGATTAATCAATCTTCATAATATTATTATACTAATTATTATTGTAAGTTGGATTTCTCAACATATCGATTTGTATGGATTTTAGTTATAATATGATCATAAGAGACGTCAATGGTAAAGGTGAGATTTAAATCATTGTTATGAATATTTTTTATTATGTATTTTAAAAAATTTATCAATTTTTCTTCAACTATTATATATATATATATATGCATTTGTTTCGAGTATGCAGGTGATAGTTCTATTATTGTGTGGAAGGGAGTTATAGGGATCATAAATATGTTATATTCCTAGGTAGTGGTATGTCTTGAAAAGGATAAAAATAGGTTGTATGAGTGGGGAGTTAAAAGAAGAAAAAAAAGAGGTGTTATGGAGAAGGTTCTGTAAGAGTCAAGGACAACACTGAGAGGGGGCGGTGAATCAGTTTTGTGTAAATTCTTAACTTTTTGCAAACTTTATCTTAAAAGACAAATAGAAAGGAAGACATTAATGATTTGTTGAGCTCATATGCACAAGACTGATAGTGAAATATGTGAACCAAAAACTTATAAGCAAAACACAAATATGCACACATAGAGACAAATTATGACACAAAAATTTCTGGAGTGGAAAACCCTCTCGGGGTAGAAAAAACACTCAAAGTTGCCTCACTCACTTATTCAAAACCTCACTAGTTACATGAAGGTCTCACTGACCAAAGAAGCTTCACTAGCTTTACAAGATGCCTCACTGGCACATACAGAGGTCTCACTAACCACAAGCCTCACTGGCATAGGAAGGTCTCACTGACCACAAGCCTCACTGGCATAGGAAGGTCTCACTGACCACAAGCCTCACTAGCATAGGAAGGTCTCACTGACCACAAGCTTCACTGGCATACTGTGCCTCACTGGCAAACCAAATCACCAATAGAAATAATAAACAAAATCAAAGGGTTACTCTGTTTCCATTCAATTCACAATTCATTCACCTGATTATCTATGCATAACAATTCACCTGATTATCTCTACATAACTCAACACTCTTTCTTCATCACATATCCAATATTATATTCTCATCATTCTTTTCTCTTAAAGAGGATTTCTATAAAATATCTTCAATTGTGCATATTGAATCACACCAAAAAGCTAACATACAATGTTCCTGCAAAACATTATATACAAGATGATTTTTCATAATTTGTTTTCCCTCTATAATTATTTTAATCTGCAAAACAAATTGTCTCTTCAATGCCTTGGAATCTTTCATATTCCTTCAAAAATTTCTCTTGCATCTGATCACACAATATCTGTAGTAAAATTATAAACAAAAGGACTCTCAGTTCTCTGCATATTTATCTTCAATATTTCTTGTGTGAGAAAAACAAAATCTTTCTCACAATTCAATCTTCTTCAATTAACTTTACATCTGCTCCAAAAAATCTCTCTACTCATTTGCATGTCCTTTCATCTTCTTTTTATCTTCCTGTAAAAATCATTTGTAAAAAGAATGACCATGTATCCAATTTCAATAAATGATATTCTTTTCATAAAAACTTCAATCACTTCATCCAAAAAAATTATCTTCAATCAACTTCTTTGTCTTCTCTTAAAAGATCTTCTCCTTAACAATATTCTAGACACATAAAAAATCTTTTTAAATCTCCAAAATCCCGGAAGAGAAAGTGTTTGAAAATAGAAAAAAAAACTCTTTTAAAACTTCTAACAATTCCACTTAACTCCCATAAAAATATTCTAACAACAACTCCACTAAACTCCTTTGCAATCAAGTTCAAACTCCACCTTAAAAGAAACTTTCTAAAACCAAATTCATAACATTCGAAGGCAAATACGTTCACGGGAACATCAATATAGAAGAGTCGGGCTCATAGTTTAAATTGCAACCGTTGGATAGTGTCTTCGCACCCTTTGCATATTTAAACTCTTTTAAAACTTCTAACAATTCCACTTAACTCCCATAAAAATATTCTAACAACAACTCCACTAAACTCCTTTGCAATCGGGTTCAAACTCCACCTTAAAGGAAACTTTCTAAAACCAAATTCATAACATTCGAAGGCAAATACGTTCACGGGAACGTCAATATAGAAGAGTTGGGCTCATAGTTTAAATTGCAACTGTTGGATAGTATCTTCGCACCCTTTGCATATTTAAACTCATCCCTTGATTTAAGCTTTGGCGCCCATGCGCTCACCACACCACCGATGATACCGGTCTGCTAGAAAAAGGGGTCGGTCAGACCACGACCCTAATGCCCTTAAGTTGTGACTAAAGTCACTTATAACCTGCAGCAGTAGGTCACCAATGAAATAGATAAAAGTGCTCGACGGGTGGATTTAATACTTAGTATAGAATTTATATAAGAAGGGTTTTAAGACAAGATCTTAAACAATGGAAAACCCTTAGTCACTTTCAAAGACTTTAAGGATTTCAATCTTCTACATCTGCAATCTGCAAAGATTAAAGACTATCAAGATTCCATGACAAACAATGTCTTCCTCGAACATAACAACATGACACATGAACTCTGTGAATTCCTAAATCATGAAGCACAAACTCTTCAAAAAGAAGCAACAAGTGAATCATGTGAACTTTGCAGAATGTTGTATGAAGCTCATGACAATACCAAACTACCACTGCAACTTCTGACTTGACATTATGAATGCAATTCTTAGATGAGGAACCTGTCAACACTTCTAATCAATAAGAAGAAGGCATCTCCTACACTCAACTTCATGAAGGCTCATACACATGGAAGAAAACTCCAAACAACACATCTGATTACTAACTTCTACAACATCTTAGGCATAGCAGCAACTGCTCCTGATCAAGAGAATAATATGAACAAACCTTTAGTTTGATGAACAAACTTCATGCAACCATACTGACCATGATCAATTCCAAGCATGATCAACCACACTTTAAAGTCCTGATAACCCCAAGAGAATGAATTCTTAGCATGATCAATTACAAGCATGATCAATGAATGTTAGTATCAATATCTTATGATCACAACATTGGACCCAAATGGACAACCTGTGAACAACATGAATGTTAGTATCAATATCTTATGAGAGCATCATATTATGTGATCAAACTGATCAAACAAGTCCTGTCATTAAATATGAACACCAGACATTCAAAAACATATCCTGATCAAATGAGATATCCTGCCATATCTGCATCACCATCAACTCAACACCTTTTTGACATCAATGACAATCTACTTTCATCAGGTTCTAGATTGATTCTATCCAAATTACTTTAATGGTTGTCATGTTCATTTTTAAAAGGAATGTAACTATTTGTTTTTGAGGAGTGGTAATTTGTTTTCCTCATTTTAGTATGGAAGGCCATAGGTCACAAATGGTGTCTTTTCCTTGCCTAAACAATATTAACTTGGAGATTGTTGTTCATGTGCACTCTATGTTAAAATTGTAGATGAAGTTGTATGTAGGAGAGAAGCATCAAGCAGTCAATTGTATTCACTTATCTCAAATATTTTATCAACAACAGTTAGTCATAAATGTAGGATGTTGCACCCTGGATATGATTTTCTTTCTAAAAATGCTAATCTTATGAGCGTGTGTAAAGAACATAGAGTCGATTTCAGTGAGCCAATTTCAAAAATCATTCATGTTATTGGTGACAAAGCCACAACTAGGGAAACAATGAAAAAGGTTGGTACACCTTGCTAAAGAAATTAGTTTTCCAGTAATGAGTAATGATTAATATGTGTTTTCTTCCTGTTATGTATTATTGGGATTAATGTGATAAAAATTTATTTTAGATTCCTCTAAAGGATGTTGTTACATTGTTAATGTCATGGTCATCTTAGATTGTTCCCTTTTATGATTCTGAGGATGTTGAATAATATAATTTAATCATAAGTCTCTAGATTAAGCTCTAGCACTTAGTTAAAATTGAACTTTGTTTTTCAAGATCTCAGCTAATCCAAACAATCAGCTTTATATATATTGGCTTGATGAAAATATATAGGGGTATTTGGATGAATTGTTGTTGATTAATTTATTCTTTTGTTGGAGTTTGGAATGGATTGGTTTTTCTTTGTTTTATTGACTTATATTGATTCTATGTGACCATATCAAACTTATATAATAGCCCTCAAGTATGATTGTGATGATTGGAAATCTTTTTTTTTTGCTTATACCATGGTCATTGCATTCCATGAAGACTAAAATTCTATGAGGCACCCTATCAAACAATTCATATCTTTTGTCTGTGTTTGATAGCTATTAGCAAAGGTTTGTGGAATCAGGCTTTACACTTGCCAATTGAATTAGATTAAAAAATTTATCTAAAGCCATTACAACAAATCTATTTTGTGCGATGACTTCTCTTAGAAGCATTCTAACAAATAGTTCTCGTTCCTTGAATGTGTTCTACATTGTTTCAATCTCCTTTTGGCATTTGACTTTACGCCTGCCAAGTGCATTTGCTTGGTGTTTCTAGCGTCTTTTCAACAAATTCGTTTTGTGCTTAACCTGTAAATTGCATTGTTTGTGTTAATCTCTCCTTGAGACATTCTGTCATTCAATTGTGTGTCCTATGTACTTCCACTTTTTAGTGGAAGAGGTTGTGTAATTTAGCATTTGTTGTATTAGATTGTGATCAATATTTGTGGATATGAACACTAATGACTCTGATCAAATTTATTAACAACTTTTTATGCATCTTTCACCTAGATACATTTTTTAGCCAGTGGGATTCTATACTTTCATACTTGCCCAAGACCAATAACATACACCGCATATCAACAAATTGAGATATAGACAACATTCTAACATTCCTCCTTCTGATGTGCATACAAAACATGCTCTAATCAAATAAAATGTATTGTTGTAGAGGTATCACTATAAACTCATAATACACAACTATAAAATATCCTTCGTGCCATTAGAATTATTTTCAAGACAAGATTAATTTTCGCTTTTGATCAAAGTGCAGTTGTTAGATGCCTAAAGATTACAACAATGACCTTTTAAGAATTAGCATTTTAGTAGCATACTTATGAATTTCAATTATACTATAGTAATGAACCGTAGATTAAAGGAATGTTTTTTTTTTCAAAGTTATCTTGTTTGTGCTTAACACAGTTTATGAAATATGTGAAGACTCTAACTTGTTGATAGGAATGCTTGAGATGTCATTAAGTGTACCTTTGTTAAGAAACTATGTGTGCTTCTTTTCTTGCACTATTTTATAAAAGGATATGAACTAATTTTATAGGCATCTAGTTAGATCTTTTGCTAAGTAAATAGGTGTAGACACCTAAAACTGACCATGTCCTCATAACCCTTCGACATCCCCTATACATTAATCTTACAACACATTGTCCCTTAATTCCTTTCCCAAATTATTTAAATAAATTATATTTATTTAATTAATCTATTTCCTCCATCACCTAAATTAAATAAATAAATTATATTTATTTATCTAATCCATTTATCCCTTTTAGCCAAAATTAATTGAATAAATCTTATTTATTTAATTAATTTATCCTCCCATTATCCCCTCTTCAATAATTAATTAAATAATTTTATTATTTAATTTAGTTATTGAGAGTCTCATGACTATCTTTTCCTCATCCTCATCCACTTGCCATAATCAATGAGGGTCCCAAAAATTAAATTAAGTACATTCATTTCAACCATCCATTCCATATTACATCTCTTAATCCTAGCCATTCACATAAGGATAATCCCTAGAAGCTTCCTTTGTTTCCCTAGAAATCCTTATCCTTAGCCTAATGTGCTCTCAACCAATTCTAGTCATTGATCTAATCCTTTAATCCTAGCCCTTCATTCATCATATCCAACCTCTATAAATCAAGCCTCAACCAAGTCATTTTTTGATCATCACATCTATATACAACACCATGCTATCAAAATCACTTTAGCTTTCCACTATCATACATTATCCATCATCGTTATCTAGTTGTTATGCTACAGAAATGAGCAACCAACATATCAAAATCATTATCAAATATCATAGTATTGTTTAGTCATTTTCATTATATTGAGTTTAGTCCTTTGATCCCTAGATGAGGTGTTGTTCAAGTATGGGATAGGTACTTTCTTTGTGTATTGCTCTTTATAGTCGATTCTATATTTCTGCATACACAATAGGTATACAAATATAGAATGGATAAAATAGATCCATATGTTTGTTCTTATTTAATATACTTCATCCTTATCAAATTTAAAAGAATTGAATAGAACTAATGGGAATATCTAGAACCATTAGTTGTTTATGTTATGCATTGTCGTTCCACTTGAATGTGGGTAGATTATGGTGTTGATAAGTGCTTTAGAATTGAATGTGCCTTGTAATTATCTAGTGAATTAATGAATGAATCTTAGTTTCAAGAGATAATATATGAATCCTATCCTTTGTAAAATGGATCCAGAATGATTTCTATATTTCTTAATCTTGATTCTAATTCATCTTAAAAAATGATGTTTGGAAGGAAAAGGCCATATTATGTCTTATTCCTTGAGTTAGTCTTCCACTTTTAAGTGTGCTAGTGCCGCATTACAATGTGTGTTGCTTAAGTAGATGGTGTTGGGACATCTCTCTACTTAAGGTTGCCTTTATATTTTACTTCTACTTTTGATAGTGCATCACAAATTGGATACTTACCATTCTTACCATGTTGTGATGTTGTAGTGTCTCTCTTGTTTTAGTACAAGAACGTTCTTATGATAGTGATGGTCTTTTGTGTAATTTAATAAAGTTTTTTTAATTCGTACTTATATAGATCAATTGTGTTAGATCTAATATGGCTTATGAATTCTCTTTGAGGAAATATAGGTATATATCCCCTAGAGCCTAGTTAATTCTAGATGTAAAAAATAGTTTTGTGTAAGCTAGTTGGCTCTTGAAAACTTGTGAGATCCTATGTGATTGTCAAGAGATGTTATTTTACCTTAAACTATTGTTCATCATATTATTGAATGGATTTGTGAAACTGAATATATGAATGTAAATATGTCAATTTATTTGTGTAAAAGGTATCTTAGAAGATAGATAGATTATTGGACAACCAAGTTAAGTTTGAAGTCCAAGAACTGGAGAAGTACGGAGCCTCTAATCTCGTTACATAGGCAAGGCCATATTGTATGAGCCCCGAGGCTTGGATTTGGTCCTCAAGTTTTGGTTTCTCTATTATATTATTAATTGTTTTAATTGTCAAATTATGTTAATAAAAAATTTATGTTACAGAAAAATTTTAAATCTTTCTTTAATGAACTTTATGCTTTGAACAAAAATATCGTCTGTAGCACAAATTTGGTTATTGTATTTTACTCATTGTATATTTGATAAAAAATTTGTACAATCAGTTTAAGTATTTTTAATTTAGATTCTAACAATTTAAGGTCTTTTTAATAAGTTTATGTTATCTCCTTTCTTGATAGTTGGCATTTATGTATGTTTTGTGTGTGTATGCATGTGTTGTGCTCAAGTGAGAATTTGGGCATGACATGAAATAATGTTAAAATACATTGTATAGTGAAACTTTATTTAAATAAGTTTATGATAGTCTTGGCATGGTTTAAGTTTCTTTTTTTGAAAAAGGGTGTAGAAACTTTTCCTTATAAAATATGGACTAGAAACATGTTACGACTTTTTGCAACTACTTGAATGACCATATGATCCTAAAACTTACAATTTGAGATATTGACATGAAACTTAAGGGTTTTCCTTCTTTCATTCTTACAACCAACATGATCATTAATAAGGGATAAACAACCCTAGTATGATTGACAATTTTTTGATGGAAGTTTAATCTCTGAGAATGAGAATTATTTCATGTTTTTTTAAATATAGTTTTTTTATGGAACTATCTAGTGTTCCAATGTTGATCTGAATGAAAATATATTTCGGACTACCAAGTCAAGTTGGTGAACTACGGAACCTCTGATCTCATTACGTAGGCAAGGCCATCTTGTATGAGCCCCCAAGTCCTAGGTCTAACTCATAGGTTGTGGTTTCTTTTGTTATGATACTAGGAAAAATAATGATTGTTTTATTGCCTTTTGAAGCTAATTCATTGACTTAGCTTTGCAGAATCACGACATCACATAAATTATCTAGGTATGACTATTGTTTTGCTAAATTTATAACAAATGGTATTGCAAGCAGTATTCTATTGAATTATTGACTTTTTAATACACTTCCTCTAGTTAGTTATGCATAGGTTGTGAGAGCACAATTTATTAGAGCAAAGCAGGTATCTTGAGATTGATATGAGATAGGATAAAGACCTAAGGTATGAGTTGATAACTTTGTTACTTGATCTTGGAGAATATCAAATGGATCTACTATCATTGTTAGAATTAATTTTCAAATTTAAATTTCTAAGTTGTGCATCAAATTACAAAAAAAATGTTTTTTATTATTAAATTCCTTTCTTTAAGCTAACTTTTTTGAGACAGTTTGTAAACTTTAGTTTGTTGTGGTTGGTCTTGTGTTATGCTTCAAGGAGGAAAAATTTGGGCATGTCATTATGTATCACAGCACCAGGTTATCAACTCTGCGAACCTTAGGGGTCTTGATTAATCATTGGGTTTACTCTATGAAGATTGTTCCATGTTGGTTATTATTATGAATAAAATTATGAATCTAATTTGATTTAATTAGACATGTATTTATTCTCTTGTAATTAGTTGTGTACTAGGTTTCTTGGGTTAAAATTTTGTCGAAGCATGTGGAGTTGTTTCATGTTTTGTGAAGATAATAGTAAGCTTTGTGTGATTGTGTCTCAAGTTGTGATATAAGGTATCCAACTTGGGAGAAGGGAATTGTGGATGTCATGTACAATCCACATATGTGCACCTTTTGTGACAATTATATGAGAAAATAAAGACTGTTTGATTATGTTGCTATAAATATGTTGTTTTTGTTGTCATTGTGTGTTTTATTGTACTTGTATTTGTGTTTGGGATGGGAGTTATGTGGTGGGAGAAGATCTTCTCCATTGGAGGTTAAGAGCCTCCCATGTATGGGGTTGAGGGGGGTGAGGCCTCCTTTAGGATATAACCTATTTTGCCCAGGGTGAGGTGTGAGGCCTCTATTGAAGTGTATCCCCTCACAGTCACATTGGAGTGTATCCCCTCCTCTCCCTCTCATTATGAATCCAATAGTGATTCTTATGTGTTATTTATACCTATGGGGTTAAGAAAGGGTGCGAGAGGCCTCCTTTGGAGTGTGTCTTCTTGATTTCCTTCATTGGAGTGTATCTCCTTGATTTCCTCCTTTGGAGAGTATCCTCATGATGTGCCTCCACTAAAGTGTATCCCCCTTATCTCTCCCTCTACCTTGAATCTATTAATAACCTTATGTGGTGTTATTGGGGTTTTGTGGGTTGAGTATGAACCTGGGTGTGCCATTATTTTTGGAGCCTACTTTCCATGATGACTTCAAATATGATATTTTAGTTGGTAGGAGCATTGGTGGCAGCTTCTAGGAGTAGGATATTTGATGACATCTTAGTCACTATTATTGGAAACTACTAGCAGATATGGATTTCTGGCACCATTAGTGGATACAAATATTTGTATGAAAAATTGAGACTGGATAACAATGATTTTGGTTGGTAATTTTCAACGTTTACTTGCTCGTAGTATTCTATCAGAATTATTATTATCAAGGATAGTGATGATCTCAGTTAATATGGCATAATGACAATATTGGCATCTTGACATCATTAATGGAATGGTAGCATGTTAATTAACATGAATGTTAGTATAGTGGTAACTTGTTGTATTGCTTTTATGGAAAACTTGGTTCATGATTTTGGAAGTACTATAGGTACTAATTCAGGCATGTGATATATTAGGCACTTGGTATTTGGTAATCATTATAGAAGATGTTCTGGGTGTGTATGACATGAGATTATGAGACATGGTATTCTATATTATTCATGTGGTTTGAGACCACCATTCCCCTCCTCCCATGTGGTGATCATGATGTGTAAAAATTTTGTGAAAAGATTGGTTTATTAACTATTTGTTTTGATTATTATGATTTCTTTTCTTATTTATTAAGCCAACAGTATTGGGTCTAATTTCTTTAGGCTACATAGCCAATTGAATTTTGGAATTATTCTTTTGCCTCAAGGACTAGTTTATTGTGATTTTTAGTTTCAATCTTGAATTGTTGCTTTGGTGGCCACTATTAAACATTATTTTTTTATATGAACTTTTATTGGTTGACTTTATTTGAAATTTTTTTTTAAGTCTTTATCAATGTTTGTTACTATTGAAGTGTGTGGAGTAATGTGACATGTCTAAAACTATCATACCCAAGATGGGTCCCTAGTAGGTCATATAGGGGAGTAGACGGCCTAGGGAATTATTTTATAGGGGCTACAAATGGGACTAGTATGGGACAGTCATAATCCATTTCCCCCTAGATCTATATGATTTCTTGTATGAGAGGGTTCCTCGAGAAGGACACTGAGATCATCATTATTATTAATATATGGCACTATGATAATATGGATTCTCATAGGTGATTTTGTCACTGGTCATCCTCATCCTATTGTGTGAGTTTGTGATGTGTTTCATATGGAATTTATTTTGTGTGTTATGTAAGTGTTGAGATATGTGAGTTGTTGTGTATTGGTTTTGAAACAATTGTTAGACGAATATTATCAAATGAGAAGTTGAATACTTACTTTGGATATGATAAGTTGTATAGATCTTTAGATTTAATTGAAATATTCCTGATAGTTAGTAAAACATGATAATTTGATTTAGTGATTCTAGTATGCATTAATGTGACTCTATGTTATATTTGTTTGTCAAAATAAACATTGGTTTATGGCATATTTGTTGGCTACTTAAGGCCTGACCATTGAGGGCTATTCTATTCTCTCTATTGGAGGACATCCAAGAGGAAGTCTAATCTTGGGGGGAGAATATAAGGCCTAATCCTTTCTAACTATTTCTTTTGCATTTAATAGACTCACTTCAAATAATGTTATGTATGAGCTTGTAGCTAATGCAATTTAATGGTTTAATAATTACCATTTTAATGGGGAATAGTATTGCATCAAAGATATTTACATTTTGATGATAATTGAGGTATGTTCCTTACCATTATTCTCATCAATTTTTTTTTTAAGGAATGTTTTTTAATGATTCATTTGTGGGACAAAAGTTCACTTTTGAAAGTGTTTTTTTTAGGATTAAGGTGCCATCAACCTTGTAAATCCTATGTAATTTATTATTCCTATTATTGTTTGTAAATCACCCATAAGGGATAAAAGGTTTCACCAAGTAGCGATCTTGTTTCAAACGCATATTTGATCCCGGTACCCGACGGATGTTGGTTATGAAGCAAATTTCATTCTAGGGTGGTGAAGGGGGTACCTCCTATAGGGTCTGGGGGGATCATCCCCTCGATGAGGGGTCCAGGGGCCACACACCCCGGGGGAGTTCAGGGGTAGCACCCCTGAAAGCCATATTTTATGTATATTTTTTCATTGTAAATCTAGACCGTTCATCCTTAGGTCACAGATCTAATGGTAGAGGTTACATTGGATTTTCTTGCCCTAGAAGGCAACCCCTTTATGAGGATATTGTATTACAATTGTGAATGAGTTGAGTAGAAAGTTGAGACTAGAAAAACAAGTGCTACTAGATCGAAGATTGAAGAGGAGATTGATAGTGTTATATTGTAAACTCTATTGAAGTTAATACAGACTAGTGCATCTCTTCTTATGTGAAGTTTTTTCCCAAAAGGGTTTCTCCATGTAAACACTATGTTATGTGTTTGATCTTTTGTTTCATTATTTCTTGGCATTAATTTCATACTAGTATCTTCATTTTGGTTCTGCACAGTTAAATATCTATATTACAGTTGTAATCAGATTTTCATTGACAGTTGTTTACCTTTGTTTCTAACATTTGATATCAGAGCGTAGCCAATTCTATGTCTTAGGTGGAAGTGTGAGGGTTTTTGATCTATAGTGGGAGTTCTGGTTGAATTTGTTTTGTAGATTTTGTATAGAAACCATGGCTGCATCCGAATCCCGATTGGACATCAAAAAATTTAATGGAATGGGTTATGAGTTGCGGAAGCTAAAAATGGAGGGTTTACTTGAAGAAAGAGATCAATGGTTGGTTGCAACAAAAGAGAAGAAACCTGATACTATCAGTCAAGATGAGTGGAACAATATGGACAAAAGGCGCGAGGTACAATCTCATTGTGTCTTGCAGATTCTGTCCTACTAAATATCATTGAAGAAAAGACCACATATGCTTTATGGAAATGGTTGGGTGAAATCTATCAAGATAAAATTCTGGTAAACAAACTTCATGTAAAGAAGAAGTTATTTTTTCTAAAAATGAAGGAAGGTGATTATATTGCAAAGCATTTAAATTCATTTAATTTGATTGTGAGTCAACTAGCCTTTATAGATGTTAAGGTTAAGGAAGAAGATAAATGCATTATGCTTCTTTGTTCTTTACCTGAGTCTTGGGAGAATTTCATTCTTGCTATCACTACTAGTCTCGAAGATCCAAAGATGGATGCTCTTGTTGCAACTCTGTTGTCACAGGAAATGAGGAAGAAGGCTACGGATAGCTCAGTGGATGCTCTTAATGCCAAGGGAAGGTCTAAGGAAAGAGGACCAAACGAGGATCAAAAGGGGCCTAAGGATAAATCTAAAGGCAAGTCTAAGACTCCTGGAAAGAAGAACAAAGTTAAGTGTTGGAACTGTCGAAAAAGAGGGCATGTTAAGAAGGAATGTAGAAACAAGAAGAAATAGTGGGATTCCTCTATAGAAAAATCCTCAAATACAGGTGATGAGGTTTTACTTTTTGCTTGTAACATTGTTGCTAATGAACATTGGTTGGTTGACTCAGGATGCTCGTATCACATGACTCCACACAAAGAATGGTTTTCCACATATGAGCCATATGATGGAGGTAATGTCTACCTTGGAAACAACACTATATATCTGATTGTTGGATGGGGAAAGGTATTTTTGTGTTTCAGTGATGGGAGAATTAAAACCCTCCCTTGTGTTTTACATATTCTTGGATTGGCTAGAAATCTTATTTTTGTCTCAAAGTTGAATGATTCAAGAATGAATGTAATGTTTAATAAGCATGCTTGCCGAATGGTGAGAGGAAGCTTGGTGGTAGTGAGAGGAACAAGGATGGGAACATTGTTTAGGCTTGATGCCATTACAGTTTATAATTCCACTTATGTAACTAAAACTACTAAAAATACATGTATGTTGTGGTACCGCAAATTGTGCCACACAAGTGAAAATGTTTTGAAAATAATTATGAATAAAAATTTGTTGGACGGTTTTTCCTATTCTAATGTGCACTTTGATTTATGTGAGCATTGTGTGTTTGGAAAATAGAATAGAGCATTTTTTGGGGGGAATCAATAGAGCAAAACAAAAGTTAGAAATTATTCATTTAGATGTGTTTCAACCTGTGGATAATGATTCTATTGGAAAATATCATTATTGTGTTACCTTCATTGATGATGTATCTAGATTCACATGGATTTATTTTATGAAGCATAAACCTAAAATTTTCATTAAGTTTAAGGAGTTTAAAGTCTTAGTACAGAACCAATCAGGACTTTAAGATAAAAATATTAAGATTTGATAATGGAGGGGAATATTGCTCTAAGGAATTTGATGAGTTCTATAAGCATGCACCTATATCATAAGATAAAAGACAACTCCATATACACCACAACAAAATGGTGTTGTAGAAAGGATGAACTGAACAATAATGGAAAGAGCCACAAGTATGTTAAGTGATGCACAATTGGATAAATGCTTTTGGGAAGAAGCTATGACTGCCTCTTATTACTTGTTAAACATATCTCATTGTAAGGCTCTTGATTTGACACCTTATGAAGTGTGGATAGGTAAGAAACCTTCTATATCATATTTAAGGGTTTTTGGATGTGAGGCTTTTGTTCATGGGCCTAAGGAAAAGTGATCTAAGTTGGATACAAAAGCATAGAAATGCATCTTCATTGGATATGGTGAAAATGTAAGAGGTTAGAATCTTTGGGATCCTCGAACTAGAAAAGTTATCTTTTCTAGAGATGTGATTTTAGGGGAACTTAGAGCTATTTCTGATCCTACATAGCTAGAAGAAAAAGAAAGGAAGAGGATAGTGCATTTTGATTTACAGCAAGAAAATGCACATCAAGAAGAACAAAATGATGGATTAGGGGATGGAGAAGAGGAATAATATTCAATTGAAAGTTTAGATGAGGAAGACTTTGTTGTTACAGAAGAAGTTGAGCATATAGAAGAACATGAGGAATAACCTCTTACTCCACCCTTGAGAAGAATTTTGGAGCAGGCATTTCATTACAAAAGTACAAGGCTAGATTAGTAACCAAGGGCTACTCCCAGAGAGAGTCAATTTTGGTGAAATTTTCTCTTGTTAAATTATATTCTATTAGATTTCTTTTATCCATTGTTGCAGCTTATGATTTTGAAATTGAGAAAATGGATGTTAAGACTGCACTTTTGCATGGATATTGGAAGAAGAAATCTATATGCAACAGCCTATAGTTTTTGAGGTAAAATGGAAAGAACACTGGGTATGCAAGTTAAAAAGATCTCTTCATGGTTTAAAACAATCCCCCAAAATGTGGTACCAGAATTTTGATTCATCTGTTTTGAAATTGGATTTTGTTAGAAGTGAAGATGATCGCTATGTCTACATTCAATGTATTGATGATGACATTCTGATTATTGCCTTGTATGTGGATATGTTATTTTTCAATAACACCAAGGGTATAATTAGTGAGTTGAAATCTCAACTTTTAGGTGCATTTGACATGAAGGATCTAGGGGTGACCAGGTATATTCTAGGAATGGATATCAAAAGGGATCAAGATAACAGAAAGATTTGGTTATCACAAAGTAAGTATATGAATACTATTTTGCACAGATTTAGCATGCATGATTGCAATCCAGTTAGAATTCCATTACCAGTTGGTACTAAGGTTTAATTAGATATGTGTCCTAAGAATGAAGATGATTTAGAAGATATGTTTGATGTGCCATATGTTAGTGTCGTAGGAAGTTTGATGTATGCAATGGTTTGCACTAGACCAGATATTGTCCAAGCAGTGGGAGTTTTGAGCAAGTTTATGTCTAACCCCGGTAGACAACATTAGAATTATGCAAAGAGGGAGTTAAGATATTTGCATGGTACTTCTTATTACTATTTGGTTTATTCTAGTACTAACAGTGTGGATAAGACCTTAGACAGACATGGTTTTATTGATGCAGATTGGGAAGGTGACTTGGATATTCGAAGGTGCACTAGTGGCTATGTGTTTACTTTGTTTGGAGGAGCTATGAGTTGGATGAGTAAAAAGCAGCCCACCATTATTTTATTCACCACAAAAGTAGAGCATATGGATGCTACTCATGTCTCTAAGGAGGCAACTTGGTTACAAAGATTGTGTACAAGTATTAGTTTTGATTGTAGGATTATTTAGATTGGTTGTGATAGCCAGAGTGCAATATGTTTAGCCAAGAACCCCATATATCATGCACGGACTAAGTAGGTGGATGTTCAATACTATTTTGTTCATGAAATAGTTTATAATGGTCAGATTAAGTTGAAGAAGGTTGACACTCAGAAGAATGTTGTAGATTCACTTACTAAACCTGTGAGCATAGATAAGTTTATGTGGTGTAAGAAGGCCATGGACCTTGTTCCTAGTACTTAGTTGCTTTAAGTTTTCTATGGGTGTATTTACAATGTATGATGTCAAGTGGGAGAATTTTAGGATTAAGGTGCCATCAACCTTGTAAATCTTATGTAATTTATTATTCCTATTATTGTTGTAAATCACCCATAAGGGATGAAAGGTTTCACCAAGTAACAATCTTGTTTCAATCGCATGTTTGATCCTAGTACCTGACAGATGTTGGTTATGGAGCATATTTCATTTCAGGGGGGTGTAGGGGGGTAGCCCCCCTACGAGGTCCAAAGGGATCATCCCCCTAATGGGGTTATGAGGGTCGCCCACATTTTATATATATTTTTTATTGTAAATCTGGACCGTTCATCATTAGGTCATAGTCGGTAAAGGTTATGTTGGCTTTTCTTGTCCTAGAAGGAAACCCCTTTATGAGGATATTGTATTACAGTTGTGAATGAGTTGAGTAGAAAATTGAGACTAGAAAAACAAGCGCTACTAGATTGAAGACTAAAGAGGAGATTGATAGTGTTGTATTGTAAATTCTATTGAAGTTAATACAGACCGGTGAATCTCTTCTTGTGTGGATTCTTTTCTTGAAAGGGTTTCTCCACGTAAACACTATGTTATGCATTTGATCTTTTATTTTGTTATTTATTTGTGTTGATTTCATGCTATCTCCATTTTGGTTCTGCATAGTTAAATATCTATATTACAGTTGCAATTAAAGTTTCATTAATAGTTAGTGATATTATGTTTAGGTGGCCAAGTTAGTGATGAAGAATTTGGCCTCTATTCACAGAGTCAAGGAAATCCTTAAGTAAGGGTGACATTTGCAGTGTCACCATCTCGAGGGCAGTCCTGATTGCTTCTTCTTTCAACTGCTAGTGGTTTTATCAATGGTTCTAGGAGAAGTGACACTTGGTTGCTGGAGATTGAAAGATGGGGAGTCATGTTGCCTTCCAAGCAGCCTATGATCTGAATCTAAAAATGAGACAAAATGGGGCACATTTGTCTTGAATTGTCCAAGAGTTTTTAAGTCTTCCAGAACATTCTTGGACCCCAGAATATTGTTGTTAAAGAAGCAACACCAATCCCAGTTCATACTACAGAAGGATTGGTCAAAGGAGTTTGTTCTAAAATTAGCTAATCAAAGAAAAGATGTGATTTCCTAAGTCGCAAATATTAAATGAGATGTAACTAAAAAGTTGTACTAGGGAACTCCTGGACAACATAATTTGTCTATATAGAGAGCTTCAAAAGTCGTAGGAAGGGTATGGGTAGTAGGAGTTGGGTGGAACTCTCTAGGATTTGGATACAAGATATCCACATTTTGGGGAGTAGTTTTTGTAGCAGAGTAGGTGAATTGTCAATATTGCATAGCAGAATTATGCCTGCATATGAATAAATTCTTGTATAACAATTTTCAATCCAAATTGCAATAAATGAATAACACTACATGTGTGTGTTTATTGCAATTGTCCCCTTGAATGTATGCATTTCTTTTGTGAATGAAGGTATCAAGGGTTTTAGATTTCACCTATACATATTTGTTGTATTGAATGTCTTATTTATTGCTTCTGTTCAAGGAATGGATTAAATATTCTTTGTTTAAGTAGAATTGCAGGAAATACTCATTCTTGGGTCTATCATTGTAAGGCAGTGATATAAGCAAACCCTCTAAATTTGAAGTTTTGATGTCATAAAGGAAACATCTGCAGTGTAGAATTTTGACTCTATTACCCCTGATAAGGCACCAATCTCAGAACTTATTTGCCCAAAGAGTCCAAAAGGAATAGAAAATTTGAAGACAAGTCAATTGAACTATTTATTTATTCTATGTTTTGTTTTAGTTTATGTGATGCATGTTCTCATATTTCAATTGTGAAGATAAATTAGGAATATTGCCAGTCTGATATTAATCTTTCATATCTTGATGTGCATATATGAGAACAAATATGCCTCGTTGTAATAAAAGATATTTGTTGATTACAAATAAGGGACACCCCCTAAGTTTGGCAGAGCATGAAGTGTAGGGGAGATAAGTGAAGAACCATCTCCCACTCTGTTGGCCAAGTCTTCCATCATATTTGATTATAAGAAGTGGCAAAACTTTAGAATTTGATGTGTACATATTTGGGAACCAACAAGTTGTTTACCTTCATTTCTAACACTTTTATGGTGTTGAAAATGAATTTGTATTTTTATTAAGATGTTAGCTTGAATTTGTACATACATAGAGTTAAACTAAGAGGAAATTTTGTAGTACTAAGAGTGAAGTTGGGGTTGATGGAGAAACCTTCCTTGTGAAGAGGGAGTGTTAGATTGTTATGGGTTACTTAGTTGATGCTTTGGTGTTAAACATAGGAAAATCAGACTTCTTTTTGTGATTTTTCTCCTTCATTTGGGCACATATTTTATGAATGTTATTAGTGTGTAAATCTACTAATGATAAGCATTGGTGTAAGGTTATTTTTGGACACATATTTTGTATATATTTTTAGGCATTGTTTTGTTTTAGCGGGTTGTTTTGTCTTTATATATGATATGAACTAAGGCTATAGGCTTATAGCTAATATGAACTTGTGCATTTTTAGATAGATGTGATTATTTATGTAAGGTAGAAATAGTTAAATCATGTCCTTGTTCTTGTTGTGTTACGTCTTTAGACATTGGAAAATAAATATATATACTACTTGGATCAAAATAATTTTCCTTTGATCTATATTTGTATCTTTAAATGTTTGTAGTGTGATATTAGATCTTGCCAGGGATATTCTAATTCAACATATATCTAAGGTGTTACATATTCTTTAAGTGAAATAAAACCTTCTCAGGATAAGTCTTGTTACATTTACTAGCTTTTCTCTCTTACCTTGGACATGACATGCAATTTCCATGGTGGCTCGTATGTTCACCTCTGTTTACAATATGCAATTCCCACTACTTTCATGAGACACAAAGCTTAATCCTCTGTCATCTTCCATTTGGATAGCCCAAATCCCCAGGACTAGGGTTCCTAATGCTTGGGTCCTAGCAATTTGGCCCCGACAACTTATGTTTGAATGTCGGCCTTATGACTTATGTGATGCACCTTGTCGGGCTCAACTCTATTGGGCCCTCGAATTTAAGTAATTGGGAATCATATATAAACAAGTCTTGAACACACATAATCCTCCAAATGGTTCTCCTAATAACTCTCCTAAGATTTTGGCTAATGATTCTTCTAAGGACTCTTTATGATATTGCTCTCTAACAAGATCTCTATTTCTGTAGACTATTGTTGTATGCATTAACCCTTGTTGCAGGTTTTCAAGGAAGTTCCTTTCCTTCATCAACACCTTGTGGATGATTCATGTTGTGACATACATTCACCTAGGGTTTCATACTCATGGTAACTTTATCTCATTTCATTTTATTACAACAATCTTTGTTATATGTTTTGCCTCTACTCACCAAGAGAACACATTCTATATCACACTTATCCTTGTTGTTGTGGAAGTGGGAACACTTACACGATGTTTGACTAAGGCAAGCCTCTATACAGCACAATCATTTTTCCCTCTTTCGTGTGTACAGGTCGCATCGGGAGTTTTAGACACCTGATAGATGACAGGAAGACGGAAGTAGTAGATACAGTCGCACAAATTTTGTCTGCCCTAAAACCCCAAGACTAGGGTGCCCAACGCCCTAGTCCTCCCAGATTTGTTCCTATTTTTAGTTGTAAGCTTTGATAGATCTGCTCCTTCCTAATCTGCCCTCTATTCGTATACAGTCAATCTGTAATACCTATAAGTTATTCATTTTGTCAATTAAGTCACTTAAAACCCTAGATCTAGCCTCATTGATTCAACCTCTCTTCTTTACAACAAAGTAACAGAGCCCTAAACATCTTGTCTCTCCCTTGAGGACTGTAGCCAAGATACACAAGTCTTGGTTAGCTTGTGTTCCAATGCAGTACAGAGAAAGATTGATCTAGGTTGATGAAGGCAGTAGCCTACATCTCTTTTCCTATATTATAGTTTTGCCTCTGCTTATCGCAAGCACATGCTCTCTATCACTCTTATCATTGTTATTGTGGAGGTGGAAACACCATTCACAGGGTTTGACTTAGGCAAGACCCTAAACATCACCAACATTTTCCATCTTTTATGTGTACAGGTCGAAGATGAAGTTCCAAAAAGAAATGAGTACAAGTGACGAAAGTGTTTCAAACTTTGGACAGCCTAAAACCCTAGGACACTAGTGCATGGGCGCCCTAGTCCCCTCAAATCTACCCCTGTTTCCGGTAGTGGTCCCCGACAACTCTGCTCAGCTCAATTCAGGTCCTTTCTGGATTTTCAGTCACGGCAGGTTTGTAACTTCTGTTTTAGTCTATTTCATCATAGAAACCCTATATCTAGCCTAATTACCTCAATATTTTTTATTACAACAAAGGGACAGAGCTCTCACCAACTAGCAAGGCTCTTCCTAAGGGATAGCAGCCTTAGCTTGAAGTCGTTGGTGGCTTGCGTTCTAATGTTTGATTGAAAGGATTGACCTAGTTAGTTGAATAATGATTAGGTCTCTCTTTTATATCTTACACTCCCCCTTCCTTCTATCTATCCAACTCCTCCCATCCATTTTTCATCCCTTCAGACCTAGCTCTCCTTTTAAGAAACCACCTAGGTCCTCGTAAACCTACCTGCTCTCTTGAGAGGGCATCACTAACCCACTTCTTAACCCTCATTCTTCCAAGCGATTGGGGCATCCTACCACTAATTCTATCTCATCGAGTATCTATACTTATCTTCTTTGAAACATCGTCACTTTTCTTATTCGCATCACCATCTCAAAGAGGAGCAAAATGTAAACACTTAAATCCACTTCCAAATTTTGATCCAACATCATCATGCTTCTATCAATCCTCATCATTAATCATGCATCACACCTTCACTAATTAATTAAATAAATTATTTAATTAATTAAGTCATCTTTCCTCTCAGGATTAATTAAATAAATCATATTTATTTAAATAATCAAACTAACCCCCTTCATCAATTAATTAAATCCTAAACTAACCTTCCTCCAACTAATTAATTTAAATAAGGCATTTAAAATCATTCATTTTCTTCTAATTAAGCGTTCAAACCTCGTACCACTAAAATCTAAAAAAACCTTCCCTCCAATCCTAACCATCCATTTCAAACCCCAAATGCATCTTAGACCATTCATCTTAACACATCTCCTAGTGCACCACTTGTCTCCACTTCATGCTCCCAAATGTGAGTCATGCAACTTGGAGCAATCATATCCCTCCATCCCAAGATTCAATCTCCTTCATCCACTTGCCTCCTCCATCTTGTCCCACATGCTTACATCTCCTTTTCCCATACATTTTAAGGAAATCTCCTCCATCCATTGAGCACATTCCCTCTCCTTCCTCCACTTGTTAAGAGGCTAGCTTACACATCCATGCAAGGCAATCCTAGCCCTCCATGTCTATGCTGGAGAGTCTATTTAGAGAACTCTACCCAAAGGACAATTCATAGAATCATCATCAAGTAAGTACATGTTGCCCAATTTGGTAACCTTGTGCAAGAGAGCATCCAACATTTTATCATAGTCCATTAACTCATCTTGCAACACATTACAGCCATCAATGGAGGTATAATACATGTTTTAAGTTGTATTTGTATTGTTGTTTGTCTTCCATTTTACTCAAACTGAAAGTGCATGTTTAGTTTGGATTTGAGTTGCTTTTTTGTATTGCACTTAACTCTCTTTGTTTTGTCCAAATTTGGCATCCACGGTTAGTAGTATGTTTCTAAAAGTCATACTATTAATCATTAACATAGCATTTCAAGAACATTAATTGTAAAATATTGTATCTCCACACTAGCAATTACAATTAGAGCTTACATCTTTGTTGATTTAAATAATGATCAAAGACATCAAGCAGTCATGCAATATGCCTAGTTAATATTGATACTATATGCTTGTAATGACAATGCAATACTATCGGATAATGTTCCTTAATACTTCATTGATGTTCATAATGAATTAGAGTTTTTTTATATAGAACACCCTAGAGTGCACATTTAAACATTTTGTGCCCAAAAACAACTAATTGTTAGTTGAAAGGAAGTTGTCTCGGGCCCGTAATTAAATTTGTATTTAAAAATTTGGAGTTCAAACCCGTGCCCATAGTTTTGTACTAGGCTCATTTTTGCCCCCACCAAATCAATCTAAAGAAATGAATGGATGAATATATAGACTAGGACCAATCCTTGAGATCTATGAAGATGTGTTGATATTATTTGACCAGCTTTTTGTTGCAAGCATGTGCTAATCAGTGTTGTCATTGATGTCAACATGTTTGTGTTGTCATTAGTGTAACCTATGCTCTTGCTTTGTTACTTGATTGTGATGAGTTAGTTGCTTTGTATTGTGTTGTATAAGTGTTGAAGATGATAAAAATATGTTCATGATGCTGAGTTTCCAAGTGCCTTTGAGAAAATTTTCCCTCCAAGTGGAAACAGTGTGTTGCAGAGTATTCTGGCTTGCAGGATACTGTCTAAATTTTTGCTCCGCATTTCTTCTGTGTTGAAGACCGAAGTATGAGATTTGGATATGTTTTAGAGAAGTGTTTGAAGATGCTAAATCTAGAATTTGGTAGTCTGGATCGCTATGCAGTAGAAGTTGTGTTCACCAATTTGAAGATTGTATTTGACAGAGTTTCTGAGTTGTGCAAAGGTGTTTGGGAGAAAGTATTTTGCTTTGCATTTCTCTGCAAAGCGGTTTCAAGTGATGCGGCTCTAGACATATGTTTATAATATCCTTAGCTATCTTCATTCCAAAGGATTTGTGATTTGGTGCTTCGGAAAGCAAGTTATTGAATAGCAGAACTTAGCAGTGTTTTTTGTAAGTTGTCTTCAAGTGAGATTTGTTGTCTTCAAGTGAAACTTGTTGTAGCTAGATTTGTTGGCTCCTAAGTGATTTTATGTTGTTCGTGGATGTCTCCGGATCATGTTGAAGGCTTGTGCTTGGTCAGCAAGCTATGATTGAGTTCTTGGAAGAGTGTGTCTAAGTATTCTTGGTGTTTGCACTAGTTTGGCCGACTTGGGTACTAACACTCTGTGTGGATGTGTTTCGTGGATTGTAGAAGCATGTTGAAGCATGTGAAGATGTATTTGGGTCCGAGCTAAGCCGTGAAGTGTTCTTTCATTCATTTGCTCCGCAAATTTGTTTACGTCCAGACCTAATTTGAATTATGTATGTTTGTTGACCTTGGAGACTATTCCAAAGGTTGTAGATTGTATTGCCGACCTTGATGTATGTTCCAAGGTTGATGATTGGTATAAATAAATGTAATAAATCCATGTGTAGTGAGAGTGTGTACGAAGATGCAAAGATGAAAGTGTTTGTGGTGTAAGGCAGCAAAGGTGATATGTATTGTGCTTCAATGGAACTGAACTCAGGCATGTTGTAGATGCTATCATATCAGTTCATGGCAGTGAGCCACCATTTGGCAGTGAGTCTTTTTGCAGTGAGCATTCTTTTGGGCAGTGAGCCTCTTTTGTTATTCAGTATTGTTACTACATTATATTGTGAGCTAACACTCACCGTGGTTTTTTCCTTTTAGAGTTTTCCACGTACAAATCTGATGTTCATGTGTGTATGGTGTTGATGTGTTTAAGTTTTAATTCTGCATTTCATGTTTAATCTTCATAACAGATTAAGGGGTTAAAGTAAGTGAATGTGAATATGATTATTTAAGGTTTTTGATACAACTAACTCACCCCCCCCCCTCACAGTTGTCGTGTGCCTTCAACAATTGGTATCAAAGCAAGGTTCCCTGGAAGAAAGCCTAACAGCTTAAGGTAGATGCAGGATGATGCACAGGAAGGATGTGTCTCTGCTTGTTCTCTGAAATATGAGAATAGTAAGCTATTTGATCTTTCTTGGATATGTTGTCTGGAATTCAGTTGTAACTACATTCAAGACATGCAAGCCTAAGAAGACTGTGGAAATAGATCAGAAGATTGTTGATAATATGGAATTTGACTTTGACAGAAGAAGAAAATTAGATACTGATATGCACAGAGACAAGTTGTCTCTCAAGTGTTTCAAGTGTGGCAAGATTGGTCATTATGCATCAAGATGTCCAAAGGGAAACTTAAGAAGTAACAAAAAAGAAAATAAAAGCAGAATGCCAAAGAAAACCTATTATGAGGTTGAAGACAATAGTGATTGCTCACTTACTAATTCAAAGGATGTCATTTGTGGTGCTGACCCTGAAGGATGTATGAAAGAAAATAATCCAGAGGTAAGTCCTGATAGTGAAGATAGTTTTCAAGAAAAGAATTACTAGGTTATTGACAGTACTTGCTCAAATCATATGACCGGTGATAGAAGTAAGTTTATTAATTTTGAAAAATGTGATGAAGGATCAGTTATATTTGGAGATAATTGTACTGCTAAGATATGTGGAAGAGGGTCAATCAGTCTTGATGGCAACATCATACTAATGATGTTCTTTATGTTAAAATTTTAAGGCAAAATCTCGAGTGTTGGACAGTTGTGTAGAAAATGATACAGTCTAGTATTTCAGGATGATGTTTTTGAGATCAGAGAGAAATCTGGAATTGTGATAGCTACTGGAAAGAGGACAGAAGGAAACCTGTATCATCTCAAAGAAGGTGATACTTTTTGCTCTATGACTCAGATCAGTGAGAGTTGGCTCTGGCATAGGAGATTGTGTCACATAAATCTTGATAATCTGGTAAGAATAAGTTCAGCTCAAGTTGTGAAAGATCTACCAGAGATTACAAAACCTAACGGTATCATCTGCAAGGAGTGTCAAGATGGAAAGCAAGCAAGAGGAAGTTTACAAGATGAAGAAAAATCCTCTACCGGACTGTTGGAATTGGTTCATACAAACCTTTGTGGTCCTACAAGGGTAAGAAGTTTCCATGATGACAGGTATTTTATGTTATTCATTGATGATTATTCTAGAATGACTTGGGTTACTTTTCTTAAAGAAAAATCAGAAGCCCTATATGGGTTTAAAGCATTTAAAGCAATGGTTGAAAATGAGTTGGATATGAAGATCAAATGTTTGAACACTGACAAAGGAGGAGAGTTTGCCTCTAATGAGTTTAATGTGTTCTGTGAGAATCATGGGATAAGCGGGTTGTTGTCTGATCCTAGAACTCCACGGCAGAATGAAGTAATTGAAATAAAAAACAAGACTATTCAAGAAGTTGCAAGAACAATGATAAAGGAAGCAAATCTACCGGAAGTATTTTGGAGAGAAGCAATTCACATTGTTATCTACATACAAAACAGAGTACAGGTGAAAGCAAATGATGCAAGGAGTCCCTATGAGCTATGGTATGGAAAGACTCCCACTGCTAAATATTTCAAAAAATTTGGAAGCAAATGTTTTATCAAAAGATAGGAGGAAATAGGAAAGAATGATGCAAAGTAAGATGAAGGTATTTTTCTTGGGTATTCATCTTGGAGCAAAGCTTACCAATGCTATAACAAGAGACTAGGAAAGACTATTGAAAAGTACCAATGTCAAGATTGATGACGACATACTGAAGTATTCAAAAGTTAATGAATATGTATCAGACTCAAATGGGTTCCCTTACAGAGAAAAAGAAAATGCTACAAAAGGGGAAGTAGAGATTAGAGAAGAAGAAGAAACTAAAGAAAAGGAAATGCAGGATGAAGAACAAGAAGCTCTAGAAAGAATCTCTGAAATGCCCAAGTACATGCAAAGGCAACACTCTAAAGATCAAGTCACTAGTGGTAAAAACAAAGGTGTATTGACAGGATGCAAAGTTGTTGAAGAACAGATAAATCTGTGTTTGATTTCTAAAGTTGAAACTAAAATAGTGACTGAGGCCTACAATGATAGCAAATCTTCAGAAGATGAATGCACATCTGATGACATTGAAGAACTCAAAATTGCTCTTGAAGACCTAGAAAAATCTGAAGAAGAAAACATGGACTTAAAAGAGAATATCAAAGAAACAAATGAATGCATTAGAAAGTTAAGAGAGCAAGTCAAGAAGCTTAAACAAAGGCATAAAGAGGACAGTGAAAATTTGAGTCTAGCAAATGAATCCATAATTGATCTAAAAGTTAAAGCTAAAGAAAAAGCAAGAATTGAGGAATGCTTGAAAGACAAAACTGAAGATTGTACAAAGCTTGAGCAAGAAGTTGTGAACCTGAAGTCAGACTTGGAGAAGGCAAAGAACTATGAAGAAAAGTTCAAGATAAGTTTTGCAAAACTTGATGAGATGATTGACAGTCAGAAGAGCCCTGATGACAAAGAAGGCTTGGGATTTGAGAAAGGTGAATGCTCCAAATCAGGTCAAACAGTGAATGCTGAGAACAAGGACAAAGGCAAGCAGATCCAGAATCAAAGGAATGGACCAAGAAGACCACCGGTCAGACAACCAAATGCTCAAAGATCCATCTTTCAATGGTTATTGCCATTCATGCAATAAATTTGGTCATAAAGCTACTCATTGTAGGAGTAGAATGAATCAAAATGTTCCATCATTCTTCGGTCAGTGCTTTACTTGCAAGAGAGTTGGTCATAGAGCCAGTGAATGTAGAAGTCAGATAAAGAAGGGCTATAGTGATGGAAGGAATACTCAATCCTTCAGTGGCAGTTGCTTTACATGCAATAGATATGGACACAAGGTTGATGAATGTAGGTCCAGAATGAATGGAAGGAACAACGGTCAAAGAGATGTGTGCTATGATTGCAATAGGCCTAGACATTTTGGAAAATTCTGCAAAAGCAAGAACATGAAGAAGGATAACCCAGTAGAAAAGAAGAAAACAATGCAAAAGGATGATCTAGCAAAAACCAAGAAGGAGATGAACAAGACATGGATCAACAAGGATGAGCCTATGCAAGCCTTTGGTACAGATGTTTTCTCCAGGAACTAGATGCATAAGGAAGTGCATTAGTCCAGTGTGGTTCAGGAGTCATTCTTTTCTAGACTAATGATGGAGGCTACCTCTCAGGGGGAGCAGGTAGTGACATTGGAGAATGTTGCAGTCAGAGGAAAGCATTCAGAGCAGCTAAGGTTAGTGCAAGTATGTGTTGTATCATATTCAGGGGGAGAGAGCTTGAAGGTGTGTCACCCTTTTTCCATCGATGTCAAAGGGGGAGAGAGTTCATGTAAAAAACTTTGAGAAAAAGAAAGCATTCAGTAATCAGAGAGAGTTTAGATGTGTAAAGAGAAAGGGGGAGTTCTAATGCAGAGTTGTCTTGATGGTGGAACATGTTGCTTAGTTTTTCACATCATATGTTGCCATCAATGACGAAGGGGGAGATTGTTGCAAGTATGTGCTAATCGGTGTTGTCATTGATGTCAACATGTTTGTGTTGTCATTAGTGTCAACTGTGTTCTTTCTTTGTTACTTGATTGTGATGAGTTAGTTGCTTTGTATTGTGTTGTATGAGTGTTGAAGATGATAAGAATATGTTCATGATGCTGAGTTTCCAAGTGGTTTTGAGAAAATTTGCCCTCCAAGTGGAAACAGTGTGTTGCAAAGTATTCTGGCTTGCAGGATATTGTCTGAGTTTTTATTCCGCATTTCTTCTGTGTTGAAAACTGGAGTATGAGATTTGGATATGTTTTAGAGAAGTGTTTGAAGATGCTAAATCAAGAATTTGGTGGTCCAGATCGCTGTGCAGTAGAAGTTGTGTTCACCAGTTTGAAGACTATATTTGACAAAGTTTCTGAGTTGTGCAGAGGTGTCTGGGAGAAAGTATTTTGCTCTGCATAATGGTTTCAAGTGATGCGGTTTTGGACATATGTTTATAATATCCTTAGCTATCTTCATTCCAAAGGATTTGTGATTTGGTGCTCTGAAAAGCAAGTTATTGAATAGCAGAACTTAGCAGTGTTGTTTGTAAGCTATCTTCAAGTGAGATTTGTTGTCTTCAAGTGAAACTTGTTGTAGCTAGATTTGTTGGCTCCTAGGTGATTTTATGTTGTTTGTGGATGTCTCCAAATCGTGTTGAAGGCTTGTGCTTGATCCACAAGCTATGATTGAGTTCTTGGAAGAATGTGTCTAAGTGTTCTTGGTGTTTGCACTAGTTTGGCTGACTTGGGTGCTAACACTCTTTACGAATGTGTTTCGTGGATTGTAGAAGCATGTTGAAGCATGTGAAGATGTATTTGGGTCCGAGCTAAGCCATGAAGTGTTATTCTTTCATTCATTTGCTCCACAAGTTTGTTTAGGTCCAAACCTAATTTGAATTATGCATGTTTGTCGACCTTGGAGACTGTTCCAAAGGTTGTAGATTGTATTGCCAACCTGGATGTATGTTCCAAGGTTGATGATTGGTATAAATAAATGTAATAAATCCGTGTGTAGTGAGAGTGTGCGAAGATGCGAAGATGAAAGTGTTTGTGGTGTAAGACAGTGAAGGTGATATGTATTGTGCTTCAATGGAACTGAACTCAAGCATGTTGTAGATGCTATCATATCAATTCATGGCAATGAGCCACCCCTTGGCAATGAGCCTTTTTGCAGTGAGCATTATTTTGGCCAGTGAGCCCTTTGATAGTGAGCCTCTTTTGTTAATCGGTATTGTTACTACATTATATTGTGAGCTAACAATCACCGTGGTTTTTCCCTTTTAGGGTTTTCCACATAAAAATATGGTGTTCATGTGTGTATGGTGTTTATGTGTTTACGTTTTGATTATGTATTTCATCTTTAATCTTCATAATAGATTAAGAGATTAAAGTAAGTGAATGTGAATGTGATTATTTAAGGTTTTTGATACAACTGATTTACCCCCCACCCCCCTCCCAGTTGTCTTGTGCCTTCAACACTTGGATATAGAAATATACCGCTTGTACGCTAGTCATTGCATTAAGGGCAAACAAACCAAGGTGAATCCAAAATGGGAAGAAAAAGTGCAAGCTATGCAATTTTCACCCAAACAAAAATATTATAGATACAACCTCTATAAGACAGTACATATCCAAATACAACTTAAGGGAATTCAAGGAATCAAAACTTACAACAATTTTTTTTTTAAAATCACAAATACATGTATACCTTGAATATCAAATAACTTGCAAGACATTAGTCCTTTTGAAAGGAAACAAAATTTATTTTGAACAATTACTTACTTGAACTCTAAATTGGAAGAAATATTTCACAATTAGAGCTTACATCTTTGTTGATTTAAATAATGATCAAAGATATATCAAGCAATCATGCAATATGCCTAGTTAATATTGATGATATATGCTTGTAGTGACAATGCAACGCTATTGGACAAGTTCCTTAATACTTCCTTGATGTTCATAATGAATTAGAGTTATATAACTCTAATTCATTATGAACATCAAGGAAGTATTAAGGAACTTGTCCAATGCAATATATATATATATATATATATATATATATATATATATAACACCCTAGCGTTCACCTTTAAGCATTTTGCACCCAAAACAAATAATTGCTAGTTGATAGGAAGCTGTCTTGGGCCCATAATTAAATTTGTATTTGAAAATTTGGAGTTCAAACCCGTGCCAGGTGGTACGCCTGTATGGCATGCTAATTTGGAAGGCCAGGAATTGTCCAACTTGTATGGATTTATCGAGGCTTATGTAGTGTGTCCTAGTACCATTAAAAGACCATTCTTGCCATATAGGGATCATAATGATACTTTACTGTTCCCAACTGGTAAATTCGTTGGCGTGTATTTCAGCGAAGAATTGATTTATGCACGCGACTTAGGTTACAAGATCTTCCCAATAAGGGGCTACTTGTTTGAGAAGAAGCCTAGTCCTTTCGACAGCTTTGTGACATCCCTCTTCGGGAGAAGGCAAGAAGCTAAGCTATCCGGTGATGAAGCTATGGCTTATGGTTACAAAATACTCATGAACTCGCTCTACGGTAGATTCGGTATCAATCCCAAAAGTACTATAACAGAGGTATGCAATAGGAAAAGATATGACTATTTGACACAGAGGGACAATTTGATCTTTGGGGACAAGTTGAGCGAACAGTACTATATCGTAAGCTATGTCAGCAATACTGGTAATGTCGAAGACAAAGACTGGAATCCTCCAAAGATCTCGACTGTTCAATTGGCAGTTGCAATTACAGCTCATTCTCGTATTCATATGTACAAATACATTTCCAAACCCGACTACTACTACACCGATACTAACTCTGCCATTCTAGGAAGTCCTCTCCCAGAAGATGAAATCTCTCCCACCAAATTGGATAAGCTAAAGATGGAGCACTTTGTCAAGAGAGGTATCTCTTAGCACCCAAAAGTTATACCTTAGTAACCGAAGATGCTGGTGATATAATCAAACACAAAGGGCCTGCTAAAGACTTAGTCAATGTTGAATGGTTCGAGTCACAATATGCTGATCTCTCCCGAACTAAACAGATCACCGTCGAATCCAACTTCAAAATCAATTGGCATACTCTAAACAGTGCCAAAAAGGCTTACCAAATCAACCTCGGTATCAAACTAGGCAGCAAAAGGGACCCTATCTATGATAATAACAATGTCTGGGTAGACACACAACCCAAAGGTGTCACTGACTTCGCCGGCCAAGAAAGCACTATTCTCATATTCGAATTGATGATCCTTAGGGAGCAGCTTGAAAAGAAAGATCAGATTCTTAGGGAGCAGCTATACCTAAAAGATCAGATTCTTAGGGAGCAGCTATACCTGAAAGATCAGATTCTTGACAAGAAAGACAAAGAATATGCTAGTATGCAGAAAGAATATGCTCAGAGTATTGCTAGTATGCAGAACAAATATGCTAGTCTGCAGAAAGATTATGCTAGTCTGCATAACGAATATGCTCAAAGTCTTGTTAGTCTGGAGTCAGAAATTGCTAAACAGCGTGAATTGATTCAATCGCTGTCAGTGGCTGCTAAGCCACCTACTCTGTCCAAGCACCCTACAGCGCAGTCTCCAACTAAGCTTCCAGTAACACGCCATCTTACCGATCCCAAAACGGTATTAGAGCAACCTACTCTGTACATGCAACCTCCTAAACCAAAGGGGGATAAGACGCAGAAGGGGAGGGGTAGGAGGCCGAAGGGGAAGGGGAAGAAGAATAAAAAGGGTAAGAAGCCGTAGGTAAATGACACTAGCTAACATGGCTAGGTAGCTTTTTTATGGGAAATCTAACATGGCTAGGTAGCTTTTTTATGGGTAATCTAACATGGCTAGGTTCATAGAGTCATCGTTCATTCTGGTTTATTTCATTCTGGTTTTGGGCATTTTATTTACAACTTTCCCCATCATCGGCCCTACTTGAAAAATGCCCTACTATTTGAAGGGCATTGAAAAATGCCCTACTATTTGAAGGGCTCCCTTCCTAACGACCTTACCCTTCCCTTCAAGAACTACCCTCCCGGCACTAGCTTCACCTTCCCCTACCTTTCGTCGTGGGGTTCAACTTCCCCTCCCTTTCTAGTATAATAGCAATCTATCTAGATATCTATCGTGCATTATCTATTGGTTCTATCGTTTCTATACGGAACATGCCGCCTTGTTGGCCCGGCATAAACAGGGCAGCCAACGCAGCCGAACCCCCCTTCCTTTTCCCTTGTGGTCCGCCTCCTCCCAACCTCCGCTTTCTAGCGGCCCTAACTAAACCCCTCCCCTCTGATCTACTCTAGCCTTAGTAAGGAAGACTTCTTCATACTCTAGTTAAAATTAAATAAAGTGCATTCTGCACCCTCCAACCTTCAACTCACCACCCACCTTCAACTTACAGCTGGCCCTGGGGTTGCGGGCGGGATATCCTCCATACTTCCTTGATGTTCATAATGAATTAGAGTTATATAACTCTAATTCATTATGAACATCAAGGAAGTATTAAGGAACTTGTCCAATGCAATATATATATATATATATATATATATATATATATATATATATATATATATATATATATATATATATATATATAACACCCTAGCGTTCACCTTTAAGCATTTTGCACCCAAAACAAATAATTGCTAGTTGATAGGAAGCTGTTTTGGGCCCATAATTAAATTTGTATTTGAAAATTTGGAGTTCAAACCCGTGCCCAAAGTTTTGAACTAGGTTCATTTTTTCACCCACCAAATCAACCTAGAGTAATGAATGGATGAATATATAGACTGGGTCCAAATCCTTGAGATCTAGGAAGATGGGTTGATATTATTTGGCTAACTTTTATACAGAAATATACCACTTGTATGCTAATCATTGCATACAGAAATATACCACTTGTATGCTAATCATTGCATTAAGACAAACAAACCAAGGTGAGCCCAAAACGGAATGAAAAAGTGTATGCTAATACAATTTTCACCCTTACAAAAATATTATAGATCCGACTTCTATAAGATAGTACCTATCCAAATACAACTTAAGGGAATTCAAAGAATCAAAACTTACCCACAAAAATGGTTCGCAGATACATGTTTAAGCTGAACTATCAGATAACTTGCAAGGCTTTAATCCTTTGGAAAGGAAATTAAAGCCTTGCAAAGGAAACAAAATTCCTTTTGAACAATTACTTACTTGAACTCTAAATTGGAAGAAATGTTTCAAATTAAAATTTGGTTGATATAAATATCATAAACAACTCTTGAACACTACCATCAAGCTAAACGATTATGTTTGTCTTAATTGAATAGTAAATATATTCATTGGACCAGATTGTATCTTATTATTTAATACCAGCATATGCAAACAATGCCATATATGATGCAAAAAGTTTTTAATGTCGTACTATTAATCATTACCATAGGATTTGAAGGGCATTAATTGTAAAATATTGCATTTCCACACTTGCAATTACAATTTGAGCTCACATCTTTGTTGATTTATGGCATCATTATAAATGCCACATTAAGCATACCAGGTTACCCTCAACAATTAATATGTTTAGGTTACCCCGGTATCTTCTCACACATACCATGTTACAAGGTACAGAGGCAATCCCTGGTTCTAAGTTCTTTCCTTCTTCAGCACATAAATAAGAGTTGTAATGTCTCGTAATATTTGTTTTACATGACCAGTTCAGCTGTTAGTGAATTGTTATCCTCACCACCCTTGCATCTTCTTATTCAAGTCCTTAAAACATTACTCAAAATTGGATCCCTGCATGAGTTTGGTAATCTCTTTTTCAGGACTATATAACCAATACAAGTAATTTCTCTGCATCTGAAAAAGCAGGTATGATATTTAAAATCAACGATACAAATCTAATATGTTACAATACATCTAGAGTCGGACACAAGTTACTTAGTAGGCATGAGTTTTCCACAGTCCATGAAGATAGTAAGAGTGCTTTTGGATTTAACTGTGTATATTTTTTCATCGATATTTCGGATCACACACAGTGATCCATCATCAGGAAGAGGAGAATAGTAAGAGTGCTTTTGGATTAAACCGTGTATCTTTTTTCATCGGTGTTTTGGATCACACACAGTGATCCATCATCCGGATGAGGAGTGTTCTCATCCTAGTGATGGATCACTGTGCGTGATCTGAAACGCCGATGAAAATATCCCTCATCCTGATGATAGATCACTGTGCATGATCCGAAACACCAATGAAAAAAGATACAGTACTCTTACTAACAAGTTAGTAAAATTATCTCCTCATCCTGATGATGGGTCACTGTGCGTGATCCGAAACGTTGATGAAGAAAGATACAGTACTGTTAATAACAAGTTACTTAGTAAGATTATCTCCTCATCCTGATGATGGATCACTGTGCGTGATCCAAAACGTCGAAGAAAAAAGATACACAGTACTCTTACTAACAAGTTAGTTAATAAAATTATTCTCTTATGTGATGCGTATAGCGGTAGGGTTCATATGTGTGAGACCTCACCTACCAAGAATTATGCATTTTACAGTCATAGATGTCAGAAATGCAGAACCTGTCAATTTCTATCAAAATCACCCAAAAAGGACTCAAGCAATGTTGCAAACCTCACCCCTCTGAAACGATAGTGAAAAACTCAGCATATTTTTTGATAGACACTGTTTAATGTGCCAAGTGTTTGCCAATGCTTTCCAAGTTAACATGTTGAATCTAGTTTTAGTAGACTCTCATTGACAATGGTGAGCCAGATCAACTCAGCAAGTATTGGCAAGTTCTGTTACATTCTTTCGTTGCTTTTGACTTAAGAAGAATTACAGCTGTATAATATAAACTTGTGTTGACAGAGGCACACAGACTTCTGAAGTTGTTCCATGTTTGATGAGGCATAAAATGTCCATTCACACTTTTGAAAATCAAGCTTCCTTCCCTGAGAGTTTGTAATCATTGCAAGAAATTGCATCTAACAAATGATCCTGATGACCTGTCCAGATGGCAAAGAGGGTACTGAATCATCCTTTATTCTTCCAAACCATCCATTTTGACGAGTGACGAGGTTATGCTACCATCCCATAAAACAGCATAACTGTACATCAAAAATCCCAAAACATCTATATTTCATCCAATTCTCATTGGACTACAAAATCAACATGCATATGGAGGCCACAATAGTGACAATGCAACTCTCACCAATGAGATTTATTGATAAAAGCAAATGAATATTGTACATGTCATGAGAATTTGTACATTTTCATCGAGAAGACTATTGAATTTTGATATCCAAAATCTCAGTCAATCGAGGTCGCCTATACCTTCGTAGTAGCAAAGATGAGCAAACAACACTAACAGAAGAAAGAGCCATGGCAGCCCCTGCCACCCATGGGGGTAACCTAATCTTGAGAAAAGGAAAGAAAACTCCAGCCGCCAGTGGAATTGCAATCATATTGTAGCCCATTGCAAAAACATAATTCAGCTTGATTCTTGCGAAAGTTTTCCTGGACAAATCAATTGCAGTAATAACATCTTCTAAACTATTCCTCATCAACACATAATCTGCAGCTTCAATTGCAATGTCTGTTCCAGCTCCAATTGCCATCCCGACATCTGCAGCTGCTAATGCAGGTGAATCATTTACCCCATCCCCAACCATCGCAACCATAGTGCCATCCTTCTGAAGAGAACGAACTGCCTCAGCTTTGCCAGCTGGCATCACTTCAGCCTTGACATCCTCTATACCCAACTGCCAATGTTAAAAAAATGAATTTAGAGAAAACTAAATAAACTTAGTTTATGTTTCCGAATTCACAAACAATACACTAAATTTCTTTCCATTTTTAATATATTTAGTGTTTGTAAATTGCCAGAAAAAAGCTAAAATCTAAACAAAGACGAAGTTATTACAGGAAATCACCATCAATCTATAATTTGATAGTCACCTCCTCCAACATATGGTTGACATTGATCTAGGTTGCAGAGAGACCTACCATCTATAGGGGCCACCACTCCAGAGGTAGTGATTTAAGGATGGATGTTGGGTGTTTGCGATGGATGCTAGAGAGACAAATTCAATCACCTGATGGTTCAGAATATGTGGGCAAGCAAAGAGAGATCTTTCCGCAAGGTGGACTACCTCATTGTACCATATTATGACTGAATGAAAGAGGCGGAGGTGCAGAAGAGGCCCCTACTTCCTATCCCACAGGAGAAGCGAGCGGGATCTTCAATTTGGAAGATGGAATGGGGCATGAACAACATTTAACCCGTGAATTGGACTGGACCTCTGCCAGGGGGGTCGGCCCCCAGCTCTATATAATAGTTATAGTAGGATGCTCCCAGGTTGCTCGGGGAATGACATTGTTGCTCAAGCCACAGTCCTCTTTCTTTCAATAGGGGAGGCCTCCAGTGTAAGCAGTTTGGTAGATCCTATAGCTACTGCCAGAGTTGGGTCCATATGGGTTGAAACAGCCAAGCTGCTTTAACTTAATAATATGAATGGTTGGAAAATATTGTCAAGTTGAAAGGCTAGAGAATAGAAAACTTTGGATAGCTTGTTTGAGAGTGGACATATTCATATGGCATGATACCTCTTTTATCACGCAAAGCAGAGAGCAGTATAACAATGTTCTAGAAAAGAATATTTCATACCAATGAGATATTTTAATATTTTAATAGTTAAATTCCATATCTTTTCACAGTTCTTAACAAAAGATATGACACTGAATAAATTCAACATACAATTCCTACCTCTTTTGCAACAGCTCGAGCTGTTGTCCAGTTATCTCCTGTAACCATGATAGGATGAATACCCATTTTCTTTAGGCCTTCTATGACAACAGCCGCCTCTCGCTTGAGTGGATCTGAAACAGCCAAGATTCCTACCAATGTCTTATCAATGACCACCAATATTCCTGTTCGTGCAAGTTTTTCCATGCCTAGTAAGTAATCCTCTGCAGTTGAAGGTATTGACACTCCATTCTCCGAAATCAACTTCCTGTTGCCAACCTATTGACATAAATTTGGTTAGGTGTATAGAATGGAGATTAAAAAGCAATTTCCATACAATTACAACAAGAATAGGAAGTAATTTAATATATCTTACCAGAATTTCTTTCCCGTCTATTGAGCATTTCACCCCTTTTCCGGGGAGGGATGTGAAATTTAAGACAGTTGATAACCAACTAGTATTTTTGGTCGTAAGTGCTTGCATATCATTATCCTTGGGTAGTTCACCAAAGAAATGAAAATGGTACGCATAGTTGAGCACTGCTCTTGCCAAAGGGTGCTCACTGCTTGCCTGGGTAATATAAGTATTGCAGCAAGATTAATGTAAATATAAATGCCTCAAAATCTTATTGATGTGTAAGTAAAGTATTATCTTGGATCTTCAACTCAGTTTAATCCTACTTCATAATGACTCGTACCAACCTCTGCAGAAGCAACTATTCTCAGAAATTCTCCCAGTTCCATGTCAGATAGAACTCTAGCAGCAGTAACAGAGGGCTTACCCTCTGTGAGGGTACCTGTTTTATCAAATATAACATATTTGACTTTTTGTGCACGTTCCAAAGCATCACCTCCTTTGATAAGAACTCCATTAGTGGCTCCAACACCAGTTGCCACCATAACAGCTGTTGGAGTAGCTAGCCCTAAAGCACATGGGCAGGCAATGACCAGTACAGAGATAGCAAACATGAGAGCAAAAACGAAGTGATCGGTACCATGAGGTAGCCATTCTTCTGGATAGGTACCAAGAGCTCCAGCAAGATACCTACAGAGAGCAGGTAATTCAATCAACAACCAATGAGGTATTTCTTTTGCATCAAAAGCAAAATCTACATAACAACATGAAAGTACGGGTAACTTTTGTCCGAAGTAAAGCTACATATTAAGAATGGATATAGAAAACCCTACCAGCCCAACCATGTCACAAATGCCAGTGTAACAACAACTGGAACAAAGACACTGGCAACCTGCAAATATAAATCAGTGTTAGCTCTTAGTTCAGACACTTGAATAACGCTAATAAAAAAAATTAGCCTTGTTAATCCCTTTCAAGGGTTTCTGAGGACTTTATGCAAATACTCATATATCTTGTTAATCCCTTTCAAGGGTTTCTGAGGACTTTATGCAAATATTCATATATCAAAAGATCATTATAGAGTTTCTGACTTGCATGTGGCAGAAAATTATACAATTCCAAATACATATGTAAGAAGACCTTACATAATCAGCAAACTTTTGAATTGGAGCTTTAGCCATTTGAGCTGTCTCAACCAGATGGACAATCTGTGACAAGACAGCATCTGAGCCTATTCTTGTTGCTTCAATGTGAAGAGCTCCATTTAAGTTCATTGTGCCTCCTATGACTGTGTCTGCTACCTCCTTCGACACTGGGGTAGACTCCCCAGTAATCATGCTCTCATTGATATGGCTGGAACCCCATATGACAGTTCCATCAGCTGGGACCTTTGACCCTGGATGCACTTTCAGTATATCACCTCGTTGAATCAATTGCGCATCAATCTCTTTTTCTCCCACAATCTTGCCATCTGTAATACAGATTCATATCATAAATATATATTAATTTTTCAAACTCTATTATAAAATCCTTTAATAGAGTAAAGACTAAAGTGATAGGAAAATCCAACCCAATGAAATACATGCTTAATAATGCAAGCAATATAGAGAAGTAAACCGTGCAAGAGTGTGATAAAGTAATGTTAATTATACAAGCTTACCACAGTTAGCCCATAGAGACTCAGCATCACTAAAGAAAGAGTAAAAATTGTCTCACACATTTTCAAGGCAACACCACTAGCATAAAAGACCAAAACAAACCTGAATCTCTAAATAGCAGCAAAGCAGTTGTCGGTGCAAGTTCTAAGAGCTTCTTGATAGCATCTGATGTTTTCCCTTTTGCAACAACTTCCAAATACTTTCCCAACAAAACAAAAGTGATCAGCATAGCACTTGTTTCAAAGTAGGTTGCTGTCCAGTAGCCGCTAACGGCACCGTAAAGGAGGGCACAGACGGAATAAAAGTAAGCAGCTGATGTGCCAAGTGCAACTAATACATCCATATTTGCTGAACCATTTCTCAGTGCTCTGTAGGCTGCAACATAGAATCGTTTGCCAATGACAAACTGAACAGGGGTTACCAGTGCCCACTTCAACCAATCTCCCATTAAAAAGGGACCACAACGTAGCAATAGCAGACTATACATGAATGGTATATGAGGGCAGACTACCCCTATAAAAACAACAGGAACCTGTAAAATACCAGTACATTCCCTGAGCATGAACAGATCTATATTCAAAGAATTGAAAACGAAAGCAGGAGGATGAGAGATCTACAATAGCAAAAAACAGCTAATAATTCACTACAGATAAGACTGCATGTTAACATGATAAACATGTAGAAATGGACTCACGCTAAAAGATAAGCTGGAAGTGAACAGCCGCAACATTTGTGAAGATTCATTCGTATGACTTGGAGAGTAAGCAGAGGAAGAACTATGTAGTATTACTTTAAAGCGACCACTACCTCCACTCTCAATGGTATCTACAATGGATCTCAGACCTGTCATTTCTGGATCGAAGAGAACGTCTGCTTTTGAAAGCATTAAGTCAACGTCAAACATCCTGACTCCTTTCATACTACCAAGAATGCCTTCAACATATTTGGCATCATGTTCAGTAAACATCCCAGCAATCCCAATCGACACTTTATCTTGCTGCCCACTATGTATTAGCTCTGCTTCAAACCCGGCATCTTCAATTGCTGTGATTATCTCTGTCTTTTCTATTCGATTTGAATCATATTCAACCTCCCCCAATGAAGTGGCCAATGCAACAACTGCTCGTGTCACACCTGGTAAATTTCTCAATATCCCCTCAACCGAGTTAACACATGCTGCACAAGTCATTCCACCTATTCTGAACTGGCCTGTCACAATTCCCTGACCTTTAGATGAAGTAGAAATCTTGGGGATAATCTCTGCCTCAAAACCTGCATCCTCAATGGCCTCTTTAATGTCTTCTTCCTGCAAGTAAAAATGTTATAGTAGTCAGAATGCATAAGTCCAACAATGGTATTTCACTACACAGAACTGTTAGCTTAGTAAATTAAGACGATATAACTGTTTGATAATAAAGCATATATGACTAAGTCAAATTGGCAGACACAATATACCATGAATTACGTCTACTTAAAGACTGACTTAAATAAGAATCATCAAAATGCTAAAAACATGATAATGCATGGCTGTGAAGAAAAATGCCTAAAGTTTTAAAAGACTACTCTATAATTAAGACAACCAAAAGCACAATGAATGTGCATAACCCATGGATTTCATTTTTTCCAAAGATTTGCATGGGTTCCACCTGAGCGGATTGTCATTGATGAATAAAAAATATGTGGGAAAAAGCCCATTTATATCAACAGGTATAGCATAGATTTAGAAAGCACAAAAATCTATATCTTGGTCTATAAAGTTATTAGGATAAAGCTTAGCGTATAAAAAATGTGTGAAAAGCCCCATTTATATCAACAGGTATAGCATAGAATTAGAAAGCACAAAAATCTATATCTTGGTCTATAAAGTTATTAGGATAAAGCTTAACGTATAAAATTATGTCTCAACATGCAAAAACTAACAGAGAATACAGGGATAAGGTAAACATAAACTCTAAGCCTTAGAGTAGGGCTTCTTTTTGAAAGTGTTTATGCAACTAATTTGTGAGATTTGTTCAATGACCAAATGTAGCATTCATACTGCTCTTGCAGTCTCCTAAACTTGGGAAGAGCACCTAAATTTTACGAATACAAATTTGAGTATCGATGTGGTTAGACATCCAAAATGGCAAGATAGAAATGTAACAGGCCCAAACACTAACTCATTTTTACTACAGTTTTCAACATGATATAGTTCACCTAGGCTTTTGCAGACTTGACACATTATTGTACAAGTTGGATTTCAAATACACCTTGTGAAAGTCTTGCACATTCACCAAATAGCCATACCCTGGCAAGAGCACTCTTGGCACAAGTCATTTTAGCAGGGGTGAGATGTGGCTAATGTCAAGAATCAGAAGAGGATGAAAACACATGGATGTGCTTTCATTCCATCCTCGGGCTTTAGGGAAAGCTTTCCAAAGAAAAAAGATATGGTGTGTACCTACACACAACATCCTACCATGTAAGAAGCTATCATGTCCATAAGCCAATAATTCTGTTATATCGAGTCATAGTTTTCTAGGTAGGTAGCATGGCTAGTGAGATTATGCACACCATGTGTTCAGCATCAAAACTAGGCACTCAGGTTAGGATTCAGAGTCATTTGTTAAGCCTCATCTTTTGCTATGGGAAATTTCAAATCTTCCCTTCACTGTACTCATTCTATCTTCTTGAATCTTAACAATACAATACTTAAGAATTGGCTTCAATTGGAGAAATAATCCTACCAGCATGTCTTGAAGTGAGTAGGAGCCCCCACATTTATGGCTAATCAGTCAGGTCTTCAGGTGCCCCCCTGCCTTAACCTTTGTAATTTTATTTTGCTCCATTTATCTATTTGGAAGTGGCTGTATCTATCAATGATGTTGGGATACAAAAGTTCAATATTATTCTCATTTTCCAATCTAGTCTTTGATCTATTCAAAAATTCAGATTCAGATCTCATAAAAAGAACAAAATAAAGGCCCTCTGCTGATGGGATGAGTGGAAATAAGATTTTTGTGCCTATGGTCAAATGGAAGAAAAAAGGATTTGGGGAACAATTAAGCTGAACTTTGATGGCGCTACTAAAGGCAAAACAAGCCCAGCGGGTGGTGACAAAGTTTTTTGAGAATGGGATAGGCAACCACTCCAAGATTTTGTCCTCCAAAGCACATACACCATTAATAATGCAGAAGCAATGGACATACTTAGAGGACTTGGCCCACATATGGAAAGTATATGAGGCGCTGTGGTCTTCGACAATTTAGAGAAAGTCTGCTTCAAGCATGTTAAGTATAAAGCAAATAATGTGGCAATTTTGAAGGTCAGTTGATGGATGACCTGCCTTCCATAAATTGCTCTAGGCTCAACCAGGAAAAAATTACACCCCCCCTTATGACAAGGCACTGATTTGTTTAATTGTTAAAGACTGACAAGAATGAGGGGTATAGGTTTACATTATTATCTCTTCCCTGATAGATTATCATATCACCACCTTCCATTGACATACCAGGAAATGATTTATTTGGTGGTGTGGAACCTGAGCTTTGGACAACCAACCCACCCCTTATTGAGTGCCTCTATGTCAACCAGTCTTTTGGAATTTCAGCAATTGAGAGCTGTGCTTATAAAGGTCAGGAGATCAACAGACACGTAGAGCCTGATTTTGCCTCAAACAGGATTTAGCAGGCTCTGATTTCAGACACGTAGAGCCTGATTTTGACTCAAACAGGATTTGGCAGGCTCTGATTTTTGGTAGACTAGTATGCTAACAGATCCTTTTAGGCTTAATTCAGGTTATCTCAATCTTTAAAGATTTCTTATCAGAAAGTTATGGAATAGGTCAGAAAGCCACAGTAAGACCTAGCTTGTTCTATTCTGTACACCATTGTCTCAAATTTTGCTTAGTGAAGATGAAATTTTACAGCTTTGTGTTAGCAATCTAAGTAAATTGAGATTGTATCATGTTGGGCAGTAAATACCCATCGTTTTTGTGAGTCTGGAACCCCTTAGGCCCAGATATCACAATCAAAATAAAGGGCAACACGAGATAAGGAATTAAATCATATTTTGCATAGTTTCAGTTCAGATTTCAAATATTGAGTAAGATCCCACATGACCTGTCACTTCTCGGATTTCAACTGTAGCCTGTAGGGTTCTACTTTTAAATATAAATACATATTCTTAAACTAGAAGCATTAACAGAGGCTTTGAATGCTTTGATGTTAGAAGAACTCAAAGGAGAAAAATTATAAAGACAAAAAGTGATAAAGAATCGTGAGGAAGGGCATGGCATAAAGATACTGTTGAATTGAGAGGCATCCATACCAATCAGTTCAGAGCATCTGAACTACGTCAAACAGTTGTTAACACCTAACCAGGCATACAGAATGGTCATACCAACCAAACAAAATGGACAAGAAAATTACAAAATTTCTTTTTTGCACGAATTATGCTGAAACTGGTAATACATAAAACCTTTTGTTAGCAGTCCTATAATACATAAGTGCAATTCAATTCAACACCTTTTGTTAATGGTCCTTTTGAAGCAAGTCCGGGGCAATTCCAGCAGTGGGCAACATTTTGAATGCATATTATTTGACTATTGACCTTCAAAACCGCACCGTAAACCCTAAACCAACGGTCATTTTCACTTGTGTTTTGTCTGACAAGTAACAGGGAAAACAAAAACAGTGTGTTTTGTTTGACAAGTAAGCAGTGCCACAAAAAGATTCAGTCACCAGAGTAAGCAGCATGAATTTCCTCTGATTCTGCAGTCATTTTCACTTTTGATGAGTCAGATAGCCAGCATACTTTTACTGCAAGTGGCCGTAGGGCTGCTTGTGGTTCTTCTAATCTACCTACATCATCTAATGTCAATGATGGTGATGATGTTGGTCTTGATGAAGACCCATATGACACTGATTACTGTTATTTTAATTGAACAATGAATGTCTATCATGACATTTAAGTTTGACAAATTGATATCAAATTAGAATACTATATTTCAAATTTCTAATATTTATGGTAGTTTCTAAGTTTTGTTTAGCATATACATGATTTTTATATGTTTTTTGTACAGACATATCCAGCCCCCAAAAAAATTTGCCGTACCGGCATACCGGACCCACTTACCCATACCATACCTGATTCTGATTCGGCAACTTAGTGTTAACCTAAATATATAATTTGTATTTGACCTTGGAGAAGACGAATTTTCTTTAAAAAAAGTTGTCAGAGAAAAAAGTCTAATAAAATTATCATTATGTTTTGGCAGATACAAATAGGCACATTTATACCTTCTATTTTGAAATAAAACAAAATATACAGAATTGGACATTTTCAATAGTTATTTTCAATCATTTCAACTAATATCAAATGATCTCTTTGAATGTTATAATTGTGCATGAAATTCTTTAAAATTGCCAGTATTTGAAATCTAACTCTGATTTCAACTAATAATATCAAATGATCTCTTTGAATGACTCATTTTGATCCCAAAAAATATAGTGCCTCAAACGCATCTCAATGATACCATTTTAAATTGCTGAATTTAAAATCTACTGAACTTAGTGCCAGATTTTAACCCAAAAAATTATATTGGCTCCAAAATAATGATACCATTTTTCCATAACCATCAAATCCTGCAAAAAGCCTTCAACAATTTTCCAGAATCACCCATGTAAATTTTTGTTTTCCATAGGAGAGAGGACCCAGTAGTTGAGCACCCTAACTTCACACCTCTCAAAATCATATGTGGCAAATTTGAATCACTCCAATTTTTACAGCAGCTTACTTGGCAAGGCCCCTGCTTATAACTAAGGTTTCAAGTGCACATCATCAAATATGATACCACATCAGCATGTTTTTTGTTGAGGTGTCCAAAAAGACCCAAAAAAAAGGGTGGACCAATAGTTGTGCATTAAGTCATGTTTTGTTGGTACGCTGATGTAGCATCACATGCTTGGTTGCTTTTTAGATCTAAAGAGCACATTTCATTCAATTATAAATACTTATAGTCAACATTAACAACCTTAAAATCACAACTACTAGTGCTAAACTTTTAAAAATATTGGACCTTAAATCCACAAATACTATCACAGCTTTGGAACATGCTCAGCAATTAGGTCCTCTCCCCTAATTGAAACTATTTTCCAACATAAAGTGAAGAAAAATGTTTCTGTACAAGGATGATAAAGTTTAATACAAATCGGGATCCCCAAATTCCACAACAAATCTAAAGCCACATGTTTTGTAAACATTGATTTTCTTCTTTATATTCGGTTTCCACAATTGAACTATGTTTCCAGAGATAAAGAGCCGAAATATGTTTTCATATATGGAAAATAAAACTGATTCAAATCAGGGTCATGAAGAACCCACAACAAATTTATAGCCACACTGTTTATGAACATTGAATGTATTGTTTATGGTAACACTTCTGCTAAATTTCTTGTAGTGTTCAATAGGGATCTATGTAATTCTGTGAAACTCTTGCTGCAAAGTAGATAATGCCCTTCCTACAAAGATAAAGGTAACTTTTGAGGTCCCATCCTAGCAGATATCTACTTGGAGTGTGAACCCCACTTTAGAAACAATGGGTTTTTACCCATATATATGTTGTTCAAATTTCGTAACCCTTAGATTTTGATCTCAGGACAAAAGCTGAATACGACCCCTTTAAAAACAAGGGACTTTAGTGCTCTACTCACATTTATTGTTCAACTTTTGTACCCCTTAGATTTCAATCTCATGATCCCTCACATTCCCCTCCTTTAGAAAAAAGAGAATTCTGCAGTTCACCTATTTATAGTGTTCAAATTTATAATCCTTAAATTTCGATCTCATGATCGAGCCTGAATATGTCCCCTTAAGAAAGAAGAGAACTCTGAACTTTATTTTTATATATCATCCAAAATTTGTACCCCTTAGATTTCAATATTCTGATCAAGCTTGACCACGCACTATTTAGAAATAAAGGAAATTTACATTTCATCTATATGGTATATAAGTTGTTCAAATTTTGTTATTCATCTATATGGTATAGAAGTTGTTCAAATTTTGTTATTCATCTATATGGTATAGAAGTTGTTCAAATTTTGTTATTCATCAATTTAGCCCACCAATCAAATGAATTCACATTTCAAAACAAAACTGGGATGAATAAGAACTTACCTTAATTTTGGAGGGATCATAGGTAACATCAGCCTTGTTCTGAAGCAAAGCCACAGATGCCATAAAAACCCCATCCAAATTCAACAGAGCTTTCTCCACAGAACTAGAACAAGCAGCACAGGTCATGCCAATTACATTTACCTCCAACTTCTCCAATCCCTTAGCATTCTCCAACCCCCTTTCAGAAGAAGAAGATCCCAAAAGGGGAGCTGCTTCTAAATCAATAGACTCATCAAATCCATTGTCTTTCAAAATACCTGTCAGCTGCAGGTCCCTTGCACCCGGGGCCATTGCTGTACAACTTTCAAAAAAAAAAAAACCTAGTGTATAAATTATATGATCAAAGCTCCAATTTTGAACAAATCGTGGCTGAATTCAGCTGGAAAAAAACCTCAAACGATGAATTTTTTTCGAACCCATCAAAGATTTCTGTGAAAAACGTCTCAAGCGTGATCTATATGCATCAATGGCCAAATGGGTTTTCCTTGCAGGGCTCCCTTCCGTACGAGGGACCCAATTTTCTCCCCCGTTTAAAAAATTAAAAATAGTGTGGATTGATGCACCTGGGTACTTATCCTGTTTGGCTCATGACAGATATGTGGAGCTTTGTGTTTATTATACACCGATCTAGCCGGTTGAAGGACATACTTTTTTTTTCACATTGCAGTAGTACGCGTACTAATAACCAATCTGTACTGCACGGAGTAGGTGAGGTTGCATTCTGACCCGGTCACCTCTGTCGCTCGGTTGGAGGAGGAAGTTGGACCTTGTAGTATAAAACACGTTTTGTTACCAATCTCCGATCGCCGCCTGTTGTTTTGCTTGTGAGCTTTGAATAGAAAAATACTGTGGTTGGTTTTCTAGAAAGGCAGGAATTTTGAAGTTTATCTACGATGGTAAAAAGAGGACTGTGTTTTGGAGTTAAACTTGAGTTCTTTGAATTTGTAAATGTGGAGAGGCAAGTTTCAGTTAGTTTATTTTTTACCACAGAATTAGGCCAACTCAATTCATTTTAGAGAGAATTTGGCCAACGCTTGAAAAAGAAGTTTAATATTTGTGAGGAAATAAACACATCCTTATAGTTAATTTAGAAGGGTGTTCACTAAGGGGACTCAAACACCCTCACAACGTTAGGTGTAGGTTCATTGAGATAGCTTGGAGTGTATGTACAACGTCCTTTATAATTTTTATTTGAGCCTCTTTAGTGAATTTTTTGGCGGATAGGTCATTCTATTTGAGCGCATCTTGTATTTAGAAGTATAATATTTATGCTGATTTGAAATTAATAATGTAAATGACAGAGAAGAAGTTTTTAGCTAGTTCAATATGATTGTTAATTCTATTTTTGGGTTGATACATTATGATTGATGCATTAATGTTTAGATCTAATCAGGGCTTAAATTTGACAGTCAATCTTGACTGTCAAGCAATTTTGTTATGACAGTTATCTATTCAATAGTGCTTTTAAAATATTATGACATGTTTTAGTATAAGTAAATTCTATAAAAACAAAATATATATATTATCATAATCTTATATAAATTTTGACAGTTTGTCCAAAATCTCTCCTTTCATATGATACAGTCTTTTCAAAATTTCAGTTGTATTTTACAGCTAAAATGTCTAAATACAGCTATTAAATTGTCAAATTTAAGCCCTAGATCTGATAATAAAATGGTGATCAACAACAAAGATAGTTTAATAATATGGTTTATATCACCTAGGATGAATTTAAGCCCATAGTCTAGCCCTAATGGCACAATCACATCTCAATCAAATGGATTTGTCCTCTGCACCTATTAACCTAGTGAACTTGTTTGCTTGTATTTATACCTATATCTAAAAGTTTGGTGGTGCTTAAAGCACTTTTGGGGGCTTGCTCGAAGGCAAAAGGTTGAAGATCCTAACTTGTTTCGATGATGACTCAAGCCCCTGTGTCAATGTATAGGATCAAATACACACCATGCATGTGGTGATAATGTGCAAAGATGCTAATGATTGATGCTTACTTGTGTGATGTAGGAAAAACTACTCCTCAACTAAACATATCAATCAAGGGAGTTTTTCACTAACATTACATTAGGGTTCTGTTAGCTAATGTTTCACACAAAATCTATCTACAAAACTACTATATATTTTAACAAAGATGCATAACAGTAAAGAGAATTTTGAGAAATGAAGTACAAAAATGAAAGGACAAAATGATAAGGAACCTGGCACCAGGCGGACAACCTCACTGTCCAGGATGACAACGTGTCACATGGACGTCTACGCACCACGTTGTAGTCTATACAGTGCGAGTACTGTATGGATTTGTGATCTCAATTCTCATGTCAGTCTTTTCAGTCCTTCCTCCCATTGCTGAGCTTTCTGACAGAACCTGCAAATGCATAGACAAGAGATAGGAGTTTGCCTCAGTCAAACCTCATTTTCGATGTTTCCACCCCAACGACAGCCAGAGATATAGATTGGTAGATTGATAAAAAAGTGTGCTCTAATTCTAAGTGCATCTAGAATTGTTGTGAGCAATGACAAACAAGATTGATAATATGTATAAATGAAATATGATTTAATATATTCAATGAAATGACATGTAATGATATTAAGTAAATAATGAGTGCTATATAGCAATAGAGTGAATAAGAGCGAGAGTGTGATGATGGTGAGAAAACAAATTACAACAATGGTGGCTCTCAACTTCAGCAGAGCTTCGCTATGAAAGAGAATCGATGCTTTGAATGGAAAAGCAACAAGGTTTTATAGAATATGCAAGAGGCCAAAAAGTTGGGAAAGGAGTCATTTGGGTGCGGATAGACATTAGAGAAAAGCTCAGAATGCCATGCAAGTAAAAATGCACCTTCTAAAATGGTTGTTGAACTGGAAGACATTAGCAGACGCCAACGCGTGGCGCAGACGTTCGCGCTTAGTGCTTTGGTCTGTACAACTTCAATTTTCAAAAGGTTTAGATTACTCAAGGCATTGCCAAGGCTAAGGCACTTTTTATTATTTTTGAACATGATGAACAGAAAAGGTTAAAGCAGCACAAAGGCACATCTCGTGGGTCGAGAATAAGGCCAAGGCTAGAAATGATCCTAAGACACACTAAGGGCATGGACACTAAAGCAATTGCCAAATAAAGTGTGAAATTGTGAGCAAGCACAATTTATGACTCTACATTTAGCCCCCACTTTACCGAGCATATGACACTACTTGCATATGCAAGCTAAAGTATAGGAAATAAAAATACGCACGAAAAGGATACCCAAAAGGATATTATAGAGGATGTAGAGATCTTCAAGTAGAGGAACAAGCCCCCAGGCTAAGAGCCTACAAAATAGATACATTAGACAATAAAAAAACCTGCAAGACAATAGTGTTAGAACATAAACCTGAAAAACCACTATGTCAGAACATCACAAACATATATATAAACATAAACAACATATATAGAGGAGAGAAACATGCATCAAACAAAGAAAAATTTTGAGTCAACAAAGTGAAAGAGACCTCAATGTGAAAGGTTGTCTCAATACCATGCGTCATCCCCAAAATGCAACAAGAATAAAGAAAACCAACAAATAGAGGAATTATTAAACGAAGATAGAAGAATATAATGAGTAGATCAATTGAGTAGATCAATTGCTTCAAGGAGAGAAGACATTCAGATAGACACCTGGAAGCAATCAATACGAACGAACGAAGAATACATGACTTCAGACTCTAGCTTGTTTTATCGCTAGGGGTCATGTAAATAACAATACCCTCATGGATCACAGACTAGCAAGTTGCATTATGCTAGGTGACCGTGGGTGTATAAAAGTAGGTCATATGAAGTACATAGACTAGCAAGTTGTATTATGCTAGGTGGCTCATAGACTACATGGATCATAGACCAGCAAGCTACATTATGCTAAGTGATCATATGCTACCAACACCTCAGGAGCGTACCAAAAACGTTCAAAGTGAACGCTTTAGGGTGTGAATAAAGAAGGGTGCATGTATGGATGCACATGGGAGGAGAATATATGCCCCCTTAAAATATTAGCATGTATAATCTGCAAATATTTTAAGGTAAAGAAAAGGGGAAGAAAGAGGAGGGGAGATCCTTATGAAGAATGCACACCCCTAGAATGAGTTGTCTCTGCCCCTAGAATATGAGTGAGAACAACCATGAAAAATAATATTATGTTGTTACCAAATATGAAGTATGGTTGTACTTGAGATTGTACCACCATGAATGGAAATGAGCAAACAAAGAAAGCTACATGTGCCACATAGTGGGTAGCAACACAATAGTCTCATGAGAAAATAGAGAAAGAACAATGAACCGGATAAAGGCCATGCTCAATATCACTTGTCATGTAAAGAAGAGGCAGGTGCTTCGTCAAACAGAAGAGTGAGAGAACCAATGTCAAAAAATTGTTGAATTTTGTCTTTCAAGGCTTTGCATTCACTGGTGGAATGGCCAAGCACTCAATGATATGCATAGAAAGGAAGTGTTGATTGAATTTGTTACAAAAACTTCTTGCATGTAGGAGGAGGAAGAGTGATCAAGCGGGCTTTGAGAAGCCTCAACAAAATACGCTCTTGTTTAGATACAAGAGAAGAAGTAGGAGGAGTAGGAAGCAACCCTTTATGTTGTGGAGAAATGTTTGATTTTTGAAAAGAGACCATAGAGACCTCAAACAATAGAGGAGGGGATGTAAACAAAAAAGAAGGTTGGAAACCTAAACCCACTGTAGAAGGTAAGTGCGGTGTAGGTTCCACAAGGACCTTAACTCCTTGTTCCATGCACCCTAGACCATTTCCATTATATCTGTGTTTAGAAAGAATTTTGTATCCAAGCCTGTAACGTGTCTCCAAATTAGAAAGAGGAGGAGAATCAACATCACTAGCCTTGTTGAAATGAGAAGTGTATGCACATGTTGTAGAAGTAGTTGAAAAATTCACATGAGAAGAGGGATCGATTCTAATACTAGAATGCAGATCCTTGTTGAATGTGGTAATGTCAGAGTGAGAAGAGTCAACCTTATATTCATATGGCCCATGGGGGGTGAAGTCTAAGGAGCCCCAATCATCACCAAGACATGCATTAGATGAGGAAGGTACATCATCATCAACAAAGGGTGAGGATGGTGTTTGAGAATTTGTTGTAGAAGGTATAAAATTATGAAGAGAATAAAGAGTAGGCTTCTCGTGACCCAATTCAACTTGTTGACAACATTGAAAGGGGTTAGGATCAACACTTACCTTGCACTTTACCATTATGAATAAATTTAAGAGATTGATGAAGGGTAGATGGAACTGCACCCTATGGCATGAATCCATGGTCTACTGAGGAGAAGATTTTAAGATAGATTTTCCTACATGACATGAAATTTAGTAGGCAATGTAACGGGCCCTAACATAATAGGCAATGTGATAGTGCCTAAAGTTGGGTGAGCTACATTATCAAAACCTCTGATGGATAGATTTGAAGGATAAATAGAAGAAGTGTCAATTTCAAGATGATTAAGGAAGTCTAAATTGCATACATTAAGACTAGAACCACTATTAATAGCAGTTCGCTTAATCTCAGCCGAGTTTATAGCTACAATAATCATAAGAGCATCATTTTGCTTATGAACTTCCTAAGAAGGGAGTTCAGAGAAATGAAAATTGATATCAGGAGAATTAGAATGAAAACCTTCAAGAATAGAAGCCACGTCCATGGGCTTCATGGAAGATTGGATAGATATCTTCTTCAAGGCCTACTAGAGGGCACTATGATGAGAAGGTGAAACTTGTATTAGGTCCCAAAGAGAGATCTTAGCTTGTGTAGCCTGGAGTTGTTTAACAAGATCATACTCTTTGGTGTTCTCCACAGAAAGATGGAGAGGTGGTAGAAGAATAGGATTTGGTGGAGGAAGGGAAATAGGGACAAGGGTATCTTGTTTGTTTCACCGAGTATTATAGTGTGGGCTACTGTATGGTAGTGAGGAGCCACATGCACATTTTTAGTTATAGACTTAGAAACTTCCAACCAACAATTTGAAGGTTAGGGATTTTCAAGAATACCTTGAACAATATCACAAGATGAGAGAGTGGGGGCAAATCAGGCACCCTATGCACAATGATTTTAGGAGCAGAAGAAGGATTTTGAACATTAATGATGTTAAAAATGAAGGTAGAACTGCTGCTATAAACTTTAAAATTATGTGGTTACAAAGCTAAAAATAAGAAATCAATCTGTAACAATTAATGTGTAAGTGATTTTGCACTTTCAATTCAATGTAGAATAGAAGAAAATAGCTTGCAAGAAGAAGACAAGTATTTATGTGGAGAAACCCTTTCAAGAAAAAACTCCACACTCAAAGGTGTTTATGCTTGTATTAAATCTCGTTGTAAAAGATTGCATTCAATACTAAAATTCCTCTAAGTCCTTGATGCACTTCAAAAAATTCTTCAATCTTCAAACCTATGAAATCTTGCTCTCTAGAAAATACATTGTGCTTTTTAAAAAACAACTTCAAAGCTTCTTAATTCAAAAGCTTGAAACTCAAATTACAATAAATTGTAATTGATAACATGAGACAAATCCTCATGCAAAAACTAAGCACTCCAAATAGAGAAGACTAAAGTCAAACAAACTCAAGCATCCTGTTAACTGCCAGTCTTGATTGTGTGCACCCAAGTTTGCCCACTCAAACTTAGTCAACATAAAGCATATTTCCAAATAAAAGCAACTATGATAAGTGAAATCTGAATGAAGATAATACTAATCTAATGCAAACTAGAATGATTATACCTTCATTGAGACCTCACGAATCCATGCGGGAAGGAGATGCGCCATGCAGCTCCTCAAGATGTTTCCCGTGATCAGAATGACAAAATGTGTATAATGTGGATTGCTCAGTGTTCACAACACAATGTGGATGAGAGACAAGTGTGGAAATGACTGATTTGGGTGGAGATTGTGAAGGATTGGAGTGATTTTTGACAGAGGTTTGGTAGGATGAGGGGATTGAGACAGGAATTTGGCAGAGTTCTGATGCATGAAGAGTCCCCTCCAATGGCTTAGGGAGGGGTCGTATTTATAGGATTTTGGAGATGAGGATGGAGGGTCAGGATTGATCTGGTCAGATCAAGGGCTAGGAATAAAAATGAATCTTTTATTCCTAGGGATGAATTAAAAATTCCCATTTTGGGAATAGTGGAGGATCATGGGGGGCAAATGAATTTTAATTCATGTGAGTGGAGGTGAGTGGGAGACATCTGAATATTATATTCAGTGATTGGGAGTGAGTGGGAGACATCTGAATATTATATTCAGGTTAGTGGATGAGTGGGGGACAAGGTTAATTAAGTGTCATCTTAATTAACTTAAGCATGATTAACCTAATTAACATGGATTAGGGAAAATGAATAAATCAATTAAATGAATATTAGGAATATTCATTCAATTAATAGGATAGGGTTGTAAGGTAAAATGACTCAATTAGGGTGAATTAATTGATCATAAGGGATATGTAGATTGGAGGAATGGATTAGTGCGAGGTAGAGAAAATCGGTCTGCAGAGCAGTCCAATTTTAGGTTTCTACATTTGCCCCTCTTTGAGATGGTGTTGCGGCTAAGCAACACCATTTCAAAGAAGTTAAAACATAGAGATGGATTGGATAGAAAAAATATTTTGGTTTGGAAGAATAAGGTTAGGTTTGGGGATAATTGGTAAGGGTGATGCCCCCTCGAGAGGATAGGCGGGTTGCAAGAACACGGTTGTGCTCTCGAAATGGATGGGACAGATTGGTTGAACTGGTCAGAGGATAAGTGGTGGGATGAAAGGATGATGATGTTCGGAGATGATTGGTAGATGATCATTGTGCTGAAACAGAATTTGAGCAATCTTAGGTTTGATATAGCAAAGTGGATATGTTCACCAAGGTATAGAAGACCAGGGTGATGATGTTTATCCAACATTTGCATGGACTAGACACGCAGACAAAGGGATGATCTCATGCATGCCCAAGATAGTACAACCTTGTCAAGACGAGGGAAGGGGACTCATAGCATAAGCTCTTAGTACAAAAAAGGTATGATGAACCTTAGATGCATAAGGAGATCAATATGCTAGAACCGACCCTATGATCAATCAAGATATGAATACTAGCTTGGAGTAATGAGACCAACCCACAAGCACAGCATACAAAAGCAAGACTATGCCCCATTCTAGATGATTTCGCCACATACCATGATATAGTAAGATCAAGGTAGCTTTGATGTGATCTTCGAATAGGACTAAAGATAAAAATCAAAACTAAAAGACCAACGAACCAAACAAGTAACCATTGCATCTTTTGCCAAAATGGATGATGATGATGTGATAGATTCTGCCTATCGTAGGAAAGATATATCCTAAGGCACGGATTGATAAATGAATTGATGATGTTGTAAAAGTGGCTCAAGATGTGATGGTGACAAGTTGTGATTGATGTTGATTTGATAGTTGATGATTTTGATTAAGGACAATGCTTTGATAGGTGATGCGATGCTTGGATCTAGTGTAGGCTTATTGATGATAGATGTGATGATGATATGGGATGATGATGATGATGAGAATGTGATGGAGCAAGTTTTACTTGTGTGATGGATAGATTATTTTTTGAATTTTGTGTGTTTTCTATTGTTTTGGGATTTTTTGATTTTGTGAGGTTTTTGATTTTTTTTTATTTTGTGATGTTTTTGGATTTTTTGATTTTGTGATGTTTTTGGATTTTTCGATTTTGCAGAAAGGGCATGATTTATTATGATGGTTGTCTGGTTGAATTTCAAAATTCTGAAGCAAATGATATATATGGAAGCTGCAAGGAAGTGCCAATAACAAAGGAGGACTTAAATGTTGATGATTAGGAGTGTAAGATGAGTAAAATCCATACTCGAAGAACACAACCAGAAATCTGTAAAGAGTGCATAGAGGACAGAGAAAGCTGTGAATTTATGCGTAAATTGGAATATAGAAATGAGGAGATTCGTATACATCTGTTTTGAGGTAAAGAACCTCCTAGGTCCATTTTAGCTTCCTCTGGGTCTTTATCTGATGTTGAACGGTGCACATCAAAGAGGTCTTGGAAGACATCGACAAATGGTAGCTCAATTAACTTGAGAGTTTCGTGGTAGGTGAATGGACAAGCAATAGGGATGCATGTTAGATAGATGGAAGATAGGGATGAGGGATAGGATAGGTATGCATGATATATGGATGGGGGATTGCAGGATTTTCTCCAAGGGCTAGGTTGCAAGGAATCATATGCCCCAATGCTTAAGATTTTGCATGATGGGTTCAAGTTTGAATGGATGAACTTTGCAGTAGATGGATGGAGGATGTACTTGGAAAGGAAGTATGCCAAGAGGTCTCCAAAGCATGTGGTTGATATGTTGCCCCTTGTCTTTATCAAGATCTAAGGTGGGAGATATAGTGGATAGAATAGATGGGGAATGATAGGATAAGGATAAGACAGTGGATAAGATGTGCAAGGAGATGATGGATGTGGATGAAGGATACGGTTTTGCCCCCAAGTGTAGGGATACAAAATGGATGGAGAAGGGATTACGCATGATGCCCACAAGGGGTTTTCATCAAGGTACTTGCCCAAGGCGCCACAAGGAGTGGTTTTCACCATTGGATGGATTTTTTCTCTTTACTATTTTCTTGATTTTTTGATTTTTTGATTTTTTTTTTGACTTTTTTTACTTTTTTGATGGAAGGGGGACTCTAGCGTCTGTTTCCATAGCAAGGAGAAGATGGTCCCATGTTGGATAGCAGTATGGATGGTGATTGCATGGATGGTTGGAAGATAGGAGGAGATGGAATGGATGGTGGATAACGGATTATGATGTGGATTATGCAAAAGCATGGACTAGAGGAATGTGACGGGGAAGATATGTAGGATAGTGAACGAAAGATGGAGAGACAGGGGTATGATGGAATTGCAAGTGGTGGAGGGGAACCAAGACCAATGGTTGCACACATTGTGTTTGATTTGGAAGCTTGTACTTGGGATGTGGAGTTGGGAGTAATGGGGATTGGGATGGGGGATATTTGGATGGTCGATTTGGGGTTTTAGGGACCCAAATAGACTTAGGCTTTGGGGGATTTTTAGATGGGGAGCAGGGTGGTTGGGATTTTGTCGTAGATTGGGAGGTGGATGCCTCATTAGATTTGAGTGATCTTTATTTAGGGACCCACACCATTTTTGCTTTTGCTTTTTCTTGTGAGGGTGTGGGCTTTGATAGCCTTTTTGATTTTGTAGTTTGATTGGAAGGGATAATATCCTTAGGCTTTTGTGCTTTATGAGTTGAGGCATTCAAATGTTTGAATCCCATGGATTTGGGGGAAGCTTCACGTTTGAAAGATGTGTCCTTTTGTTGGTCTTGATTCAAGATTTTAGTGGACTTATGGAGGGAGGGGTAAAAAGTAGATTTTTGGATAGATGGATGAAGTGATTTGATGATTGGGATATTAGGAGTTGGGAGGATGGGAGGATAAGAGGATTTGTGGATAGGGATGTTGGGAGTTGGTAGGATAGGAGGTAGAGTGGATTTGATGGGGATAGTTGGAGTTGGAAGGAGTGGAGGTAAATTTGATGGAGGGAGATGGATGGTCACATGCTTTTGCAAATGATAGGATGATGGAGGAGGGATGGCGACATATGTTTTTGGAGTGCGATGAGATGCACCATGTTTGGGATTGGATGAATGGAAGTTGGAAGGTGGGTGGATGGTATCGACATGTGTAGGTTGTTTGCCTTGAGATGTATAGCCAAGGCCATACGAGGATAGATGGAATGTAGTGTGAATGGGCTCCAAAATGCCTTGTTCATGAAGGCCTAAGCCTTTGCCTTGATAGTTCATGTGTTGGAGCATGCGACATGCAATGGGATGTTTGTTGCTGTGGAAACAAGACGCGAATCCATTATTTGTTGAAGAAGAATAGGTGGTGGAAGGAAGTTGTTCGCTTCCTACAAGGAAGTCACCATGGATGAAGGTGCTTGTGCCAAGTGGATATGGGGATGGATTTGGGATGGGATTGGTAGATGGAGGTAAAGGATTCATGGGGGATGGTAAAGGGGTGGGAGAGGTTGATGTGGGATGAATAAGGTGATCAATAGATGGTGGTGGATCGGGGATGGGATTAGATGGGACAGTTACATCTTGATTAGGAGAATAGGTTGATGTTTCAACATGCTTTGGATTTGTTTCTTGACATAGCTCTAGTGCATGGATAGAAGTGGGAGTGACTTGGATAGATGTGATGGGTGCTTGGATGGATGTGATGGGTGTTTGGATGGATTCTTGAACATGTTTGCATGATGGTTCTTGAGTTATGATAGGAGGTTGTTCAAGCGGTTTGGTGGATGTTGGATTGCATGAGGGTGTTTGATTCCTTGCTACTAACCAATGGATGGTATCCTTCATGAGTTGATGGGTTGAAGAGCAATATAATGGATGGATGATGATGGCGGATGGTGTGGGATTAGGATGGGGATTGGATAGGTGGGTGATAAGATTAGGTTGTGATGGTTTGGGGGTGGGTTCAAGGATAGGTATTGGACTGGATGATGGCATTGGAGGGCACTCTAGATTGGTATCTCCCTTGTCAAAGGTGATTAGATCTTGCCTAGGATAACTTGGATTCATTTGATTTATGTACAAGGGACCACTTGGACTTGCAGGTGCTTCTTGTTGCAAAGGTGGATTTGGGCTCACTAGTGCTTGTTGTGAGGACACTTGGTTGTCTCGTGGATGGGCTTGGTGGTATGTTGGAAAGTTAGAATGAGAAGTTGGAGAATGTTGGGGTGAATGTTGATTTGTTGATGTGGCATTGACATGATAGGTGGATGAATTAGGTTGGTATGAAGGAAGTTGATATGAGGTTGAAGGTTGATAGGAGGGTGATGGAGGTTGATATGAGGTTGAAGATGGTATGTGGACTTCTTGTTGTGATATGAGTTGTTGTTGATGTTGGTAAATGTGTTGATGTGATGATGATGGAGGGGTTGCATAGGATGATGATTGTTGTGAGATGGATTGATATAGATAGGGGTTGTGATAAGTGGTGAAAGGGTTGATAGGACATGTGGACGAATTTGGTTGATATGAAGTGGGGTAAATTGATGCAGAATTGGTTTGATGTGTAGATGGATATGATGTGGTGGGTGCTAGATATGATGGTTGTTTGACTTTGCAAGTGGCCAAGAAGTGTTGGATTGCTTCCGAGAGGTATTGTATGTGTGAGGATTAGCTTGTTCGACCTATTTGAATCAAATATTGAATGCTTTGAAAAGTTCGCCGCTCTAAAGGGGATTGGCTTGCATGTATTTGGTGAAGCATATGAAGGAGTTGTTCGAAGTCCTCTAAGGTTGCCATGATGTCACACGCGTGGTTGAATCATAAGTCCTTTTGGCAAGTGCTTGGTTATGATTTGACGGTGATGTGGATTGTTTGGATGAAGTGGACTAGGATGAAGGTGACTAGGATGTGTTTAGGGATGATTGGGATGGAGGTTGATTTGAGAAGGATGGAGAGAATGATGTTGTGAAATGATTTGAATGATGTTTAGATAATGATTGAGATAGAGTGGTGAGGATTTGATGATGTAGGGTGACAAGGATGTGAGTAGGATTGATGATGGATGACTTGGATGTGATTAGGATTGAGGCGATTAAGAATGGGTGATTAGGATGAGTGTGATTGGGTTTGAATGTGATGATTGACTTGTCTTATGTGTTTGATGTTTAGTTTGATTTGGCAATGTTTAGAAAATGATCACATGTACAAACAAGAATCACTCACACAAGACACAAGCAAATTGAATTTTGAATTGGAAGAATATGATGATAATTAAACAAGCACATGTGCAACACAAATCAATATGCCCTATTGTCTAGTTTGATCGGGTATGGCCAGTTAGGTTTGGTCAATGTTGAAACGAGGTTGACTAATGATTTGAAATTGAAATCCTGTCACACAGCCGGGAGAAGGGGGTAACCCACCCTTCACCTTCACTTCCCAAAGGTAGAAAGTTCTTTGGGGCTTAGCCAAGAGTGACAGGATTCTGGTTTCAAAGAGGGTGTCTTTCGATTCAGCCTCAGATGAGGTCATCCCTAGGGGTGATGAAATCCCCTAGTAGGCCTCCTATGAAAGGGATTGACAAGAGCAAATCAAGTGAGGTGTTTTTGATCTCCAAGATCACCTTGTGGTGCGAGGAGAGAGCATACACACACCCACGTGATTCACACTCACAGTTGATTAATTATCCCTTAAGAAAAAGGAAATGTGATGAAGACAAATCAATCAATGGTTCATTTTATCCCCAATTTCAAGGTGTGATTGAAGACAATGGTTGATTTTAAGCCTGATTTCAATGTGTGATTGAAGATAATGTTCGTTTTATGCCCCAAACCAAAGTGTGTTTGCAATCAATGATTTGAGAGATAAAGGATAAAAAATGGATGTACCTGATGAAATTGCTGTCCAAGTTGATGTGTTTGCTACTCTTGATGTTGCTCCAGTTCCGTATGATCTCCTGCAAGTCATGAAACCAAAAACGGAGCAAGTAGACTAGCCAAAAAGATTGGGATGCAAAAATTGAGAATCTAACAAAATTTGATGAAAGATGAACTGATACAAGAAAAATAAGTGCATGAACAGATTCTTCATAAGATTCTATGTGATTTAAAAAAAAAATTTGTGAAAATTCGAGCAAAAACACAAAAGATATGACGATTTGAAGGTTGAATGTAAGTTTGACTTTGACTAAGGAAATAGGTAGGAAAAAGGTATTGTCACTTGACGAAAACTTCACAACTACGAAGTGCTCAGAGTCCTCTTTCCGACGAGTCCAAGTTTGCAAAAATCTGCCTCCATATGCGAAAGTTATGCCTATTTGAAAAAAATAGCCTCCTTCGGTGTATAGAAGGCACTAGAGGTGGGCTTGACTGTGAGTAATAACCGCTAGTGGTTAAGAACATCTGGTCACATGCTACGGTTAGCCGGCTGGCGGTTAGGGTTTTCCTGGCAGGTTTTGTTTGAAAAAGGCCCCTGGTCGCTGATATGACCAGGGGCTAGGACCTGGCAAAAATAAAATAAAATAAATACAAAAGGGGCCCGGTGGTTTAGGGTTTTTTGTTTTTGTTTTGTTTGGGCGGGAGATTTTGGGAGGGAATGTGTGGGGATTTTGGGCGGGAATGTGTGGGGATTTTGGGCGGCAGGTGGTGGGGATGGTGGCGTCTGCAGAGAGGGGGTCGGGAGTTTGGAGTGGGGAGCATGGGGGAGTGAAGCAGTAGCGGGAGGCTCGTAGGGAGGGTTCGGGGGAGGGAGGTCCGCAGGGGAGTGGAGATTGGGGGTCTGCGAGGGGTTGGAGGAGCGTAGAGGTGGAGATCGGGATGTTCGGGAGATGCAGGGATGTCGCTGGAGGCGGGAGGAGGAAACGGTTGTGGGGAGCACGGTGACGAGCGGCGCGGGAGGGAGTGCTGCGGGGAGCCGCAGGGGCAGAGGATGGAGGGGAGGTCAGAGGTCGTGGGAGGAGGTCGAGGGATGGTAGATGGAGAGCGAGCGGGGCCGGGAGAAGAGGGGAGTTGGGGGTTGCGATGAGCAGTGGTTGAGGTGGTTTGTTAGAGAGTTTAGAGTGAGCTGGGAGGGCCGAAGGAGGCCGCGGGGTTGTTCGGGCGGGAGGATGCAGGGTGTAGCGTCACAGCGGCGCCCAGTGGGTGGCCCTGCGGAGAGGAAGCGGTAGTGGGGATTCGGAGGCTCGGGCGGCAGTGGTGACCCAATAACAATCTGCAAACAAAATTGTTAACTCTTGCAAAAAAAAAAACATAAAACCTGCAAAACCAAACCGTCATGAACAAGGTTAACCTGCAATAGACCAAAGATGGGGGTCGTGGGATCCGTATGGTACGGCCTAGGGCCCCTAAAAAATTTTCAAAAAATATATTGAAGTTTATAGTCAAAATTCATGGAATCGACGTCCTGAGCACGAAAATGATGTCCGTTTTTGCATAGGATGCAACCTGCAACACTTCCTCACCAAAACTTGCAAAACTTGCCACAAAGAGGGTTAGAAAACGAAGATTCTAACAATGAAACCTTAAAAAAAATGACGAGTAGATTCACGACCGGGCGTGCCAATGTGATAAGTGAAATCTGAATGAAGATAATACTAATCTAATGCAAACTAGAATGATTATACCTTCATTGAGATCTCACGAATCCATGCGGGAAGGAGACGCGCCATGTAGCTCCTCAAGATGTTTCCCGTGATTAGAATGACAAAATTTGTATAATGTGGATTGCTCAGTGTTCACAACACAGTGTGGATGAGAGACAAGTGTGGAAATGACTGATTTGGGTGGAGATTGTGAAGGATTGGAGTGATTTTTGACAGAGGTTTGGTAGGATGAGGGGATTGAGACAGGAATTTGGCAGAGTTCTGATGCATGAAGAGGCCCCTCCAATGGCTTAGGGAGGGGTCCTATTTATAGGATTTTGGAGATGAGGATGGAGGGTCAGGATTGATCTGGTCAGATCAAGGGCTAGGAATAAAAGTGAATCTTTTATTCCTAGGGATGAATTAAAAATTCCCATTTTGGGAATAGTAGAGGATCATGGGGGGCAAATGAATTTTAAATTCATGTGAGTGGAGGTGAGTGGGAGACATCTGAATATTATATTCAGTGATTGGGAGTGAGTGGGAGACATCTGAATATTATATTCAGTGATTGGGAGTGAGTGGGAGACATCTGAATATTATATTCAAGTTAGTGGATGAGTGAGGGACAAGGTTAATTAAGTGTCATCTTAATTAACTTAAGCACGATTAACCTAATTAACATGGATTAGGGAAAATGAATAAATCAATTAAATGAATATTAGGAATATTCATTCAATTAATAGGATAGGGTTGTAAGGTAAAATGACTCAATTAGGGTGAATTAATTGATCATAAGGGATATGCAGATTGGAGGAATGGATTAGTGCGAGGTAGAGAAAATCGGTCTACAGAGCAGTCCAATTTTAGGTGTCTACAGCAACAACTGAAAGTCTCAAGATTGGGCGCCCCAAGTTGGCCCAATCTATTTCAGTCAACTGAAGTAATCAACACACACCAATTCTCATGCAACAACCTGCATGCTTGATGTCCTCAATATTATTCTGAATTAACCTATTATGTACATGCAAGTGACATGCAAACACATGTAACATAATGCAAGAGATATCCATCAACTGAATCTAGTAGATGGAGTGTTTTGCAAGATTTCTGAGTTGGAGTATTCTGCAAGCAACCTCATAAAAATGACATGCAACTCCATATAATTGACATGCAACAACATGCAAGTCCATAGAAGCAACATGCAACAACATGCAACAACATGCAAGTGACATGCAACAACATGTAAGCAAATGCAAGCTTTTTTGAGCTCATGCAAAAACATGCAATTCCATGCAAGCTTTTATGACCTCATGCAACCACATGCAAAAAACATGCAAGTCCATGAAAGCTTTTATGAACTCATGCAAGCAATATTCCAATATCATGCATCTCTAACACTTTAGTTAACTCCAACATTATATCCATGCAAAGTGTATCAACAAATTCCACTCATGTACATAAAAAAGCAAACTCCCAGTCTAAATATAAGACACCTCCAAAGTGGCTGCCCAAGTTAACTCCCACTCACTAGGAGTTGTCAAACACCCAAAATAGACTTCAAGGAGTTGTCAACAAGTCTTCATGGACCCCACTCCAAAAGTGGACGCCCAAGTTTGACCCTACCATTTAGGAGTTAATTATAATAAGCCAAGTGTTATAATTAAATAGTAATTTATCTCTCAAAGTCCTTATGTGTTGGGGAACACATTCCAAGAACTTTGGAAACACATAGAATTGGTTAGGATTACAAAGTTAATGGCAACCTTTCCCAACAAATGAACTTATCTAACATCCCCTTTGTAGGTGGGAGAAGTCGATTAATAATGATTGTATTGACATTATTATCCACTTGAGAAATACATGATGTAAGAGAAGAAACAGAAGAAGTATGCTCAACATCTATCTACAAGGGATCTGATGTGAGGTGAGGCTCTTCATCTACTGATGCTTCATCTCTGGAAGGGAGAGCATCAAAATGAATAGAAGGTAAAATAATGTTAAGAAAGGTATCTATGATTTCATCCTCTTGCACCAAAATATCCACATAAACAGGAGGAATCTTAGGAGAGGGATCAAAAGAATAGAGTGACATAGGAAGAGCTAAGTCACCATCACATGCATCGAATGGAACATCACTTTCACAAACCCTTTTAACAAAGTTGGAAAGTGATGTAAGAAGAGAAAAGAACATGCTGATTTAGAAAGAAAGAGAGAATTAAGACAGGTATTACCAAATCTTGCTGAAGGTCGAGGTTCAGGGCAGCATCCCAAAGAAAATTTTGGAAAGAAAAGATCTCTTGATATTCTTTTGAAAGAAAAAATGCATGAAAAAGAAGGAGATTTAAGTTCAACATGTCGGGTTCACCAAAATGTGATGTAGGAAAAACTACTCCTCAACTGAACATATCAATCAAGGGAGCTTTTCACTAACATTACATTAGGGTTCTGTTAGCTAATGTTTCACACAAAATCTATGTCTACAGAACCACTTTATGTTTTAACAAAGATGCATAACAATAAATAGAATTTTGAGAAATGAAGTACAAAAATGAAAAGACAAAATGATAAGGAACATGGTACCAAGTGGACAACCTCACTGTCCAGGATGACAGTGCATCGCGTGGACATCTGTGCATCATGTTGTAATCTGTATGGCATCCAGGTACTATATGGATTTGCGATCTCAATTCTCGTGGTAGTCTTTTCAATCCTTCCTCTAGCTGTCGAGCTTCCTGATGGAACCTACAAATGCATAGACGAGAGATAGGGTTGGGTTGTATAGGAGTTTGCCTTAGTCAAACCCCATTTTTGGTGTTTCCACCTCAACGACAACCAGAGATATAGATTGATAAAAAGTGTGTGTTTTAATTCTAAGTGCGTCTAGAATTGTTGAGTAGTGACAAACAAGATTGACAATATGTATAAATGAAATAAAATTTAATCTATTCAATGAAATAACATGTAATGATATCAAATAGATAATGAGTGCCATATAGCAATAGAGTGAATAAGAGCGAGAGTGTGATGATTATGAGAAAACAAATTACAGCAATGGTGGCTCTCAACTTCGGCAGAGCTTCACTATGAAAGAGAATCGATTATTTGAATGGTAAAGAAACGAGGTTTTATAGAAGAGGCAAGAGGCCAAAAAGATAGGAAAGGAGTCATTTGAGCATGGATAGACATTAGAGAAAAGCTCAGAATGCCACGCAAGTAAAAATGCACCTTCTAAAAATAGTTGTTGAATTGGAAGATGCTATTGGGACGCCAGCACATGGTGCAGACGTCCGCACTTAGTTCTTTGGTCCATGCAACTTTAGTCTTCAAAAGGTTTATATTACTCAGGGAACTGCAGAGGCTAAGGCACTTTTTACTATTTTTTAACATGATGAACAAAAAGGGTCAAAGCAACACAAAGACACAACTCATGAGTCGAGGGTAAGGCCAAGGCTGGAAATGATTCTAAAACACACTAAGGGCATGTACACTAAAGCAAGTGCCAAATAAAGCATGAAATTGTGAGCGAGCATAATTTACAATGCTACAACTTGATGCAAGTACTTGATAATACTCTTTCATGATAACTGTGAGCAAGTAGAAAATGAACTAAATAGAATAAATTAAACTAGATTAATTCTCTCCATTCATTAACCTATGCCACCTCAAGATTAGGCTAAGGAGTAATACAAGTAAGCTATCCTAATCGCACCCTAATTGATCATTTAAAACTCTTGATATGTCCTAATTGATATGATTAATGCTAATTGCTAATGGATGTTAAATTCTCATAGAGGCAAAATTTCCTTGCATTCAAAAGTGTTGAGAAAATGAGGGGAGGAGACTCCAATTTATAGATTTTTGGAGGTCAAGATGGAGGGCTAGGATTGATTGTGAAGATCAAGGGCTCATATTGCTTGAGAGCTCTCAAGCAAGGAGAGATGGACAAATGTCAAGAGGAGATTGAATGAGAGTGGAGCTCTAAGATTCAAGGAGAAATCAAGGGTGGAAAATGAAGGGTTGAATGGATGGATGGAGAAGATTGAGTAGGTGGATGAGGTGTAAGGACTCATTTATGAAAAGGCAAAGCTTGGATTTTGTAGAGTTAAAAATTAGGATGAGAGGACATGTGGAATTTTAATTTAGAGGAATAGTGCCACATGGAATTTTAAATTTGATGAATAGTGACACATGGAGTGGGTGAGAGGATAAATGGGACAAATGGAAGATTTGCCCATGCTTCCAAAGTACCACTTGTCATGTACATGCATGTACATGGAATGACAAGTGGACTTATAAAAACACGGGGAGATGTAATCCTAGGTTAATCTAAATTAACCCATGTGCACATGATTAGGAGTGATTAATGATGATTACTAAAAGTAATCATAAATGGATAAAATAGGGAATTAAATAAATAAGTGTATTTATTTATTTTTTTGGGGTGGATAGGAAATATAGTCTTTGGATAAACATTTGATTTTTTGGACTATTGTAGAGGAAAATGAGATTATTAATGATTTTCGGTGACAAGACGGGAAGGGGAAAAATATTAATTAAATAATTAAAAAGTTATTTAATTAATATATGAATTGGAAGGGATGGATAATTGTTTAATTTTAGTTGATCAATTATGCAGATGAAGTCGGGGAGTGGTGTGACCTGTTGTCATATGGATTTGCACCATGTGTTGGAGAGGTTTAACAATCTTCAACAATCCAGTGAAACATTGAGATGACCTCCCAAGTGTGGGACCCTGCAAGGAGGTCAAATTCCTAGAGAGAGGCCGGTTCCTTCGTTGAATGGGAGATTCAGCTATTCCTAAGACTAAACATAATCTATCCACCATTGAGGAAAAGGGGAAGAGGGGTAAAACTATAAATTAAAGGAGGTGATACACTAGGTTTGAATATAGAACTCTCACATAACTGAGAATGCACAAAATAAAGAAATACAGCTGATAACTCACACAAATCTAACAAATTCTAACAGAGGTAAAGAGAAGAACAATGTTGAGAGGAAATAAGTATTCACAGACAACCAATTCTAAATTACACAGAGCTAGAACAACAGAAAAGGTAAAAACATGGTGTGTATTTCATCAAAAGGCACAGTTAGGAGGGCTCTATTTAGAATACAGAAGAATGAAATGTATCCAACTATTTTCCAACCCTCTTTACATCTTACAAACATGCATATATAGCATTTGAATTACATTGACCTCAGTCATTTCTCAATAAATTCACCCCTATGGGCTTGTCAAAAAATATCCCTACAAAAGGAATGCCTCTCTGCAAGAATTTAATGCAAAAATCCCTTGGATCATGGAGTAGCTCAGATATATTTGTATCTTCAATGCAAACAACTGACTCATAAACCTGCAACAATCAATGCAAAATATCTAGGAACGGAGTAGTTGAGCAGATCAGATTTTGCATTAATGGCTGATGAAGATTTTCAAATGAACTTTCCCACCAAAACTACCTATACAGAGCTTTTACAACACTTTAAATATCTAAATTCAAATATTTAAAAGTTTACAATATATTACAAACTCTATTTTTACTATTTTCTGCCTTTCCTTGAAATTTGGGCTTGAATTTGCCTTATCGGCAAAATCTGCATTTTATGAACCGTTTTGTATTTTCCTTCTGCATATCTTTATCTTCTGTTGGAAAATTTTCAATTTTTTGAACTATGGCTTGTCTCTCCCATTTTGCCCTTATCGGCAAAAATCCACTTTTTCTAACCATTTCTGGTTTTTCCCTTTTCATCTCTATTTTGCCTTATCAGCAAAATTGTCTTTTCTCGAACCTTGGCTTGGCTCTATCTTTTCTCCTTTATTGGCAAAATCCACTTTTGCCAAACTTTTCTCTTCTCTTCCTTTTACTTCTCTATCGACAAAGTTCCAACTTTTCAAACTTTGCCTCTTTCCCTCTTTATCAACAAAAAGTCACTTTGCCAAACCATTTGCTTGTTTTTTGCCTTATCGGCAAATTGCCCTATCAACGAACTAAAGAAATTTTGAACTATTTGGGAAGTTCAAACTTTTCCTGATTCACCGATAGAGGGGGCTTTTCCTTCCTCTACTTAGCCAATTTTATGTTTCCTATTTTGTCTTATCTGCAAAATGTGACTTTTCCTAACCAAGCCTTCATTGTCGGTAAAATGTCATTTTATCGAACCACTTCCTTGCCGATGCTTCGCTCCTCCTTTTGCCTTTCCCTTTATCAGCAATTTTCCCTATCGGCGAACCGCGAAGATTTCAAATTTTTAAAAAGTTCACGATTTTTGAACTTTGCCAATGAGCCTTTGTCTTCTTTTTTCCTGCCTTTATCGGGGAATCGTCGAATCTACGAACTTGATAATTTTTGAACTTGGTGAAGAGTTCAAACTTTTTGAACTTTGCCAATAAAGGCATTCCTTGCTCTCTTTGCCTTAGCCAAACTTTGAGTTATCCTACCTTAGTCGATGAATTGGCTAGTCAGCGAACTGGCAGGTTCGCGAACCTGGAGTTTTGTTGACAAAGGCCAAAAGGGGGCCAAAAACTAAGGCAAATACTTAGAATTTTCTGGGTATTTTGCAAGGATTCTCCCTAAGGACTTTTAGGGAATTTTGCAAGGTTTTACACTAAAATTTGAAGGATTTAAGGCATTTTTAAGGGATTTCATCAAGATTTTCAAGTTGGGCCATTTGACTATGGGAAGAGGAAAATAGGTCAACATGACCATTTTCAGATGTCTACATTTTACCCCTCTTTGATGTGGCATCATAATTGAGAGGGTTGGTGGCATATCAAAGAAAAAATTAGATTTTTAAATTTTTGCCCCAGTTAACTAATGGGAAGAGGAAGGATGGGTGAGGTGATGCCCCCTTGAGAGATTGATGGAAAACAAAAAAAATAATTTTTTCAGGTGATTTCTTGAAAGAAGGAACATAGATGATAGAATGATAGAGGAAGAAATAGGATGGAGGGAAGAAAAATGAAAGAAAATGATGAAAAATGGAGGCCGGGGAGAAAAATGGGGGTGAGGGGGTGAAAAATTAGGGCTAACTAGGTTATAAATAGTGCTTAGGGGGGCCCATAAGCCTCATTTGTCCATTGCCAAGTTTAGAAATTTGATTAGAGGAGAAGAAGATGATAGAGGAGATGGTTGGAATTCCATAAGATGAGCATTGGGGGAGTGCGTGCGAGAGTTCATGCGGCCTGCAACTGGTAGCGAGTTGGTAAGTGGTCCTTCCTTGCTTTTTGATTTGGGTTAGGGGGTAGTTTAAGTGCATTAAATGCGGGGTAGATTTAGGTTAGCATAGGCACTAAAGGGTGGGTTTAGCGCCTAGGTGTCACAGGTAGCGCTTAGCTGGTTAGGTTTAGCACCCATTTTGGCAATTAGCACCCGTGTGGGGATGTAGTGCCTAGGAGAGTCGCTTTAGCGCCTATGAGGTAGCTTGGGAGAAACAACGATTAGCGCCTGGGTTGGGGGATTGGCGCATGTGTGCCTTTTAGCACTTATGCAAGATAGATTAGTGCTTACGCAAGATAGATTAGCGCCTATGCACCTTTTAGTGCATACGTTGGAGGAATTAGCGCTTATGCACCTTTTAGAGCATACATCGTAGGGATTAGCACCTAGGATGGATTAGTGCTTAGGGTAGAAGAATTAGCGCTTGCGTTGGATTAGCACCCAGGCCAATGGAATTAGTGCTTGTGTAGAAATAGGAAGAGAAAGAAGGTATAAAGGAGTTAGAAGAATTGACGAAGCATGTGTGGATGGTTGCAGGAGGACTTGGATGTCTTGCAGTTGCGTGAGCGGTGACCACCGACTATGGCATTGTGGAGGTGACTGAGGGCGACAGATCACACATTTCTGAGCATGGTAGGATTGCGGACATGCCTAAGATATGGGCACACCAAGTGATGATGACAACGCTGGTAGAACAATGGCAGAGTGAGTGATGTGTGTTCTTGTTACCAATAGGTGAGATGACCATCACCTTAGAGGATGTGTGGAGGATACTCCTGATCTCGATCCACGGAGAGTGGGTGATCTATGATCATGATCAAGGGTTGCCATTTTTAGGTCAGTGTCCATACAAAGTTTTGATTAGAAGATGATTCTACATGGTTCTTGAAAGATTGGTCACCTTATACCCTCAAGGACTTCTCCTTGACCTTGAACTTCTCCTTAAACCTAGGTGCACCAGTTCCTTATAACAATATCCCTAGCTCTAAAGTTGATGAAATTTGGTTTGTAACCTCTACAGACTACCTTGAGCCTAATTCCAATGGTTCCCAATTATTCCAAGTGCATTTGTTATAGTTCCATTACTATTTTGAGTTTCTTAGTTTAGCATATGAGTGTTCTCATTTTCCTTTGTTTGCATGCATTTATCACAGCCAAGTATCATACTTAGCCCCTATTGCTAGGTGTTAGTGAAGAAAAACATAGTTCAAATTATTATAATATACTTTAATATTTAACAACATATTAAAAAGAAAGAAAAGAAGGTACCTTTTCTATCTTACAAATACCTATTTCCATTTTTACATATTCATCTCCATCATGGTCTCTTAGACCAAAATCCATGTGTAACTTTGATATTTGTGTATGTGAATTAGGACATACCTTAAGAAAAATATCCTCTATTTTTTTTATGTTTTTCATTGGATTATAGATCTTCCTTCTTATCCCACACAATGGTGGTTTTTCATCTACTTTCACTGATGTACTATTAGGTATGGTGGTTTTTCATCCACTTTCACTGATGTACTATAAGGTATTGTCATACATTGATTTATATACCCTTTATGAAATGGTGTCTTTTTATATCATTATGTATTGCTTGTCTTCTTTATTTTTTTAAAATTAAATGGAAATTCACTTATGTCATGTGTTCTTACATTAATTTAGAGGATATTCTTTCTACATATACCTTTGTGTTACAAATTATAAGCATCAAATATTATTTGTCCCTATCTAGAAATTTTTCTCATCTTTTATTTAGTGGTTTTAAATCCATTGTCATCATCATCAACTCTTTATTTTTTATAATATTTTTGCTTTTGCATATCCAACTTTCTTTGATATGTTTCTTGGTACTTTTATGTAGCATAATCTCTAAGATTTTCTTAAACACCTTTTGTAATCCATTTATGAAATGTTATGCTTTAGATCATTTGAGCATTGCTAGCCACTTTTTGAATTCCTTAATAAAGGTAGTCTTTACTTTAGATCAATTTTCTTTTTATTTTATATTTCAATTGGTCATACCATTTAGTGGAATTACTTCAAATCTCTTCTAAAGTATTCATGTTAGGTTTTATCTAACACAAATCTCATTTCCCTTCCTATAGATTCATCACTAGTTTAGAAATCAATTATGGTTTTGATTCTATTGTTCATCTTTTTAAGGGTCAAGTGTGTTGAATTGTTAAACTTTTCACTTTTCTAGGTAACATTATAGTCCTAAAAATGATTTTCTTATTCTTTTTTCAAACATGGAATATGATTTTGAAAACACTTAAACTTTACAACTTATGTCTCTTCAATACCTCTTATTTTGTTTGATCTTGTGGCACCTCAAGCTATCATATTTACTTAGATAGTATATCTAAGTTTCATGTTTTATATTGTTTGATCTTGTGACACCTCAAGCTATCATATTTACTTAGATAGTATATCTAAGTTTCATGTTTATAAAATAGGTAAGATTTAGCCTATCAATATTAATAAAGATGGTTTTACCTCCACAACCAAGCATATCTTCTTACCTCTTTTAATTTTTTTTGGTTATTTCCCCCCTACTTTGGGGTATATTATCAATTCCTTAACATTAGTGGTTGTCTATGAATAATGTCATGTAATTCCCTTTATTATACTATGTTAAATATGCCAAAGATAACATATATGTTAAATTTACTAAGTTCTTTAACAATTATGCAAAGAAGTAAAGTAATAACATATATAAAATGGTATATACTAATGGTGATCAAATACTCCATTAATGGATGTCAAAGGATTAAGTTGCAATGAGCATTGAGAGACTTTGTGAAACAGATCCCTCCCTTAAAGGTTTTTTTTTAAATTAACTTTGATGGAGCTCCTAAAGGAAATCCCTAAGCTTTCGGAGTTAAGTGTGTTATCCAAGATGGCTTGAGTTTCCCCATGCAACAAGCCTTCTTTTTGGTTGTTGAAGGCTCCCATTCCAAAAAAGAGGAAGGGTATACCATTATAGGGAACCATAAAAATAATCGAAACCCTAGCAATAGTGGAACTCATGCAAAGACTCCATGAAACACTAGAAATCAAATTTCTAAGTAGTCAACTAATGTAGCTTCACACCCTTTGGACAAGGGGAAAGAGGTGGTGCCCTCTAATGGCAAACTGTCCAATCAACCTAAGTTTACTAGAATGCCTCAGCTGGTGTGTTGGGTGAATATTTTGTTGTTAACTCGCTAATGGCAAAATGGGTATATCAGCCACAGCTATGATGAGACAAAGTCTCTCCTCTCAGCAAGGGGAGGTTCCCTCTAGTTACTTGACTTTTACAAACAAAACAACTTAGGAAATTTACGTACACTAAAAACTATGTTTGTGGTGGTTCCATCTCATCTCATTCTCTTTTTTCAGAATAGATGTTTATACTTCAAACTCTTGATAAAGGACTTATAAATTATCACAAAATCATAGAAACACAAAGTTTTCTGTTACCTCACTTACTAATTGCAAATAGAACTATTTCAAGTTGAATGCAGCCCAAAGTCTTCACTCCTCTTCAAGATGATAAAAGTAAATTGAATATAACAACTTGCAGCGCAAAGTCTCCAAACTATTGTATTCTCACAAACATGAACATAATCCTCACAAATGATTTGATAACACAAAGTCTATCAGAATCAAATTAAGAGCGCTCTTCAATCACTTGAAACAAACTCCACACTTCAATTATTACCAAAGAAGATTATGATAGCAAGACGTAAGAACAATACTATCACAACACAAATAATCCCAAGACAAAGATTGGAATTGAACTTGCTTTCTTGTATTGATAAATATTTGATAATTGATTTTCACAAAGAAGCACAAAGTCTTGATTTGCTTTTCAATTTGCCAGAGTATTCTTGCAATAGACAAAAGATCCTATTTACAAAAGAGGCCATCTTTATTTATAGGGAGAGGCCTTGAGAAAATTTAAGAAAAACCTAACTACTTTGACTTATTCAACAAAAGCGTCCTATTTGACTTGGGACTTCTCTTGTATCACATGTAATTACATTTTGGAAAATTACATCTGTAAATGTCCAAAACAAAATTCAATTTACATATCATCTAAGAAAAATAAGCTAAGGCACTAGTTTCCTCCATCTTTTTTCCTCAGGAAGTTCTGGTACATAGTTTGAACGACCGACATCTCGCATACATCTAGTTTTGCTGTATTCCCTGAGATGGTGCGGGCTCGGAGAATTGAATCTTTCACCACCTTTATCGCCTTTTCATGCTTGTCTAGATTATTTTTCAGGTTCTCTAGAGTCGAATGTTGGTCATACAGGTTATCCATTGAAAGCACTAAGGGCGCCTCCTCTTCAAATTTATTTTGGACCATTTATTCAAAAGAACTTATCATTTCCTGTGCTGTGAGGAAACTATGATCTTCCCTTGTCAAGGTGCAAGGAAGTTCTTCTAGCCGGTGTAGAAGTGTGACATCACTATCTTCACTCGCTTCTCGAGCTTGGCATAGATCTTCAAGTAGACTCTTTATTATGTAAGTACGATGAGCCAGAGTCTCCTTGGTCTTAAGATATGATTCCCTGTTGGTGATGACCCCAATGGTGATCAGATTCTTTATCTTGATCTTCTTCATGTCTATCCACTCTTCTAGGCTCTCTTCTTTATCTTGCAGCTCTTGTGAAAGTAGATCTACCAGATTGTCCAGCTCAGCTTTAGCTTTGTCCATTTTCTCTTTCCTTTCCACAGTGGTTTTTAACAGAACTCGTCCTTGAGCCAACAACCGCTCCACTACATCCCCCACTATCTTACCTCTGGCTTGCACTTTTTCAACCTTCTGTATTAGGGGATCTTCCACTGTCACTACCATGGGTTCTACTATTTCTGATGACTTCACTATTTTTTGAAGGACAGCAGCAAGTTGTTCTGCTTTTACTTTATACTGTTCCTTCTCCTTCTTGGCTTCATCATACTTTTCAAGTAAAGTACTGGCAGTAGTCTGGAAATCTACCTTTATACCCTTGTGAGTCACTTTACCCAACTCAACCCTTGAGATGACATAATTACTCATATCAAAAGTATCAGTGGTGGCATCTTCCAGAGGTTTGGCAATCTCAGCATATCTGATCCCCTTTTTAGTGACCAGCCTAGAAACAGTCTTAGGCTTCTTCTTCTGGTTCTTTGCTTTCATGGGCAACAGCTTTTCAATGTCAATCTCATCAGGTGAGATGGCTTGCTTCTTCCTCTTTGGAGTATAGGCAGATAGCCATGGAGGAAGTGTAGAAGCGCCAATAGCCAGAGATGAATCCACTACTTGCTTGACAGGCTCCATATTTGTATCTGTGATGGTAACAATAGGACTTGTGTTGGTAAATATCACACCTGTATCAACAACCTTTTGTGAAGCATCCAAAAGGTTCTCTAAAACAGTTTGTTCCCCAATGTCAAAAGATGGGAAAGATAAGCTTGGAATGGAACCAGAAGAATCAAAAATAGTTCCAAAGCTAGCCTTCATGGATGGAGGAGTATTATCAGAAGCAACAACAAAAATTGATGAACGAGGGACATTCGAAACCACTGGAAAACTATCAGCAACCGAAACATGAGGAGGAGGTGTAAGAACTTGTGTCTCAGAGGGAAGATCTTTCACAGGAGTTTGAGGGGAACCATCAAGTTGTTCTACTTCTGTGTCTTCTCCTTTACCTTGTTCAACTTCCTCTTCCTTATCAGATTCATCAGATATCTTTGTCTTAGACTTTTGAACATTTTGTTCTTCAGCCTCAACGTCTTCAATTTCCATTTGATCAACATTAGTATCTTCAGCATCTGAATTAGTGACGTCAGAAGTTCTGCAACTTCCTTCTTCTTTCCTCCTTTGGATACAAATTTGATCTTTGGTTTGTGTATCTTGGAAGAAGAAGGGGCATCACTCTTATTTTTGGTCCTATTCTCGGCCTTCTTACCTGTTTGCTCCTGTGTTTTAGCTTCAGATCCTATAAGAAACTCTTTCAACTTAATTCCCTTACTTTCCAACCACAAGTTAGTGTTTGCCAGTATTGGTTGGAATCTTTTCCTGATAGATGTCTCCTCTTTGATTGACCATTTCACCTCTAGGAGAGGTGAAGCCTCAACATTTTCTGTGTTGTACTTGGGATCCAGAACATCGCCGTCATCTTCCATTCCATCTGGAATATCAGCGAGGCCTAGTTCTTCAATCTGACTCAGGTGAAGTCTGCAGAAGTCTAGCTTTCTGATCTCGTTCTGTGTCCTGAGATCAGACCATATGTCTTTAACCATTGGGACATGAAAGTTTGACTTCCTCTTGATTTTATCCTGAACTCTTCTGAAGTCAAAGTGGTCTCTTTTCTTGTAGGTCTTCATGGTGACCAGTTGCAATTCAGAGTCAATTATTTTTGCTTTATTGGCGGATTGAACCGAGTACCTCCCAATTTCAACGGGAAACTTTATCCCTGACTTCTTCAGCTCCATCTGTTTGTTGTGCACCACAATCAGCTGTCTACATAGCTCCATAAGGACAATGCGGTCACTGGGATACCGTGGAAGCATATAAGGGTAACCAGGATAATACCTTACCCGAAGATATGTGAAAGTGGGAAATTGCAAGAACAAGTAACCAAAAGAGTTCACAACCTGCCAAGCTTCATCTAAGACTCTGTTTTGAACTAATTCATTATCCCATAGACACATGAATACTGAAAAGAAGGTGTCATTGACCCTTTGGAAATGATGAATTGATCCCTTCAGAGTAATTTGGGGATAATACTCATATACTGGGATCAATCTCCTGTCTCCTACCTGAGTTAAGCCTGGAAAGTTTCTCATGCTTGCAGCAGCATAGATGAGATAAGAGGTCATATAAAATTTGAAGGTAGTATTGACTCTTACCAGTTGCTCATGCAATGCATTGCTAATCTGTTCTCCCCAGAATATCTTCTGATTACCCCGTAGAATCACCTTGATGTAAGTGTACATCCAGTCCTGGAATTTGGAAGTAGAAGGGAGTCCTCTGATGCGACTCAAGAGAGTAATCAAATCACAGACCTCTTCTACAAAGTCACTCCTGTGAAGATCCTTGGCCATCTGGTCAAATTACCTCTAGGAATCTTTAACCATTTGTTGTTTATATACCTCCTAGCAGATTCCACATCATTATCATAGTCTTGTTGACCCTGAGCAAAATCAATCCGTCTAATGTTTTCAATAGGTGGACAGATGAAGATTTTATCAAGGAATTTCGCATCCAATCTCATGATTACATTTCCCTGAGAATCTACCACCACTCTGGTGTCTCTGTTGTAGTGACTGGCCACTTGCAGAACAAATTCAGGATTGTGTGTAGAGACTGGAAATGATGCAACCAAATGAATATTGTTGTCAATGATTTTCTGCATGGGCTTGGATGGATTTGCCTATTTTGTTCTATCCACGAATTCTGCCATGTCCACATGCCCAATTCCTGTGTCTCCGATTTCATCAATGTTTGATTGCACTGTCATTACCGAAAAGACACCCTGGTATTTGTACTTCATGACTTTGGCCTTTGATGGAGATGGTTTTGTCATGAGCTCTGGAGAAAACTTTGAATTTGAACTTCACCACGAACGTTGATTGAAAACTACAAAAAGAACATGATCTCGCAGTCAGGAGAAAAATTGGATAATTTGGGATGACTGCGATTCGGTGATCATGGCCAGGAAAGCACGCGTTTGAAAGGCTTGAGTGTGTGCAAATCAAGGCGATGGTGAAAGTGGGCTTTTAGTTTTTTGAATAATGAATTTTTCAAGTGTTAGAAATTTATGAAAATATGCAAGGGCGGTCAAAATGACCGCTCCTGCATGTAGGATGAGTTTTGATGTGTATGAGCGGTCGAAACGCTTTTGCATGTGTTAAGGAAAGTTGTTTAACATGCAAAAAGCGGTGAAAAATGCCGTTGTTACATATTAAGTCACTTTGGAGGATATGCATGTAGGAGCGGATGATTTAGCCGCTTTTACAGGTAAACAGGAAAATTGCGGTTTTGAAGCTTTAGATGCAATGGCGGGTGTTTTGGCCGCTTTGGTAGGTAGGAAATTTGCTGAACTCAGATGCATAGGCAGGTGTTTCAGCCACTTTGGTAGGTAAGATGGGAGTCGACAGTGCAAGGGTTTCAGTGGAAAACACCGCTATAATAGGTAATGTTTTGATATGAGGTATGGGGGTTTTGGTGTTCAAGTGGCAAATTCTGCCGATGATGCACCTTGCCTTCGTTGATACAATACATACAAGGGTATAGGAAGTATGACTTGGTTTTAGGGTTTTACATGGCAAAGACCATCGACACTGATATAGGAAAAACTTAGGGCACGTAGATTGATCCTTCTGAAGACATACTCAACGCCAAGTTTAAACAAAACAACCTTTTGACGAAAACTTAGAATGAAATTAAAATAAAGAAAAAGCCGTTCAAAACTAAGGGAAACTCTAGGAAAGCAAAAGAAAATGGCTAGAAGGTTTACCTGTCCACGCGATGAAAACCCTAAGTTTGATAATGGCAGATTGAATCGAACCTTTGGATGACGCGGTCGAATGGTTGAAGGAGTCCAGAGATTGGCTAGGCAGGAAGAGAAAATGAAATAACTAAAAAGCTAAACAAAAGATTTTTAAAGGTTTTGAAAACATGTCATTAATGTGGCACGAACGACCATTAATGTTACTCCAGTCAAAAGATCCGGAGATCTTGCTCGGGCGGATGTTTCGGTCGCTCCGGCAGGCAGAGTCAATAACCGTATGTAACGGCGGGTGTTTTCACCGACCTGGCAGGTTCCACCGAGCAAGACATGTAGAGGCGGGTGATTTAGCCGCCGTTACATGTTAATCAAAAACTTCAAAACATGTAATAGAGGTTAAAAATGCCGCTTTTACATGTTAAAACAAAAACTTCGCCAACACCTAAAAATGACTAAAAATTGACAATCCTTATTAGCTTACGACTTGAACGATCTTCGCGAATACTGAGAAACCAATTCAAGGGAATGTCGCAGGCCAGTTTAGAATGTCAAATGACTTCGTGCGAGATCAAGGAAATCTTGTCTCAATTTGCGATCTTAGAGTGTAGATTCACGAAACGGACAAGTTTCGTGGGGGTTGTCTACAAAAACGAACGTAGCTGATTTTGAGAACAACAGTTGGCTCTAACTGAGGAACTTCCTTCGATCGAAATTTGAAACGATTGAAGGGAGTAGAATCCAGTCTCTAAGTGCCTTCATCCATGCCATTGGGATATAGAGTCAAGCTAAAAAAGAAAAAGACACAAAAGACTAAACGAAAACACAAAAATAAAAACACAAAACTATACAAATGTACAATTTAACTTATCTGATACATCAGGGATTGAAGTGCTTCAGATGTTGTCCACTGTGAGGCAACAAGAATGGTGTTCCATCCTGATACTCCAGTAAGAAACTGTTTTCACCACATAATTGATGAATGGTGAATGGACCTCTCCACAAGGAATCAAATTTTCCATGCATTCCTTTTGGTTCTCTCCTCTTGTCCCACAACAAGACTTGATCTCCAATCTGAAACTCACGAACCTTTGCCTTCTTGTCGAAGAGTTTCTTTACTTGACTTTGGTGCTCAGCAATACGATCCACCACCATAGTGCACTGCTCCTCAAGTTCAGTAAGATACATGTTCCTTTTATCAATAGAACTATCAAAAGTTCTATCTTCCAATGCCTTTACCAACTTCAATGCTGGCAATTCCAAGGTAATTGGTATCTCCACATTCAGACCATATAGAAGCTAAAATGGAGACATGCCTATCACCCTTTTGGGGGTAATTATATCTGCCCATAAAGCATCAAAAAGTGCTTTATGCCAAGTCCTCTGATTCTCCTCTACCAGTTTCCTGATAATAGTGACCAGATTCTTATTGCTTGATTCTGCTTGACCATTACCTTGCGGATAATAGTCTGAAGAATGGGAAAGAATGATCCCATGCTCGTAGCAAAATTCAGTAATCTCATGAGAGGAAAAACAAGTAGCATTGTCTGCTACAATCTTGTTTGGAACTCCAAACCTAGAAATAATGTTTTCTTTAAGAAAACCACATACCACTTCAGAAGTAGCATGCTTGACTGGAATAGCTTCCACCCATTTGGTAAAATAGTCTGTTGCAGTGAGAACATAGTTATGCCCCGCACTTGATGGTGGATTCACAGTGCCAATGAAGTCAATACCCCATTGCTGAAAAGGCTCCTCAATCACCACTGGTTTAAGAGGTAGGGCTGCTAACTTTGGTTTCCCAACAAACTGTTGACACAACTCACACCTGCGTACCCAATTGTACACATCTTGGAATAGTGTGGGCCAATAGTATCGAGCTCACAGAATCTTGTGAGCCGTTACAGGTGCGAAAAAATGTCCTCCACAAGCCAAATTGTGGAAAGACTCCAAAAGTCTACTTTGTTGCGCTTTATCCACGCAACGGAGAAATACACCATCAAGACTTCTTTTTTTACAACCCATTGTCCCAAAGGACGTAGTTAGCAGCTTTCAACTTGACAGTTCTTTTTTCCTTATAAGACAAGTGAGAAGGACACTCACCATAGGTAAGGAAATGAGCAATTTTGGAATACCACTCGTCAGTTGTAGTAACAAAAAGAACAGTTGGTGTGTCCACAACTTCTTCTTCTTCGTCCCTTGTCTCTTTTGGAATGTTATCAGCGATCAATTGACACAAACCTTTACCACGCACAAGCTTGGTAGGTTTGATATCCAGATCAAATTCTTGGATCTTAGCAATCTAATTACCTCTCTTTGTTCTGAACTCCTGTTTAGTTAGGATAGATTTGACTGTTGTATCAGGAACCATAACAACAGTGTGTGAATTCAGAATATAGAACCTGAAATGCTTCACCCCTTTGACCACGGCATAGGCATGCTTCTCCATATTCAAATACTTCAATTCATGAGCTTTGAGAGGACAACTCATAAATGATATGGGGGATTCCACACCTTCTTCATTCTGCTGAACCAGAATAGCTGAAAGTGTGTGTTCTGAAGCGTAGCTGTAAACTACGAAATCTTTGGTGTAGTCGAGACAGACAAGAACTGGAGCATGAGCAATAGCCCTCTTGATATCCTCAAATGCTTCTTTGCCTTCTGCAGTCCAACAGAAAGTAGCCTTACCCTTCATCATATTGACGATGTGACGGGTTTTTTCTACAAACTCAGGAATGAACCTTCACAGAAAATTCACCTTTCCAAAGAAAGAATGAACAACAGTCTTACTAGCAGGCAGAGTAAGATTTTGAATGGATTTAACTCTTTCCGAGTCAATCTTAGTACCTTCCCAGGATACAATGTGTTCGAGAAGCTTACCTTCTGTAACCCCAAAAACTAACTTCTTGGGATTGAGGGAAATACCATTTTGCCGACAGCGCTCCAGCACTTGTCGTAAATGATGCGCATGATCATGACAGTTTTTGGAGAAAACAATCAAGTCATCAAGATACACCATGATGAACTTCCCCATCTCATCTCTGAAGGCAAGATCCATCGCTCTCTGAAATGTGGTGCCAGCATTAATCAGACCAAAAGGCATTCTGCGATATGCAAATGTGCCCCATGGTGTAGTAAAAGCAGTTTTTAACTGATCTGCTTCATTGACCTCCACTTGGTTATACCCTGAAAAACCATCAAGCATAGACAGTATTTCTGAACCAGTCATTGTTTGCAACACTTGGTCCATGATAGGCAAGGGGTAGTTATCTTTTAGGGAAGATTGGTTGAGATTCCTGAAATCAACACAGATACAGATTTCTCCGTTCTTCTTCCTTACGGGAACTATGTTCGCGATCCAGGTGGAATGATGAATTGGAAAAATTATCCTTGCATTCAGCATCTTCTGAATTTCAGAAAGGATCCTACCTGATATCTTAGGATTGTATTGCCTCTGCTTCTGCTTGTGAGGCAACGATCCAGCTTTGAGGGGAATTTCATGTTGAACCTCCTTAAGCCTAAAAGACTTCAGATCATCATAGGAGTAAGCCAAAACATCAATGTAATGGCGAGGGAGGGTAATGAATTTGAATCTTTCATTAGCAGTGCAACATTTTCCAATGTTGACCATCTTAGGATCTGCTTCTAAACTCAAATTTACCTGCTCAAATTCCATAGAGGAACTTGAATCCTGCTGTTGCTGCTGCTTGATATACCTGTCATGTTTATCAAAAAGTTTCTCAAGGGAAACCAAACCTTTTGGGATTTTATTCCCTTTCAATTGTAGAAACTCTTCGCCAGTTTGTGAATCTATCTCGGAAACATATTCCCGCGGTGGTGATTCACTACCTTCGAAGTAAAGCTCATCAAAGCTATCCATCTGCTCTAGGAAAGCAATGATTTGGTTATCACCATTGAACACCTGCCAATGGTCAGCGTTATCAGGTACACTTGGTTGGAAGACCAGCTCAATAGTGTACTTGTTTCCTTTGAAATCCTTGTGAGGCACCATGAGAGTGGCGGAAACAACCAATGAATCTGCACGATCATTGAACTCTCTTGGCACTGCAGAAATGTTGAAAGCATCAAAACCTTCAATGCAATCCCATACGCGATTGCGCTAGTGTCTCAGTCTTTCATTTTTAGTTTGGTACAAATTCCTCACTTGACAAACCACCAATTCGGCATCCCCTTGAGCATGAAGGATTTTAACACCTCTAGCATGAGCAGCTTCCAATCCGAGCAACAAAGACTCGTATTCGGCAGTGTTATTTGTATTGTCAAATTGTAACTTGTATGAAAAAGGTAAGATATCACCTTGTGGTGATATCAAGACCACTCTAGCTCCAAAACCAATAGAAGAACAACTACCATCAAATTCTAAAATCCAGACTTCATCAGAATTTGATTTTTTGGAATCTCTTTGATTAGAAGATTCCTCATTGGTGAGGGAAGAATCTGGCATTACTATACCTTCACCTAAACTTTCATCTGAAAACTCTTCTGAGTCTCCATCTGACATATCTGAGCTATCACCCGATGTACTCTCATCTGATGAACTGGAACCATCTTCGGTGGATAGAAAATAATTACCCATTCCCGAGGACTCAAACAAAATTTGAGCTTTGGGATTTGATGTTTGGGTAACAATGTATTTTGCCTCCTTCTCAGGAAGCAACTTCTGCATGACACCTTTAACAGGTATCCTTGCTTCAGATGGATCCATGTTCAACTCCCCACCTACATCCTTGTAGAAATTACACCCAAGAAGAATGCCGTACGAAACTGGAACATCAGCTACCAGGACTATCATCTTGATTCTCTTATCTGGAAAAGCTATAAATGCAAATTGGGCGTCTTTGATTTGACCCAAAAGTGGAACTTGCTTATTCTCCATAGAGAAACACCTCCCAAAAGTTTTGGTTAAGGTGAGGCCAAGGGCGTCTGCTACCTTAGCAGGCATAACATTGTCAGAGGCTCTGGAATCTATTACACAATTGCTCAATTTATGACCATTCACTAATAGGGAAACATAGAAAGGTTCAATTTTTCTAGAGGCTTCAAGGGGAGTAGTGACAAGATTATTTTGGGTAGGCTTGCTTTTGGAGGAGTCATGAGTAGCTTTTGGAAACTCTTGTCCTACAGGGACGGTCTTATTTTTGACGTATTTGGCTAATCTATCAAATTGTTCAGGATTAGCTTGTAAATACTCAACTTCAGACATTTGGATCTTAGTCTTCCTAGCATGATCTATTATATCAAACTGCTGAAAAGAATTAGAAATGGAGGAAGAGAATCCATCATTCTAATTTTTGGTAGAGATAGCACTAGTCTGAGGAGTAGAAGTGGAAGGTGCAAATTCATTAGAGGCACTTACTTGTTTATTGACCACCAGGTCTTTTGATTGGAAAGGTAGCGGAGTCCTCCCTTTAGCGATTGAAATCACCGGTTGAAATTCTTCTCTCGCCTTCCCTTTATCAGCTTGAAGAGCTGACTGATTTTAAGACCTAGTGAAAACATCATATGCTCCTTCACACACTTCTCCCTTTTCAGCTTTGTCTTGGTAATTTAAAAAGCTGATGGTAGAGTTGCCAGCTAATTCTTCTTCTCCTTCCGTGAAGAGATTAGCACCATTTTCATAATTCAACTCAGGTTGGAAAGAAAGTTCATTTTCAGCTTCATAATAGCCAACAGCTGAGTTGACCAGCGCTGCTTCAATGGCAAGCTTCCCCTGTGTAGGCGGAAGATGGTTGTGTTGTCCTTGATTTCTAGCAGCATTGCCTTGATATGAATTATTTGGAAATGTCCTCCTTGGTATATCTTGATAAGGAGGGGCAGACATACCTTGGGACATTTGTCTCTTCAAAGCTAGCAATTCATTTGCTAGCTTTTGCACCATAGGGTCCATGGTGCTTGTGGAAGAATTCTCAGTAGAAGAGGAGCTTTTATTTCTATTAGAATCCCTTCTTATCTTACCCACAAGGATAAGATCATCTTCCACTTCAGTTGCCAGAATCTAAGCTGCAGCAAGATCGGTAGGAGCAACTCACCTCAATAGAAAACTCACCTCAGAAAGTTGTGTATTGATAAAGAAACATTTAAGGTTCTCCGCGGTTGGCTCAACGGTGGTGGGAATCCTGTTTCTCAACTTATTGAACTTAGCGATGAAATCTCGCATAGGTTCGTGAGGTTCCTTTTTCATTTGTGTTAGCTGTGCCAACAATGCATGTGCATCTTCTGCAGGTTTAAACCTGGCTTCGAACTTGGTTTTGAGAGTATTCCAGTTCATTATGGTCTAAGCTCGAAGGTGGTAAAACCAGTCTGCAGCAGCACCTTGCAGTGTTTCTACAAAGAGTCGTACAGCTACATCTTCGTGCTCGACACCTATCACACCACGGGCTATACAGAAAGCTGCAATGTGTTCATTAGGGTGAACATTCCCGTCACCATAGAATTTGGGAAAATTCTTTCTTGAACTACGAGGTAGTTCATGTAATGGTGGGGTCAAATTTAGAGGACCAAAAGTATTACCCCAAGGGCCCTGGGTTGCCATGACGTGCTGATTGAAAGGCAGGATAACAAACCTTTGTGTCATATGAACAGACAAAACTCTGCTAGCACTAGCACTAGAAACTTCACTTGGTATTGGAGACCTGGCATTTGTAGGGGGAAAACTCTTGGTGCGCTGAAGACGAGGTCATGGAGGCAAGAGTCCAAAATTATTTTGCTGCATCAATTCAAATGCAAGATCAATAATACCTTGAGCTCTCTTGCTTCTGGTGTACCGGGAATCTGCCAGAATGTAGTATGCTAAACAAAATTTTGCAACAAAATGGAAAAGAACTGAAAATGCTTCAACTCGGAGCGTAAGGCTTCAAGTTGCGCATTCCTTCCCCAGTGGAGTTGCCAAAAAACTGTTGGGTGAATATTTTGTCGTTAACTCGCTAATGGCAAAATGGGTATATCAGCCACAGCTATGATGAGATAGAGTCTCTCCTCTCAGCAAGGGGAGGTTCCCACTAGTTACTTGACTTTTACAAACAAAACAACTTATGAAATTTATGTACACTAAAAACTATGTTTGTGGTGGTTCCATCTCATCTCATTCTCTTTTTTCAGAATAGATGTTTATACTTCAAACTCTTGATAAAGGACTTATAAATTATCACAAAATAAGAGAAACGCAAAGTTTTTTGTTACCTCACTTACTAATTGCAAATATAACTATTTCAAGTTGAATGCAGCCCAAAGTCTTCACTCCTCTTCAAGATGATAAAAGAAAATTGAATATAACAACTTGCAGCGCAAAGTCTCCAAACTATTGTATTCTAACAAACATGAACATAATCCTCACAAATGATTGATAACACAAAGTCTATCAGAATCAAATTAAGAGCGCTCTTCAATCACTTGAAACAAACTCCGCACTTCAATTATTACCAAAGAAGATTATGATAGCAAGACGTAAGAACAATACTATCACAACACAAATAATCCCAAGACAAAGATTGGAATTGAACTTGCTTTCTTGTATTGATAAATATTTGATAATTGATTTTCACAAAGAAGCACAAAGTCTTGATTTGCTTTTCAATTCGCCAGAGTATTCTTGCAATAGACAAAAGATCCTATTTACAAAAGAGGCCATCTTTATTTATAGGGAGAGGCCTTGAGAAAATTTAGGAAAAACCTAACTACTTTGACTTATTCAACAAAAGCGTCCTATTTGACTTGGGACTTCTCTTGTATCACATGTAATTACATTTTAGAAAATTACATCTGTAAATGTCCAAAATAAAATTCAATTTACATATCATCTAAGAAAAATAAGCTAAGGCACTAGTTTCCTCCATCTTTTTTCCTCAGGAAGTTTTGGTACATAGTTTGAATGACCGACATCTCGCATACATCTGGTTTTGCTGTATTCCCTGAGATGGTGCGGGCTCGGAGAATTGAATCTTTCACCACCTTTATCGCCTTTTCATGCTTGTCCAGATTATTTTTCAGGTTCTCTAGAGTCGAATGTTGGTCATACAGGTTATCCATTGAAAGCACTGAGGGCACCTCCTCTTCAAATTTATTTTGGACCATTTATTCAAAAGAACTTATCATTTCCTGTGCTGTGAGGAAACTATGATCTTCCCTTGTCAAGGTGCAAGGAAGTTCTTCTAGCCGGTGTAGAAGTGTGACATCACTATCTTCACTCGCTTCTCGAGCTTGGCATAGATCTTCAAGTAGACTCTTTATTATGTAAGTACGATGAGCCAGAGTCTCCTTGGTCTTAAGATATGATTCCCTGTTGGTGATGACCCCAATGGTGATCAGATTCTTTATCTTGATCTTCTTCATGTCTATCCACTCTTCTAGGCTCTCTTCTTTATCTTGCAGCTCTTGTGAAAGTAGATCTACCAGATTGTCCAGCTCAGCTTTAGCTTTGTCCATTTTCTCTTTCCTTTCCACAGTGGTTTTTAACAGAACTCGTCCTTGAGCCAACAACCGCTCCACTACATCCCCCACTATCTTACCTCTGGCTTGCACTTTTTCAACCTTCTGTATCAAGGGATCTTCCACTATCACTACCATGGGTTCTACTATTTCTGATGACTTCACTATTTTTTGAAGGACAGTAGCAAGTTGTTCTGCTTTTACTTTATATTGTTCCTTCTCCTTCTTGGCTTTGTCATAATTTTCAAGTAAAGTACTAGCAATAGTCTGGAAATCTACCTTTATACCCTCGTGAGTCACTTTACCCAACTCAACCCTTGAAATGACATAATTACTCATATCAAAAGTATCAGTGGTGGCATCTTCCAGAGGTTTGGCAATCTCAGCATATCTGATCCCCTTTTCAGTGACCAGCCTAGAAATAGTCTTAGGCTTCTTCTTCTGGTTCTTTGCTTTCACGGGCAACAGCTTTTCAATGTCAATCTCATCAGGTGAGATGGCTTGCTTCTTCCTCTTTAGAGTATAGGCAAATAGCCATGGAGGAAGTGTAGAAGTGCCAATAGCCAGAGAGGAATCCACTACTTGCTTGACAGGCTCCATATTTGTACCTGTGATGGTCACAATAGGACTTGTGTTGGTAAATATCACACCTGTATCAACAACCTTTTGTGAAGCATCCAGAAGGTTCTCTAAAACAGTTTGTTCCTCGATGTCAAAAGATGGGGAAGATAAGCTTGGAATGGAACCAGAAGAATCAAAAATAGTTCCAAAGCTAGCCTTCATGGATGGAGGAGTATTATCAGAAGCAACAACAAAAATTGATGAACGAGGGACATTCGAAACCACTGGAAAACTATCAGCAACCGGAACATGAGGAGGAGGTGTAAGAACTTGTGTCTCAGAGGGAAGATCTTTCACAGGAGTTTGAGGGGAACCATCAAGTTGTTCTACTTCTGTGTCTTCTCCTTTACCTTGTTCAGCTTCCTCTTCCTTGTCAGATTCATCAGATATCTTTGTCTTAGACTTTTGAACATTTTGTTCTTCAGCCTCAACGTCTTCAATTTCCATTTGATCAACATTAGTATCTTCAACATATGACTTAGTGACGTCAGAAGTTCTGCAACTTCCTTCTTCTTTTCTCCTTTGGATACAAATTTGATCTTTGGTTTGTGTATCTTGGAAGAAGAAGGGGCATCACTCTTATTTTTGGTCCTATTCTCAGCCTTCTTACCTGTTTACTCCTGTGTTTCAGCTTTAGATCCTGTAAGAAACTCTTTCAACTTAATCCCCTTACTTTCCAACCACAAGTTAGTGTTTGCCAGTATTGGTTGGAATCTTTTCCTTATAGATGTCTGCTCTTTGACTGACCATTTCACCTCTAGGAGAGGTGAAGCCTCAACATTTTCTGTGTTGTACTTGGGATCCAGAATGTCGCTGTCATCTTCCATTCCATCTGGAATATCAGCGAGGCCTAGTTCTTCAATCTGACTCAGGTGAAGTCTGCAGAAGTCTAGCTTTCTGATCTCGTTCTGTGTCCTGAGATTAGACCATATGTCTTTAACCATTGGGACATGAAAGTTTGACTTCCTCTTGATTTTATCCTGAACTCTTCTGAAGTCAAAGTGGTCTCTTTTCTTGTAGGTCTTCATGGTGACCAGTTGCAATTCAGAGTCAATTATTTTTGCTTTATTGGCGGGTTGAACCGAGTACCTCCCAATTTCAATGGGAAACTTTATCCCTGACTTCTTCAGCTCCATCTATTTGTTGTGCACCACAATCAGCTATCTGCATAGCTCCATAAGGACAATGCGGTCACTGGGATACCGTGGAAGCACATAAGGGTAACCAGGATAATACCCTACCCGAAGATATGTGAAGGTGGGAAATTGCAGGAACAAGCAACCAAAAGAGTTCACAACCTGCCAAGCTTCATCTAAGACTCTGTTCTGAACTAATTCATTATCCCATAGACACATGAATACTGAAAAGAAGGCATCATTGACCCTTTGGAAATGATGAATTGATCCCTTCAGAGTAATTTGGGGATAATACTCATAGACTGGGATCAATCTCCTGTCTCCTACCTGAGTTAAGCCTGGAAAGTTTCTCATGCTTGCAGCAGCATAGACGAGATAAGAGGTCATATAAAATTTGAAGGTAGTATTGACTCTTACCAGTTGCTCGTGCAATGTATTGCTAATCTGTTCTCCCTAGAATATCTTCTGATTACCTCGTAGAATCACCTTGATGTCAGTGTACATCCAGTCCTGGAATTTGGAAGCAGAAGGGAGTCCTCTGATGCGACTCAAGAGAGTAATCAAATCACAGACCTCTTCTACAAAGTCACTCCTATGAAGATCCTTTGTCCATCTGGTCAAATTACCTCTAGGAATCTTTAACCATTTGTTGTTTATATACCTCCTAGCAGATTCCACATCATTATCATAGTCTTGTTGACCCTGAGCAAAATCAATCCGTCTAATGTTTTCAATAGGTGGACAGATGAAGATTTTATCGAGGAATTCCGCATCCAATCTCATGATTACATTTCCCTGAGAATCTACCACCACTCTGGTGTCTCTGTTGTAGTGACTGGCCACTTGCAGAACAAATTCAGGATTGTGCGTAGAGACTGGAAATGATGCAACCAAATAAATATTGCTGTCAATGATTTTCTGCATGGGCTTGGATGGATTTGCCTATTTTGTTCTATCCACGAATTCTGCCATGTCCACATGCCCAATTCCTATGTCTCTGATTTCATCAATGTTTGATTGCACTGTCGTTACCGAAAAGATACCCTGGTATTTGTACTTCATGACTTTGGCCTTTGATGGAGATGGTTTTGTGATGAGCTCTGGAGAAAACTTTGAATTTGAACTTCACCACGAATGTTGATTGAAAACTACAAAAAAAACATGATCTCGCAGTCAGGAGAAAAATTGGATAATTTGGGATGACTGTGATTCAGTGATCATGGCTAGGAAAGCACGCATTTGAAAGGCTTGAGTGTGCGCAAATCAAGGTGATGGCGAAAGTGGGCTTTTAGTTTTTTGAATAATGAATTTTTCAAGTGTTAGAAATTTATGAAAATATGCAAGGGCGATCAAAATGACCGCTATTGCATGTAGGATGAGTTTTTATGTGTATGAGCGGTCGAAATGCTTTTGCATGTGTTAAGGAAAGTTGTTTAACATGCAAAAGGCGGTGAAAAATGCCGTTGTTACATATTAAGTCACTTTGGAGGATATGCATGTAGGAGCGGATGATTTAGCCGCTTTTACAGGTAAACAGGAAAATTGCGGTTTTGAAGCTTTAGATGCAATGGCGGGTGTTTTGGCCGCTTTGGTAGGTAGGAAATTTGCCGAACTCAGATGCATAGGCAGGTGTTTCGGCCGCTTTGGCAGGTAAGATGGGAGTCAACAGTGCAAGGGTTTCGGCGAAAAACACCGCTATAATAGGTAATGTTTTGATATGAGGTATGGGGGTTTTGGTGTTCAAGTGGCAAATTCTGTCGATGATGCACCTCGCCTTCGTTGATACAATACATACAAGGGTATAGGAAGTATGACTTGGTTTTAGGGTTTTACATGGCAAAGACCACCGACACTGATATAGGAAAAACTTAGGGCACGTAGATTGATCCTTCTGAAGACATACTCGACGCCAAGTTTAAACAAAACAACCTTTTGACGAAAACTTAGAATAAAATTAAAATAAAGAAAAAGCTATTCAAAACTAATAGAAACTCTAGGAAAGCAAAAGAAAATAGCTAGAAGGTTTACCTGTCCACGCGATGAAAACCCTAAGTCTGATAATGGTGGATTGAATCGAACCTTTGGACGATGCGATCGAATGGTTGAAGGAGTCCAGAGATTGGCTAGGTAGGAAGAGAAAACGAAATAACTAAAAAGCTAAAAAAAAGATTTTTAAAGGTTTTGAAAACATGTCATTAATGTGGCACGAACGGCCATTAATGTTACTCCAGTCAAAAGATCCAGAGATCTTGCTCGGGCAGATGTTTCAGCCACTTCGGCAGGCAGAGTCAATAACCGTATGTAACGGCGGGTGTTTTCACCGACCTGGCAGGTTCCACCGAGAAAGACATGTAGAGGCAGGTGATTTAGCCGCCATTACATGTTAATCAAAAACTTCAAAACATGTAATAGAGGTTAAAAATGCCGCTTTTACATGTTAAAACAAAAACTTCGCCAACACTTGAAAATGACTAAAAATTGACAATCCTTATCAGCTTACGACTTGAATGATCTTTGCAAATACTCAGAAACCAATTCAAGGGAATGTCACAGGCTAGTTTAGAATGTCAAATGACTTGACATGAGATCAAGGAAATCTTGTCTCGATTTGCGATGTTAGAGTGTAGATTCATGAAACGGACAAGTTTTGTTGGGGTTGTCTACAAAAACGAGCGTAGCTGATTTGGAGAACAACATGGTGTTAGTTTTATCTTCTTAGTTAGAGAATTTTGCTCGTTCTCCTCCCTCTCCCCCTGTTGTGGCCCAACATCACTCTTGTAGTCTTCCTAGGCACTTGGAAGAGGGAGAATTTATTTCAAAGAAAAGAAGTGTGATTCTTCCCGATATTTAGTTGGGCATTTTTTCTCAAGATGATTTTTTGCAAAATCACTATGCCACTTCGGATGAATTGGATAGTGATGATACAACTCATGACTCTTACTAATGAATTTTCTTTCTTAGAATGTTCAAGGTCTTACAGACCTCCCTAGGAAACATTCTATTAGAGATACTCAACAAAGATTTCTAGGTTTGGATGTTTTTTGTTGTCAAGAAGTTAAGATTACGAGTTTATGATTTCTATTGCTTGTTGTGTTATTTGGCCACCTAGTTCATTTTTGTGTAGAAATCATGATGCGGGTCATGGAGGAGTCATAATATTTCTTTATCTTAGGTGGCGTCCACATTTAGTTGATCATGGATGTGACCCAACTAACAAAATATTAAGGGCCATTTTTGGAGTTATTAATGTTTATGCCTCTAATGATGTTGAGCAATCTTCCCTCTAGCACTAGATTGTTTATTCAATGCCTACTGCCACTTGGGTTCTATTCAAAGACTTTAATATGGTAGAGATAGCATATCATAAGGATGGCACTCTTCCCATGCACTAGACATTGGTGAAAGGGAAGTTTGGTACTTCATGTGTAATAAATTGGGTCTTTTGGATCCCAATATAGATTATTGTCATAATCATTCCCATTGGAATATGTGAAGTAATTTTTAGATTGGGTCCAGGACAAAGTGTATAAGAGGCTTGATCATGCTATGCTTTAGCACAATCCTTTTTTCATTTTCTAGCTATTTCTCTCTTTCAGTGGAGCCTTTGTTGGATGTTGTCCTTTCCAATCACTTTCTCATTCAGTTCTGCATTAAATGACAACTTGCTAAGCCCAAGGCCAACAAGACTCATTTATTCTCAACACTTCTTTATTGACTCATCAACCCACATTTGCCCACATCCAATGTGTTTGGAATCTTGATCCCTGACCCACTCAACAGACAAGTGGGATTGATTGGTGGAATTTTGCTATCAAATGCACCTCCCATTTCTTATAGATCTATGGCTACCAACTGGCTAGGTTTCACCGCCACTCTTATTATTCCAACACCTTAGAGCTCTACCAAGACACTACTGCCTTGGAAGCCAATCCCTTTGCTCCAACTTCACAATTGTGGGTGGTTATGTAGTGCCCCGCCATGAAAACCTTAGAAAACAACACATCTATGCTATGCAAACAGAATTTTTTTTTTAAACAAGATAACAAGTAATGTTTAGCAAATTAACTCACATCATTAACAACAATTTGTCTTCTAAGGTCTCATGGTTGCATTACTAGATAAATTAATCAACACCATTTAACATACATTACTAGCTAACATCGGCAGAACATTCTAAATCTACTAAAGATTATGCATATTCATCTCCATTTCGTAACATCAGTTAGATAATCAACTTGATCAAGATTACATGTACATATTCAAGTCTATACAAATGAGTACTTCATCATGCAGTTTACATTATCATCATCCTGATTACCTTTGAATACATACAATATAATTCAACTGATACACAGGCTAGTACAGGAGCATAATAAATGCCTTCATAAACAGGTACAAAATCTGATGTCTGATACATAAGGTATAACCTCCTCGCTCTCGAACAACGGCAAGGAAAAATAACACCAATGGATAAAGCTCTTCCACCCGACCATGTGAAACCCAAAGGTCCACCTACCGAGCTAGGAGTTAACATAAGGTTCCCACTACAACATACAGTCAGGTAGGCAGTAGACTGTAAGACAACACATGACTCTAACATCACAAGTCAATATCACAAACAACCCAACAGTACTTCCAGAGGCAAACAATTAACAACTGGGGAGAGTACAACTAGGGAAAGCTAGGCTGCAGTAAGGAGAGTGTCATTGCATGGTCCTAACATGGGTTACCCTGACAGCCTATAGCTAGACGCCGGCCCCCATCCATGGGTTACCCTAATAGTCTCTCGCTAGGTGCCGACCCCCATCTATGGTTACCCTAACAGTCTCTCACTAGACGCCGGCCCCATAGGGTGACACATGCGGAATCAACATTCCTTTCATGGGGACAAGGAAGTTGATTTTGCCAACCACAGCCTTCTCATCTCATCCTTAGCCTGAAAGAGCACTACAGGCATGAGTGAGGTATCCAATTATCTTGATTAGTGTGAGAACTACCCAACCCTCTAAATTTGTTATTAAGTTATCACTGTGTTAACAACTCCCAATGGGTTACCCTGACAAGCCACTTTGGGCGCCGACCCCACATTGGAAGCCACTCCCCTATCTGCACCTAGGAACCCCATCCATTAAGCCATGCACAAATCATCATAGCAATAAACTTTGCATACACATTGCAAGGCGTTAACCCTCTTGCAAACTATGGCATAATCACAAGGACATACACTCAATACATTATCCACGGCTTCCAGATGAAGTAACACATGAGAAATTTCTTCTTTACAGATGACAAGGTGTCCCCATGGTCTTTAACCAACACGATATCTTATAACATACTCAAAACAAGTAAATAATTACGACAACCAAGAAGACTTAATTTTCACACCATGAGGCATTCTCAACATACCAAGAACATGAGGACAAATGTTATAATCTATGCCTCTAGAATTAACCACATAGGTAGATGTTACAGCAAAGGTGCACGACAACATATCTGATTCAATTTCCACAATTCAAGTTTCATGACCCTATCATATAAACAAATAGTACTCAACAAGAAGCCATTTACAACAACAATTTATGTTTATCTTAAACACTATTTGACTATATAAGGTCCCAGTTAATAACGTTCATTAAATAATCTAACATTATCAAATTCACCCTAGTTTGTAATAAGATTATTGGCCATATATATTCAGTTACATCCTATAAAACATAACACAATATAACTATACTTCTTCTCATGGAACGGAATATTTAAATTTCTCTGGTATAATCTTGTTTTCTAGTTTGAGGGCTCCCTATTATTGTCTTAGATTTAATTGAGATATGAAGGTAGAGCTATAATTACCTATCTAATAGCTATAAAACTATAATACAGGTAAATTGGGTAAATATCTACGGCAATTAAAATCCCAACCCTAAGATAATCATAGCATTATTCCATATTTGATTTGCAAAGGAAACTACTAAATTAATATTTAATTATTTATCAAAACCATTATTTAGTTGATTCACAAGACACAAATATCATTTACCTAACCAATGTAAACCACTATTGTCCGTGTTGAAATCAAGTAAGCCAATTAATTGAAATGTGATTCTGGATTCAAAACTTGCGGAGGTTCCTATTTATTTGTAACCGTAATAAACCCCTAAAACTCGTAATAACCTAATTAACTAAAAGGTGAAAGAAACAATTTTAATTACTTCTTCATAGACAACGATTGAAATTAACTATAGATAAAAAAAAGATCTAGTTCAATAAGTCATTTTAAGGGAAGAGTGATAGATTTCAATACCTCATTAAATTCATTTATCTACTCTTCTATTCCACATATTGAGTTCCCATTTATTTCAATCTAATATACCGTCTTCCTTATCATGATCCAATTACAAACTAAATTTAATAAACCTATTAATTTAATCATATAAATTTCGTCAACTCAATTTAACAATAATAATATTAATAATTAATAAAATCTCCACGGATCACTTGATAACAATTATTTTTCATCCAAGGCCATTAAATATTTTACGTTAGACTTCTATTAACAAATCTACTATAATTAAATAATCGAATTAATAAAATTGTGTCAACCAAATTCCATGACAGGTCAATAAACTACTAATTTTAATTCCGTGACCTTCACTTAAAAACCATTAAATTCATTCATATGGGGTGATCTATATAACACCTTACCAAAAATAATTACTTAAATACTACAGTCTGCCTAATAACTATACTAACAATAGTACTCTAATCATAATTATCCATCATCAAATCCCTAATTGCGAATTATTGAGGAACCCTAATTGAAATTATTAAGGGAAGCCCCTAAGTTAATCATAGACATCCACTACTCATCTCCATCTCAGAGCAATATGTAGAGCGGTGGTTGGGCAATGTGACGAGTGCAGGATATGTACAAAACGGGTTTGGAGAATGACCCACTACTAAAGGTTAGCGTCAGGCATTATTATAGTTGCAAGGTCTAAACAAAGAATGAATCAATTTTAAAGGCGCGCACATCTGAAGATTGGAAGCCAACTTCCACACCTTCTGCCAACGCCGGAGGTCGCTTCAGAGCAGCGAAAGGCATCCATCGATGCATAACAGAAAAGGCAACACTTCTAGATATAGAATGAAGCTATAAGGAACTTTCAAACAATAGCAATAAGCGGAAGATAAGGATATAAAAAAAACTATTGGACAAGGCAGGGAGCTGATCCAACTCGTGGCAAATAGAGAATGAGCATAGCAAGTGGAGAATAAGCAGTTTCCATCCACGTAATTAGAAACTTTCAATAACATAAAAGTTGCCGGTTATGACAGCGAACTCACAACTAAAGAAAAACAAGTCTTTCAACCAGATACGGATATGATTACATAATATTGCAAAGATAACTCATCTTGTTGGAGACGCATCTATGATGATCCTGCATGATTTCTAAAAAGGTCACTCACCTTCAGGAATGGACAAAACTAACGACCTCATGATTGGGAAGACATTTGACAATAAAATATCCAAAGAAGAATAAGAATAGGTTCGTCTTGGGCGTAAGATGGTTCACATAGATAAGGGAAATCCAGATTACAGTTCAATTGGATTCAACTCAGGAAAAGAGAGCACATGCTGCGTGATTTGACCAAGAGGTAGCAACGTTCACACAGCAACAGAAGATCCTGACGTTGGTAGGGCCGACTCAGTTCTAAGGGAAAGATTGATAAAATCTTCTCATACAATGAAGTTTTGTGGTGACAGGAAGCAGTAGCACTCATGGCTGGTGTTACCCAAAGTTTGCACTAACAAGGCCGTACCTCTAAAGTCACAAGGTTTCGCCAGATCAAAACGACAAGTAAGAAGGACTTGGGTTCCCTTAATAAGCAGATGATTGCCAGACAAAATAGTTTAAGAGGAACCCACAGATACAGGTGGCTATAGAGCGATGCTCACGACAATGGAAGGTACAACAACATGATGAACACCAAAAAAAACCTATATACAAAGGGCTTAATGGATGGCATTAAACATCTGGAAGCAATCTATGAGGACAAATCACAGTACTACCTTAACAACTAAATTTCCAACTTTAATTCTACACTCCAATTAACCTTATTAGAATCAATGATGAATCTGCAAATGTAATTATTAATCTGTGAAAAAGATAAAGTACCTGGTTAAAATGTTCAAGAGTTGCCCTGTTGATTCCTGTAGCTGCTTTCTCCTTCTCCAATTTCTTCAGACCTCCTCTTCCCGAAATCTTTTTTTCTCCTTGTAAAACCAAGACTCACTTCCCAGATAAATGCAGGAGACAAGCCTACCTTTTCAACCACCCACTTTCTTGAAACACGGATTGAGCTCCTCGGGTAAATGCAGGAGGCATGGCTCTCCATTTTCCCACAACCCACATTCTCGAGAAGTTCAAAATTAATTATTTCCAAGGACTCCCAATTCCTCCATTTTGCAAATGTCGGCACTTTGTAATATTTGCATATCCCCAAATACTGAATACATGGTATAGAGTGACAATCCCTATTTTTTTTTTTAACCTTGAAAATATTTTCGTTGAAACTATAATTTAGTTTTTTTCAACATAATAGTTGTTTATTCTTCTTTTCTTATGCACTTTGTTTTCTTTTTAATTAATCCGCTTACAACTTGCAATGTAATATTTCATTTAATCCTTTATCTAATTTAATTTATTTATTTACTAATTCCTGTTAATTTTACCAATTAATTATTTATCTAATTTTATTTATTTATTTCCTAATTCCTGATAATTTGCGAATTATCAACAATTAATTCATTTATAAATAATTACACACATAATTTCCCACATGGTTATATAATGTTAACTTAATTTTAACCTTATTTTTAATAAAGTACTAACCAAACTTTAAATCAACACGTAAATTGGACGAACCAAGCTTACAGGACGATACCTGACCCCCATGTAAAGCCACAGGACATGACGACAATCAGTCCAACAGACGGTGACGACAGGTTATAATACTGAGAACTCATCCTTTGAGGATGTTGACTGAGTAGGGAACCTTATGCTAACTCCAAACAACAACTCCATTGGTTAGGGCACACTCAGACCTGGTAGTTCAGGTGGAGTCGATGCCCGGTACCTGCATCCTGCAACAAATGACAAGGTTGTGCACATATATATATATATAAACATGTAATCATAAACATAATGAACGGAAGTCGCAGCGTGGCAGGGTACTCGAACATGAGTAATGCAACACTGTTTCGTTCATGTAAACATATCATCAAATAACTACATCCATTACCAGTAATGCATCATACTCATAATCAAATAGCACATCAAACTCAGAATGACATTAGTCTATACTCATCAGCTATGTCCATCATGATCAAGGAGAACATAAACCATAACATACTAGTCCAAATGTCTCGAAACTGTAAACGTGCGATATAAGACTATCAACTATACCAGAACTGTCATAGGAAGTATGAGAACATAAACCATAACATACTAGTCCAAATGTCTCGAAACTGTAGATATGCAGTATAAGACTATCAACTATACCAAAACTGTCATAGGAAGTATGAGAACATAAACCATAACATACTAGTCCAAATGTCTCGAAACTGTAGATATGCAGTATAAGACTATCAACTATACCAGAACTGTCATAGGAAGTATGAGAACATAAACCAAAAGCGAGGGGCATTACATCCTCCCCCCCTAAAACTAGGCTTACTCCTGGAAGCCTGCAAATAAGTGAGGGTATAACTCCCTCATCCTGGAAGCTTCTTCCCAGGTAGCAGAGGTCTCATCATTAGGATCCCACTAGATCCTGACCTGCTCCACGTCTCTGCCCCTGAGAGCGAGTCTCCTGTGCTGAAGAATGCCTATGAGCTCCAAAGCGAGCTGCCCGTCCTCTACCTGAAGAGCAGTCCAATCAAGTACATGAGCAATATTCAGATAATAAGGTCTAAGTACAGAAACATGAAACACATCATGGATGCGTGAAAGGCTAGGCAGCAAAGCAAGATGATAAGCAACTGGATCGATCCTCTCCAACACCTCAAAAGGTCCAACAAAGCGTGGTGCTAGCTTAGAGCCTTTTCCATAGCGGATTGGGCTCTTTTGCGGTCGCACATGCAAGAACACCCGATCCCCAATAGAAAACTGACGATCGATCCTATGAGCATCTGCGTACTTCTTCTACCTATCCTGAGCTGCCACCAAATGCTCTCTAATCCTCTCAACCTGCTGCTCCATATCTCTAAGCATATCCGGACCTAGAAGAACTCTATCCTCCAAATGATCCCAGCTCAAAGGGGTCCTACAAGGATGACCATACAAGGCCTGAAAGGGAGATATGCCAATAGAACTGTGATAACCATTATTATAGGCAAACTCCACTAGGTAGAGGTAATCCTCCCAACGGCTCTACTGATCCATAACATACATCCTCAACATATCCTCAAGAACCTGATTAACCCTCTCAATCTGACCATCAGTCTCCAGATGATAAGCTGAACTGAAGTTCAGCTGTGTACCCAAGGCATGCTGCAAGGAAGTCCAAAGGGCAGAAGTGAACACTAGATCCCTATCAAAGATGATCCTACGAGGAATCCCATGAAGTCTGACAATGTCCTCCATGAACACTCTAGCCACTGTAGAGGCATTGTAGGATGCACGGACAGGAGAAAAGTGAGCTACCTTCATCAACCTATCCACAGTGACCATAATAGCATCGTGTCGCCGAGAGGACATTCACAAACCAACTATGAACTCTATCGAAATGATATCCCACTTCCACTCAGGAATCAAATGAGGCTGCAAAAGACCTGCAGGGTGCTGGTGTTCCACCTTCACCCTCTGACACTCAAGACATCTCGACACAAAATCAACGATATCCTGCTTCATACCACTCCTAAAGTACAGTTGACGCAGCTCTGCATGCATCTTTTTGACACCCGGATGAGCAGAATAGGGTGCCCGATGTGCCTCAGACAAAACTAGGGTGCGAAGACCCTCAGAATTAGGAACATAGATACGACCCAAATGTTGCAAAAGACCATCTGACTCAAAAGAGTAACCAGAGAACCTACTCGCTAAAGGTCTACCAGACTCAATCTCGGATCTCACCTCCTGGCACCAACTGTCAGAAGGAAGAGTAGCAAGAATTTAACCTCTCAAATCAACTGTAAGCGAGACTGCTGAGATCTCATGCCTTCGACGACTAAGAGCATCTGCTACCACATTCTCGTTGCCCTGAATATATCTGACCTCGAAGTCATACTCACACAAGAACTCCATCCAACGTCTTTGCCTTGCATTCAAGCTTGGCTGTGTGAAAATATATTGCAAACTACGATGATCACTGTGCAGCTCAAACTGATGCCCTAATAGGAAATGCCTCCATCTCACCAAGGCATGCAGAACTGCTGCTAACTCCAGGTCATGAGTGGGATAGTTCAATTCATGTTCCTTGAGTTTGTGAGACTCATAGGCAATCACGCGACCATCCTGCATCAGAACTCCTCCCAAACCCTCCAAGGAAGCATCGGTACAAACAACAAAGTCCCTATCAGGATCAAGAACTGCTAATATAGGTGCACTGGTTAGCTGTTCCTTAAGAGTCTGAAAGGCTTCCTGACACTGCTCTTACCAAATAAACTTCTTCCCTTTCCTCTGAAGAGAAGTAATGGGGTGTGCAATTCTCGAAAACTCCATGACGAAGCGACGATAGTAACCAGCCAACCCCATAAAGCTACGGACCTCAGAAACATTAGTGGGTGCAGGCCAGTCCATAATAGCTTGGATCTTCAAGGGATCCACTACAATACCCTCTCTAGAGATGACATGACCCAAATACTTAACCTCTGTCTGGAAGAACTTACATTTTGACAAATTAGCAAACAACTGATTTTCTCTCAGACACTGCAACACCTGACGCAAATGCCCCTCATGTTCCTCCATAGTCCTCGAATAGATCAATATATCATCAAGAAATACAAGGACAAATCGGTCGAGATAAGTGCGAAACACGCCATTCATTAGGCTCATGAAAACCGACGGTGCATTCGTCAACCCAAATGGTACCACTGTGAACTCATAATGTCCATATCGGCTACGAAAAGTTGTTTTGTGAATATCTGCCTCAAAGATCCGCAACTGGTGGTATCCTGACTTAAGGTTAATTTTTGAGAATACCCTTGCTCCCTTAATCTGGTCAAACAAATCATCGACCCGAGGCAAGGGATACCTATTTCTCACTGTTACCTTATTGAGCTGCCTATAGTCGATACATAGCCATAGAGATCCATCCTTCTTCTTCACAAAGAACACAGGTGCTCCCCAAGGAGAAACACTAGGTCGTATGAACCCTTTGGCTAACAGCTCTTCTAACTGCAGTCGAAGCTCCTTGAGCTCCTGAGTGGTCATCTTGTATGGAGCTCGTGAGATAGGCTCTGCACCAGGGATTAGATCAATCCTTAAATCAATGTCACACTTAGGTGGCATCCCTGGAATATCATAAGGAAAAACATCCGCATGCTCCCCCAAGAGTGGGTGATCGTCAAGAGATGCCTCTCGACTCTCCTCCAACTCCAAATCGCTAACAGACACTGCAAAAAGTTGACATCCATGACGCATGCTTCTCTTGAGTTGCATAGTAGAGATCATACATAGGGAAATAGGTCTCTGAACTCCTACGACCTCAACCACTGCACTTGAATCATCCACACATCTAACAGACTTATGCTGACAATCTATCACTGCCTGATGGGCCTCCAACCAATCCATCCCCAAAACTATGTCATATGAACCCAGGGGTAAAATGCGAAGGTCCACAGAAGTAGATAGAGAGCCAATCATCAAGTCACACCCTAAAACTAGGGACTCAACTACAATCTTAGCCCCGGAAGCTAACTCAACCTACCACCTATCATCTTGCTTTGTTGCCACTAAGCCACAATGCTCCACAAGGGAAGGAGATATAAATGAATCAGATGCACCAGAATCAAATAGAACAGAAAAATCAATACCTCGCATGTGACCAGATGTCTCCACCATTGTGCCCTAATGCTCTACCTGTCTATCATCCACCGCTGCAAAGATTCAGTGTGACCTACCTGCATCACCAACCGTTGGCTCAGATGCCGCCGGTCGATGTCCAAATCCTGATGAACCCTTCTGCGGGCACTATCTGGCAATATGGCCCTGTTGGCCGCAAGAGAAGCACCCGGTGCCTCTACCAAAACCACTGTTACCCCAGAAGGTACTAGACTGCTGGAAACTGCTTACTGAAGATTGCGTACTCTGGGCTGGCTGATCAACACGATTGCGCTTATTGCACTGCCAAGTCCGGTCCTTCCTATTTTGGAACCTATTACCATGTTGATGTTGAGAATTCTTTGACTTAGACTGTGAAAACTGCTTTTGTTGACCACCCTTGGTGCAAGAGAACTTGATGCCTGGGTGTGACCACCTTGGGAACCATATCCTGACGAAGGTGCATTGCCAATGTGCACACCTGTATGTCCACCAAGGCCCATAGCCAAATTCTCCTCCACAAGCCGGGCTTTCTCCATGGCAACTTCCATAGACTTAGGTTCAAATACACGAACCCCTCCACTAATCCGGACATTCAAGCCCCTGATAAAATGCTGCACCAGCATGGATTCGTCATCCCCGATACCTGCATACTATTTGAGCTCATAAAATCTGCGCTCATATTGCTCAACTGTCATGGTCATCTGCCTTAGCTCATGAAACTCATCTGCTCGACGCTGCCTCCAATGGTCAGAAAGGAAGCGGCCTCTGAATCTCTCTACAAACAACTCCCAAGACACAGTGTTAATGTCCAAATGCAGCTTCTACTCCTCTAGCCCCCACCAAGTCAAAGCAAACCCTCGGAGATGCAAAATGGCACATCTGGCTTTTGTATTGCTACCATACGGATGCATGGCAAAACACCTGCCTAAGTCCAATAACCAGGTCTCTGCCTCAAGTCCTCTACCAGCTCCGTCAGAGGTGGGAGGGCGTGCTCTCAGTAAATCCCTCATATGGCTGGCTAGTGTGGCCTCTTGCTTAGCTGTCAACTCCCTATGCCTGGGAGACCTCTCCCTCTATCTAGGACCTGACTGGTTAACCTCCCGACCTCCTCTGGCCTGCTCACCTTCCTGTCTAGGGCCTAACCAGGCAAGGGCTTCCTCAAGAATCTGTCTCAACTGGGCTCCATCAGGCTGACCCTGACCCTCCATGTTCTGACCCCCGCCTTCATGGCCACTCCCATGAGGAGAGCTGGGAGGAGGACTTTCGCCTCCACCTCTTCCACAACCCCTACCTCTGCCCTGACCTCGGCCCCTATGCCTAGGCATCTGCCCTACACACAAAAGGGCAAATTATTATATTAAGAAAAAGGGTCGTAACAGGAGTTAAATCATTCTACAGAGTTTTAAGCACTAGGTTACATAATGGGCTCAAGTATCACCAAGATACCTAGTGTTTAAACCTAGCTCTGATGCCAAGATGTAGTGCCCCACCATGAAAACCTTAGAAAACAACACATCTATGCTATGCAAACTGAATTTTTTTTTTTTAAACAAGATAACAAGTAATGTTTAGCAAATTAACTCACATCATTAACAACAATTTGTCTTCTAAGGTCTCATGGTTGCATTACTAGATAAATTAATCAACACCATTTAACATACATTACTAGCTAACATCGGCAGAACATTCTAAATCTACTAAAGATTATGCATATTCATCTACATTTCGTAACATCAGTTAGATAATCAACTTGATCAAGATTACATGTACATATTCAAGTCTATACAAATGAGTACTTCATCATGCAGTTTACATTATCATCATCCTGATTACCTTTGAATACATACAATATAATTCAACTGATACACAGGCTAGTACAGGAGCATAATAAATGCCTTCATAAATAGGTACAAAATCTGATGTCTGATACATAAGGTATAACCTCCTCACTCTCGAACAATGGCAAGGAAAAAGAACACCAATGGATAAAGCTCTTCCACCCGACCATGTGGAACCCTAAGGTCCACCCCCCGAGCTAGGAGTTAACATAAGGTTCCCACTACAACATATAGTCAAGTAGGCAGTAGACTGTAAGACAACACATGACTCTAACATCACAAGTCAATATCACAAACAACCCAACAGTACTTCCAGAGGTAGACACTTAACAACTAGGGAGAGTACGACTAGGGAAAGCTAGGTTGCAGTAAGGAGAGTGTCATCGCATGGTCCTAACATGGGTTACCCTGACAGTCTATAGCTAGACGCCGGCCCCCATCCATGGGTTACCTTGACAGTCTCTCGCTAGGCACCGGCCCCCATCTATGGTTACCCTGACAGTCACTCATTAGATGCCGGCCCCATAGGGTGACACATGCAGAATCAACGTTCCTTTCATGGGGACAAGGAAGTTGATTTTGCCAACCACGGCCTTCTCATCTCATCCTTAGCCTGAACGAGCACTACAGGCATGAGTGAGGCATCCAATTATCTTGATTAGTGTGAGAACTACCCAACCCTCTAAATTTGTTATTAAGTTATCACTGTGTTAACAACTCCCAATGGGTTACCCTGACAAGCCACTTTGGGCATCGGCCCCACATTGGAAGCCACTCCCCTATCTGCACCTAGGAACCCCATCCATCAAGCCATGCACAAATCATCATAGCAATAAACTTTGCATACACATTGCAAGGCATTAACCCTCTTACAAACTATGGCATAATCACAAGGACATACACTCAATACATTATCCACGGCTTCCAGATGAAGTAACACATGAGAAATTTCTTCTTTACAGATGACAAGGTGTCCCCATGGTCTTTAACCAACATGGTATCTTATAACATACTCAAAACAAGTAAATAATTGCAACAACCAAGAAGACTTAATTTTCACACCATGAGGCATTCTCAACATACCAAGAACATGAGGACAAACGTTATAATCTATGCCTCTGGAATTAACCACACAGGTAGATGTTACAGCAAAGGTCCATGATGACATATCTGATTCACTTTCCACAATTCAAGTTTCATGACCCTATCATATAAACAAATAGTACTCAACAAGAAGCCATTTACAACAACAATTTATGTTTATCTTAAACACTATTTGACTATATAAGGTCCCAGTTAATAACGTTCATTAAATAATCTAACATTATCAAATTCACCCTAGTTTGTAATAAGATTATTGGCCATATATATTCAGTTACATCCTATAAAACATAACACAATATAACTATACTTCTTCTCATGGAACGGAATATTTAAATTTCTCTGGTATAAACTTGTTTTCCAATTTGAGGGCTCCCTATTATTGTCTTAGATTTAATTGAGATACGAAGGTAGAGCTATAATTACCTATCTAATAGCTATAAAACTATAATACAGGTAAATTGGGTAAATATCTACGGCAATTAAAATCCCAACCCTAAGATAATCATAGCATTATTCCATATTTGATTTGTAAAGGAAACTACTAAATTAATATTTAATTATTTATCAAAACCATTATTTAGTTGATTCACAAGACACAAATATCATTTACCTAACCAAGGTAAACCACTATTGTCCGTGTTGAAATCAAGTAAGCCAATTAATTGAAATGTGATTCTGGATTCAAAACTTGCGGAGGTTCCTAATTATTTGTAACCATAATAAACCCCTAAAACTCATAATAACCTAATTAACTAAAAGGTGAAAGAAACAATTTTAATTACTTCTTCATAGACAATGATTGAAATTAACTATAGATAAAAAAAAATCTAGTTCAATAAGTCATTTTAAGGGAAGAGTGATAGATTTCAATACCTCATTAAATTCATTTATCTACTTTTCTATTCCACATATTGAGTTCCCATTTATTTCAATCTAATATATCGTCTTCCTTATCATGATCCAATTACAAACTAAATTTAATAAACCTATTAATTTAATCATATAAATTTCATCAACTCAATTTAACAATAATAATATTAATAATTAATAAAATTTCCACGAATCACTTGATAACAATTATTTTTCATCCAAGGCCATTAAATATTTTACGTTAGACTTCTATTAACAAATCTACTATAATTAAATAATCGAATTAATAAAATTGTGTCAACCAAATTCCATGACAGGTCAATAAACTACTAATTTTAATTCCGTGACCTTCACTAAAAAACCATTAAATTCATTCATATGGGGCGATCTATATAACACCTTACCAAAACTAATTACTTAAATACTACAGTCTGCCTAATAACTATACTAACAATAGTACTCTAATCATAATTATCCATCATCAAATCCCTAATTGCGAATTATTGAGGAACCCTAATTGAAATTATTAAGGGAAGCCCCTAAGTTAATCATAGACATCCACTACTCATCTCCATCTCAGAGCAATATGTAGAGCGGCAGTTGGGGAATGTGACGAGTGCAGGATATGTACAAAACGGGTTTGGAGAACGACCCACTACTAAAGGTTAGCGTCAAGCATTATTGCAGTTGCAAGGTCTAAACAAAGAATGAATCAATTTTAAAGGCGCGCACATCTGAAGATTGGAATCCAACTTCCACACCTTCTGCCAACACCGGAGGTCACTTCAGAGCAGCGAAAGGCATCCATCGATGCATAACAGAAAAGGCAACACTTCTAGATATAGAATGAAGCTATAAGGAACAAACAACGACAATAAGCGGAAGATAAGGATATAAAAAAAACTATTGGACAAGGCAGGGAGCCGATCCAACTCATGGCAAATAGAGAATGAGCATAGCAAGTGGAGAATAAGCAGTTTCCATCCACATAATTAGAAACTTTCAATAACATAAAAGTTGCCGGTTATGACAACGAACTCACAACTAAAGAAAAACAAGTCTTTCAACCAGATACGGATATGATTACATAATCTTGCAAAGATAACTCATCTTGTTGGAGACGCATCTATGATGATCTTGCATGATTTTGGAAAAGGTCACTCGCCCTCAGGAATGGACAGAACTAACGACCTCATGATTGGGAAGACATTTGACAATAAAATATCCAAAGAAGAATAAGAATAGGTTCGGCTTGGGTGTAAGATGGTTCACAGAGATAAGGGAAATCCAGATTACAGTTCAATCGGATTCAACTCAAGAAAAGAGAGCACATGCTGCGCGATCTGACCAAGAGGTAGCAACGTTCACATAGCAACAGAAGATCCTGACGTTGGTAGGGCCGACTCAGTTCTAAGGGAAAGATTGATAAAATCCTCTCATACAATGAAGTTTTGTGGTGACAAGAAGTAGTAGCACTCATGACTAGTGTTACCCAAAGTTTGCACTAACAAGGCCGTACCTCTAAAGTCACAAGGTTTCCCCAGATCAAAACAATAGGTAAGAAGGACTTGGGTTCCCTCAATAAGCAAATGATTGCCAGACAAAATAGTTTAAGAGGAACCCACAGATACAGGTGGCTACAGAGCGATGCTCACGACAATGGAAGGTACAACAAGATGACGAACACCAAAAAAAACCTATATACAAAGGGCTTAATGGATGGCATTAAACATCTGGAAGCAATCTATGAGGACAAATCACAGTACTACCTTAACAACTAAATTTCCAACTTTAATTCTACACTCCAATTAACCTTATTAGAATCAATGATGAATCTGCAAATGTAATTATTAATCTGTGAAAAAGATAAAGTACCTGGTTAAAATGTTCAAGAGTTGCCCTGTTGATTCCTGTAGCTGCTTTCTCCTTCTCCAATTTCTTCAGACCTCCTCTTCCCGAAATCTTTTTTTCTCCTCGTAAAACCAGGAGTCACTTCCCAGATAAATGCAGGAGACAAGCCTGCCTTTTCAACCACCCACTTTCTTGAAACAAGGATTGAGCTCCTCGGGTAAATGCAGGAGGCATGGCTCTCCTTTTTCCCACAACCCACATTCTCGAGAAGTTCAAAATTAATTATTTCCAAGGACTCCCAATTCCTCCATTTTGCAAATGTCGGCACCCTGTAATATTTGCATATCCCCGAATACTGAATACATGGTATAGAGTGACAATCCCCTTTTTTTTTTTAACCTTGAAAATATTGTCGTTGAAACTATAATTTAGTTTTTTTCAACATAATAGTTGTTTATTCTTCTTTTCTTATGCACTTTGTTTTCTTTTTAATTAATTCGCTTACAACTTGTAATGTAATATTTCATTTAATCCTTTATCTAATTTAATTTATTTATTTACTAATTCCTGTTAATTTTACCAATTAATTATTTATCTAATTTTATTTATTTATTTACTAATTCCCGATAATTTGCCAATTATCAACAATTAATTCATTTATAAATAATTACACACATAATTTCCCTAACACATGGTTATATAACGTTAACTTAATTTTAACCTTATTTTTAATAAAGTACTAACCAAACTTTAAATCAACACGTAAATTGGATGAACCAAGCTTACAGGACGATACCTGACCCCCATGTAAAGCCACAGGAAATGACGACAATCAGTCCAATAGACGGTGACGACATGTTATAATACTGAGAACTCATCCTTTGAGGATGTTGACTGAGTAGGGAACCTTATGCTAACTCCAAACAACAACTCCATTGGTTAGGGCACGCTCAGACCTGGTAGTTCAGGTGGAGTCGATGTCTGGTACCTGCATCCTGCAACAAACGACAAGGTTGTGCACATATATATATAAACATGTAATCATAAACATAATGAACGGAAGTCGCAGCAGCGTGGCAGGGTACTCGAACACGAGTAATGCAACACTGTTCTATTCATGTAAACATATCATCAAATAACTACATCCATTACCGATAATGCATCATAATCATAATCAAATAGCACATCAAACTCAGAATGACATTAGTCTATACTCATTAGCTATGTCCATCATGATCAAGGAGAACATAAACCAAAACATACTAGTCCAAATGTCTCGAAACTGTAAACATGCGATATAAGACTATCAACTATACCAGAACTGTCATAGGAAGTATGAGAACATAAACCATAACATACTAGTCCAAATGTCTCGAAACTGTAGATATGCAGTATAAGACTATCAACTATACCAGAACTGTCATAGGAAGTATGAGAACATAAACCATAACATACTAGTCCAAATGTCTCGAAATTGTAGATATGCAGTATAAGACTATCAACTATACCAGAACTGTCATAGGAAGTATGAGAACATAAACCAAAAGTGAGGGGCATTACAGGTTAAGCTTCAACAATAGAAACAAATTAGTTATAGTCATACTACCAAAGGTGTCTAAATTAAACCCTGTTCACATTGGCTTAAAGTGGGAGATAAAGCTTCTAAAGAGGTTTTTAGGCTCTTCATGATCATCACACTTCCTAGACCATTAAACAAATCAAAGAAGGCCATCAACTTTTGATTGAACTTCTTAATATCCTTCAGGATTTTGTTCATCATTATGAACAAGTTTGTAAAGCTCAAGAGAATTCCCTTAAACATGAGCAATCTTTGCAATAATGCCTTAGGGTTGTCCCTTGTAAACTTTCTACTTCTCAACAAGTCTTTTATGATTACTTTCTCTCCATTACCGATCTCTAGTAAGCCGTGTTTTCCATGGATAATGATAAAGCTCTTGATTGTCATGGTTTTCCTTGTGAGTTCTTCAAGGCTCTTTGGGACTTCATTGGAGAGGATCTTCAAAAAGTCTATCTTGAAGCATATCATTCAAATTATTTAGAAGAAATTATAAACAAAGGAAATATTAAGTTCATTCCTAAATCTGGAGATCCTGAGGATATTTGCAATTGGAGGCCAAGTACCTTGCTTAATGTTTCATACAAGATCATAACCAAGGATATTGCTTTGAAGTCGTGACATCTTCTTCAGGTCATATTGTGCATCTAGAATAAACTAGTTTCATCAAGTCTAGATATATTCTAGATAATATGTTTTTGGTCTAGGAAGGAATGGTGTGGGATAGGCATTCACAAGAGCAAGTTGTGTTCATCAAAATTGACCTTGGTAAAGCCTATGATCAAGATTTAGGATTTGGTCCTTACTTCATGCAATATGTTTGAATTATGTTCTTAGATGCCTCTACTTGACTCACCATTAATGGTTATAATCTAATACTTTTGGTCTTTTCAGGTCTATTCATCAAGGTTGCCCTTTAGCCCCTGCTCTTTATGTGTTAGCTGCCAAAGGATTTGGCTATAGTTTGGCCAATTCTATAGCTTATAAGTTGGTTAAAGGAATTTCTTTGCCCAAATCTTTAGCTTAGATTGTGAATGGGAATTTTTATTATGACTCTTTTCTTGCACTCCTAGAAGAAGAAGGTAATATCAAACAAGCTTTGCATTGTCTAGATGTTTTTGCAAGGCTTTAGGTTCCAACATTCAATAGCAGAAAACTCAATGCTATAGACAATATTTTCTACATAAACCTCCTTGGTTAGATTCTTTTGGGTGGAACTAGATTGAGCATGGAGAATTTCTTAGGTTCCTAGGCATTCCTTTTACTTTTGAAGCCTCCCCCTCTGCCTTATGGTAGGCTATCATTTCCAAAATTGGAAAGAAGTTGTCCTATTGGATTATCAAACCTCTCTCCCTGGTAGGGAAATTTTAGGTGCGCTCTAAGATTCTTGCAGCTACTCATGTTTATTACTCTTCCTACTGGGCTCCTTCTAAAGCTTCTTACCAGAAGATTGATATTCTTCTCATGAATTTTCTTTGGGCCTCCTTTGAAAATCACAGAGGTTTTCATTGTGTTACTTGAGAGTTTTTTTGTCTCCCTCACAATTCTAGAGGATTGAGATTGATTCCCTCTCAACAATGAGGGTTGGCCTTGTGTTCCAAATGGATTATCCATGATCTTGAAGGCAACAAAGCTTGGAAACATTTGGTACACCATTGTATTTCTTCAAGCATTTCTCATAGGAGACATGCCTAAAAGGGGATTGGACTTCACACCCTTCTTATTATGCAAGAGCCCATCTAGATTCAAGGTACTTTTGTGATGAAAAGTATTTGGAGAATTTGGGAAGATATCAAGACTCGGCTTGTCTATAATGACAAGGACTTTTTCTCTAGTCTTTTTATTAACTAGTAATGCATATTGTGGTCTCCTATTTTTTCTTGTCAAGATCGCCCTCTTGCCAAAAATTGGGTTCAATATTTGAGGTTCTTTAAGAAGGGAATCAAATTCTTTCTAGATTATTTTTCTAGAACAAATTAGAATTTTCTTTCTTGGCCTAAATCCAAAGACAATTTTCATTTGTCCAATCGGGACTTTAAAAATTTCCAAGTTGTCGTAGAATATGTGCCACTAGATATCACAAGGTGGGTGTTCATAGTTTCAAGCCTTGGTGGAAAGACTGGAAATGATATCCTAATACTATTTCATAATTATAAGCCTCGTAAGGGCTATTCCTAGATTTCTCTTCACCTACCTATGGTGCCTATTTTAAACCAAAGATGGCTATTACAATCTCCTTTGAGTGTTTAGCAACATAGATTTCAAATAGTTTGGTTGGATATTCTTGAGCCAAAGCTTGCTCACTTTTCCTAGTGTATTCTTTTCCAAGGCCTTCTAGTTTTAGCTCATATTGGACCAAAGATCCTTAATGCCCATTTTTTCACCAAGAGACTCTCAAGCATCTTTTTTGGTTCCATCCTAGAGCTCAAGCTGCTTGGGATTAGATTCATGATTTCTTTAGACCCTTCTGACCTAGGTTGTTTTCTTGGCATATGGTTTTATTAGGGGATTAACCTCGAATTCCCTCCAAATATACCCAAATTTTGCATGCTTTCAGGGTGAAAATTATTTTCATCATCTAGAAAGATAGAAATTCTATTTTATTCTTAGGATGTTCAGATGATCCTAATTTTTCTTTGTACACTAAATCTATGATTTGTTCTAATGTGCTTATGCATATTCAAGTGCAAGACAACAAGGTTGCACTTGAGGTGGCACATCTTCAAGTGTTGTTGGATCATAATGGCCAGAGTCTCTTTGATTCTTGCTTCTAGTTGAAGCCATTCTTTGTCCCATGGGTGTCATCGGGGGCATACTCACTCTGCTTGTGGGAACCAGGATGCTCACTCTCATGCCTCGTATCCTCTTGTGAGACATTCCAAGGATTGAGCTCAGAGAGGGTGTCTCATCCCACTCACCACCACTCTACCTTTCCCTTAGCTCTTGGCCATGGGCTTAGTGGTTGGCCAGATTTTGACAAGTTTCCTAGCCTGGCTCTTGCAATTTTGCCTATTTGTGACAATTAGCCATGCTAAAGATAAAAAAGTATGATGAATACAATGATGGTTGGGATCCCCCTATGGATACTCTAGACCTTGTTGTTGTATGGGGAAAATTGAATGACCGAGACCCTCCTCCTCCTTCTAGTGCTATAGCTCTTGCCATGGAGTGGCTTGTTTGTGTTTTTTTGTTATAGGTTTATCCTCATTTGGACTATTGGGTGTGATGTCTATTGCATATGGGTTTTCATTGATGTCAACAGTGGTATATCAGTGATGTTAATAGAGATGCTGAAGGGAGATTGTTGCAGAGTGGTGATCAGTAAGTGAAGACAATAGAGTAAGTGATCAAAAGTGTTGTGAGGTAGAAAACAAAGTGATGTGTACTTGATGTGATGTTTAGAGGAACAAAGAGAGGAGCAGTCATAGAAGTATTGATCAGAAGAGTTGTGAAGTGAAGATTATGGATCGATATCATCTGTACATAGTTGTACTTTATCTATTGAAGTTCATAAACATGTGAACGTTGAAAGGTTGAAGAATATGCTGATATGAAGAAGTTGTGTTGCAAAGAGTTGTGATTGTTATTATAAATAGTATATTCATTGTCTCTTTAATGAAGTGCATTGCATAAGCTTTGAAAGAAAGTGTAAAAGGTTTTAGACAGTCTAAGGCACAATACATTACATTGAAGAAGCCCGGTAGAATGCTCCATATTCCTCTGCATCTAAAGGTATGACCTTGCAATTTGGGAGTTAGACAGAGACAAGTGTGATGCATGTATGTTTCTGATTTTAGAGCATAGAAGTTACCATAGAAGATTCTAGAGCTAGCAGAGTGATGACAGTGGTTCAGAGTTGTTGCAATCATGATGAGATAGAGAAATGTTTTCCATTTCTCTACATTTGAAGATTAGGTCATGCGGCTTGGAGGGTAGGTAGATGCAGATGAGAGGAATGACATATTCAAGTTTTAGATGATATGATATACCGCTGAGGTTCTCTAGAGTCAGCAAAACAAAGATGTATCATGTTGTTGATTAGAGTTGCTAGAAGGAGAAAGTGAAAGCCACTGCATTTCACCGCATTGCATTGTGTGGTGTTGTTGCTTGATGGTTGAGTTTAGATGACTTGTATGTTTGTTAGTTCTAGGTTTTAGGTGCTCAAGTGCACTGCAACTCTATTTTTTAATATTCTATCTCAAGACTATGTGTTCAGTATTTGCAAGTGATGTCGGGTTTAGTTTCTGTTTGTTTGCGCCAGAAAGAAACTATATAATTCAGTGAAAGGAATAGTTGAGAAGATTCTTTCATGTCTTATGTTGCTTATGAAGTGATCTGCATGATGTAATTTGGTCTCTCTAGTACTGCCTTGGGTTGGAGCTATTGCATGAAGAGTTTAGTGTTTGTGAAGTTGACTTGATATATCTAGGTGATTGTGCTGGATGTTTGGAAGTGTGCGCTAATTTTGAGTAGTGTGTTAAGGAAAATAGGTCATGATTATGACTTGGCTCGAACTGCATTAGATTTCTACATCATTTGGAAGCTGACTTGGTGTGGTCATTGCACGTTTAATGTTTACATGTTTCATCTTGGCCGATGAAGGAGAAACATTTTGAATCCTGCTGAGGATATAAATGAAAGATCTTGTTTGGTGTGAAAAGCATGAGTGAATGAGAATGTTTGAGGATGTATGTGTTAGTATGGATGTGAGTGTGTGGAAGTGTGTTGAAGGTAGCAGAGTTTGTTGAGCAGAGGAGTTGAAGTGTGAAGGGTGTTATTGATGCGGAGGTGTTTGATCAGTGGAATTTGTCAAGTGTTATGTACTGAGGTTGTAACATCTTTCTGTAAGTGTTGTAGCACTATATTTCAGGGAGTTGTAGCTTCCTTTGGGTTGTATCCCATAAAACTTGTTGTAAACCTATTTTTATTATTTGTGAGGCTAGATTTGGATAGTAGATCCAAGCGGCTTGCTCGCCGTGGTTTTTCACTTCTAGGGTTTTCCACATAAATCTAGTGTTATGGATGTGTGCTTATGTGTTGTGCATTGAATTGATTAACTTGCTTTATCATCTATTTAATGCAGTAAAAAGATTTGATTGATAAATTTAATTTGGATTAATTTTTAGACATATACTGATTCACCCCCCTCTCAGTATATCAGTGTGTTCTAACAATTGGTATCAAAGCTGAGTTCCTTAGTGCAGTCTAACAGCTGAAGGTAGATCTTGGAGTAGAACACGTGGCTCAAAAAGAGTCCTCTTCTAAAGCACCGTTATTTGATGGAAGCAACTATGCTTTCTGGAGTGTAAGGATGGAAGCCTACCTTACCTCACTAGGGTATGATGTTTGGAGAGCTGCAATGGATGTTTATACTGAACCTAAACATCCTATTAGAGATTCAGATGTGAAGAAGGCTCATGAAAATAATGCCAAAGCCAAGAATGACATCTTAAGTGGTTTGACCAATTCAGAGCTTGTCAAGGTAGGGCGGTGCAAGACAACCAAGGAGATATGGGATAAGCTCAAAAATCTCTATGAAGGAAATGATAGTGTAAAGCAAGCAATATTACAATCCTACAAAATAGTGTTTGAGAATCTAAGGACGAGAGAAGAGGAAAACTTTGCTAGTTATTTGATCCAAGTAGATGAAGTAGTCAATGGAATCAGAAGTCTAGGTGAAGATATAGCTGATTCAATGGTTGTGAAGAAAGTCCTAAGAACTCTCCCTCAAAGATTTGATTCAAAAGTATCTGCAATTGAAGAAGCCAAAGATCTAAAGAAACTTACCATGGAAGAGTTGTTTGGGTCCCTAACTACTTATGAGATGAGAAAGGAATTCATTGGTCCATACAAAAAGTGAAGAATGAAGGAACATCTAGTTTATATAGTGAAGGTGAGGAAAAAGAAGCAAACTTTGTGAGAAAGCTGAAGAGGGGATCAGGAAAGTATAAAGATAAGTTACCTTTCAAATGTTTTAAATGTGGAAGAGTTGGTCATTTTGCCTATAAATGTCCTTTTGGAGAAAATGAAAATAGCAGCAAGGGTTTCAAGAGGAACAATTTCAAGAGGAATCTCCTCTCTAAAGAAGACTGTAGCTCAGCAAAAGAAGTAGATCACTACTCATCAGATGATGGAGGAGGATAATCTCTATTCATGACTATGATGATATTTGATGGTTCAAACAAGACTGTAGATGAAGAAGAATGTGAAGTTTATTTTGAAGGTGAACATATTTCTACTCTTGAAGACTTGGACTATGCAAGGAAATAAAATCAAGAACAAAGAGCTCTGATTGAAGGAGAATGCACAAGACTTGAGAAAGAAATTTTGTCACTCAAAAGGGAATTGGAAAAAGCAAAGTTTAGAAATCTGGATGACACTAAAGGAGTAGATCTCATCATGCCACAAGGAAAACCTTTTCATGCAAGATATCTCTCCATGAACATGTTCAATCATGCCTTCTTTGGTTATTATTTTATCTGCAATAAATTTAGTCATAAGGCTATGGATTGCAAGTCTGAAATGAATAGAAGAAATCTTGTAAGTAGAAGTTCTCTTGCTTCACTAGTGGATGTCAATGCACCATGGTATGTCAAATTTGCAACAATTTTGGACATATAGCAAGATATTGCAAGAGTGGATTAGCAAAATCAGAATCTCAGTTAATAGATGTTCCTGAGCAAGTCAAGGAAAGTGATTCTTCCAAAAGATAGGAGACAAACAATGAAGTTGAAAATTCCATGATTGTCCAAACAAGATTTCATTCTTAAGGGTAAACAAATCTCTAGGTAATAGATAATAGATGTACAAGCCACATGACAGGTGATAAGAGCAAATCCATTAATTTTGTCAAGTGGAATGGTGGATCAATCAAGTTTGGAGACAACTCAGCTACAAAGATTTGTGGAAAAGGTACCATAAGTAGTGATGGAAAATCTAGAACAGATGATGTTCTTTATGTAGAAGGTCTCAAACACAATATTCTCAGTGTAAGTCAGATGTGCAACAAAGGATACAATCTCATATTTCATGATCAAGGATGTGAAATTAGAAGAGCAAAGTCTGGAAGATTGGTGGTAGAAGGTTCTAGGACATAGAACAACTTGTATAACCTAAAAGGTGTTAATGAAAGGGCTTGTCTTCTAGGATAGACAAATGAATGTTGGCTGTGACACAAAAGGATGGGGTACATTAACTTTTACAATCTTATGAGATCAACTCCATGCAAGCAGTAAGAGATATGTCAAAGATCATCAAGCCTGCAAGCTCACCTTATTCAATGAATGTAAGATGGGGAAGCAAACAATTATAAGATTCAAGTCCAAGGAATATTCTTCTACAAGGCCATTGGAATTGGTTCATACTGACTTGTGCAGACCTACTAGGACAAAAAGTCTACAAGGGGAGAGGTATTTCATGTTGCTCATTGATGATTTCTCTAGAATGACATGGGTTAAATTTTTGAAAGAAAAATCAGAAGTCTTCAGTAGGTTTAAGATTTTCAAGTCCATGGTTGAAAATGAAATGAATGCTAGAATCAAGTGTCTAAGATCTGATAGAGGTGGTGAGTTCACATCAAGTGAGTTTGAGGAATTTTGTGAAGAACATGGAATAAAAAGGCACTATTCTGCTGCAAGAACTCCTCAGCAAAATGGAGTAGTGGAAAGAAAGAATAGAATAGTTGAGGAGATGGCTAGAATAATGTTAAGTGAAGCCAAGTTGCCTAATACATATTGGAAAGAGGCAGTCCATACTGTTGTCTACATTCTCAATAGAGGACAACTAAGAGTGCACATCACCAAGACACCTTACGAGCTATGGTATGGAAGACCAATATTGGTCAAGTATTTCAAAGTTTTTGGAAGCAAATGCTACATCAAAAGAGATGAAGAAGGTCTAGGAAAATTTGACTCGAGATTTGATGAAGGAATCTTTCTTGGATACTCAAATAGGAGAAAAGCCTACAAATGCTACAACAAAAGACTGAGGAAGATAGTTGAGAGTGCAAATGTTAGGGTTGATGAAGAGTCACATCAAATCACTGATGAGCAAGAAGATTGTTGGATAGATGAACCTGCTTGCATAGAAGAAGTAGAAGATGTTGAAGAAAAGGAAGAAACTCAAGAGAGGACTACCAAGACTCCTGCCAAGTATGTTCAGAAGAATCATTCAGAAGATCAAATCATTGGAGACAAGGATGAAGGAGTGCAAACAAGAAGAAGGTCTACAAGAGCAAATGAATAGGTAAACTTTTCCTTATTGTCAAGAGTAGATCCTAAATTTTTTTATGAGGCCAGTAAGGATGAAGGATGGATACAAGCAATGGAAGAAGAACTAAATCAAATAGGGAAGAATTAGACTTGGGAATTGGTGACAAGGCTTGCAAACAAAAATGTGATAGGTACCAAGTGGGTATTTAGAAACAAATTGAATGAAGATGGAGAAGTGGTTAGAAACAAAGCAAGGTTGGTCTGTAAATGTTATTCATAGGTAGAAGGAATTGATGTTGAGGAGACATTTGCTCCAGTGGCAAGAATGGAAGCAATCAGAATGTTTCTTGCATTTGCAGTTCACGAGGGTTTCAAGGTATATCAAATGGATGTCAAATCTGCATTCTTGAATGGTGACTTAGAAGAAGTCTACATTGAGCATCCTAATGGATTTTAGTTATCAGAAGACCCGAATATGGTATGCAAACTTAAGAAGGCTTTGTATGGTCTCAAACAAGCCCCTAGGGCTTGGTATGCAAGATTGTATAGGTACTTACTCCAGTAGGGCTTCAAGAAAGGTACCGCAGATAGTAATCTTTACATCAAAATTGAGTATGAACAAATTCTGATAGTTGTTGTGTATGTTGATGATATAATCTTTGGTGGCAATGATGAGATGTGTAAGAAGTTTGCAAAAGAGATGTAGAAAGAATTTGAAATGTGTATGATAGGTGAGCTATCATTCTTTCTTAGACTCCAAATTGCTCAATCAGATGATGGCATCTTTATCTCTCAAGAGAAGTATGTCAAGGAGATGTTAAAGAAGTTTGGTATGGAGGACATCAAACCAGTAAGTACTCCTATGGTAACATGCTATCATTTGAGAAAAGATGATGAGTCACCTCAAGTTGATCAAACTCTGTATAGGTCCATGATTGGTGGCCTACTGTACTTAAAAACATCAAGGTCTGATATTATGCAAGTTGTTTTCTTGGTTGCAAGGTTTCAAGTTGATCCAAAAGAGACACATGTGAAGACAGTCAAAAGGATCTTTAGATATTTGAAGAGCACTCCTGCATATGGATTGTGGTATCAAAAGGGTGATGAATTTTCTCTGAGTGCTTATATTGATTCAGATTGCGCTGGTAGTGTTGATGATAGAAGAAGTACCAGTGATGGAGCTTTCTTTTTGGGAGATAGATTGGTCTCATGGTTGAGTAAGAAGTAGGATTTAGTGTCCTTATCAATAGCAAAAGCAAAGTATATAGCTGCAGCAGCCTGCTGCACTCAAGTATTATGGATGAAGCAAATATTGAAGGATATCAAGGTAGTGTATGATGAGCCCATTCCTATTCTTTGTGACAATACAACTACCATCAATATTTCAAAGAATCCAGTGATGCATTCTAGAACCAAGCACATATTTATTAGGTGACACTTTTTGAGAGAGAAGGTTGCAAATCAAGAGGTCATATTGGAGTATGTGCCTACAAATGATCAAGTTGCAGACATCTTTACAAAAGCTCTTTCTAAGGACATATTTGAGTATCTCAGATAGAAGTTAGGGGTTTTTCCCCTCCTTCCAACTAGATGCATAGATGGTGCATCTATCCAGGGGGAGCAGTTCAAGACATCTTTTTTTGTGGATTGATGGAGGCTACCTCTTAGGGGGAGCAGGTAGAAGGATGGCAAGGATGAAATAGTCAAGGGGAGTTGCTAGATAAGGAGCAGTAAAGGAAGATCAAGACTAATGTAGATAGGGGGAGCTTATATGTTTTTGTAGGTATAGAAGAAAACCACTAGCCCTTTGTCTTTGATGTCAAAGGGGGAGAATTTTTCTATCAGGTCAAGTGTTGCAATCAATACCAAAGGGGGAGATTGTTGCATATGGTTTGTCATTGATGTCAATAATGATATATCAGTGATGTCAATAGAGATGCCAAAGGGAGATTATTGCAGAGTGGTGATCAGTAATTGAAGACAATAGAGTAAGTGATCAGAAGTGTTGTGAGGCAGAAAGCAAAGTGATGTGTACTTGCTATGATGTTTAGAGGAACAGACAGAGGAGCAGTCATAGACGTAATTATCAGAAGAGTTGTGAAGTGAAGAATATGAATCAATATCATCTGTACATAGTTGTACTTTATCTATTGAAGTTCATAAACAGATGAAAGTTGGAAGATTGAAGAATATGTTGATATGAAGACGTTGTGTTGTAAAGAGTTGTGATTGTTATTGTAAATGGTGTATTCATTGTCTCTTTGATGAAGTACATTTCATAAGATTTGAAAGAAAGTGTAAAAGGTTTCAGACAGTCCAAGGCACATGAAATTTCACTGAAGAAGCCTGGTAGAATGCTCTGCATTCCTCTGCATTCCTCTGCATCTAAAGGTATGGCCTTGTGGTTTGGGAGTTAGATAGAGATAGGTGTGATGTATGTATGTTTCTGATTTCAAATCATAGAAGTTACCGCAGAAGATTCTAGAGTTAGCAGAGTGAAGACAGTGGTTAAGAGTTGTTGTAGTCAAGATGAGACAGAGAAATGCTCCACATTTGAAGATTGGGTTGTGTGGCTTGGAAGATAGGTAGATGCAGATGAGGAATGACATATTCAATTTTTAGATGATATGATATACTACAGAGGTTCTCGGGAGTCAGTAGAACAAAGACATATCATGTTGCTGATTAGGGTTTCTAGAAGGAGAAAGTGAAAGCCACAACATTTCACCGCATTACATTGTGTGGCATTGTTGCTTGAAGGTTGAGTTCAGATGGCTTGTATGTTTGTTAGTTCTAGGTTTTAGGTGCTGATGTGCATTACAAGTCTATTTTTCAATATTCTAGCTCAAGACTATGTGTTCAATAATTGAAAGTGATGTCGGGTTCAATATATGTTTGTTTGCGCCAGAAAGAAAATATATAATTTAGTGAAAGGAATGGTTGAGAATATTCTTGCATGTCTTATGTTGCTTATGAAGTGATCTGCATGATGTAATTTGGTCTCTTTGGTACCGCCTTGGTCTGGATCTATTGCATGAAGTGTTTAGTGTTTGTGAAGTCAACTTGATATATCTATGTGATTGTGCTGGATGTTTGGAAGTGTGCACTAATTTTGAGTAGTGTGTTAAGGAAAATAGGTCCTAATTATGACTTGGCTTGAACTGCATTGGATTTCTACATCATTTGGAAGTTGACTTGGTGTCGCCGTTGCACGTTTCATCTTGGTTGACAAAGGAGAAAGATTTTGAATCCTACAGAGGATATAAATGAAAAATCTTATTTGGTGTGAAAAGCATAAGTGAATGAGAGTTTGCGAGGATGTATGTGCGAGTATGGATGTGAGTGTGTGTGTGTGTGTGGAAGTGTGTTGAAGGTAGCAGAGTTTGTTGAGCAAAGGAGTTGAAGTGTGAAGGGTGTTATTGTTGTGGAGGTGTTTGATTAGTGGAATTTGTCAAGTGTTATGTACAGAGGTTGTAGCCTCTTTCTGTAAGTTTTGTAGCATTGTATTTCAGGGAGTTGTAGCTTCCTTTGGGTTGTAGCCCATAAAACTTGTTGTAAACCTATTTTTATTATTTGTGAGGCTGGATTTGGACAGTAGATCCAAGCAACTTGCTCATCGTGGTTTTTCCCTTCTATGGTTTTCCACGTAAATCTGGTGTTATGGATGTGTGCTTATGTGTTGTGCATTGAATTTCTTAAGTTGCTTTATCATCTATTTAATGCAGTAAAAATATTTGATTGATAAAGTTAATTTAGATTAAGTTTTTGACATATACTAATTCACCCCCCTCTCAGTATATTAGTGTGTTCTAACAATGTCTTCCACCCACCTTTTTTGCAACTACATGCAATATTATTTCTTAATTAGTAATACAAACATTTATTCAACAAAAGAAATATGGCTTGAGTTACTTGATTGGCTATGCTTCTAAGAAGCAAGGTGATGGGAACAATAATGAAGTTGAAGCCTAGTCCTTTATCTTGGGCCTTCAAGTTGCAACCAAATGTGGGATCTCAAATATTTATTGAAGGTGATTCAATGGTTGTTATCAATGTTATTTGAAAAAGGTATTCTCTTGATTAGAAACTAGAAAATATTTTGACACATGCCTAGGCACTATTGAATTTATTCAAAATTATTTTGCTTTGCTCATTATTACTTAAAGGTGATTAAGATAGTTGACTTCCTAGATAATTTTAGGATTGATTCCCATGAATTGCTTATTATTATTGATAACGTCATTGACCATTGGGAAGGCCTCATAGAAATTTGCAAATTGGGATCCCAATCAAATTTCTATTAACAATATAAAAACATTACTTTTCACTAGCTGCAAAGGGCAAAAGTAAGAATTATTTTGTTTTAAACTCATAACAAATTATCGTTTTATGTGCTCACTAAAATGCATTGGATCTCTCACACATGATGTAATGTGGGGTATTCTCCCATACACTTCATCCTTAATATATTCAATATACACAGTAGAGCTAGGTATCCATCTATGAATGACACAATTGCAAAATTAAGAAAGTTCAATGCTACTAGCTAGCATGATATATGGAGCCTCGTTTCTTTCTTTTCTTTGACAAGAGAGAGATGACATTTAGGGGTCTTATTTCATATGTTGGAGAGTAAAATTCCAAATTTATGTAACACTTTAGGATAGGTTTTCAACATACCTGACTTCAAACATTTATGACCATTTCTAGCCAAAAATATATTCTAGATGGATTTGTTCCCAACCAAAAGTGTTCAGTGGATGTACATGTAGAAATGTTTTGGTGCCAAATTACAAAAAATTCTTTGAAAAACATAATGTTCCCACCCAAGATTTACGAAAAACAGGACCAAACCCAAGATGAAGATGACATGAATATTCTGCATAATTGGAAGGCTATTCCCAAGGTCTCAGAGCTAGAGGAGAAAATGGTGACGGTTAATGAGTATATCAGTGATGAAAAAGAGAATCTTGAGTGGAAATAGGGTATAGAGGAAATAATTGATGGTCTGGAGTTGGTTTCCAAAGTGATTAATGAGAACTTGGAACAGATGCTTAAGGTAAGCCACAACACTATCAAGAATAGTGCTTATGAGTTGAAGATTCTCAATGAAAAGATTAGAGATCTGAGGGAGGAGCAAGTTAAACAAGGATGTGAGAAAGATATTAGCAAGGATAAGGTGGGGCCGAGTTCTCGGAACAGAGAAAGTAAACAAAAATCTTTTGCAAATGAAAAGAAGGAGCTCTTTGCTTTCGCTAAGTTGAATGAAGAATTCAAATCTCAAGAGATGGAGGTTGTAGAGACTCTCAAGAAACTTTAGTTTATCTTTATGTTTTCTGTTGTTTGTTGTTTTTGTTTAACGGTCCGCTGATTAGCTGATGTTTTGTTGTGGATTTTATTATGCTGTTGGTTGGTTGTGAATCATTTATGATTAGTATTTTATATGAGTTGTTCTATGAACTTGTTAAACTGTTGTGGTTGGGTTGTGTCTATGTATTGAGTAGCATTTTGTTATAGGGTTTTGGGACCCCTTCAAAACCTATTTTATCGTTAATCAAAAACATAATGTTCCCACCACTACTACTCATGTAAATAGTAATTTCTAAAAAATTAAAAATACTCTTTTGTAGAGTTAAAATTACAAATTTAAAATATTTTAATTAATATTTATATTTTATCTTGTATTTTCACTACAAGTAGGTCATTAGGACCCAAACATTAGGTTGATTGATTTTTCAAGAAAAAAAATTAAATTTAAAAAAAAAATACATAGAGAGAATTCTTGTTAAGACAATACATTTTTCTTTTTGTTATGATAAATAGTCAACAAAAAAAGTGTGACATGCATAAAAAGTGTTGCATTTACTTTAAACATTTATTAAAAATATAGTTTAATTTAAAAAAAACTTAATGCATGCCCTCAAATTTTAGGTTTACAATATGAAACAAAAATTAAAGAAAAAAACTAATATTTGTTTTAATTAATATGGTGTGTATTACCTCAATTTTAAACCTTTTCTTTAACAATTAAGTAATAATATGTTAGTTTTACAAAAATAATATTTGATTTTTTATTTTTATTTTTATTTTTAAATACACATAAACTTCATTGAAAATTCTACAGTTGACTCATTTTATTATTTAAAAATTTAAAATGTATATGTAAGTTTTTAAGTGCTTCAAGTTAAAAAGTTGGATTAATGTTGTCCATTTCTTTTATAAAGTATGACACATTACTATTTTATCCATCAATCTTGCTATCATTTTTATTTTATAAAGAAATATGATTATAAATTACCTTAAGAGAAAAATAAAAAGTAACTAATAACTTCTAACATCCAAGAGACATCCAAAAAGTATTTGGATAATACTTATATGACCAGTAAGAAATACTAAAAATTTAATTTTGTGTTTCTCTAATTTAGATTTGAAAAGGTCTCCATGTAGATGTAGAGACTATATCTGTCTAAAAATTTGCATGAATTTGGGCTACTCCTATTACATGGAGCATTTCTCCTCGAGCTTTACCAAAATATGAGGAGCATTTAAAAAAATTGAGATGCAATCATTATGGAAATTTATTGGTCTAATGTGGTTGTAAAGAATCTTATCATCTCTAATACCATTGACTTTTGTTCTCCTTGTCCATATAAGGAGGAGCATAAGACTTGCTAATTATTTAAGTATCTCCTCACATGTCTCTTCATACCAATATAATAATGAAAATGTCTATTGAATTTACTCTACTATTTTTTATTCTTCTTCTTAGCTTAGGTATCTAAAATGTCCTTAGCTATTTGATTTATGGTGCTACCATGTGGGTTACACAAGTCAAATGTTTTCTATTGCTTACTAGACTATGCAATCACCACTTGGTAATATTGTGTTGGTAAAATGTAAATATCATTATTATAATAATAAAAATGAGGTATGAACTAAAGTTGTACAACTACTCTTTTAAATATTCATGTCTTATCTTTTCATTATCTTGAGTGAGAAAATGTATCAAACTTGTAATAGCATGGATTCATTTATTTCTTAAAATAAGTAATAAAATAGCTATATCTACGCATCAATGTGGCTCATTTAGAGGTAACATAATACCACCTTCCTTATTTAAAGGAAATTTGAATAAAATAAAATCTTAATATGCTCACAAATTGTAAAAGAAAATAAGGCACATCAATAAAGTAGTTTCGTGGGGCATGATTAGAGTTTTTTTAAGTTTTGATGGTTTAACACTTTTGATGGTTTAACACTTTGTTATAATTAAATTTGTAAGGATATTGTTCAATTTAGTGGGAATACCACTTACACCTAGGTTTTGATGGTTTATAAATATTATATAAATACAAATAATTTTTTTTTGGTTTTGGGGTCCAGCACCTTGTTACAATTTAACTGTAGGGATATTGTTGGAACACACACCTAGCATTGAAATGTCACTTGGAAGATTCGAACTTAGGTCTTCATCTTGAAAACCCTATAGCCTTGCCATTTAAGCACACCTCCTTTAACATATAATTTAAAATAATAACAATTTTTGAAAACTTAATTTAAAATGCAAAATTTTAACAATGAATAAAGAATTGGATTTAAGTTATTCATAAAATTTCTACTTAAAAGTATTAAAATTTTATTTATTGGACCAAATGTTATTATATTGTTGTAGACTAGAAAACTATATACTCTTAACACTTTGTTTTATTGGTTTATGTCATTTTGGGTTGATGACATAGATTCATGATTTTAGCATGTAATTTGATTATTTTGATGCATTCACTAACCCAAGACTCAATCTATCACTTAAATATGTTACACTATCCAACTAAGTAGCACATAATAATTGATGAAAATTAGAAAACCAATTATTTTGTTCATGATCATTATAAATATCACAATACTATATGTGAGGCCCACCCTTATTACACCTCTTGATTTGACCTATTAGACTATATTTTGACCCCAGATATTATTGAGGACTGCTAATCCCATCCTTTACACTTTTGATGGCATTATTTGTGATTTGAGTAGATAGATGTGTTGTTATATTATTGATGATGTATCTATACATGCTTAGGTTACATTCTGCTTTCTATGATGATGAATGTCTTGAATTACATGATGCAATTGAATTTATAGAATGAGCTAATTTGAGTTGATGGATTAGTATATTGATTTACGATTTCATGATCAAGATTGTGTTGTTTGAAAGTAAATTGATTTGGAAATATAGTGACTTTTACCATGTATTATGAAATTGACCTAACTGAAATGTATGAACTTGTGTGACTTCGTGTGTGTGTGTAATTTGAATTGCTTCGGCTATAATATACATTGGACTATTGATGTGTGTGTAAGTGTGCAGGTTAATTCCATGGCCAATGGAAACTAGAGCTCTCACAAGTAACTGTAAGCACCAAAATCACGCACAACCTCCACGAGGACTCCGATGATGACTCACAATCCTTGTCACGTACATGTAAGCATGGAATAATGCCCACTCACAGTGATTCTCTTGGTAGCATGTGATTTCTTGCTCATTTTGTTGTTTCCCCTTTTTCATTCTCCCCCTTTTCTTGCTTTCGACACTTGTTGATTTGCATTTCCTGTGCTTGCGACTTTGTCCCTAAGCCTTGTATTCGTCCATTTGTTGTGTTTTAACTTTTCTCTAGTGTTTTTGATCCATTCCCACCCCTAGGAGCCCTCTAGAGGACCTCCCAAGCCATCTCCCACTGTTGGTTTTCAGTTTGGGTCAACCAGTACAAATCTCCTCAATTATTTCCAAATCTGCCTCAGGAGATCTGCCTTTCGCAAGTGGAGATTTGATTTTTGACCCCTGTTTGACCTGTGTTTGGAGGCAGATCATCTTCTTTTCTCCTCCTCTTTCATCTCCTATCCTGCACTTTCACCCAAGACCCCTCCTCTGAGGGTCGCCCATGGGTCACCCTTGGGCGACCCTAATTGGTGAAAGGGGTGACCAGGTGGTGACCCTACCGTCTTTTCTAGTTGTGATTAAACTCAAGTTTTTGGCCAAAAATAGCTCTATTTTCGCTCGTTTTTGCTTCTATTTGCATGGATTTTTGTCCCAAAAATAGAGTTAACTATTTCATGCATTCAACCATGCATATTTAGCCTCTTTTTATCTTTAATTCTCAACCCATGCATTATCTTAACTCCATTTCTTCTTGAGTGATAAGCTATATTGGTTAGATCACTCCAATTTTAGCCCAGATCACTCTTGTGTCTTCTAAGTTAACTCATCAATCAAAGGGAGTTAACTCTCCATCCTCTCCACCTCTCATGCCTTCTTCAAACCTATAAATACCCCTCACCTCTCCATTAATTTCCAAGTTGGAGAATTATTTTCCTTTCTTCACAAGCTTTTTCAAGCTTCTTCACAGGCCTTTGAGCCTCTTTCTTCATTTCTTTCTTTAGTTTTCAAAGATTCAAAGCTTTCATTATTGCATAGCTTCAAAGCTCCCCTCTTTAGGAAGCAATTTCATTTATGCACACAGTTCTTGTAGGTTATTGTTATCCAATCTAGCATCCATATGATCACACAAGACATCATATAGCCTTTTACTTTTTATTGTTGTCTTATCTAGCTTTGATAAAAGATCATTCAACGTCGATACTATGTCCACATCACAAGCCACAGTGCTCAACAAGCTCTTATTGAGCTCTCATTCAAGCTTCCAAAATATTCTTTTTGCATCTCTTTTCTTATTGTTACCAAGAGGATCACCCTGCTATTGCAAGAGGATAGGAGGTTGTCATACAAGGATTTATGAGGGTAGTGGAGGCTCACACGTCTCTTTATACCAGGTTCCTTCATGCTTTTTATTTCATAGTAACTAGAAAATCACAATTTACTCTTGGAAATAGTAAATGCATGTTGCTTTTTCCTTGATAGGCTAAGTAGATCTTGCATTGTTAAAGTAGTTTACTTTCAAAAGTTCATAGATTAGATTCATTTCAAAGCAATTTCCCTTTCCTAGAGTAATCATTCCACATATTCAGAAAAATAAAAACAAAAACATAGATCAATTGCATTTAGATAAGTTCATATTAGTTTGCATCCATTTTCTAATTCCTAGAATAGAAAAAAGCACTTTCATTTCCATAAATATAAAAAAACACAAAAACCTGTTTTGCACTTATATAGGCTTTCATGCATCCAAAAATTGAAAAGAACGAGAACATTAGCATCATAGAAAGTTTGCAAACCCTTGATTCCAACACAAGGTCAACTTTGGTCAACGTTAATCAAAACTCTTGGTTTCATCACAAGGTCAACATAAGGTCAACACAAAGTCAAACCTTAGGTCAAATAAACCCTAAGTCAAAACCCTAGGTCAAATCGAGGTTAATTTTAACTATTTTTCTCTTGGTTTGGGCTCACGAATGTGCCCTAGACTTAGAGGTGAGTGGGTGAGGGAAATCCTCGACGAGATAGAGGAGATCCACCCTAGACAACAACTAGACTAACAAACAATTAAACAACAACAAGAAAGTTTGAGGACCTTCCAAATACAGCTATCATCCAACAATTCAAACAATAATGAAAGAAGTATCAATGAAAACAATAGTCAACCTATACAACGCTAGAACCTTAGAAATCCAAACAGAATAACGGTGACTAGTGACCCTTCGGGTCATATAGTTATTTTAACAACAACGGTCACAGAACACCACATCAAAACAAACACACAACAACAAAGACCCCAGGACCGACCGACCACTCTCTGTGTAGTCCATCTCTCAAGAGAGCCAAACCACCCCTGTGTCTCACCTCCTCTTAACTAGCTACTTCCACGAGAACAAGAGTGACGTGGAGGCTCACCTCGTGGCAAGGAGAGGGGTCCATGTGCACACCAAAGCTGACTCGACCGCCCCAAGTTGCTACCGAGGTGTGTTTTTGAGTGTGTTGACTTTTTCCCAGACTGGATGCTTATTCCCAGATTTCCCTACAAGGTAGCCATCAGTGATCAACAGGATCTCTGGGCCAGGGGGTCAACAGTATAGGAGATAGACTCTATATTTTATCTCCTCTTCTTCTTCAGGCTCTGCAAGACCTAGGGGGGTATTTCCTACTCAACATCCATGAGGATATGCATGCAAGGCTGGGATGTTGACAGAAAGCAGATGAGTCCTCCTGTAAGTAGACCAAAACTGAAAGATAAGGGCAAAGGGGCTAGCTTTGGGCCTATTTGCAGTTGTAGACAGAGGACTGAGGTTCCTAAAACTAACTCTAATGTCCTAATGTTGGTTTTAGATTTTGCTTTGGAGTTTAAGTGTGGATGCAAAGCTGGATATGGTTATAACACAAAACAAAGCATGATTGGTGCCTATCCAGGGCCTGGAGTCAGTAGACATACACCTGTGAATGATCAGCATGAACAACTAAAACTGGATTTCAAGGGGATATGTGTGATACCTGCCTTACAGGCATCTCCCAATACAAAGTGTTAGGTTATCTCTACTTATGGTATCCCTACTGCAGTATATCCCTCCCAATGTTCAACCTGAAAACAGTTTAATCTACCCCTTGAGTAGAAGTTAAAAGATCAGACAGTCAACATAGGAATTCTATGCTCTAGAATCTAAACATTACCAAACATCCAGATTCAGAAGAAGAATATATGCAATACTGGAGACAGAATTAACACAACACATGCCAAACAGCATTTCTCATATAAGTTTAATCATGAAATCAGTGGGTTCATGCCAAAAACAAACAACAAGAGATACATAAACTCACAGGTAAGCTGTACAGAGCAACCAGATCAGCTTGTTATGCATTACAGAGCCAGAATCATCAACTTTCAACAACCTCTCAAATGAGCAAGACCACCTGCTTATAACAGCCAGGTAGGTGCTCAGCAATTAATTACATGGTTGACCAAAATTTCGCCAGATACACAGTATCAGGAAAATGGCGCTCAAACACAACCAGATTGGCGCCCAAACTTGAATGCAGCAGGTAGGGGAGGAGACAGGAAGATTTCTCGAGCCCTGCGCCCCTGTCCGCTGATGTACACCCTCAGTCAGGTACAGGATCCATCCACGCCATCGCCCATACCTCTGCAACAATCGCCATTAATGGCGCACCAACCCGCGGCCTTGGGAAGAACATCATACAGACTATCGCAAGCATTTCCCGCCGAGATTCATCATCATGATGTTTGAAAATGCAGGATATCAATATCCCACATGCACCCCGCGATGACCTCAATAACACTTTATATACTAGGTCATGAGCATATATCATGTCGGTGCTTTTGCTCCTGACGACACTAGTATAGACTTCATCATCATCATCCCCCAGCAGCATGATATCCTGTTGTTCGAAATATCACCCTGACGTCATCATGATATGAAATATAACCTTCATGATAATCAGCACAACCTGATCCTTCGGAGGAACATCCTCCTGCTGAGCTTATAACATAAGTCTGGCCGATGAACATCCTGATGACGTCATCATCATATACTGCTGACGTCATCATCATATCAACATCATCATGATATTCGGAAGACAACCGGATATTTGGAAATATCCTCCTGATGCACAAATATCAGGTTGCACTGTAGCTCCTCTGTAAGATCGGGGCGATAACTGAATATGATGATGATGCTTGAAAAGATCACCCCCAGTAGATAATGCGCGAAGCCAACAGGCGGATATCTCCTTGATATCAGCATCATCATGATGCTCGAGCAAACATATATCCGGGTGATATGAAAATATCACCCCCTCCTTCGGAAATATCATGATGCAGATAGGCAGATAAAAGATATCACCCTGATAGAAGGATGGCGTCAGCATCATCAGGATGTCAAAACAACGAACAAGAAGTGATACAACATCATCAGGATGATATTGACCAAGATCATCCTGACGTTCAAAATATGATGACCCTAGTGAATATCGGGTCGCACTTAGAACTCTTCAACAACATCATCAGGATGATCATAACCAAGATCACCCGATGATAAAATATCACCCCGGCGAAATATCATGAAGGCAGAAAATATGATGACCTCTGCAAGCAGCAGGATGATAACTGGAAATATCATGATGATGACGACCCTTAGGAAAAAACAAGTCAGGTCGACAACTTAGAGAATAACCCCTTCAAGATATCGGGGCAACATCGTCATCATGTTTGAGCAAGGTGATATTCGGAAGATCACCGGATACTTGAAAAGATCACCCCCGCAAGCAACTGAGGGCGCACTGTAGCTCACCAGTATCATCAGGATAATAAGCAAACATCACCCGACAGTTGAAATATGATGATGACGATGAGAAAAACAAGTCGACGAAGAACATGCTGATGAAGATCATCATCGAAGACAAGATGATGATGACGACCTCCTCCTCAGAAAAATATGATGCTGCAACTGAAAAACGCTGAGGAGGTCCAACACTTAGAAAAATTGGGCAAGAAGATGAAGGCTTCAGATGAAGAAACCTCCTGATCATGACAAATCAACCCCAGGTCAAAATAAGTGCTAACAGTGGCTCCGAATGGGGACGTGCAGGTGAAAACCTGCAGCGAGAACCAGATCTCCGGGCAGACCTGACAAAAAGCAAAAAACGCGAGCTGTACAAGGCATTTACACTACATACATATTTTACAAATGTGCACAGCAACCAGATATTCATGCAAAATAGAACTTAAGGAATTGGCCATGCACAGGCAACTCCAGAATTTCACCATCTAGGGCCTGGAGGAAATAAGAATCCTCCCCATGAGTATTGCAAACCTGATATGGGCCCATCCATAAGGGCTGGAATTTACCATGTTTACCCTTTTCCTGATCTTTAGCATTCTAAATGAGCACCAGATCATTGACTTGAAACTTCCTTTTTGTAGCTCTCCTGTCAAACTGATATTTCATATCCTGTTGTCTTTTGAGATTGATCTGGTGGGCTCTCCTTCTGTCTTCATCCAATGCAACCAGCTGATTCACTCTTTCTGTCATGGGATCTTCAATGTCCTCATCATTTTCCTGAATGAACCTGTAAACTGGTAGGAGATTGTTTATGGGCAGTCTAGCTGATGTACCATATACCAGCTCAAAAGGTGACTTCCCAATAGCCCTTTTCACCGTCACTCTGTCAGCCCATACTGCTAAGTTCAACTTTGAGTCCCAAGCTCTCTTGTTCTTGTCCAGTATCCTCTTGACAATTTTCATGATGCTCTTATTGCTTGATTCTGCTTGACCATTTCCTTGTGGGTGATATGGTGATGTATATGACAGGTTTATCCCATACCTGTTGCAAAAATCAACAAATTCACCTGATCTGAAGCACATAGCATTATCAGTGATTATCTTAAATGGTACTCCAAACCTGATGATGATGTTCTCTAGTATGAAATCTGTCACCACCTTACTTGTAGCTCTTTTAGTTGGAATGGCCTCAATCCATTTGGTAAAGTAGTCAGTTGCCACCAAAATCCAACTGTGTCCCCCACTTGATTTTTCTGCAATCTCCCCTATAAAGTCAATTCCCCACTGCTGGAATGGAGCATCCACAGGTACATTTCTGAGGGGCAAAGCACCATTATATTTCAGCTTTCCTGAGAATCTCTGGCAAGGGTCACACTTCCTTACTAACTTTTGTGCATCTGAAAAGAGAGTGGGCCACCAATATCCTGCCCTGAGAATTTTATGAGCTGTTGTTTGGGCAGTATAATGGCCACCACACAATCCTTTATGCATGTCAATCAAAATATTGTTAGCCATGTTCTTATCCACACATCTCAGCAGCACACCATCAGGATTTTTCCAGTACAGCTCACCTTGAACAATGACATACCTGATTGCATGTAGCTTCAGAGTCCTCTTTTGATTGTCACTGAAATGGGAAGGACAATTCAGATTTTGCAAATAATAGACAATATCCTTGTACCATTCAGATCCTGATACACTTACATTCTCATCTTGGACTGCATTAACTTGGCATGCTTCCAAGTTTGATTGTGCCATCATCTTGGCTAGTCCTTGTCCTCTTATCAACTTAGTAACTTGTATGTCTATGTTGAATTCCTGCAGTTTGTTTATCCATCTGCACCTTCTTCCAGTCACCTCCTGCTGAGTGAATATGTCTTTGACTGCAGCATGAGGCACATATGCAATGATATATGACCCTACCAGGTATGGTCTGAAACTTTTGATGGCTCTAACTAGTGCATATGCCTGCTTTTCCATAATGTCATACTTCAACTCAGAGGCCTGCAGGGACATACTGAAGAAAGCGATGGGCTGTTCAAAACCATCTTCATTTTTCTGTAACAAACATGCAGCAACAGTATGAAAGGAAGCAAAAGAGAACACTTGGAATGGCCTAGAAAAATCAGGAGATTTAAGAACAGGGGCCATCTTAATTGCCTCTTTGATATTCTGAAATGATTCTGCTGCTTCCCTTTCCCAGTTGACAGTTGCATCCTTCTTCATCATCTTGGAGATGTTCCTTGTAGTTTCTGCAAAGTTGGGAACAAATCTTCTAACAAAATTTATTTGTCCAAAGAAGGACTGAACTCCTTTCACAGTTTTTGGCATTTGAATCCTGTCAATAGCTGCCACTCTCTCTGGATCTATCCTGACTCCATCCTTGGAAACAATATGTCCCAGAAGCTTTCCTTCAACTACTCCAAAGGCACACTTCTTTGGGTTTAAAGAAATGCCATATTCTAGTGCTCTTATGAAGATCTGCTCCAGATGCATACAATGCTGCTCCTCTTTCTTTGAGTAAGCAGTCAGGTCATCCTGATATACAGCCAGGATTGAGTCAATCAACCCTACAAAAGCAACATCCATTGCTCTTTGAAATGTAGCACCTGCGTTTGTTAGTCCAAATGGCATTCTAACATACACATACGTTCCCCATGGAGTGGTAAAGGCAGTCTTATATTGTTCTGATTCCTTTACCTTTACCTGATTATATCCTGAAAATCCATCCATCATGGATAGGAGTTCACAACCAGTCACTCTCTGCAACATAGCCTCCATATTAGGCAGTGGATAGTTATCCTTCAAAGAGGATACATTCAAGTTCCTGAAATCAACACACAACCTAATATCACCATTCTTTTTCCTGACTGGGACAAGGTTAGACACCCAAGTTGAATGTCTGATTGGCACAATTATTCCAGCTTCCCTGAGCCTTTTGAGTTCTTCTTGCATCTTAGGAGCTAAGGTAGGATTTATAGGCCTTTGCCTCTGTCTAAATGGCTTAGCTTCAGGCTTCAGTGGGATCTCATGCTGGAATAAGTCTTCTCTATAAGCTTTTAGGTCCTCATATGACCAAGCAAAAACATGTTTATACTTTTTTAGTAATGCAATCAGCATACTTCTTATGTGTGGTTTGAGCTGTTTGCCAATATATACCTTCTGAGGGATCTGAGATGTCCCCAAATTTATTTCTTCTAGATCCTCCTTATTTGTGGGGGATGTCCTTGTGACCATTTTGTCTCTACTGTCAAAGGCTCTTTCCAAAGCCACTAACCCTCTAGGGATCTTGTTAGTCTTCAACTGAATGATCTCTTTCCCTACAAGGGTCTCTTTTCCATTTACAGTCTCTACAAAAGCTTGGAAATCAATCTGTTGGTTCTCATATTCATCTATGCAGTGCAAAAATTTCAGCAAATCCCTATCATCATTAAAAACTTGCCAACTGCATATGTTTTCTGCTATGGCAGGCCTAATTTTAACTTCTACATCTGTGACACCTGACAGAGTGATGTCATCTGGCCTTATTGCAACATTGGCTAAGAAATCAGCCATAACATTTTTTGACCTTTCTACCCAGCCAATTGAAAATGCATCAAAAAGTTCAATAGTATCCCAAACAGCATGCTTGTATTGTTTCAATCTTTTATTTTTTGCAGCATACTTATTTCTGATTTGGGATACAATCAGCTTAGAATCCCCAAATACTCTTAACATCTTAATTCCATGTTTGAGAGCAATATTCAGGCCTAAGAGTAAAGCCTCATATTCTGCAATATTATTTGTGCAATCAAACCTCAGCAAGAAAGAGGATTTGAGGAGCTTACCAGTTGGAGACAGGAAAACAACTCCAGCTCCAGAGCCTTCTTTTGCACAAGCTCCATCAAAAAACATGGTCCATAACCCTTGCTGATCCAGCTCATCAATACAGGCATTTTTCTTTTTGTCTTCTGCATCATCTGAGACAACCTTGAAGTTATCACAGTCAGTGTCTACAAAGCATATCTGTTCATTTGCTTCTTGGTCTTCCACTGTCTCTGATGATCTTTGCTCTCTAATTAGCTTGACATCCCTGCCATTCATTGGAATCATGGCATATGACAGGTCCAGCTGCATACTTCCACCTATTAGTGCTGCCCATCTTCTTGACAGCAGCATACCATACTGTGGCTTGATGTCAACCACTGTTATATTCATTTTGTATCTTTTTTCAGGAAATGCTACCAGTTTGAAATCTACATCCTTCATGATTCCAATAACTGGTACCTCTCTGGCATCCATAGCATAACACTTCCCACATGCCTTGTCAATCTTTAGTCCAGTTTGTTGCATGATAGCCAAAGGCATGACATTTGTAGATGCTCCAGAGTCAAGCATACAATTTCTAATTATTTTACCATTTATAACCAGGGAAACATAAAATGGTTCCACCTGTGAAGGACACTTTGTCATGGTCATTCCTAAATAGACTTCAGGAGTCTCATCTTCTTCATTACACATGACATGTTTCTCACCCTGGGTCTGATCATCTTGCTTAGCTTGAAAAGGTACCCCTGAGATTAGGGATATTGCCCTATTCTTGATCTCTTCCACTTTCATGAGTTCCATAAGTGGAACAGAGACCTTTACCTGAGAGAGGATCTGGGCTATATCAAATGGAGCACAGTTCTGTACAGCAGTTGTGGCTTGCTCCACAATCTTGCTTTTATCCTGAGCTGATTTAGTTTTCATTTTCATAGTTCCCTGATCATCATTCTTGTCTTGGGAACCTCTACTTTGATCTTCAGCCTGAGGGATTTTGTTTTCTGGTCCTTGAAATTCATGACCTGTTCTGTATCTAAAGTTCTGTTTGTTATCTACCCACTGCCTTTTTTGTGGTTCAGTTCCTTTATGACCATGCACCAGCTGACCTGCAGAAATATCCTCTGGCTGATGTGGGCTGCCAACTTGACTTTTACCTCTGAGATTGTAGTTGCTCTTGACTTGAGCAACTGCTGCAGCTGTGAAGGCTCTGATTTCCTCATCAGAAGGTCATTGTAAGCTACTCAGAAAATTGTGTGAGTTCTGAGCGTACACATAATTATCCTCATCATCTTCATCATATGGGGACTGTTGGCAGGCCTGAACCTGATGATCTGTCTTCTCATCAGCATCATAAAGAGTATATCCATTACCTATGGACATCATGTTAACATCATCATCCTGCACATGATGTGGCTCATTGCATTCATTACAAGATGTAGCATTATCATACAAGGATTGAGCAATCATGCACTGTGACTGTGAATGTGGCATCTGACAAATTATACACCACGGAGCATCATCAGCAATATTTATAGTTTTCTTCAGGGGATCAGGAGTTTCCTTGGCATGTTGAGCCCTCTGACTTGTGTTGTTACGTGGATATACAGGCTTACCATCATGCCAATTGGTGTTATAAGGCATATCATGTAATGATGGCCTCTTTTCCTGCCTTTGATAGACTTGCCTATCAGGACCCATCCCTTTTTCATTTCTAGCTAATCTATAGCTCAGGTCCTTAACAACATTTGCCAATTTGTCTATCTTATCTTCAGGAGCAGATGTACTACCTTGAGTGTTCTGAGGCTTATTTGGATTCTGCAGAATTTTTACATCATCCCTTCTATTGGTCTTGCCTGATGCTTTCCTATTGTTTTCAATATTTACTGCAATTCTGAAAGCATCCCTGAGAGTGGCAGGACCTTTATCTCTTAGTCCATATGCAGTCTTTGCATCAAAGGCATTGATGTACAAAATTATGCACATTGGTTCATTGGGCCTCATATGATGTGGCAATTTGTTCAACACTTTAGTAAATCTTGCATTAAACTCTGCAACCTGCTCATTTGACCCTTTTGTGATACTGGTGAACTCATTTACAAAGAAGCTAGGGTCAGTTTTATCACCATATTGCTCCTTGAATATCCTTTTAAAATCATCCCATGATGAAATACTCCGGTCAGGCAGATTCCTGTACCATTCTCTTGCCTCATCTATTAAGGATTGCATGAATGACTTCATGAAAACATCCTCATGCTCAACCTCAAAATTATCCATGACATTTTGGAAGGCCTTTAGATGATCTTCTCCTGACACTGTATTGTTTCCTGAAAACTTGGGCACTTGCAGCCTCAGATGCTTGTCAATGGGGTTAGGATACCCAGGAATACCATCAAACACCAGCTGCCTGAATCTATCTAACTGCATGGGCTGTCTGTTTGGCTGATTAACATTAACATTTCTGTTTGCATTCTGGTTTCCTGCATGGTTCAGTGGTATCCTAGCATCATTCACATATTGTCTGTCATCATGATGCTGATGTTGCATTTCATATCTTTGCTGATGTCTTTGCATATTTGCATTTTCTAAGGTAGGAACTGAATTATTTTGGGCAGTTCTCAAGGCTTGCACTTTCTGCTGTATATCATCTCTGATTTTCATGGCTTGTAGGTATTCTAGTTCTGCTCTTAGGCTTTTGATTTCTTCAGCCAATTGTTCATCCTTAGGTCTGGAGGTAGATGGTCTCATGCCATTTTGGTCATCATCTTCATCATCCCTTAGAGACTCTGCCTCTTCAAACCTTTCACTTGGGTCTAGAAAAGGGCGTTCTTAGAACACCTCTGACCTCATTCTCATACTACCACCCTGTTGCCTCTCATATGCACCTTGAATATCAGCTTCTGCACTTGAAAAATAAGGAGCATGCTGTCCTGATGGCCTAGGGTTATCTTGTGTATCATCACTTTTCCTGGGGGAACCCTCATGACTAACTGAGACAGTTCCCTTTCTTCTATACATCATTCTTTTTGTTAATGGTAACTCTTCAAATAGAGGATTTTGTTGGGATCTTCTCCCCTGCATATAAATTTACCTTGACCGGTTGGGAGATTACTTCAGAGTCGCCACCTATTTCTAGGAACTGTTTTCTTCTGAAAACCAGGGTTCTTTCACAAGGTTCCCCAGCGGAGTAGATTACTGTTGCTGACTCAGATGGGTCACATATATATCACTGGAGATGATTAGATAGTACCTTTACTTCTCAATCCCCAGTAGAGTCGCCAATTTCTGTTGACTTTTTCCCAGACTGGATGCTTATTCCCAGATTTCCCTACAAGGTAGCCATCAGTGATCAACAGGATCTCTGGGCCAGGGGGTCAACAGTATAGGAGATAGACTCTATATTTTATCTCCTCTTCTTCTTCAGGCTCTGCAAGACCTAGGGGGGTATTCCCTACTCAACATCCATGAGGATATGCATGCAAGGCTGGGATGTTGACAGAAAGCAGATGAGTCCTCCTGTAAGTAGACCAAAACTGAAAGATAAGGGCAAAGGGGCTAGCTTTGGGCCTATTTGCAGTTGTAGACAGAGGACTGAGGTTCCTAAAACTAACTCTAATGTCCTAATGTTGGTTTTAGATTTTGCTTTGGAGTTTAAGTGTGGATGCAAAGCTGGATATGGTTATAACACAAAACAAAGCATGATTGGTGCCTATCCAAGGCCTGGAGTCAGTAGACATACACCTGTGAATGATCAGCATGAACAACTAAAACTGGATTTCAAGGGGATATGTGTGATACCTGCCTTACAGGCATCTCCCAATACAAAGTGTTAGGTTATCTCTACTTATGGTATCCCTACTGCAGTATATCCCTCCCAATGTTCAACCTGAAAACAGTTTAATCTACCCCTTGAGTAGAAGTTAAAAGATCAGACAGTCAACATAGGAATTCTATGCTCTAGAATCTAAACATTACCAAACATCCAGATTCAGAAGAAGAATATATGCAATACTGGAGACAGAATTAACACAACACATGCCAAACAGCATTTCTCATATAAGTTTAATCATGAAATCAGTGGGTTCATGCCAAAAACAAACAACAAGAGATACATAAACTCACAGGTAAGCTGTACAGAGCAACCAGATCAGCTTGTTATGCATTACAGAGCCAGAATCATCAACTTTCAACAACCTCTCAAATGAGCAAGACCACCTGCTTATAACAGCCAGGTAGGTGCTCAGCAATTAATTACATGGTTGACCAAAATTTCGCCAGATACACAGTATCAGGAAAATGGTGCTCAAACACAACCAGATTGGCGCCCAAACTTGAATGCAGCAGGTAGGGGAGGAGACAGGAAGATTTCTCGAGCCCTGCGCCCCTGTCCGCTGATGTACACCCTCAGTCGGGTACATGATCCATCCGCGCCATCGCCCATACCTCTGCAACAATCGCCATTAATGGTGCACCAACCCGCGGCCTTGGGAAGAACATCATACAGACTATCGCAAGCATTTCCCGCCGAGATTCATCATCATGATGTTTGAAAATGCAGGATATCAATATCCCACATGCACCCCGCGATGACCTCAATAACACTTTATATACTAGGTCATGAGCATATATCATGTCGGTGCTTTTGCTCCTGACGACACTAGTATAGACTTCATCATCATCATCCCCCAGCAGCATGATATCCTGTTGTTCAAAATATCACCCTGACGTCATCATGATATGAAATATAACCTTCATGATAATCAGCACAACCTGATCCTTCAGAGGAACATCCTCCTGCTGAGCTTATAACATAAGTCTGGCCGATGAACATCCTGATGACGTCATCATCATATACTGCTGACGTCATCATCATATCAACATCATCATGATATTCGGAAGACAACCGGATATTTGGAAATATCCTCCTGATGCACAAATATCAGGTTGCACTGTAGCTCCTCTGTAAGATCGGGGCGATAACTGAATATGATGATGATGCTTGAAAAGATCACCCCCAGTAGATAATGCGCGAAGCCAACAGGCGGATATCTCCTTGATATCAGCATCATCATGATGCTCGAGCAAACATATATCCGGGTGATATGAAAATATCACCCCCTCCTTCGGAAATATCATGATGCAGATAGGCAGATAAAAGATATCACCCTGATATAAGGATGACGTCAGCATCATCAGGATGTCAAAACAACGAACAAGAAGTGATACAACATCATCAGGATGATATTGACCAAGATCATCCTGACGTTCAAAATATGATGACCCTAGTGAATATCGGGTCGCACTTAGAACTCTTCAACAACATCATCAGGATGATCATAACCAAGATCACCCGATGATAAAATATCACCCCGGCGAAATATCATGAAGGCAGAAAATATGATGACCTCCGCAAGCAGCAGGATGATAACTGGAAATATCATGATGATGACGACCCTTAGGAAAAAACAAGTCAGGTCGACAACTTAGAGAATAACCCCTTCAAGATATCGGGGCAACATTGTCATCATGTTTGAGCAAGGTGATATTCGGAAGATCACCGGATACTTGAAAAGATCACCCCCGCAAGCAACTGAGGGCGCACTGTAGCTCACCAGTATCATCAGGATAATAAGCAAACATCACCCGACAGTTGAAATATGATGATGACGATGAGAAAAACAAGTCGACGAAGAACATGCTGATGAAGATCATCATCGAAGACAAGATGATGATGACGACCTCCTCCTCAGAAAAATATGATGCTGCAGCTGAAAAACGCTGAGGAGGTCCAACACTTAGAAAAATTGGGCAAGAAGATGAAGGCTTCAGATGAAGAAACCTCCTGATCATGACAAATCAACCCCAGGTCAAAATAAGTGCTAACAGAGTGTACAGTAACCCTAGTAATTATCCCTGTGATGCCAACCTAGTCCCTAAGGTGGACAAAGGTCATATGTTGTTTGAGCATGAATGTATTGTGTTATTAATTTTTTTTGTTTTATTTGAGTCTCCTAAGGTTGACTTGGGATGACGTGGATGATGAGTGTCATCCATGTGTCCATTTTCGTTCATGGGTTTTAGGGGCTACTTGAATGTTGATTTTTGAGTTTTTTATGTTTATTTCATGTGTTTAAGGGTCATAGGTCAAGTACCTATGGGTTAAGTACCTTATAGACCTCAAATCATGAGCTTTAACTCATATTTGACCATGGGAGTTAGGTGGCGAGATTAGGGTTTTGGGATGAGGATTGGGTGACTTGTCACATCCCAATCCCACAACCCTAGGTTCATGTAAGGGCTTAGGGGAATCCCAAAGGTCTCATATGTGTGAGCACACATTGTAAGAGAATTTGGGAAGAGAACCCCAAGTACTTCCCTTTTCCCCATGTCTCACATATGTGTGAGCAGAAGTGTGGGGAGGTGTGCTCTTAAGGAGGAATGAGAGGATGACAAGTGTTACCTCCTTACTCCTCAATATCTCACACATGTGTGAGAGCACATGTGGGGGGTTGTGTTTGAGAGAGTGAATGAGAAGGTGACAAGTGTCGTCACCTCCTCATTCATGGGGATGGTTTTTGAAGACCTATTTATCTCCCTCTTGTTGAGGTGAGAAGGGTTCTTTCTTTTGGTTTTTGGAGTTGGATTTTGGAAGGATCTTTGGCTTGTAAGGGAGATTGAGCTAAAGGATATTTGAAGTTGGCTCTTGGAAGGCTTCTTCAACTATCTTCTTTCACTTGAAACTTGAGAGGTAGGATCTCAAGGCTTCAAGACTTTCTTGCTTTTGCATTTTACTTCATATATGTTTATAGGCATGGTTATGTGTTTTGGTTTATGTGTTTGTTTTGTGTGTTGTGAAGGGTTTAAAGGTTGTTGGTATGAGTTCTCTATGTGAGAGAGCTCACCTTGTGTAGGGTGAGAGAGGAGTGAATCTCCTCGGGGAAAGCTACTCCTTGATAAGGAGATTTGGTAGGCTTTGGCCTTGTTTTGGGAGATCTTGGTATGAGTTTGGATGGCATGAGTGCCTTGAATTTTTGGAGCCATAAGTTTGTTATTTGATAGAAAGAGGCTATGAGGTTTTGAGAAATAAGTTTTTGGGTTACTAAGATTCTTGATGGTATTTCCCCTTAGTGAGTGAAGTCCACTCTCTCTCTCCCTTGAAATCCATTTTCATGGATTTAGTTTGTTAAGATCCATTGGGTTGGGTGTTAATGTGTTTGTTGTGAGTGTGATTTGAATCCCTTGTGTGTGAGTATGAGACCAGGTTACTTGTAGGCCTCCTAGGTTGGGGATGGCTTGTAAGCAAGCCTAAGGCTTCTTGAAGTGGTTTAGTTGTTTTGATCAAGTTGTATATGTATGGCAATGTAAATGCCTTGGCTCATTGAGCTTGTAAATGGTTGGGTGTATGAGAGAGCAAATCCCTCTCTTGGGAAAATTCCTTGTATTGTATTAAGTTCCCTTGTGTAATGTATTTGATTCAAAATGAAAGTGACTCTCTCTCTCTCTATCTCTCTCTAGATGGATATTTAACAAATCTAAATGAAGTTGGGTATACTTTAGTTATAGAAAAGAATATATGTATATTTTCTCTATTACTTTTATTGTTTAAAGAAAAAAAAATAGGACTTGCATTCTCTTGGTTTGATTTAAAAAAACATGTTGTAGTGTGAGTTATATATATATATATATATATATATATATATATATATATATATATATATATATATATATATATATATATATTAGATTTAATATTTTAGCATCTTTTACATCTTTGTTTTCTTAAAAAAAAAAGAGAAAAATATATATTAATGAACAATTGTATGTATTTAAGTTAGGTTTAAAAGTTTAAGAAAAAAATTAAAATTTGTAACATTGTTTTTTTGTTGGTGTTTGGGTGGGGGATGGCAGGGCCGAGCCCTATCCGCCCCCCTACACAGGCCTTGGGGCCAAGGTCGGGGACCCCGTCCCCATAGCGCCTGCGGGTTCTGTGGGATGGGAGCCCTCGCTCTCGGGCCCTCCACATGCCGGCAACCGCATAGGCTAATGGTCCATGGCGGCCACACCTCACCTCTGTGTAACACAAAACCTCCGCCATTTAAAGTATATCTAGTCGTTAATTTTTTTGTGTCTGTTGTGATATATATATATATGTGTGTGTGTGTGTATATATGCCCTAGTTTTTGTATATACACAGAACTATGTATATACAGAGTTATGTGTATATACATAATTTTGTGTATAAACATAGAGACCCATTTTATTATATTATCTTGTGCAGTTCTATATATATAAATATATATGTATATATAAGGCTCCTTGTTTTGTAAAATTTTGTATATAGTATTTATATTGAAAATAAATACTCTTATAGAAAATTAAAGCTATATAAACTATGTAAACTAAGAAGACTATTTTATTATCCTTTTTTTTCAAAATAGGATGGAGGGAAAATTAGTTTAAACTATTGGTAAACCAAAACATTTGGAAATGGCAAAACTTAGAAAACATTGAAACTAGATCATTAAAAACTTTAGACAGAAGAAAGTAGATACATGAGAAAACTATAACCATGTGAGAAATAATCTTCCCATGAGGGAAGAGATTTCTCTCTCCTTATTTCTCCTCCAATCCAACCTGCAAACAAAAACATTAACTTGTGAGTGAAATGAGGAATGGTAGTGCTTTTATAAACCTGTTTTAGGGTTGAGTGTGTTGCCCTAATGATTAGGGTATGTTAAATAGCTTTTAAACCCCTTTTTTCTTTTCAAAACTCACTTAAGCAAAAACTAGTTTTATTGTATAGTTATATAGTTAAGATTTTAATTTATTGCACTTTGATTTAAATTGCTCCCTAGTTCACTTTTGTAAAGTTATACGGTCAAAATTTTTGGAAAATTAGTTGCCTGAATAATGTTATGCTGCCAAAATTTTCGGGGACCTGATAGTTGGATTAGGGTTTTAAATGGGCATTTGAGTTAGTTATTTTTATGGTAAATTATTATTGGGATGATTAATGTTATTGTTGTATAGTTTGATTAAAAAAATTTTCCATTTAATTTATTATAGTTAGATTTTTGAAAGGCTTTTAATTTAATTTATATCAATTTGTTAGGTTAGTGATGTTGAATGAGTTTAGATTATAGTTTTATTTTTACTTTCACATTATAATTTTATTATTTGATTAATTTATTTTTAGGGTTAGGATTTCGACTTAGGTTGAAACCAGTTTTCTCATTCTCATCTAGGAAACCCTAGGGTCAGTTTCTCGATGGAGACCATCCCTCTTGGAGACGCAAGATGCGACGCCCACCCTCTTAGTTTACTTCCATCATCGAAGGGGTACGAAAGGAGTTTTGTATTTTTTGCATCTTGATTAACTTCCCTGCCCTAGTGTGGCATGCCTAATGTGTGTTGTGCATACAACAACGTTACGTGTGTATGTTATTAAGCTCACATTTGATGTGCGAGTGAGTTTAGTGTCTCGTGTTGTTAAAATTTTTGTTATTTTGATTTTCATGTCCACGTGTAAAATGTGGGCATGACACTATATCATAACCATTTTAACATATATCCATAACACTTTCTTCCGAGTAACATCTCACAAAAAAATTCTTATAGAACCATGTTAACATCTATCCATAACACTTTCTTCCAAATAACATCTCACAAAAAAATATTATATCATCTACGAACCACATTTTAGTAAAAAGTACTATGATATTGGAACTAAATGGAGGGTAATATCTCTAAAAATTAAAATAAGTTTTTAGAGTTTCATGAAGAATAGCCATATTTTTTGTGCACAAAAATAAAAACCACTTTGAAAAAAGAAAAGAAACAACTTTGAAAGCTTAGTTTAGAAATATTATACATGTTCTAATTTAGTTCAATAGTTTACTCATTTTGGACAAGATCACAATTTTGGTTTTATTCTTTGGATAGGATCACTATCGCAATAATGTTCCCTAATTTTAAAATTTAAATTCCTATATTTCAAGGCTAACAATTTTGGGATTTGACCATTATTCATTGATATGGGTGCCAAATATTTAAATCCCTGCATCTAGGTTATGTGTTTGCACATTATCAAATCATTGAATAAGTATTTTTACAAGAGCACATCACTTTTTTTCCTTTTGCGGTTACATCAATCATTAATGACTTCTCTATAATACATCAACTATAATCAATATCTCTCTACAAGAAACAATCACCATTCATTGTCAAGGCACATTCACTCTCTAGTATAATCGCACATTGACTTGCATTAGCAAATCACCAATTTTAATGGTTGATTCGACAACATTCATTAGCATTCACAGATCAACATTCATTGCTACCCCATTATCTATTTACACTTAATGTTAATTCAGTATCAGGGTTTGACTAAGATGCAAGGAAGTCCTAAACTTCAATCTTTGCATAGCAAGCCTCACAATGTTCTTTCACATGACCATAGTTTTTCTTACTTTAGACATCAACAAGTAAACAATTTTTACAAGCACCATTTTTGCAAAGGATATGGTTACAGAAGTTGGACGAGATCATGCCACTTAGAAGACAAGATTGTTGTTGAGATTATGTCACAAACATTTAGATTCTCAAATTCCGACTACCTTGGCCTTCCAATCATGACGTCTCATTAGATAAAATTTACATTTCAAAGTATGCAAACTTAACCCTATCATTTTCATTTCGACACATATTTATTTACACTCTTTGTTAACTTACATCAATATATCATCAAACTCAATTCTTATATCTAAAATATCGCTTAGTTTTAATAAATTTTGCCTATTTAACACCATTTAAAAAATCATTTTATTTCCCTTCAATTATGAAATAATTAAAAGTTAAAGGTATCTCTTCTTACAACTACACACCACCGATATAATACTTTGAGATAAAATTAAGTTTATAAATATTCAAATAGGGAATCTGAGTAGTACCTTAGTTTAGTTGATAATGCACTCTTTATAGATTCTAAACTTAAAAGTTACAATGTCAATTTAATGTTGTGTTGTGGGGGGCATGGAAAGTACTCTAGAGTACACTAATAGGTAGTAACTTACATCCTTTTCTTAAGAGTGTTTATTCTATAGGATATTTGGTACGACTCTCATTCCAGTCTTACTTCAATGATGACCAATATAACTTTGGGCCACATTTATGATGACAGATTCAACATACTCTTTAAGGGCCCATGTACCACTTTTATAACGTGTAGTAAGGAAAGGTGGTTAAAGTTTGAATATAATGGTGAAGAAAAGTGATCATGTATGGCTTCTAAAAAAACATAGTAGTTAACATTTATTAATGATTTTAGTTAACAACTATAAAAAATAATAGAATTTTTTTTTAATAAAGTTAATAATGTTATCACGAGTGTCTTTAAAACATTGTATATAATCTCCTTAATCTATCTTTTAAAATTATTTTATTTCCAAATTAAAGTATAATAATACGATAATTTTTATGTGTATGTTTCCAATTGTCCAAGGGGAAAAGTTTTGGCCCAAGTACCCACATTAGGTTTTCTTTCAAAGTCATTTATTTTCTTTATTGTTATTAGATTTATTATATCATTTCCTGAAATAACTTGATAGAAGATTGACTTCTTTGTCTAGTTAGGTAGATTATGAGTGCTCTTCACGATCACTCCATATATATTTTATATAGATATATCCTCTTGTTCATTATAATAATATATCGTTTGGGACAGGTATCCCACCAACTCAAATAACTAAAACTTTATTTGAGAGGGAATTCAACACCTTTAAAGAAATTTATTAGGTTGGGTTAAGGGAAGGACAACCTAGGAATTTTAGGTAGTGATGCATGCATAATACTATTGGATATATAAATAAATAATCCTTTATAATAGATAAGGTATGAAGACATTAATGATTTAGTTTATTGATAGAAAAGTTTACCCTCTCACCTTTTGGGTCTATTTCTTATTGTCAAGTAAAACTTTTTCAAATATTTTATTTGATATTTGTATAATCAAGGGAAAACTATTCTATTATTTGTACTTTTTTTTTTGTTTTGTTTTGGATTCACTTTGATTTAGCTAGTTTTTATGTAATGGCTAGTGTATAAGTGATATACTTTTGCATTAAAAAATGGTAAATTAAACAAGCTTTGACTAATCCCAACTTCTTACATCTCAAAAAATTTTAAATTTCTCTCTACCCACCATATATCAAAATTGTGGTTTGAAATTGAATGTGGTTCAATATCACAGTGCAAAATCAAATGCCATGCTTTTCAATTGAAACTTTAGAATTAGGCCCATGTCACTCCCTTCCAAATAGTTGTTGCCTCTGACTTGAGCATGAAATGTTTCAAATTAAGCTCTAGGGTGTTGTATAAAAGGTCAAAACCCTAGTCCACTTCATAAATCATTTAGAATCTAGAGCTCTCACTTACTACTTGCATATCATTCAAGCATTCAAGGAAAGGATATGAGCATTCATAGTTACATCAACATCTACATACTTAGCAATAGATAGGAATATTACATGGTTGCTTGGTGACTTCGATTTCTGCTCACAAGTTATTGAATTGATTTGCTTATAGGCTTGACCAAGGAGAACATAACCCTCACTTTGAAACCTCCTCAAAGGTGTTTGTAAACACTGCTGATTCCTTACTGCATTTTAGATACTTGAAGGTGAGGCAAACCAATTTCCAGATTTTAACACTTGCTAGATCAATTTACATAACATATATAGGTCGATATTGCATAGAGAGTTCATTTTTCAACTATGAAATCAAATCAAATTGATTTTGCATGATGATTTTAGCCTAAATCAAAACAAAGTTCAATTCATTGTCTTTCATGACAATATAGAGCTAGATTTAATACCAATGTCATTTTGGATCACAAAGTGACAATTTATAGTCTAATTCCACCAAGTTGTGCCTAGATCTAAGTAATCCTAACCATCCTTTGTCATTTTGAAAAGTGTGCTTGTTTAATTTTAGTTTATTGTCTCAACTTGTAATTCTAGGATATTAATTGAATGTAATTGCTACATTTAATTTAATAGCCCCAAAAATTTAGAAAGTCTAAACATTTTATTTCTTTTCATTTTGGTGAATTCAATAGATCTTACATCCCCTCACATTTTTTGGCGTGGGATTTGTTTCTAAATTCTAATTTATTTTCCAAATCTCATTCTAATTTTGTAAAATTTATATCAATACTCTTCCCTTGTGATTATCTTTTATCACCCTTTAAAGTTGGTATATTGTGTTTATAAACAAAGTATCACTAATATTGTCCTTTCCTTTTGAGAAGAATATGTTGTCTCAATCCTAATATGGCCTCTCATTTAGTTGATTTGTATACTCTTATGGGTTCTATAGATCCTAATGCCCATCAAGAAAATTTGAATGCTCCTATGAATAATAATGCTAATCATCATGAGGAGGATTATTGATGGATCCGGAGAAACAATCAAACTCAATAATAATAGTTTAATAGCATAACACAAACAGACTTTATCTCATTCTTCATTCTCTAAAAAAACATTACATCCAATTCTTCCTTTAAAAGGACAATCTGTTAAAACCCACTATCTACTATCATTAAGATGTCACAACAAAGAGCCCAACTAAAAAAGTCTGGAGCAACTGAAATTACTAAAAATAATAAAGAAAATGAAGTTGCTAAAAATAGAAAAACTATTATTTTTAGTAATTTTGCAATTAAACATGTATGGACCTAAAAACATACCCACAGCTCCCAAGAAACTAAATTAACCATGAGAGTAAAATTAAACTAAATATCACACTTAGACACCAAAATATTAAACTTACCAAATTCTAAAAAATCCGTAAAAATCTTAAATTGCAATTTTGAAGCCCTAGATGATTGAATTTGACTCTACAAATTGGTCAAAAGTCAACATAATCAACTAGGGTCAATTCCAATGCCATAGATCTCTTTGAGCTCTTCACTCTAAAAATGGGCTCCATTGGCTACCCAAATCAAAAGTTATGGCCTTTAAAAGTTATGCTCTTGTATCAATTATGATCATGACACATGTTGATAAGCAAAAATTATATGTCATGACAATCAATTTTTAATGAGCTTTATTAAGTTACTTCGCCTACACATCTTCATGTCATATGTTAATTGGTAGACCATTGGCCTAAAGACTCTTCAAAGTCTTGGTACTAAAAACAATCCTTCAACTTCTTTACATAATGTATCTTCTCTAATCAAATATTCTATTGAGCCTTCTTCTAGTGGTGTTATCTAACCTAGTATGCCTCCTTCTACATCCTCTTTTCAATCCCCTCCTAGCTTTGTTCCTCAATTTGGTATATATATGTCCACAACTCCTTTTTCTATGGATATTATTGTCATGCCTACTTTTTGTCTTGCACTTTAGATCTCTCATCCTATTCTATCTTCTTGAACCTATGTAGTAGTTCCATTACATTCTCTTCACCTACTACTTACAAACCTACATATGTAACTAGCACCATCCCTTTCTCTCATCCTACTAGTGTTACACCTTCCTCTTTATCTTATAGCCTTGTCCCCACTCCTTCTATTGTCATTTTATTACCCCTCATTTCTCACCCTCTTTATTCCTCCACTATTGTTTCCCACACTCCTACCACTACCATTCTTAGCTCTACCCTTGATGCACATATGAAGAATCTTGATGATATGGATCATCAACTTAAGAGATCTCTAATGGACAAAATTTAGAGGATTATATTCTAACACATCGTACCCCACCTTACATTTGATATTGTTACATATCCTTTACTAATGGGTTTTGTGCCCTATTTTGAGATGTATAATGGGAAGGGTGACCCTAATGCACATTAACAATCCTTTTCAGGTTGTTTAGATTTGTGTATGAAGAGAAGTTATTATCCAAACCGTTCCCACAAAATTTGAAGGATTATGTTATTAAATGATTTTACTCTATGCCTCTTGGTTCTATTCAATCTTTTTTAGAATTAGCTAAAGCATTCCTTAATTACTTCTGGGTAATATGGACTTATAGACTAAATTTTCATATTTATTTGAATGTGCCCAAGGATCTAATCAATGCATTAATGATTACATGATTCAATTTTTGAAGCACTTATGTTCTAAGATGAAACATTTCTTTCCCGATTATGAGTTATAGAGTATTTTATTAAGAGATTGTTTTCACCTATTAAGGATAGTGTACAATTGAGTAGTTTTACTCCATTCATTGACTTATGTGCTCATGAAAATGATGTAGAAACATAGTTGATGGCTTATGTTTTATTTAATTATGGTTCTCCTTCTACTTTTATGTCCTAAAATGTTTTGAAGTTTCAAAAGAAAAATAATTTGTAAAAAGGGTAGTGATAAAAAAAGAGAACAAACCTAGTGCTCAACATGTGACTAATGCATCTAATGTTATTTTATTTTAGCCTCAAACTTTTATAAAGTGCTTCAAACTATGAGCGGTGCTAATATGATAACTCTTCCTCCCATTAGACCATTGGATCTTTTTAGATGGAAACGGGATACTTAGCTTAAAACCCTAAACTAGGTCAAACCCTCTTCTACCAACATTGGAACACAAACTGAGCTTGCCTTCTACCCTTGAAGGAGAGCCAAACTACAAGGGTTTTGTCCCTTTGTTGTATATGGAAGAATATTAACCAAATCTAACCAACCAATCTTGGGCAAAGCACAAAATCCTAATTGAGCAATATTGACCAATAAACGACTGTCAGAAATAGATATAGAGATTTTGAAAGTACAACAAAGATCAAGAGATAGTACAGAATAGGAACCTAAGTTTGGGAGAAAAGAAGTACTAGGGTGCTAGGCTCCCTAGACCCAAATTAGGGTTTTGTAGGATCTTCAGATCTGGGTGCCTTCTTTTATCAATCTTCTTCCTTCTTGTAGCTTGTTGTCATCTAATTCCTCCAAATGCAACTTGCACACAAACAAGAAGGGAAAATGGTTGGTGCTATTTAGGAGCTTGCCTAAGTCAAGCTCTATGAATGGTGTTTCCACCTCCACAATAGCAATGATGAGAGATCAAAGAGTTCATGCCCTAGGAGAGCAGAGGCAAATCTAAAGTAGAATGGAATGTTGTAATAAAGCATGAAGAAAAGAAGTCACCATGAGCATGGAAACCCTAGCTTTCTTGATGTGGCATCACAACTTGACTCAAGAAGTTGGTGTAGCTGCAAAGAAGTAGAGATATCTTCACAAGACTTGCAAGAAGTTAGTGCAATAGTAATAATCCACCTTAGAGAGCTTTATAGAAGAATAAAGAGTATAAGAGAGAGAGAGAGAAAGTGAAAGTGTGCTTGGATTACTTAGATGTTCAAATTAATAAACTAACTTGCTTATATATGCATTCCCACTCACCAAAAATGAATAAAACCAAATGGGGCCGACATGTATAAGCCAGGGAGGTGTTATAAGCTGACACCACAAAAATAGGGCCAGGGCTAACATTTGGGACCAGGGCACTAGGTGCCCTGGTCCTTTAGCCCCACAAACTCTGGAGAGTGCCAATTAAGGTGGGCTTAGACCCATCCTAAGTTTATTTTATCAAGTTTATTTATCAGGATCAAGAATTGATTGTTTAGGTCCACCTAGGTGCTAAACTAGGTGTAAAATGTTAGTTTACACATTTTACTCCATAACATTTAGCCCCCACTTTAGTGTGGGTATGATCTTACGCTCATACTTGCACTAAAGTATGGAGAGGACATATTTCAATCACAACAAACATAGAAGTCATAGAATGCCACCAAAATTGAAAAGGGAGACTTAGCCTAAAAGGTTAAACTAGATCAAACCCTCTTCTATCAACATTGAAACACAAACCGAGCTTGTTTTCTACCCTTGAAGGAGATCCAAACTACAGGGGTTTTATCCCTTTGTTGTATAAAGGAGTATCAACTAACCAAACTAGGGAAAATAATGAAATGCTAATTATGCAAGATTGACCAATAAATATTAGAAATAGATACAAAGATTCTAAATGTATAACAAAGATTAGGAGACAGGGCAAAATAGGAACCTAAGTTTGGGAGAAGAGAAGTACTAGAGTGCTGGGCACCCTAGACCCAAATTAGGGTTTTGTAGGATCTTCAGATCTGGGTGCCTTCTTTTGTCAGTCTTCTTACTTCCTATAGCTGTTGAACTGCACCATACAACTGAGAGGGGGAGGGGGTGAATTAGTTGTCCTAAAACTTTTAACCAATTTCAATCATCAACTTATCAATTACTTATATTCAGATATAAACATGAAAACATTAAAAGAGAAGCTCAACACAAATGCATAATCAACATAGGAGACACCAGAATTTTATGTGGAAAACCCTAAAAGGGAAAAACCACGATGGGTGTTAGTCCACAGAAATATATAAGTTATATCAATACCAAAAATCAAAGGCTCACTGCCTACAGGGCTCACTGCCCAAATTGCTCACTGCAAAGAAAGGCTCACTGCCTATGGATGACTCACTGCTAAAGGGTGGCTCACTACCAAAGGGTTGAACTGAGATAACAACATCTACTTCATGCCAAGGTTTAGTTCCATTGAAGCACAAACACCTCTGCTCTGCTCTACTACTTTTCTCACTTTATCTTTGCATCTTCACACTTGGGATCCATTTTCATGACTCAATTACAAGTATTTATACACTACATCAACCTTGGAATGATCATCAAGGTCGGCATTACAATCATCAACCGTTGGAACAATCTCCAAAGTTGGCATTACAAACATACATAAAATAGGTCTGGACCTAATACAAATTTAGCTAAGGAAAAGATGTAGGAATGTATGTGGATCACGCCACGCCTTAGCTGGGACTCAAAAATAATCTTCCACACTGCAACACACTATCACAATCTTCAATGCATCTTTGCAAGTGACGAATTCAATCAGGTCAGCCAAGACTGATGTTAACACAAGTGTCCTCAAGAACACGCTTCATGCACGATCTGAATTACACCTTGCAGACCAATCTGAATGTAGGAGCATGATTAGGAGACATCCACAAGCACATTATAATCACCAGGAACAACTGCACGATCTCTAACAACTCTATCAACAAGATTCTTCAAACCGGAGCACAAGGACAACACTACCAGCCATTGTCATGAGTAAAAGATAGCTTGCGGACCACCAAATCACGAACCATTACACTTGAAGGCATTTAACATCATCATAGACTTACTTCCAGAACCGCAGACCAAAATACTTCAATGCGGAGGAATTTGGAGCAAAAAACTTTCTCCCTATCACCATCAAACACACAGAAAACACTATTTTCATTCTGGGGAACATAACTCTCTCAATTCATCATACCGGAGGCTCAAACCCAGAATATAACATCTTTAGACAAGCTTCTAAATAACTTCCAATCCGCAGGCAAAGATATTTTTTCTATTGGAAATGCGGAGCATTCTTCCGGACTGTTCTTTTGCCTGTAATGCACTGTTTCTACTGCAACACATTGTTATCACTGGAGGGGCTAATTTTCTCAATATCCTAAACAAAGTAAAAGCACAGTTGACACCAATGAAAACACAGATATTTTGACATCAATGACAACACCGATTAGGCACATACTTGCAACAATCTCCCCCTTTGTCATTGATGGCAACATATGATGTGAAAAACTAAAAAGACCATTAAGACAAGATTCTCCCACTTTCTCTTTACACAACTGTATTCTTTCTCCCCCTAAGTTTTTCACATGATTTCTCTCCCCCTTTGACATCAATAGAAAAGGGCACATACTTGCACGCTACTGCTCAGATCCATTTACTTTACCGGAAACACTTAGCTATTCCCCCTGAGAGGTAGCCTTTAGAACATCAATCCAGATCAAGTAATGACACTTTGAGCTCCATTAGATTGATGCATTTCTATGCATCTTAGTTCCGAACAGGAGGGGTAATGACCCCGAACTTCTTTCTAAGATACTCAAAGGTATCTTTAGGCAGAGGCTTAGTGAAAATGTTTTCAATCTGATCTTTTGTGGACACATATTCCAACTTCACTTCATTCTCTGTCACCTTCTCTCTTAAAAAGTGATACCTTATTGATATGTGCTTTGTTCTTGAGTGCATCACTGGATTCTTTGAAATGTTTATAGCACTTGTATTGTCACAAAAGATTGCAATTGGATCTTCATACACAACTCTTATATCCTTCAAAGTCTGCTTCATCCATAATACTTGAGTACAACAACATGCTACTGCAATATACTCTGCTTTTGTAGTTGATAAAGATATTGAATTTGGTTTCTTGCTCAGCCATGAGACCAATCTATTCCCCAAGAAGAAGGCACCCCCACTTGTACTCTTTCTGTCATCAACATCTCCGGCCCAATCTACATCTATATAAGCACTGAGAGTGAAATCATTGTTCTTTGGATACCATAAGCCATAATCCAGAGTACCTTTCAAATACCTCAGGATTCTCTTAACTTCCATCACATGTGATTCTCTTGGATCAACTTGAAACCTTGCAACAAGACAAACTGCATGCATAATATCAGGTCTGGTTTGAGTTAGATAAAGCAATCCTCCAATCATGGATCTGTATTTTTTCTGATCAGTCTTAGGTGATTCATCATCGTTGCTCAACTTGCAACCAGTCACCATGCGAGTACATACTGGTTTAGAGTCTTCCATCCCAAACTTCTTCAACAAATCTTTCACATACTGGTGTAGAAGCACCCCTTCAACATTATAAATATGCACAAGAGGGAGAAGAATAAGGCTTTAATGTGTTTTAGACAATAAATGTTACCATGTAGCATTTGTATGTCATTGTCAAATGTAGCATTTTGTGTTGACATTTTATGTTTTAATATCTCTTCCCGAGGCCAGTATTTAGCATCATGGATAACAACAGACAATTGGGTTATTTTTAGGATTAAATCAAATGTGTCGTATTATCTAAAGTTTTGCTATCTTATGCAAAACAGGTGCCGTGTGATTAATTAGGGTTTTTTGGTGATAATCTTGGTTTAAGCAAAATCCTGAAAATAGAGGAAAGGGGAGTTGATAACAAAAATAGGGAAGGCGGTCGAGGAATGGAGAGTTCTTCCACCTTCAGAAAATACAAAAGAATTTGAATCTCTGTAATCAGTCTGTGTTCGATAAAGCTGAAATGAAGAAATAGAAATTCTAAAAATTGTGTGCTACCAAATTCTAGATCTTGTGTAAATTCTCTATATATCAAATCATTTTGTATATTATTTGTATAGATTCATTTTGTGTTTAATTTAGTTTTTCTGTGGACGAGATGCACGATTAAATCCATTCCACTGGTGGATTTATGTGAAATCAGTGGAATGGATTATGTATATTAGTTTTCTATTTGTTTTTTTTCTTTTATTTGATGAACATGGAAGAATAGAAATTGTAGAATCTGTGGTAGAGGAAGTTATTGGGCAGAAAATTCAAATATACATTTTATGTATATACATCAATTGTATGCGGGGACAATCTGTGAATATATCACATTTGCATGTGAGCTAACCTCTGTGTATATGCGATGAAGAATGGTATGTATAAAAGTCTATTTGGGTCAAGTTTGTGTTGCTTGTTGAATATTCAATTCCTATATATATCGCAAATGTATGAAGATACATTCCTTGTGTATATCATTGTCACATCTGAGTATCACCTTGTGTGTATCCTGTGATAAAATGCATATGTAAGAGTCCATTCGGGTTAATTTCATGACCATTCGCTGAATATACAATTCCTATGTATATCGCTAATGTACTTGAGTACATTCCATGTGTATCCTGCAATCGCATGTGAAAATCCATTACCTGTGTATATCGTCAAAGTATATCAGCAGACAATTCCTGTGTCTGTCGAAATTGTCTGAAAAGATACATTTGCTGTGTATACGTCCATTGTATGTCATAGACATTTTGTGAGTATATCGCTATTGTATGTGAGTGTCAGTTTGTGTGTATACTGCAATTGTACATCGCTGTTGTATGTTGTGAAGATACAATGAAACATACATTTCAAAAGATGTAAAAGGTGACCTGCCGAAGTGGTGAACATAATGTATGTGGGAAAGACATTTGCTCTGTGCATACAAGAGGTGACCGACAATAATAGATAGGAACACTGAAAACCACTGGGGAAGCAAGTAAAGAAATGTATATACAAGCCAAGTCATCGGTGTGAGAGGAACCCATCGGGTAAGGTTTCAGGAGTCCCAGCTGTTAGTGCTTGAATTGACCGTCAGTTTATGAGCAATTTTCATGCAGGCACCATCCCATAAAAAATCCAAAAAATTTTAAGTGTTGGCACCCCTTCCGTGTTTTGCAGCATCCACATCATCTTTCTTGATGGAAGGGGTCATCATGTTCTGCCCATCGGCATGAGTTTTCATGTGTCTTGGCGATCATATCAATAGCATGGTGTGTTCTTTGTATATCGCCAAGACTTTGTGCTATCGGTGAAGGAGATTGTGGTTCCACCGACGGTGTCGGTCATGCCGATGTGGGCGATTCATGTGTTCATCACCAAGACTTTGGCTATCGGTTGCGACGTTTTGCGGTTCGCCGATGAAGGAAGTCACTCCGATGGGGAATGCCATCGGAGTGAGATGGTATATCGGGCTAGCATTGTTTTGATCTGCCGATGTGAGGAGCTTGGTCGATGAAGAGTCATCGGCGTGTGTCTGGCCAACGAAGGGGCAGAGTGTGGCTTGTTGGTCTTCAGTATGACATGAGGTATCGGCCAGAGTTTTTTCAGTTGCTCCGACGATGTTGTTCTCACCGATGGGAGCGAGGAGTTTGGCCATCGAGAAGACTTTGTGCTTGGTCTACCCGAGGGGGGTGTTCATCGGAGTGATTGGCATCATCGGCAGAGGGGTTTCTTGTTGCTTCGATGGATGGTGGTCTCGCCGACGGAAGTGGGCTATCGGTAGGAGTTGGGCCGATGGCTTGATGGTGGATGGCTCGAGGGTGTTCATCGGCATGACTGGCTGTGTCGGCGAGGGAGCTTTTTGCTAGGTCGACGGTGTTGGTCTGGCCGATGGCGGTGGTTTGGTAACCGCTAATGGGGTGTGAGTTGGCCATCGGTGAGACTTGTATTATCGGTGGGGATTTGGAGAGTTAGCCCGACGGTTCATCTCTGGTTGATGGGGAATGTGGAGTAGGTGTCGGCGTGACCTTTGAGATCGGCAAGGAAGCTTTTGGGTTGGTCGATAGACTATGTCTGGCCGACAGAGGCTTGCGGTGGTGTCGGCGAGACCGTTAAGGTCGGTAGGAGATTTGTGGGGTGGGCCGATGGTTTAGGTCTTGGCGATGGGCTTTGGGCGAAGGCTTATGCGTCGAGCATGGCAAAAGCGCTTGACACTTGGTATGCATGCGACCACGCTTATAAAGTAATAGAAGGCTCTCTACGCCATGCATGTGGGATTATTTTCCTGCATATTTTGAACCTGAGGTGAAGCGCATTTTGGCGGGAAGCTCCATTTTGATTGCTGCGACGGTTTCCAAGTGAAACGCGGGTGGTTGAGCCATCAATGGCGACAGTGCAGGGGTATGGGCGACGGTACAAGCGATTAAACTGCCTGATTGTGAATGAAGACTCCTAGATGGCGGCGCAGGGCTCGAGGTCTCCCCTGTCTGTTGCAGTAATAACTTCTGAGCGCCATTCCCTCTGATGGATGTATCTGGCAGATTTTTGACTTCTGGCCCTGTAATTAATTGTTATGTGTACGCAGTTCTGTATAAATGGTCTGGCTATGTTACTTTTTAGGGGTTGGAGGTTTTTTTTGGGCTTTCTACTCTGACTCTAAACATAAGGTGTTCACATTTTGAAAGGCATTTTTTGCTTCATATTCGGTCCTTGGTCTGGTGTACTAGTCTATCTTGTCTTGTAAATGATAATTTTCTGTATGATGATTTTCTATGCAGATTGTTTTTAAATGAAAAACACCTGGTGTGTGTATTGTTTCTGATTGTCTCCTGTATGTCATTTGTTTTCCTTTCAAACAAAGTTGTCAAGGACTTCCAAGTTTTTCAGTGTATGCATACTGTGTGTCTGATTTACTGCGTCTGCTCAAGGAGTGGTTAAATAGGCTTTTGATCAGATACAAAGGAAAATAGATTGCATCATAGGATCTGTTAAGTATGATCATAAGTACTACTCTTTTTTGGACATGTTGCTGTTAGGCAGTAGCATTCTTCTTAAGTCATCTGGATATGAATTTATGTTGTCATAGGGAGACATTTACATTCTTAGATATGACTCTGCTGCCCAGGTAAGGCACTGGTTTGGGAATCTGTCTCTTCAATGGGTCTAGGAAAGTCCCATAACTCCAAACACCAATTCAAACCATTTCATCCTTCCACCTGTTAGTTGTAGGATTAGGAGTAGGAAACCCTTGCATGCTCTCATCCCTAACCAGATATTATGTCCAAGAATGTTGCCAACCTTGTGATTTGTTACACAAATCTTGGTCCTTACATGAGAGTATTCTACCTGTTGCTGTCAAGTTATATCCATATGTCATTGAGCTAGTCAAGATTATACCTTTATCAAATAGGGACACCCCCATTGGTGCGGCAGAACCAGAAGTGAAGGGGAGGAGCTCACGCAACCTCTTGTATTTAGTTGGCTGAATCTGCCTGTGCATTAGAACTGGCAAACCCTAATGCTGATTCAGAAGGAAAACCAACAAAAATGGCGACTCTGCTGGGGAGAGAAAGAGTCAAGTGATCTGAAGACTGGAAAATCTAGTTTCCAGTGAGGTTGTTGCAGCAAGATCCAAGGAAAAACCATATGGTGCTCTGCTAGCATGGTGAATCCAGAATTATAAATGTGCCTTGTTGATTTTGTATCCTCTCTGTGAGAGGTGGCGACTCTATTGAAAGAATCTATCAGTGCTGCAACATATATCCAGGTATTCATCTTTGATTCAAAATGTTGAGTTTAGAACAACAATCCTGGTTATGCTCTCAAAGAAAACCATTTTTTATTCAAAGGTATAAAGCCCTAGATTTCACAAGAATAGGTGGTTACCCAAATGCTATTCCAAATAAAATTAGAAGATGTTTGCCAAAATATAGTGGATCAGATTCAGAATTGGCAAACAAACATCAGCAAAAATTTTGTAACTTGATAGAAGATTATGAGATAGAGGATGAAGATGTTGTAATGAGACTCTTTGTTCAGTCATTAGAAGATGATGCTAGGATATGGTTTTCAGACCTGCCTGTTTGTTCAGTTTCTTCATGGATAGATTTAGAAGTTGCATTCCTAGGGCAGTTTGGTGAAAGATTTGACGTGGCCTCACTGATCATACAGTTTATGAATATCCAAAGGGGAGATGAGGAACTGGTTCCAGCCTTTAATCTTAGGTTTATTAAGTTGCTCAAGCAGATCCCTGAATATATGAGACCTAATAATGCATTACGCTTGACAATTTATTTGGCTGCATTTGATGAAGAAATGGGTTATCTATTGAGAGATAAAGAACCAATCACACTTCACTAGGCTTTCCAATTTGCTATGGACATAGAAAACAATGAGAAATATGGAATGCCAGTATGTTTCATGGCTGCAAGTTGTCAAAACAGTTATCAAAGTGAATATATTTCTGCTGTTCCAGTATGTTCATTGATAAATGATTGTGTAGAAGGAAATATATTTTAGAATAATGTGTGCAGCCATAATGTGATACATGAAGAAAATGTTGTAAAAAATGTTGGCACATCTTGTAATAACGAAAACGAAGATTGTTGTCTGCCTCTAGAAGAAAAGCCTGCAAATACAAAATGCTTTTCAAATGATGAAATGAAAGATATACATGAAGTTGCATCCTGCAGTGATAGGCATATCCCAGTTATTCCTGATTATCTATATCAGGTGGATGTGCAGAGCTTCACTCTGAATATAGAAAATGCTGCTTCAAGGGATGACAGTGAATGTATTAGTGATTGTCAGCATTCAGATGCATATGTGAGCCTTTCAGATGATGAAATATATTTGGATGCTGAGTATGAGTGTTTCCTTGAAGATTTTGACCACCTTCACAGTGCAGAGGTTGAAAATTTTATTTTTGACTATCAAGGCATTGGTGAAGAGGAAAAACAGGGTCACTATTCAGTGGTGAATGGAGAGGTTGCAGATGTGTGTGCTCATATAGTTGGGGATAGTGTTGGTTGCAGGGGTGACTATGAAGTTTTTGACATAGGGCTGCATTCTAAGTTATCTTTGCCTTCCTTTGAGACATTCCAAATGGACATTAGTGATATGATTGCTGAGCACAGTGATGATGAAAATCTGCATGTTTATGAAGATAAATTTGATTATGAGATGTTTCTTGTGCCTCAATATTGCATCTTTGATATAGAGGACTTCTTATTTTTTGAGGAGAGGCAAAATTCTGGTGTGGATTCATTTGTTTCATGTGAGTCTGTCATTTTTTCAAGCAACATCAGTGACTCATATGATGATGGCATTCTACAACTAATGATAATGTATGCTGATAAAGCTAGTTGTAGAATTGTTAAAGAAATAAAAACGAGCAGCAGCACTAATAATTGCAATACTGGGTGCTGCAGACAGTTAAAAGCTTTCAGGCTTCAATTGAAGAAATCATATGAGAATCAAGTATTTGACAAAGGAAGATTATGGTTTTTCCTTTTTGGTGGCCCTGGGCCACCATGTTTATTTTGAAATAATGTGATTGGTGATGCAGATCATGGTAACTTCATGACTCTGTGCCCAATGGATGGGGACTGGTCTGCATCCCAGAGTTCTGTGGTTCTTGCCATGCCTGCAAGAGGCATGCATCCTCAGATAGAGCCACTGTTGGTGCCTAAATTGACCGTCAGTTTTCGAGCAATTTTCATGCAGGCACCATCCCATAAAAAATCCAAAAAAATTTAAGTGTTGGCACCCCTTCCATGTTTTGCAGCATCCACATCATCTTTCTTGATGGAAGGGGTCATCATGTTCTGCCCATCGGCATGAGTTTTCATGTGTCTTGGTGATCATATCAATAGCATGGTGTGTTCTTTGTATATCGCCAAGACTTTGTGCTATTGGCGAAGGAGATTGTGGTTCCACCGACGGTGTCGGTCATGCCAATGTGGGCGATTCATGTGTTCATCGCCAAGACTTTGGCTATCGGCTGCGACATTTTGCGGTTCGCCGATGAAGGAAGTCACTCCGATGGGGAATGCCATCGAAGTGAGATGGTATATCGGGCTAGCATTGTTTTGATCTGCCAATGTGAGGAGCTTGGCCGATGAAGAGTCATCAGCATGTGTCTGGCCGACGAAGGGGCAGAGTGTGGCTTGTTGGTCTTCGGTATGACATGAGGTATCGGCCAGAGTTTTTTCAGTTGCTCCGACGTTGTTGTTCTCACCGATGGGAGCGAGGAGTTTGGCCATCGAGAAGACTTTGTGCTTGGTCTGCCCGAGGGGGGTGTTCATCGGAGTGATTGGCATCATCGGCAGAGGGGTTTCTTGTTGCTCCGATGGATGGTGGTCTCGCCGACGGAAGTGGGCTATCGGTAGGAGTTGGGCTGATGGCTTGATGGTGGATGGCTCGAGGGTGTTCATCGGCATGACTGGCTGTGTTGGCGAGGGAGCTTTTTTCTAGGCCGACGGTGTTGGTCTGGCCGATGGCGGTGGTTTGGTAACCGCTAACGGGGTGCGAGTTGGCCATCGGTGAGACTTGTATTATTGGTGGGGATCTGGAGAGTTAGCCCGACGGTTCATCTCTGGCTGATGGGGAATGTGGAGTAGGCGTCGGCGTGACCTTTGAGATCGGCAAGGAAGCTTTTGGGTTGGTCGATAGACTATGTCTGGCCGACAGAGGCTTACGGTGGTGTCGGCGAGACCGTTAAGGTCGGTAGGAGATTTGTGGGGTGGGCCGATGGTTCGGGTCTTGGCGATGGGCTTTGGGCGAAGGCTTATGCGTCGAGCGTGGCAAAAGCGCTTGACACTTGGTATGCATGCGACCACGCTTATAAAGTAATAGAAGGCTCTCCGCGCCATGCATGTGGGATTATTTTCCTGCATATTTTGAACCTGAGGTGAAGCGCATTTTGGTGGGAAGCTCCATTTTGATTGCTGCGACAGTTTCCAAGTGAAATGCGGGTGGTTGAGCCATCAATGGCGACAGTGCAGGGGTATGGGCGATGGTACAAGTGATTAAACTACCCGATTGTGAATGAAGACTCCCAGATGGCGGCGCAAGGCTCAAGGTCTCCCCTGTCTGTTGCAGTAATAACTTCTGAGCGCCATTCCCTCTGATGGATGTATCTGGCAGATTTTTGACTTTTGGCCCTGTAATTAATTGCTATGTGTACGCAGTTCTGTATAAATGGTCTGGCTGTGTTACTTTTTAGGGGTTGGAGGTTTTTTTTTGGGCTTTCTGCTCTGACTCTGAACATAAGGTGTTCACATTTTGAAAGGCATTTTTTGCTTCAGATTTGGTCCTTGGTCTGGTGTACTAGTCTATCTTGTCTTGTAAATGATAATTTTCTATGCAGATTGTTTTTAAATGAAAAACACCTGGTGTGTGTATTGTTTCTGATTGTCTCCTGTATGTCATTTGTTTTCCTTTCAAACAAAGTTGTCAAGGACTTCCAAGTTTTTCAGTGTATGCATACTGTGTGTCTGATTTACTGCGTCTGCTCAAGGAGTGGTTAAATAGGCTTTTGATCAGATACAAAGGAAAATAGATTGCATCATAGGATCTGTTAAGTATGATCATAACTAATACTCTTTTTTGGAAATGTTGCTGTTAGGCAGTAGCATTCTTCTTAAGTCCTCTAGATATGAATTCATGTTGTCATAGGGAGACATTTACATTCTTAGATATGACTCTGCTGCCCAGGTAAGGCACTGGTTTGGGAATCTGTCTGTTCAATGGGTCTAGGAAAGTCCCATAACTCCAAACACCAATTCAAACCATTTCATCCTTCCACCTGTTAGTTGTAGGATTAGGAGTAGGAAACCCTTGCATGCTCTCATCCCTAACCAGATATTATGTCCAAGAATGTTGCCAACCTTGTGATTTGTTACACAAATCTTGGTCCTTACATGAGAGTATTCTGCCTGTTGCTATCAAGTTATATCCATATGTCATTGAGCTAGTCAAGATTATACCTTTATCAAATAGGGACACCCCCCTTGGTGCGGCAGAACTAGAAGTGAAGGGGAGGAGCTCACGCAACCTCCTATATTTAGTTGGCTGAATCTACCTGTGCATTAGAACTGGCAAACCCTAATGCTGATTCAAAAGGAAAACCAACACTAGCGAAGGCAGGGTGATGCTGATAGAGAGCAAATCGATGGGAGAAGATGCTTCGGAATAACATTTGAATAGGAGGCCGATGGTATAATGTTTGGCCAACAAGGAAAGAGTACAAGAAGTTTTGGTGAGACATTTGAGATCTCTTGCCAATATTGACAAAATTAACATTTTGAGTGTGTGTGTTTCCGTTGTGTGTCGCTCTGCATCATAGTGGTATCAAAGCAAAGGAGTATCCTTTGGGGTAGAAGAAGAAGGCAAGATGTCAGACGAAGAGGGGTCTCAAGAGTACCCAACAAAGATGACCAACTCTGAGTTGGCGGCCTTAGTGCGAAAGCAAATGGCAGAGAGTAGAACAACTCGGGCTTAGAATCAGGTTTTGAAAGAAGAGGTAGAGAAGTTGAGGGACAAAGTAGAGAAAGGGGAAGAAGATTCTGGTAAGTGAGAAGACATAGATGAAGAGGAGATCCCTAAGAAGGAAGAGATAGAGGTTCCTAGAGACCAAAGACCCTTACTTAATGCCCTCAAATCCATGGAGAGAAGAACCATGGATATGAAAATAGACCTGCCAGTGTTTGTAGGAAAAATGGAACTTGATTCAGTGATGGAGTAGATAGACTCCTTAAATAACTTCTTTGAGACCGAGGAAATACCAGACCACTAAAGGGTGAAGATGGCTCAATCCAAAATGAAAGGGGCTGCACTAACTTGGTGGAATTTCATCCAAGATGATAGGGTGAAAGAGGGAAAGAGCAGAGTTGCAACATGGAAGAAGATGATGTCTTTAGTGAAGGAGGCCTATGTTCCATTGGATTACAACATCCAATTACATAAGAGGAAACAAAACTTGAAGCAGAAGGAGCTAGATGTCAGCTCATACACAGAAGAGTTCATGAAACTATGTGTTAAGATGAAGGTAAAGGAGGGTGAAGAAGAGAAGATAACAAGGTACCTCAATGGATTAAGGTTTAACATCCAAGAAGACATAAATATGCATAATCCAGAGACAGTCTAAAAGTGCTACCAGTTAGCACTCAAAGTGGAAGAGAAATTCAAGAGAAGACAAGAGCAGAATAGTAGAGGAAAAGGGAGACAACAAAGGGGAGGAAGAAGTCCTTTCAGAGGCAGAGGAAATGGATTTGGATACCAGGGTGAATCCAATCAAGAGAACAACAGAGGAGACATCAGTCAGAACCAAGGAGGAAGCTACAATCAAAGAGGAAACTTTAGGGGCAGAAGACCACCATTTAGAGGAAGATCTTAGGGTAGAGGACCTATCAGATGTTACAATTGCAATCAAGAAGGCCATATATCTAGTAGATGTCTAGCAAAGGCAACAAGTTCAATAGGAGAAAAGAGGATCAATCTGATCCAAGAATCTGATTGTCAAAGTGTAGCAAGCTCAAGCACTAATCAAAGTGTGAATGCTCCCGATAGTTATGGGTATCCTGAGAATGGAGAATCTTTGATGATTAGGAGAGCAATGACCATGATGAAGGTGCCTGGAAAAGAACCTCCACAAAGGAAGTCTCTCTCCAGAACTACTTGCAAGGCAGAAGGAAAGGTATGTAAAGTTCTGATTGATTCTGGATCCACTAAAAATTTTGTGTCATTTGAAATGGTAGAAAAGCTTAAGCTTAGAAGACTACCACATCCTTGCCCATATAAAATTTCATGGCTCACTCAAGGTCAACAAACAGTTGTGGAAGAACAGGCTTTGGTAGAACTTCAAATTGGACCATACAAGGATAGGTTACTGTTTGACATTGCCAAGATAGATGCTTGCCATCTCCTATTTGGAAGACCATGGCAGTATGACTTGAAAGCATACCATGATGGAGTTAGAAACACATATTCAATCACCAAGAATGGTAAGGTGATAGAGCTGCTACCATTGATGGAGAATGAGGTGGAATCAAAAGGAAAAGAAGTTAAAGTGATGATGGTAGAAGGCAAACAATTTATGAAAGGGATAGTAGAAGAAGGAGCAGATACATATGCTCTAATTCCATGCCTAAAGGTGAACAAGGAACAACAACAAGAAGTCAAGGGAGAGAAGAGGCAAAGGTTCATAGATCCTGCTGTCTAAGAGCAATTGGACAAGTACCAAGGCATCGTCTCTGATGGAATACCAAGGTCCCTACCACCTATGAGGGACATCAACCATTGTATAGATCTGATCCTAGGATCTACACTTCCAAACAAAGCAGCATACAATCTTACCCCAGAGCAGAATATAGAGGTAGCAAGGCAGATTGAGGAATTGTTGGAGACAAGCCTAATTGGCAAAAGTTTAAGCCCATGTGCAATATCAGCTGTACTAGCACCAAAGAAGGAAGGCACTTGGAGACTTTGTACTAATTCAAGGGCTATCAACAAGATAACAATCAGGTATAGGTTCCCAATCCCTAGGATAGAAGATTTACTTGATTTCTTGGGGGGTGCTAAGTATTTCACAAAAATAGATTTAAAGAGTGGCTATCATCAGATTAGGATTAGGCCAGGAGATGAATGGAAAACTGCATTCAAGACCAATGAGGGGTTATATGAGTGGAAGTTCATGCCTTTTGGTTTGTCCAATGCCCCTAGTACCTTTATGAGGTTGATGAATGAGGTCTTGAGGGAATTCGTGGGAAACTTTGTCATAGTATATTTAGATGACATCCTAATTTTCAGTAATGCAAGGGAAGAGCACCTCACCCATATAGACTTGGTCCTCAAAAAGTTACATGGAGAGCAGCTAATGATCAACTTAGGCAAGTGTTTGTTCATGCAGGAAGAGATCATCTACTTGGGATTTGTCATCTCACATAACAAACTAAAAATGGATCAAGAGAAAGTAAGTGCCATACTGTCTTGGCCAACTCCTAAAACCTTGAGTGATGTTAAAAGTTTCCATGGGTTAGCAACCTTCTATAGGAAGTTTATAAAAGGGTTTAGTCATGTTTGTGCACCCATGCTTGACACCATAAAAGGAGGACAGAAGTGCATATTCACTTGGACAAAGGAGGCAGATGATTCATTTGAAACATTGAAGAAGAAGGTGGCAGAGTAGCCAGTCCTTGCACTTCCTGACTTCAACAAGATTTTTCAAGTGGAATGTGATGCAAGCCACATGGCAATTGGGGCAGTACTCAGTCAAGAAGGTAGGCCTATTGCATTTTTTAGTGAGAAACTAAATGATGCAAAGAAGAGATACTCATCATATGATTTGGAGATGTATGCTCTAGTACAATCACTCAAAAAGTGGAGGCATTACTTAATGCCAAAAGAATTCATAGTGTTCACAGATAATCAGGCCCTTAGTTTTATAAACAGTCATGAGAAGCTGAACCATAGGCATATGAAGTGGGTGGAGACTTTACAAGCTTTCACCTTCTCACTCAAGCACACGAAAGGGGTCAAGAATAAAGTAGCAGACGCTTTGAGCAGGAGGGCTCTAACCATCAATCAGATCCAGTTGGAGAGTGTTGGTATTGACTTTTTGAAGGCCATGTATGATGTTAATGAAGATTTTGGAGAGATATACCAGGTATGTACTTCCTTTGGTGATAAATATCATGCTGAGTTCTCTAAATTTCTGATCCAAGATGGATTACTTTTCAAGGGTGGACAATTGTGTATTTCAAGATGTTCTATGAGACTGAATATCATTAGAGAGAAACATTATGGGGCCATGGCAGGATATTTTGGTCTAGATAAGACTTTTGATCTTGTGAAGAGACATTACTATTGGCCCAAGTTGCAGTCAGATGTGAGAAAATTTGTGGAGGCATGCGTGATATGTCAGAAGGCAAAAGGGAGATCCACTAATGCAGGTTTGTATCAACCACTACCAATTCCTTCTAGGCCGTGGGAGAGCATAAGCATGGACTTTGTATTGGGTTTGCCTAGGACAAGGAAGGGATATGATAGTGTTTTTGTTGTAGTAGATAGATTTAGTAAAATGGCACACTTTTTGCCATGCAAAACCACTTGTGATGCCTCATATGTTGTAGATCTGTTTTTCAAAGAGATAGTAAGGATACATGGATTGCCATTGAGCATAGTCTCAGATAGAGATGTGAAATTTATTGGCCATTTTTGGAGGACTCTTTGGAAGAAGCTTGGCACCAACTTGTCCTTCTCATCAGCCTACCATCCTCAAACAGATGGCCAGACTGAAGTTGTTAACCGTTCATTGGGAAATCTGTTAAGGTGTTTGACAAGGCAGCATGGAGATAAGTGGGATAACATCCTACCACAAGTAGAATTTTCCTATAATGACACCATCAAGAGGAGTACAAGGAAGTCACCTTTTCAGGTGGTATATGGTATTCATCCAAGAGGTATTTTAGAGCTGAGAGATCTACCTATAGGAGAGCTTATTAGTGCAGATAGAGAAGCTTTTGCTTCAACTATCAAAGAAGTGCATGATCAAGTCAAGAACCAGCTTCAACAGACTACATTGAAATACAAAGCATATGCTGACAAGAAAAAGAGAGATGTACAATTTGATATTGGAGATTTGGTGTGGGTTAATCTGAAGAAGGAGAGGCTCCCAAAAGGTAAATATACCAAGCTCATGCAAAGGAAGATTGGACCATGTCAGATTTTGAAGAAATGTGGGCAGAATGCTTATGAGATCCAACTTCCTCCTGATCTTGGATTATCACCCATTTTCAATGTATGTGATTTAACTACATACAAGCAGCATACAGATGTAGAACAGGAACCATTGCAGGATGCAGCAGAGGATGATATTCCTAAGCATGGTCCACCAAAATTGAAGAAGATATTAGACTCAAGAGTGACAAAGAAGACAAGGGACAAAGAGTACATGGAGTAGTTGGTAGCTTGGCACGGGCAACCTGTTTCAGAGGCAGTTTGGATGACTAAAGATCAGATTACAAAATATGGTGCAGATTTTCAAACTCTAATCTCAAAGGGGCTTGAGATCTCTTATCCTGGGGAGTATGGTGCAGAAGCACCCCTTCAACATTATAAATATGCACAAGAGGGAGAAGAATAAGGCTTTAATGTGTTTTAGACAATAAATGTTACCATGTAGCATTTGTATGTTAGTGTCAAATGTAGCATTTTGTGTTGACATTTTATGTTTTAATATCTCTTCCTGAGGCCAGTATTTAGTATCATGGATAACAACAGATATTTGGGTTATGTGCAGGATTAAATCAAATGTGTCATATTATCTGATGTTTTGTTGTCTTATGCAAAACAGCTGTCGTGTGATTAATTAGGGTTTTTTGGTGATAATCTTGGTTTAAACAAAATCATGAAAACAAAGGAAAAGGGAGTCGGTAACAAAAATAGGGAAGGCGGTCGAGGAATGGAGAGTTCTTCCACCTTCAGAAAATACAAAAGAATTTGAATCTTTGTAATCAGTCTGTGTTCGATAAAGCTGAAATGAAGAAATAGAAATTCTAAAAATGGTGTGCCACCAAATTCTGGATCTTGTATAAATTCTCTATATATCAAATCATTCTGTATATTATTTGTATAGATTTGTTTTGTGTTTAATTTAGTTTTTCTGTGGATGAGATGCACGATTAAATCCATTCCATTGGTGGATTTATGTGAAATCAGTGGAATGGATTATGTATATTAGTTTTCTGTTTGTTTTTTTCTTTTGTTCGATGAACATGGCAGAATAGAAATTGTAGAATCTGTGGTAGAGGAAGTTATTCGGAAGAAAATTCAAATATACATTTTATGTATATACATCAATTGTATGCGGGGACAGTCTGTGAATATATCGCATTTGCATGCGAGCTAACCTCTGTGTATATGCGGTGAAGAATGGTATGTATAAAAGTCTATTTGGGTCAAGTTTGTGTTGCTTGTTGAATATTCAATTCCTGTATATATCGCAAATGTATGAAGATACATTCCTTGTGTATATCGCTGTCACATCTGAGTATCACCTTGTGTGTATCTTGTGATAAAATACATATGTAAGAGTCCATTCGGGTTAAGTTCATGACCATTCACTGAATATACAATTCCTATGTATATCGCTAATGTACTTGAGTACATTCCGTGTGTATCCTGCAATCGCATGTGAAAATCCATTGCCTGTGTATATCGTCAAAGTATATTGGCAGACAATTCTTGTGTCTGTCAAGATTGTCTGAAAAGATACATTTGCTGTGTATACGTCCATTGTATGTCATAAATAGTTTGTGAGTATATCGCTATTGTATGTGAGTGTCAGTTTGTGTGTATACTACAATTGTACATCGTTGTTGTATGTTGTGAAGATACAATGAAACATACATTTCAAAAGATGCAAAAGGTGACCTGCCGAAGTGGTGAACAAAATGTATGTGGGAAAGACATTTGCTCTGCGCATACAAGAGGTGACCGACAATAATAGGTAGGAACACTGAAAACCACCGGGGAAGTAGGTAAAGAAATGTATATACAAGCTACGTCATCAGTGTGAGAGGAACCCATCGGGTAAGGTTTCAGGAGTCCCAGCGAAGGCAGGGTGATGCCGATAGAGAGCATATCGGTGGGAGAGGATGCTTCAGAATAACATTTGAATAGGAGGCCAATGGTATAATGTTTGGCCGACAAGGAAAGAGTGCAAGAAATTTCGGTGAGACATTTGAGATCTCTTGCTGATATTGACAGAATTAACATTTTGAGTGTGTGTGTTTCCGCTGTGTGTCGCTCTACATAACATACTTAGACTGAGATATGAAGATTCCTTTATCTGATTTATTAATTTGTAGACCCAAAAAGAAATTCATTTCACCAAACATGGACATTTCAAATTCAATTTTCATCTCACCAGCAAACCTTATGCACATACCTTCATTTCCTCCAAAGATAATGTCATCAACAAAGACTTCAACAATCAAGATCTGATCATCATTGATTTTGAAGTACAGATTGCTATTTGTAGTGCCTTTACTAAATCCCAATTGCAATAAATACCTTTACTAAGTCCATACAATGCTTTCTTCAACCTACATACCATATCACCTTGATTTGACAATTGGAATCCCTCCGGTTGCTCAATGTATAGTTCTTCTTCTAATTCACCATTTAGGAAGGCAAATTTCACATCCATCCAATATACCTTAAAATCTTTGTGAGTTATAAATGCTAGAAACATCCTCATTGCTTCAATTCGAGCTACTGGGGCAAAGGTTTCTTCAAAATCTATCCCTTCAATTTGAGAATATCATTTGCATACAAGTCTTTCTTTATTCCTTACAACTTCTCCATTTTCATTCATCTTGTTCCTGAAGAACCATTTAGTTCCAATAACATTTTTGTCAGTAGGTCTAGGAAATAATTCCCAAGTTTCATTCTTCTTTATCTGCAGCAGTTCTTCCTCCATTACCTTTACCCAATTTTCATCATTGCATACTTCATTCACTTTTTTGGTTCAATCTTTGAAAGCAAATAGTAATTAAATTATTCCTTTGCAACTCTTCTTCTTGTTAGTACACCTTTGTTCTTGTCACCTATAATCTGATCTTCAGAATGATTGATCCTTACATACCTAGGAGTCTTGACAACACTTTCTGGAGCCTCTTCTTCATCCTGACTGTCTGCTTGCTCATCTTTCTCTTCAATTTCTATAGTCACATATTCATCTGGTTCATAACAACTTAGGTTTGATATTCTTTCTTTGCCTTCATCTACCTTCACATTTGCACTCTCAACAATCTTTTTGAGCCTCTTGTTGTAGCACTGGTAAGCCTTACTCTTGGTAGAGTATCCAAGAAAGATTCCTTCATCACATCTTGCATCAAACTTTCCTAGATCTTCATCTCTCTTGATATAACATTTGCTTCCAAAGACTTTGAAATATTTTAATGTGGGAATTCTTCCATACCATAGTTCACAGGGAGTTTTAGTACCATTACCTTTCACTTGAACTCTATTTTGAATGTAGACAATAGTGTGAATAACCTCTTTCCAAAAGACTTCCGGCGTACCTTCTTCCTTCATCATTATCCTGGCAGCCTCCTAAACTGTCCTATTCTTTCTTTCCACAATGCTATTCTGCTGAGGAGTCCTAGGTGTAGACAGTTGTCTCTTTATCCCATGCTCTTCACATAAAATGTTGAATTCATTTGATGTGAACTCACCTCCTCTATCTGATCTCAAGCATTTGATCTTCAAATCTATTTCATTCTCAACCATTGCCTTGAAAGATTTGAATTTCTCTAGGGCTTCTGATTTATCTCTTAGAAAAGTAACCCAAGTCATTCTAGAATAATCATCAATAAGCAACATGAAGTACCTATTACCTTTTAGACTTCTCACCCTTGTATGACCACAAAGATCTATATGCACTAGATCCAGCAAACAGGTAGAAAATTGTTCTTTGCTCTTGAAACTTGTCCTTATCTGTTTTCCCAACTAACATTCCTTACAAATTGAGTTGGAGGATTTCACAAGTTTTGGTAAATCTCTCACAGCCTAACTTGAGCTTATCTTTACCAGAATATCAAAGTTTATATGACACATCCTTCTATGCCACAACCAACTTTCATCTGCCAGAGCTAATAAACTATAATAATTCATTCCTCCCAATTGATAGATGTTACCTTTTGTCTTCTTACCAGTAGCGATCACAGTTTCAGAGCTTTCCATGATCTTGTACCCATTGTCTTTGAATCTTAGATCATATCCTTTGTCACACATCTGACCAACACTCAAAAGATTATGCTTCAAACTCTTCACATATAGAACATTGTCAGTATTATGCTTTCCATCAAATGAAATAGATCCTTTTCCACAAATCTTACCAGTTGCATTATCTCCCAACCTAACCAATCCTCCATCATACTTTTCCAAACTTACAAACTTACTTTTGTCACCGGTCATGTGATGTGAGCATCTGCTATCAACAATCCATTCATCCTTATATTTCTCAACCTGAATAGTCAAGGCATTTTCTTCTACTAGTTTTGCATCCTTCACATAGCTAGTAGAATTAGTAGACACTAGATCTTCTTTAATAGAAATAAACAAACATTCGTTTGCACTAGTACTAGCATCATCAGATTCATCATCAATAACTCCTTCATCATCAAAATCTCTAACATAGTATCATTTATTTGGGACTCTAGGTCTACTCTCATATATTTTCTTATTTATTTCAATTCTTTCAGGACATCTAGAAGCATAATGACCTACCTTACCACAAGACAAACATTTGAAAGGTAATTTACCTTTGAACTTACCATAACCTCTTTGCATCCTATCAACGAAGTTAGCTTCAATTTCATCAAAGTCATCATCCACTTTATATTTCTCAGCTCTGGAAATCTTTTCTGAAGTACTGGCTTTGAAAGCTGATTCAACTTTTGGAAGAACATCACCAAATTCTCTCATCTCAAAGGCTGTAAGCTTTCCAAGTAACTGATGTCTGTCAATAGTTTTCACAATCATAAATTCTTCAATAGCAGCCACCTTGTGACTATAAGATTTTGGTAGTGATCTGAGAATTTTCATCACAACTTCCTTATCAATGAGAGTTCCTCCCATACCTTTTATTCCAGTAACAAGTTCATCAACTCTTTGCATAAAGGTTGTTATGTTTTCATCTTCATTCATCTTCAAACCCTCATATCTTACTTTCAGGCTCTATAGCTTGGCTTCTCTGATAGAATCATCTCCTTCATACAAAATTTTCAGCTTCTCCCATACCTCATTTGCAGATTCAAGGTCAACAACTTTTGTCAACACTAAGTCACTTAAGGAACTTAACAGAGCATCCTTTGCTTTGACATCCAGCTCATATTCTTTGATATCATATTTAGTTGTCAAACCACCTTTAGGCATGACAAATTGTGATAGTGTAGCTAGCCATACTTTATAACCAAGACAAAGAAGATGGATTTTCATTTGTGCCTTCTAAAGAGTATAATTTGTCCCATCAAAATGTGGAGCTTCCTTCGTATAAGACATCCTAGATCTTCCTCAAGCTGTTAGACTTTCTTTAGAGGAACTTGGCTCTGATACCAATTGTTGAACTACACTAGACAACTGAGAGGGGGGGTGAATCAGTTGTTCTAAAACTTCTAACCAATTTCAATCATCAACTTATCAATTACTTATATTCAGATATAACCATGAAAACATAAAATGAGAAGCTTAACACAAATGCATAATCAACACTGGAGACACCAGATTTTAACGTGGAAAACCCTAAAAGGGAAAAACCATGGTGGGTGTTAGCCCACATAAATATATAAGTTATATCAATATAAAAAATCAGAGGCTTACCGCCTACAGGGCTCACTGCCCAAATTTCTCACTGCAAAGAAAGGCTCACTGCCAAAAGAAGGCTCACTGCCAAAGGGTTGAACTAAGATAACAACATCTACTTCATGCCAAGGTTCAATTTAATTGAAGCGCAAACACCTCTGCTCTGCTCTACTACTTCTCTTACTTTATCTTCACATCTTCGCACTTGGGATCCATTTTCATGAATCAATTACAAGTATTTATACACTACATCAACCTTGGAATGATCATCAAGGTTGTCATTACAATCATCAACCATTAGAACAATCTCCAAGGTCGACATTACAAACATACATAAAATAGGTCTGGACCTAATACAAATTTAGCTAAGGAAAAGATGTAGGAATGTATGCGGATCACACCACACCTTAGATGGGACTCAAACACAATCTTCCATGCTGCAACACACTATCACAATCTTCGATGCATCTTTGCAAGTGATGAATTCAATTAGGTTGGCCAAGACTGATGTTAACACAAGTGTCCTCAAGAACACACTTCATGCACAATATGAATTACACATTGCAGACTAATCCAAATGTAGGAGCATGATTAGGAGACATCCACAAGCACATTATAATCACTAGGAACAACTGCACGATCTCTAACAACTCTATCAACAAGATTCTTAAAACCGGAGCACAAGAACAACACTACCAGCCACTGTCATGAGTAAAAGATAGCTTGCGGACCACCAAATCATGAACCATTACACTTGAAGGCATTTAACATCATCATAGACTTACTTCTAGAACCGCAGACCAAAATACTTCAATGCGGAGAAAAACACTTTCTCCTTATCACCATCAAACACACACAAAAAGCTGTTTTCATTTTGGGGAACATAACTCTCTCAATTCTTCATACTGGAGGCTCAAACTCAGAATATAACATCTTCAAACAAGTTTCTAAATAACTTCCAATCTGTAGGCAAAGATATTTGTTCTATAGGAAATGTGGAGAATTATTCCAGACTCTTCTTTTGCCTGTAATGCATTGTTTCTACTGCAACACATTGTTATCACTGGAGGGGCTAATTTTCTCAATATCCTCAACAAAGTAAGATCATAGTTGACACAAATGACAACACAGATATGTTGACATCAATGACAACACCGATTAGGCACATACTTACGACAATAGCTTGTCATATGATTCCTTTCGATGTGACGTACACACAAAAAATAAGGGAAAAGGGTTGGTGCTATTTAGGAGATTGCCTAACTCAAGCTCTGTGAATGGTGTTTTCACCTCCATAATAGCAATGATGAGAGATCAAAGAGTGTGTTCCCTAGGAGAGCAGAGGAAAATCTAAACTAGAATGGAATGTTGTAATAAAGCATGAAGGAAAGAAGTCACCATGAGCATGGAAACCCTAGCTTACTTGATGTGGCATGACACATTGAGTCGAGAAGTTGGTGTAGTCTCAAAGAAATAGAGAGATCTTCACAAGACCTGCAAGTAGTTAGTGCAATAGCAATAATCCACCATAGAGATATTTAGAGAAGAATAGAGAGCATGAGAGAGAGAGTGTGCAAGTGTGCCTAGATTGCTTAGATGTTCAAATGAATAAACTAACTTGCTTATATATGCATTCCCACTCACCAACAATGAACAAAACCAAATGGGGCCAACATGTATAAGCCAGGGAGAAGTTCTAAGCTAACACCACAAAAATAGGGCCAGGGCTAACATTTGGGACTAGGGTGCCTTTAGCCCCACAAACTCCGAAGAGTGTCAATTAAGGTGGGCTTAGACCTGTCCTAAGTTTATTTTGTCAGGTGTATTCATCAGGATCGAGAATTGGTTGTTTTAGGTCCACCTGGGTGCTAAACTAGGTGTAAAATGCTAGTGTACACATTTTACTCCATAACATTTAGCCCCCACTTTAGTGTGTCTATGATCTTACAGTCATACTTGCACTAAAGTATGGAGAAGACATATTTCAATCACCACAATCATAGAAACCATAGAATGTCACCAAAATTGAGGGGTGATCAAGCCCCGAAGTTTAGGATTCTAGGAGTATATGATGAATTGCATACACATAAGGTACAAAGCATAATTTATGCATACATTAAGCACTTAGAAAACATAAGATAATACAAGACATACGCAAGGCATATATTTGAGAAATCACAATGTATACATGTAATACTCAAAGTATACACACTTGACACAAAGCATACACATAAGGCATAAAGTATACATATAATACACATGAAACACATATGGAATACATGCAAAGCACTTAAGGGGAATACATAAGGAATACATAGAGAAAACACGTGAGGCACACATGAGGTATGAAGAATGCATAGAGGATAAGAATATATAAGGAGAATACATGCATCATACATCAATTAGAAGAAGCACATAATGAAAGACCCTGAATCAACATGCCAAAGGAGACCTCAATCTAAAAGGTTGTCTCAATCACCATGCATCATTCCTCAAGATGTATTAAAAAGAATGATAAGAAGGAGTTAGTTAGAAATAAGAAGAACAAGAGGGGACAAACACATCATACACATAATCCATATCAAGAAAAGTGTTTCCACTCAAGGGAACACACAACCTACTTCCTGCAAGAGGATTCACACAAAGACTTGCAGAAGAAGAAGGCATTGAAACCATACCCAAAGGTACTCTAGCCAAACTCAAGTTGGTGGTTCCAATCCTTCTCCCAATCATGCAAGGAGCTTCAACTTAGGAGAACAAGATAGAATCAAGATCTTGCTTCCAAGCTTGCCACAATCATTTCCAAGAGAGTGCAGTAACAAAGATAATCAATGTGTTTTGATAGAAAGATGAGACTAAGACTCATAGAAGGATATATGCCCCCACCTTAAAGTGATTTCTAACTCCATTAGGGAGCAATTTCCTTTAAGGTAGAATAAGGAAGACATATAAAATAGGCACAAGAGTTTTCTAAAAGCACATGCCCAAATGATATGTGTTCTTAAAAGCTACATCACCATAAGGGGTTGTCCCCAAGATAAGAAAGCCAAGGCGATGCTTATGGACATGATACACAATGGCTTGTGTAGTCATGGTATGACGTCGAGCATTGCAATAAGGTGCCACATAAATATGAAGATGATGGAAGAAAGATCACTTGAAAGTAGAGTAAACATAAATTGAATCAACATGAAAGCATGCTAAATCATCCAAAAGAAAAATAAAGAAATTGCAAATTATGACATATAGAAGAATGAAGATACGTATAGAGGAATGACAATACATTGGTACCAAGGGAGAACTAATAATCAACAAAACATCATAGTACAGGGATAACAGTGCGTACAAGCATAACACAAATGAGAAGGAGGGACCACACTTGCGAGTTGGCCTATAACAAATCATCCTCCCCCAACTTGCTTACTATAAAATGGATGGAGGACAAGGTGCTACAGGGACTACATCAAGCATGGTGAAAAGTGCTAGAGTCATGTTGTGTTTGAAGTTGTTGATTTTTGTCACCTAAGGCTTGACATTCCTTAGTGGAATGGCCAAGTGCTCGATGATATGCGCAGTAATGAAGTGTTGAATGATTATTTTGTTTAATCTTTTTGTGTGTTGGAGGAGGAAAAGTGATTAAGAGTTCTTTGAGTATACTCAAAAACATACAATCTTGTTGAGATAGAAGATAAGATAAAGGAGGAGTAGGAAGCAACCCTTTTTGTTGTGAACATGGTGGAGAGAATGTAGGAGAAGGTCAAAAACCTAAACCTACTTTAGACAAGTGTGGTGTTGGTTCCACGGGTTCCTTAATTCCTTGTTCTTTACATCCTAATCCTGTAAAGGTGGGTGTAAAATCTAACAAGCCCCAATCATCACCAAAAAATGCATTCAAAGGACTCACACTATCTTGACCATCACTATTGTTGCTACAACGAAGGGTAGTGGTTTGGTTTTTGTTAAAGAAGGGATCAAATTATTTAGATGGATTTGATGTCTTGCATCCATTTGCAAGCAACTTTTTAGAATCGGATCGGCTTCAATCATATGGAGCTTGTTTTCAAAAATGAATTTTACTAAATGTTGAAGGGTAGACGGGACTAACCCCATGGCATGAATCCAAGGTCTACCAAGAAGAAGATTGTATGTGAGAGGATTAGGCATGACATAGATAAGGGTAGGCAGTGTCATAGGTCTAGTCTTAATACTTAAGGTGATTATACCTAGTGATTTTCTACTAACATTATCAAAGCCACAAATGTTGAGTTTATCTGGTTTGACAAGAGATGTATCGAAATTGATTTTATGTAACAAGTATATGCCACAAACATTAAGACTTGATCCACCATCAATCATAGTGCATCTTACCCTCATTCTATTAATAATGATGAATATCATAAGAGGCTCATATTGGTTTTGCACTTCTATGGGAGGCAGTTCATGTTGAAATAAGATATCAGATGTTGTCGCATGCATACAACTAAACAAAGATGCTACATCACTCGGTCTAATAGAAGGTGGAACAACTACCTTTTGTAGAGCCTCTTGGAACATTCCATGGTATGTAGGTGATGTTTATATTAAATCACATAGAGAGATCTTAGTCGAAGTAGCATGAATATGCTCAACAAGATTGTACCCTCTACCAACACGTTGAGGAAGATGAGAAGGTGGGGGAAGAAAAGGTTGAGAAGGTAGAAGAGAAGTGGGCACACTTGGTGCTTGCTTGCTTTGTTTGTTATGGGTGTTGAGTGTGTGATCAACCTCATGATAATGAGGTTGTTGCAACATATTTTGAACACCTTGATTCCTTTGAGTAATTTGCTTTGCAAAATTGAAGACGTAACCAAGAGGTCGAGATGGTTTTGGAACACCTCGAACTGTAATCACAAGTTTAGAGAAAGGAGGTGGATTAGTCGCCTCATGTACCATGATTTTAGATATATTTTGAACATTAATGTACTTATTCACTATCTCCTTAGTGGGTGGAGTAAGTCTACTAATGATGATGGAATTGACATTGTTATCTTTTTTAGAAATACAAGATTTAGGATAATGAGATGAATGCCCAATATCTACCCATGGGGGATCCATTATAAGAGAAAGATCTCCATAAAGTAATGCTTCATATTTTGAAGGGAGAGCATTATAATTAAGTGAGGTTAGAGTTATGTTAAGAAATGTATCAATGATTTTCTCCTCTTGCGCCAAAATATCCTCACAAGTGGGAACCATTTTGGGAGAGGGATGTAAAACATAGGGTGACATAGGCAAAGGTAGGTCATCATCATATGCATTAGAGAGGAGATAAATGGAAATAGAAATGGAATTATCATGGCTTGTAGTAGAAGTAGAAGAACTATCACCATCATCTTTCTCATGACAATTCATGGAGATCAATTTAGTAAAGTCTTCTAATATCGAAGGATACACGCCCATGAGAGTCATGAAGCTAGCAAAATCAGATATATAACAAAGGATATCATTTATGGAACATGTAGAAATATCAATATCATACATGAATTCTATATGATCTAAAACATATGGATGCATGTTAATGAATTTAGAAAAAAATTCAAAATCTATAATATATGCATGCAAAGATTCCAAAGAGGAATAACAAGAAGAGTCCATAATGAAATGCATTATCTACTATATGCAAATATGATATGGAAAAACAATGTACAATCAGATTTAGCAATAATTCAACATAAAAAATATCTAAAAATAAGATTTCCAATATAACAACTAGATGCAAGACTAGCTAGGGTTTCACCATCAAATCCTAGATCTTAAATGCTTATTCAAAATTCTTTGATGCAATAATGATTTTTATTTCGTAACTTTAACACAAATGATATTTATGAAATGCTACAACAATGCAAAATCATATTTGACCACTAATTATCATCAACAAAATTTGGAACAAGAGTTTTATCACACATCCTAGGTGCAAGACTAGCTAGGTTTCCGAAAAATATAATATTTTTGAAAATCCTAATAATGAATAAGTGAAAATGCCAAGTATATCACTAGGAAATGATTAAATAATGCAATATCAATCATATCTGATGCAAAAATTATAAATTGATATCATGCTATAATGATCTAAACTTATGAAATATAGACAATGTGACAAATATATTTTTTTCTAAACCTAAATCAAATGCTTGATTTTCTAGTTTCTAATGCAAAGATGCAAAGATGTTCTTTTCTTAAACACAAAAATGATATGATACAGCAAATGAAATTAATTTAATCAACCAAAAAATTCCACAACACACTAATCTAGAAACCCTAGGCTCAAGATTAGCTAGGTTTTCTATGAATGCAAGGCTTTTTGTAAACCCTAATAATGAAATAATGCAAAATTAAGCTATATAACTATGTAAAATGATGAATGAATTTAACCTAATCAGATCTAGGGTAAAAAATAACGTAGATATAAAGCAAGAAGGATGCAAAAGTGCAAGATATGTTAGGTTCACCAAAATGTTAGATGGAAAAGGGAGACTTAGCCTAAAAGGTTAAACTAGTTCAAATCCTCTTCTATCAACATTAGAACACAAACTGAGCTTGGTTTCTACCTTTGAAGGAGATCCAAACTACAGGGATTTTGTCCCTTTGTTGTATGAAGGAATATCTACCAAATTCAACCAACCCAACTAGGGCAAAGCATTAAACCCTAATTATGCAAGGTTGACCAATAAATAATTGTCAAAAACAGATACAAAGATTTTGAAAGTACAACAAAGATCAGGAGACAATGCAGAATAGGAACTTGAGTTTAGCAGTAGAGAAGTACTATGGAATTTAGGGTTTAGGGATTTATGGTTGCTCAGGTTAGGGTTTCTCAAGTTTAGGGTTTAGGGTTTATGGGTTAGGGGTTAGGGTTTAGGGACATTATTTAGGGTTTAGGGTTTTAGGGTTTCTCAGGTTTAGGGGTTAGGGGTTAGGGTTTAGGGGTTTAGAGAGAGAGAGATAGAGAGGATTGATAGGGAGGGAGAAAACAAAGGTGAGAGATAGGGAGATAGAGAGTGAAGGAGATGTCTAGAGACATAGGGAGAGAGATTGAGAGGTAGAGGGTTTAGGGTTGCTCAGGTTTAAGGTTTAGGGGTTAGGGTTTAGGGAGAGAGAGAGGATTGATAGGGAGAGATAGAGGAGACATAGGGGAGAGATAGGGGGATAGAGAGTGAGGGAGATGTCCAAAGACATAGGGAGAGAGATTGAGAAGTAGAGGGATGATAGAGATAGTGAGATAGGGGAGAGATAGGGGTTAGGGGTTTAGGGAACTTAGAACTACGGGGTGGGCATATTTAGGGAATTGAGAGATAGAGGGACGATAGAGATAGGGAGATAAAGGTTTCGGGGTTAGGGTTTAGGGACAAATAGAAAGAGATAGAGAGAGTTACAAAGAGATAGCTAGATAGAGAGAGAGAGAGAGAGAGAAAGAGTTTGTGAAACAATAGAAGAGAGGATGATAAAGCATTTAGCTAGTTTAGAATGCACTCGTGTTATAATGCACTCATGTTATAACATGAGCACTTTTTGAACTAGTTAAAATGATGTCTAATGGCCTACAAAAGGCATGCCAAATGATTTTTGATGCACATGCTCTATTTTATTCCCTATTCTATGTTTTTTTCGACATTTGAAGAGACTTTTCATGATTTTGAGGTTCTCCCATCATTGGTTGACAAATTTGATGCACTTTTTGTTCTTGTTTCAATGCATAAGATTTCAATTACATGTTTTAAATTCAAATTTGATACTAGAAAGCATTTTTTTCATGTTTTGAGGGGTTGCAACACTAGATTCAATAAATTAACTAGTTTTTTTGTTTTACATTGACAAAAAAATGTAATTTTGCATGTTTTGTATTATAACTTGATAAATTATTAGATATTTTTTGTGTTGTTTTGACCATTGTTTTAGAGTGATATAGAATTCAATACAATGCCAAGGAAACAAGAAACAACTCTAACACCGGAGGAGCGTGAAACCAAGAATGAAAAGAAAGAGAATGAATGAGACAACTTCGTGACATTAAGAAATTGAACTTCACAAATGAAGGTGAACTATCTTTGCCGATTGAATTAGATGATGAAGCATTGAAGAGAGAGAAGGAATTGGAGAAACAAAGGGAAAATGAAAAAACTGTGTGCAAGTAAGAAATCGAATGTGGGAGAACTTGAAGGTATGTCATCTTTTCCATCTCAATTCAATAATGTAGAAAATGTTCAATCTCCAATTGAAAATTATGATGCATTTGTAAATGTTGTAGTAGATGATACACCAATCGATCAAGTGTTTAGTGATCAAAATTTATCTTGTGAATCAAGTTTTCCATTGAGAACACCTCCTAGATTTTTGCATAAAAAACCTGTTTTTGATTGAAATTGATGAGAATATTCTAAAACCAATGGTTGATAAGATTCCCAAACGCTCTTGTAGAAGAAATATGAATAAGATATGGAACATGTTTTTTTCAAAATATAAGTGAAATTGGAAGATGTCAATATTATCTATTGAGATGATGAAAAATCTAAAGTTTAGGCCAATCATGAAGATCCTTCGCCTAAGAACATCAACTACTAATAGTGAAAAATCTATTGTAAGAAATCTAATCAATGCATATCAAAACATTGGTTCCACCTCATGCACCAAATATAGTAATGCTACACGATGCGTCATTACATCAACTATTGTGAGCAATCAAACAAAGAAATCTCGCTTGATAAGAAAAACAAGTAAATCACTAAAGATAAATAGAAATTTTTTGATGAGTCATTGGGAGGCATGAAAGAATTGAGGACCCTGTAGACACCCAAAATTGTCCCAAATTTGTCCATGTCTTGCAACACCTAGTCAAAACATTATTAGAGACATCATGTATCATTTTGTTCTAATCCCATCCTTAATCCATTAGCCAATTAATTAAATAAATTTTATTTATTTAATTAATTTCCCATCATAATTCCATCCCATCCTTATCACCTAGCCAATTAATTAAATAAATCTTATTTATTTAATTAATTTTCCAACTAATATCCCAACTAATTCAAATAAAATATTTGAATTAGGTCCTCACCTTTCATCTCATTGCAACACTTGTCCACCTCTCACTTGAATCATGTGTGGTAGTACTTTTTGTGTACACGATCACACATGAACTTGTTTTTGTGTACACAATCACACATGAAATTATTAAATAAGAGTTTTTGTCTACACAATCACACATGAGATTTATTCTCTGTCATGCCCACATCTCCCATGTGGTCACGACACACAAATGCCCGTGTCACGACCACCTTCGCCATGTGATCACGACATGGGCCACGAAATTTTTTTCTCCCTATCCCTAAGAACCACCTCGCACGTGCAAGCGTGCTCGGTGGCATTACGCCTGAGACGTAAACATGACAACTTACTCGATGAGGTGCAGGCCGTCTAGGGGTAAGCGTCACGAAGTGTGCCGCTTCTAGAGTTAAGTCAATTTCATCCGTACCCTAATTTAACTAGGTGGTAACGAACTACCGACATCGAACCCCTAACTAACTTAGATCAGACGTGGTTAAAAGATAACATGGCGGTGCTCGGTTGAAGGTGAAAAGATGGAATGGGATCGATATAACCTCGCATCAAAGATTACCCTAGGAATCTAGCATAACATGTTTTCGATAAACGTAAAGAATAAGAATTTTAAAATAATTCGTCAACAAGAAAATAAACTTCATAAGTAAAATTAAAATAAAGCCCAAGAACAAATTATAAATAAATCACCAACAGGATGGACTAATAAAATAACGATTAAAATAATTAAATAAAATAATTTAAGTAAAATAATACGATTAAATATAACAATCAACGAGATGAAATAGAATAAAAATAATAATTTAAAACGTCAAGCCGTCGGTTAAATTTTAATCAAAAAAATGGGTTTGTTATCACACCAAAATATAATTTGATATTTTATTTAATATCTCACTCGAGGCAATAATGGGTGAGGGAGGAGGGTTTAAATAACCCTCCCCGTAAAACAAAAATGATAAAATCGGATTATAAATACAACGTAAAAAATAATGATAAAACGACTCGATAATTAAATCAAATGCAAAATAATATCACGCTCAAATATAGAAATTAAAATTATTAAAGCTATTCTTTCAAAGGTTAAATAAATAAAGGAGAGATGAGATGTTTTAAATAAGGGGTAAAAAGAAATTCCACCAATATAAAAATAAAAGTAAAAATAAGCCTCTCAAGGTCTTAAAATTAAAATTTTAAGTTAATTCCCTCATCCTCACAATAAAAGAAAAAGATCTATTTAACAAAATTTAAAAAAAAAAAAAAGCTTTCTCTCCACCCTAATTTTCCTTAACTCATTTCATTTTGCCCTAATCTAAAAACACTAAGATCCCATAAGCAACCCTAATTTTATTTTCTAAGTTAACTCTTTTGTGCCCTAATCTTATGATTCCTCTCTTATTTCTCATTCTCTCTAATCTTTTTGTTTTCTTCCTTGTGCAGGGCTAGGGTTTTCAGAAGTTCCATGGAGGCCATTGATTTGAGCTTGTTGCTTCAACTCCCGGAAGTATACACAGTTTTAAATATGCCACACAAATATTTATTTTTATATATAAACAGAGATATGTATATGTGGAATTTATTTGATGGGGAAAGTGTTGCAGGGCTACCATGGTTGAGGACCAGCGGCGGCCATGGCAGCAACGTACGGGGAAGTGGAGCCGGCGCTGTGCATAGGAGGGTGGGAGTTGAGACGACCGTGGAGGGCGGATGGTGTCAGGTGCGAGAGTGAGGGAAACTGCGCAGAGGGGGAGGTGGACGCGGCCCAAAGGGGCGGGGTTGGCAGTGTGCAGCGGTGGCTGCAGGGAGTGGACTGAGCGCGCAGGGCGGGTTTCGGGTAATGGTGGGTGTGGGGGAGGAGGCTAAGCCTCCTCCCCCACACCTAAACTTGCTGCACTCTGTGGGCAGCGCCGCCGCCCACAGGTATTTTTATTTTTATTATTATTATTATTATTTTATTTATTTTTTTTTTAAATGAAAAATATATGTAAGTAAAATATGGAAATCTCAGCTTTTCTAAAATATAATATATATTCTTAGCGTATATGAACTTGTATATATATATATATATACACAAGCACAGATATATATATTTTACATTTTAGATATATCTATATAATCAAATATGTAAATACAGCATACATACATTTTTTTTTTGCAACTACACAATAATGAAATAACACAAAACAGTAAGATAAATTCTAACAAAATGACCAACATATATCTCTTTTTTTTTTTTTTATAATTACTCAACTACAAAAAAGGGATAAAAATATAAGCATTTTTTTTTGTTAAAATAATCCAGTAGTAAGTAATTTTTTTTTCCTAAACAAAACAATCAAATGTACAGGGATGCTATTTCATTTTCTTATATAAATTTTTGAATAGGAAATAAAGACATAAGGAAAAGAATGATGCATATTAGTGTGTCTCTAGAGCTCATTGCAGCAACATTGATGTTAGACAGAATTGATAAGATACATAGGACAGCTAGTAGCATTTCTTTTCATAACAGCTACTCATAACATGGAAATTTTTTTTACATGCAATACAGAAATGAACACATCATGTTTTCCATCATACTCTTTAGTTTGCACCTACAAATGACAGCAACATGTATACTCATATTTCATTTTGCAAAAACAATGGCAGTAATGAACTCACTCTTGCATTCCTCAACACAAACTAATTTCAAATAAAAGGTAGTAGTCCCATATATATTCTTTTGTTTGTTTGGAACAATTAGTGACAGCAATTATAAATGTAACTTCTCATACATTTCACAATTTCCTTAGCTCCACAAATCAACAAGTGTACAACATTACATAAATAACTAAATGTTATAAATTCCACCTACTAGCACAGCCATCTCGTGGCAAGATTCTTAGCAACATCTACAAGAATTTACCAGGTAACAAAACCACTAAGGCCATGGCTAAATCAGCCACTCAGATTTTGCAAGGGCCACACTAACAGAACACCAACATGAGCTCCATAACTACTTCATTTCACCACTCAAAAACCTACAAGCTACACAACATCAAGACAACAGAAACTAGCCACTAGGAAAGGAAAAGCTCTCCTCCCTACCTTAGACCCGCAAGTGGGTTACCCCTGAGCTAGGGAGGTAGGGGATTCCACACAGGTGTATCAATCCACAACAGAAATCAAACACATCCACACACAACAACCCAAGGCTTAACACAATACTCAACTCATGTGAATGAGTTTGGTGAGGGTAGGGAATAGACCTCTCAACTTAAAGGGGCCTCCCAATGATAAAGAAAATCTCAACACATGGCCTCAAGCCAAAATCCCTAAACACCACAATCCACAAGAATCTCACACCAATTTGCTTGGCACTCTTGCCATATAGATATCTCCTCCTCAAATGATAATAGGCCCTCAAGGCACAAACACATAAACACATACCATGGGAGAGCCCCCAAGGATTGTTCCTCTCCCCTACCCATACAAGTTGAGCATTTCCTCCATTGGATGTGCTCTCACCATGACACCCAACCCAACATCAAATGCAAAAAGAAAGCATCACAATGCAAACAAACTTACAATCAAAATTCAAACATGGGACATCATTTAGCAAAGCAAAAATAAGATCAGAGGCCTACCTTCAAGACCTTGGCAATGGAAGTGGAATTGGTGAAGAGCTCCAAGCCTTCCCAAGCTTTCCAACCTTTCAGATTTTCTCCCCAACCTTCTCTAACTCCTCCCAACTAGTAATTGAATCCAATTTTGCAAGAAGTCCCAAAAAAAAATGCAAGGAAAAAAAAATAGAATGGAAGAAGAACCCCCACTCCTCTACAAGAGGAGCTATTATAGGCCATCCACTTGGCCTTGAGGGAATGAGAAGGTGACATTTGTCACCATCTCTTCCCTCCTCCTAAGCCACTTGTAAGAGTGAGAAGGTAAGAGGATGACAAATGTCCTCCTCTCCCTCCACCTCCATCTCCACCTCATCCACTTGTGCTTCCACACAAGTGGGAGGGGGACAAGTGGTGAGTTGGATTCCCACTCACACCTCAAGAAGACAATGGCCATGAGTGGTACTCCCACTCACTTGGGAGTTTGGGAGGACTCTTGGAGACCTCCCTAGTCCTCCTTGGGAATGCTTCCCAAAACATAGGGATGGGAGATGGGTTCTTCCCAAGGCAAGGCCCATCGCTTATCTTCCCTCTTTCCAATTTTCGTCACTTTGACTCAACCATGGTTTAGGCTGACCTAAGGTGAGTCAAAACTAGGGTTAGGTGGTCCAAGTTGACCCTAGACTCATGGTTGACCACCTAGGGTAACTTTTGGGACCCTAGGGGTCATGAAAGGGGTCAAAAATCCACATATAAATGGCCCAAATAAAATAATAAAAATACCAATAGACATAAATCAATTAAAATTTTACAACACATAATATTAATCAAAATAAGAAAGAGAGGGGGTACAGGCTTAAAAAAAAATTAAAATTTAAACCAAGCACAATAAACCATCATGCAATTTCACACGTGATCCTTATCCCTCTTGGGAACGGATCGGCTTAACCGGGAATAACATGGTGTGAATCCTACCTCCGATTTCCCGTGGCTAGGGAACGTATAACTTGCACATCTCGATCAAGTGTCAGTCCTATCAGAAAGTGATAACCGAAGCAACTGAAATTAACTTCACGCAATTGAAATAAACATCAATATATAACTACAAATTAAACTGCATTATCAAATCATATGTCAATTAATCCATACATAAACAACCAGAGTCTCATAGCAAAATAACATCTAATATATATGTCCCATACGTCGAACCACAACATATTATCCAATATGACCGAATCAAATCACATATATCAAATCAGTGAGATACAACATCAAGTCTGCATAATGAACATAGTCACTACTGAATAGCACAATGATCAAAATATGGGAGGTAAAATAGTCAGCCTCACATCTCCTCCTTACACTTGTCACATGACTACAACTCCCTTGAAGAGTGGGAATAACTAATCAATCCTAGCTGTCCACATCATTCAATTAGCCTCTTAATCTCAACCATCCATTCAAATCAATCCTTTCCTATAAATAAACCCCCTCATAAGTCATTTTAAGAGGCATTGAGGTGAAGTATCCTGATGCTGTCAAAATATCATTAGAATCTTTGCATCATTCATCTATCATCTTCCATCTATCATCTCCATCTTATCGTTATGCTGTTGAATTGAGCAACCAACATATCAAATCACTCAATCAATTCATCTTGCATTGCATCCATCATTCACATCTATTTGAGGTATTGAAAATTTGGATAAGGTAATGCATTGTATTGTTTTATCATTTTCATTTTATCTAAATTTTTAGATCACATTTTTGGTGAACCCGACGTGAACATGCCCTATTGGATCTAATCATTAGTTTTTATAGGTTTTTGTGGAAAACATTTGCATTTTTCTAACCCTAGTTTGTCAAGTTTTGCAAAGGATTTGTTGCAGGTGACCTCCTAGCTCAAATTTGACCTCACCATTGTGTCCGGGAGGCCATTTCTATGAAATTTGACTACAAATTTGCCTAGGTTTCGTGAAGAAAAGTGCATTTGGTGAAGAAACTCACGTTCGGTCCGCAAAAACTCACGTTTGGTGAAGAAACCCGCATTTGTTCTACAGAAAATCACCTTTGGTCCGCAGAAGCTCGCATTTGGTCTGTAGAAACTCGCATTTGGTCCGTAGAAGCTTGCATTTGGTTGATTAGGGTTTTTACTGGGTTTTAGACACCTGATTGCCTTTGGTGAACAATCAGTTGCATTTGCATGATCCCCAGTCACATTTGCACGATCCCCAGTTGCATTTGAATGGAAGACAATCACATTTGGTAATATCTAAATCACATTTGAATGGCAAGCAATCGCATCTGGTAAAAGTGACATCGCATTTGATTTACAGCAAATCGCATCTGATCTCTGTTCAGTCGCATTAGGTTTATGCATTTGCAACTTGATTTTTCTTTGGCATCTAACATCTATTTGGATAGTATCTTATCATTTGTCAAAGAAAGGAGGATTGAAAACTACTAACAATTCAGTTGCAAGATTGATTAGTCAAAGTCAAACTTGCATGCAAACTTCAAACAAGCATATCTTGAGCAAAATTAATCGGATTTCGACGATTTTTTTTTAAAAGTGTATGAAATTTCCTGAATTTTATGTTTATGCACTCTATTCATTTGTATTAGATTATTTTAATCATATTTTATCAAATTTCATCTTTTTCACATAACGATCTTCTTTGCAAGTTTACTTGTTTCTTTTTCAATTTTGTGACTTGTAGGGGAGTCAAAGGAGTTGGAGCAACATTTGGATCAGTCACAATAGCAAGTGGGAAAGTGAAAACAATCAAGTGCACACATTCCATCTTTTATCTCTTAATCATTGTTGGCAAACACATTTAGATTTTGGGCTTAAAACAAACAACTTGCTTGCAATCACATCATTGAAATTGGGTTAAAACGAACAAGTGTCTTCCCACACATTTGTCTTTTGGATCTAAAAAGAACAAGTGCTTGAACTGTTTGATCACACATTTCATTTTCGAAGGGTCAATTAACAACTGTGAGCGTGAATCAAGTGACAACTCACTTGGTTCGCTTTTGTCATACCCTTCTTAGGAGGCCTACTTGGAGACACACCACTCCAAGGGACGACCTCAACCGAGGCTGAATCAAAAGACACCCTCCTTTGGGAGTTGAAATCTTGTCACTCTTAGCTAAGCCCCAAAAAACTTTATACCTTTGGGAAGTGAAGGTGAAGGGTGGGTTACCCCTTTCCCCCGGTTGTGTGGCAGGATTTCATTTTCATTGCACCCTTAGTAAACCTTGTGTAACCTAGCTTGAGACCTAATTGGCCATACCCATTTGACTAGTCTTAGGGCTTGTTGGTGTGTCTTCTTCAAGTGCTTTCTTATAATCACATTTCATTTTCAAAGTCAAAATTTGCTTATGTGTCTTGCATGAGTGATTCATGTGTGTATATGCATAATAATCATTTGTTTGAACATTACCAAATTAAGCTATAAACACCAAACACATAAACAAGTCATCCTACACATCATATCCAACTCAATTTCATCCACATCATCTAATATTTTCATTCCACCTCATATCCTAATCATATCCAAATCAATTTCATCCTAAACATATCCTAGTCACATCCATACACATTCCTAATCATTACACATCAGTCAATCATCCCAAGCCAAATCATCCTAGTCATCCAATCAATCACCATCCTAATCATCCACATCATCATCATAATCCTAATCAAGCACTTGCCAAAAAGGTCTTAATCCATAAACACACATTGTGAAACCATGCCAACATTAGAAGACCTAGCACAAGAACTCATTCACATACTTCACCAAACACCAAAACCTCTAGACCAATGAACCATTCAAAGGGTCCATGGCATGATTCAACAAATTCAACTACAAACAAGCCAATCACCTCATTTGCAACAACTCATGGCACAAGCACAACACCTCATGTCCACTTGTCAAGCCCAACAAACACATCATCCTCTATCCATTCAACATCAACCAATGCCACCTCAACCTTACATGTCATCACCTCCCACTTCATATCAACCTAATCCATCCACATGTTACATCAATCCTTCATCAACATATCACATCTCTCCCAATGTTAACCCTTATCCATATCAATCCATATCACAATAATCATAATCCTATGCAACCCCTCCATCATCATCACATCAACACATTCACCAACAACAACAACAAGTCCTATCACAACAACAAGTCCAAACACCATCCCAACCTCAACAAATTCCACATCAATTCTATGGGTCATCCCCCTCAACTTCATACCAACATAATCTATCCACCTATCATGTCAATTCTGCATCAACCTATCAACCTTCACCCCAACGTAATCCAATTCCTCATTCCCACATTCCAACACACCACCAAACCCATCCACAAGGCAACCAAGTGTCCTCACAAGAAGCACCATTGATAGACCTAAGTCCACCTTTGTAAGAAGAAGCACATCTAAGTCCAAGTAGTCCCTTGTATATACATAATGTGAGCCCAAGTTATCCTATGCAAGACCTAATATCCTTTGACAAGGGAGATACCAATCTAGCCAATGCATCCTATGAGTCATCTCCACCATCCAATCACATGCCAACACATGATCCTACTAGTCTATCCTAACACCTTCATGTGATCCCAATCCTAGTCCATTGGTCCATCAACCTTCACCACCTTCATCCCCATGTTCTCCCAATCTTCCACAAAAAGATTCCATGGAGATACTTTTAGAAAGATTGGTCCAAGCAAATTTGATTGAGCTATTACCACTAAGATCATATTCTCCACCTCTCTTTAAACCCCATTGGTATAATGATGATGAATAATGTACATACCATAGGTGTAAGGGCCATGCCATATCCACTTGTACACAATTTAAAAGATTGGTCAAGAACCTAGAAGATTATGGTAAGATTGTGTTAGATAAAACCAATCCATCTAATCCCATTATCCATCCAACAAGTCTTAATCCTAAGCCTACAACACCATCCACCCTTATTATCCATCTATTATATTGCCCATTGACACATACACTTGCAAAGGATGTCATCCAATGGCTACTAGCAAGGAATAAAACAATGCCATGTCATCAAACACCTATTTTTGAGCCTATGAAAGAGTACTCCAACACCATGTCCAATCCTACAACCCTATCATGTGGTCCACAACCCCTCGAACCTATTAAAGAACCTCCTATCATGAATCCAAGTCAAGAGTCATCATGTTCTCATGTTGTTGACCAAGAGCCTATCCAAGAGTCTCCCACTTCCACTTTCATTCAAACCCAAAAGGTATGTCAAGAGCATAATCCTAAGCATGTGGAAACATCAACCCCTTATCTAAGTCAAGATCAAAGCACTTCCATTCAACCTATCCATAACATTTATCTTTTCCATGATCAAGATGATATCCATTATGAATAACCTATCCATGAGCTACTTGATCCTATTCATACCCCTACAACCATTCATGAGCAAGACACCCAAGACCTACATGCTCCATCCAATGAAAGTATTATTGACCTCCTTGAACATTCAACTCATTTCATGGCCTTCCTTCAAAGAAAATAAACTTCTCCACCTATCCATCCTCCATCTAGCCCTAATGTGCAAGCTTCCACTTGTCATGATGAGACACTTGTCCCCCAAGGCAAGATAGAAGATCAAACAAATAACTTGAATCTTAGTGAGCATAATGAACATAATCATGATCCTAATGATCCTTTATCATCATCCAGGTCATTGAACCCATTTCAAAGCCATCATATCCACTTGGTTTATATACCTTTATCCATGAATGTTCTTCCTTAAGACAACAACCTTTGTCTTCCACTTCATCTTCTTCATCCAATAAGAAACTCAAGTCTAGTGTCCAAACCACTCCAAGTCCTATAGTCCATCACATCCTCCAAAACATGAACTACCAAGGTAAAGGCTTAGGCCTTCATGAACAAGGTATTTTGGAGCCCATCCATGTCAAAATCCATCCACACTCATATGGCCTTGGATACACACCCCAAGGTAAACAGTTTCAAGATGTTGGTAATTCCTCCATGCATCCTAAGTCCACTTTCCATCGTGAATCATATCATACACCCAAAACATATGTTGCCATTCCACCTCCACCATCTTACAAATGTCAAAAGCATGTGCCATACACCTTCCACCATCCACTTTACCTCCATTACTCCCAACTCCTAATGTCCCTCCATCCACTTTGCCTCCACTTCTACCAATGCCTAATTATCCACTTATCTATAAGTACCTTAAAAATCCTAATCATGACCAACAAATGCACATATTGTCTAAACATGAAGCTACCACTCATTCCACCAAGCCCGCTTCCATCATGTTCATGGGATTCCAAAGCAAAAATTTGGATGCCTCTACCTATAAAGCCAATAGTCCTACCAAAAATCCTAAGGATCCTCATGCCTTAGGGCATCAATGCAAAAAATCAAAGCAAAATCCATCCAAAAAGCTATCCAAACCCATACCTCCAAAAGAAAATTCCAAAAGCAAAATGGTTTGGGTCCCTAAGCACAAAGCAAGCAAGTCAAATGAGGCATCCCCCTCTCAAAATTCCCAACCGTCCCCTTCCATCCCAAACTCCCATTCCATTCCAAAATATGAGATTACTTCATACCACAAGCAAAGAAAAAATCATAAAAATACTAAGTCTATGTGGGTACCTAAGTCACTATGTCACCCATCTCCTAAGCAAACATCTCCATTGCTTTCTACACCACCATCCAATCAAAACCTTAAATGTTTATCATGGTGTGTGCAATCATTGGTCATGGTTCCCTTCCATTTTGCAACATTCCCACATACCTCCATTTCCCTACCTTTCATCCATTATCCTACATATCTCCCCCGTCACCCTATCCTTATGGTCCATGCTTTTGCATAATACATGATCCACTATCTTCCCTACATAATCCACATCATAATCCACTATCCCCAATCTTTTCATAGGCCATACATAATCCACATTAAAATACACTATTGACCTACTCCATCTTCCTTTCATTCAATCCGTACCAACATCTATGAGCATAATGACATGGTCCATGCGACGACATTCATCTCTAGTGGGACACTATCACTTTTCATGGAACTAGACACTTGAGTCCCTCCTATCCATTACCATGGTGAAAACCTGGCAAATAGGCGCCATGTGTAATTGGCATCCTATATAAAAAAAAATAGTAAAGAGAAATCCCTTCATCCAACGGTGAAAACCTAGTAAACAGGCACCTTGGATAAGTACCATGATGAAAACCTGGCAAACATGCGTCATGTGTAGGTTGATCTTCTATGTCACTTACACTTGGGGGCACATTGTCTCATCCATCTTATCATTTCCAACCTATCATATTCCATCTTATCATGTCCTATCTTGCCATATCCTATCCTACCATCCTTAGCCATTACACCCACATACCTATCCTATTGAGTTTATTCATCCTCCCTTCCTCCTTTTGATCTCGATAAAGATAGAGGGTAAAAATGTTGAAATATGCTTTGGATATCTCTGGATTTACCCCCCCTTTCCAAACAATCATATCATTATCTACCTATTATAAGCCTTGTTGAGTTTATCCATCTCATCATCCTTTTTGTCATGTAAAATACTAAGCATTCTACCTAGAATGGGGCATGTTATTCCTATGCGACATAGTCTTTGGAGATCACATCCTAGCTCCCTTATGAGGCATACATCCATTCCACTATAGCCTATCTTTGTATCCACCCATCCATCATGAGTCTTCCCTTCCATCCATATATTATGAGCCTTCCATCCCATTTATTATCCTCCATCTTTCCATCCACCCCACCTACCTTCATGCACCTAGACTTGGTTCCCCTTGTCATTTGGTATCAAGCTCAAAGGCTACCCAAATTGTAAATCCATTGACATTTCAAAACATATCAAAAATTCAAAAAAATCAAATATTCCCAAAAAATCAAAACATGTCAAAAAATCCCAAAAAATCAAATATCCTCAAAAAACACAAAAAAATCAAATATTCAACAAAAATCAAAGTAATAAAATTGCATCACATTATCACATCAAAATCAATCCAATCATCAATTCATCAATCCAATCACATCAATCAAATCAATCACATCACTTCAAGTTCTTCAAAACGTTCCAATTAAATCCATTCATCCATCCAATCATCAATTCATCAAATCGAATCCATCGTTATCAATCATCAAATAATCATCCAATAATCCATCACATCAAATCTATCAAAACAAATCCAATCAAATCATCATATCAATCCAATCCATATCATCCCATCAATAACCTCATATATCATCAAACATCCAATCAATTCCAATCAATCCATAGCCTGATCAATCCATCCACCTTCATCATCACCATCAATAAAACATAAATCAAAACTACATCCTATCTCTATCGTTAAGTGTCTTGATCCCATGGATACAGGGTATGTAGGCAATCTGAGATACAAAGGAAGTACTCAGATTTAGGCATAGGTGATAGATATCTTCTATCTTTCATCTTTCATCCAATCTTCACCATCCTTCATCTTCATCCATTTCACTTTCTTCTATCATTTATCTCTCACACCTAAAATCCAATCAATCATCACTTCATTCCAATCAAATCACTTCCTCAAATCATCAATCCATCACTTCTTCCAATCATCAAATCAATCAAGTCATCCAAGCAATGATCCAAATGCAAGTCATCATTAATCCATACCAAGCAAGTTAATCAATCTTGTCAAATTATCCAATCGCAATCAATGGTCTTGATCCCAATCTTGTCGTAAACCAAATCAATCATCATCATCATCATCATCATCAATGGGATATATCATTCCTGCATCCTTGTGTTGATCTAGGGATATATCGTTCCCCGCAATGACAACAACTATCAATATCATTACTATCATCAATCCATCAATCAATCATTGGTTTACATCTTGACAGGGGCAATACCTTGTTTGTTTTTGAATCATTTGTGCATGCTTGCTTGCTTGCTTGTGTGTGTTATCATTTTATCTTGCATTTGTATCAAATCTGTAATCTTTCTAGCTAATATTCATATCTTGTGTATATTGGAATAGCTTTTTGCATTACCCTTTGCATCTAAGGTCATATCATACCTTTTGTGCATTAGGACTTTCATGCTCTAAGTTTACTTCCTCATACGTTAGATAAGGTTGTATTATGCTGGGGCACAAGACACATCGTCACCTTGGTCCTTATACCTTGGTGCATAACGTCTAGTGCTATATCAAACATAATGGTTGCTCACTTTCATTGTAGCATAACACATTATTCATTTCTTCTATACATTCCCTTATCTATCTTCCTTGACCAATCCCTTTCATTTCGAGAGCCTACCTGTGTTTGTCCAACCTGCCTATCCTCTCGAGGGGGCATCATCATCCTACATCATCATCCTATCTTTCCATCATTATCCTATCTTTCCATCATCATTTTTCGCTATCCATACCTTAGCTTCTTTGAAATGATGTTACTCGACACAAATCTTATCATCTCGAACATCATCTCAAAGAGGGGCAAAATGTAGACACCCAAAATTATTCTAAATTTGTCCATGTCTTGCAACACCTAGTCAAAACATTATTAAAGACATCATGTAGAATTTTGTCCTAATCCCATCCTTAATCCATTAGCCAATTAATTAATTAAATTTTATTTATTTAATTAATTTCCCATCATAATCCCATCCCATCCTTATCACCTAGCCAATTAATTAAATAAATCTTTTTTATTTAATTAATTTTCCAACTAATATCCCAACTAATTCAAATAAAATATTTGAATTAGGTCCTCACCTTTCATCTCATTGCAACACTTGTCCACCTCTCACTTGAATCATGTGTGGTAGTACTTTTTGTGTACACGATCACACATGAACTTATTTTTGTGTACACAATCACACATGAAATTATTAAATAAATTTTTTTGTCTACATGATCACACGAGCTTTATTCTCCTCCTTACACTTGTCACATGATTACAAATCCCTTGAAGAGTGGGAATAACTAATCAATCCTAGCTGTCCACATCGTTCAATTAGCCTCTCAATCTCAACCATCCATTCAAATCAATCCTTTCCTATAAATCAACCCCCTCATAAGTCATTTTAAGAGGCATTGAGCTAGAGTATCCTTATGCTGTACACAATCACACATGAAATTATTAAATAAGAGTTTTTGTGTACATGATCACACATGAGCTTCATTCTCCTTCTTAAACTTGTCACATGACTACAACTCCCTTGACGAGTGGGAATAACTAATCAATCCTAGCCATCCACATCATTCAATTAGCCTCTCAATCTCAACCATCCATTCAAATCAATCCTTTCCTATAAATCAACCCCCTCATAAGTCATTTTAAGAGGCATTGAGCTGGAGTATCCTTATGCTATCAAAATATCATTAGAATCTTTGCATCATTCATCTATCTTTCATCTATCATCTTCCTTATATCATCTCCATCTTATCGTTATGCTGCTGAATTGAGCAACCAACATATCAAATCACTCGATCAATTCATCTTGCATTGCATCCGTCATTCACATCTATTTGAGGTACTGAAGATTTGTATTAGGTAATGCATTGTATTGTTTTATCATTTTCATTTTATCCAATTTTTTCAATCACAAACCTGAATAGCAATGAACTATGGGCATTTTTCAGTAGACTCCCACGGAAAGATAAAGCCATAATTGAAGCCTTAAAATTTCTAATTGAGGAGTTTTGGTCCAATAACACAAGAGTATCTCCCAATAAAAGGGATGTTGTAAGAAGGAGAATTGGTTGTCAAAACTATGAGCCACATCCAAAATATTTTTTAGATATGACTCAAACACAATTTTTCTCCAAATTTGTAGCTACTTATCCTCAAATTCAAATTACTCAAAGGCATTTTGAAATGGCAAAACCTTTTTATGTCAAAATAAATCACACACGCACAACGTGTTGTTGTAGAGTTCACATGGAATTTTCTATGCATTATGATGTTTATTGACAAATATGTGTATCTTTGCATACTAACGATGTTTTGCAGGAGTGTATGATAGAGGCTCCACCTAAATCAGAAAGAGATTTTATTCCAAGCATTTTTTATGATGGAACATGTGATAGTTGCAGTGGTTTGTAATGTTTGAGAACTTGTGTACACATGGAGAGTGCACATGCAATTGGAAATGAATTAGTACCTTTTGGAAAATATAAGACAATGGCATACAGTCTAAAAGATGGTAAAGAAGCAAAAAAGTGTGAATTGGTTAGTGAAGAAATACCATTATCTGCATTTATGCCTATTTTTCAAGAAAAGATAGTTTATGAGTATGCAAGGCATACACACAAAGCAGAGAGTTATACACTACAACCAAAGAATGAGGTTCAATCACAGTACTACAACTCCACTCATGTTTCTATATTTGTGCATATAGCATTCATTCATGCACCTGATAATATACAGGAAGATAGAAAGATATTGAGAGAATATCATATTTATATTAGTGATGATCGCACACATTCTACAGAGTTTGTGCAAGGTTGCTTTCAAATGTTCTATGGTCATTTGAGTAGTAGGAACATCATGTTTGATCAACATATCATATGGTCAGATAATTGTGCATTACAATTTAAGAATTCATGAATGTTCTATTGGATGAGTAAGATGCATATATTTAGTGGTGTTCAATATATATGGAATTTCTCTGAGGTTGGACATGGAAAAGGAGAGCAAGATGGTGTTGGAGCATGCATTAAAAGAGCCTTAGCACAAGAAGAGTTGAAGTACAAGGATAGTGCAAAGTTGACAGATGCAACATCCATCATCGAATGGTGCAACTCTATAATGGGTCTAGGTAATGAAGGTAAGTCTATAGTTCGTAGATTCTTTTGGTTGATAGAAGAACCTAACATTGCAAGATATGAAGATTGTTGTATAGTGATAGGATCGAGTGAGTTCCACTCTTTTAAAAGCTCAAATGTAGCTTCATGGACTATATATTTGAGGTGATGGTGTGTTTTTTATCATTGTGTACGGATTTTTCTTGGAATGATTGTGAGTCAAAAGAATGGGTCAATGAATGACATGCTAGATCTTTAAGCCCACTTCTGATGTATCAACTTCTAGGAGCACTACAACTCGTGCAAATGGAATCATCAATTGACTTTGACCGTATTTCAAATCTAGTTGAACCAGGTAATATGTTACTTAATGAAAATTATTATTTATTTTAAATTATGATGTAGTATTTTTTTAATCATTTATTGAATTTTTTTTGTGTAATTTATTGTAGGGAATGTATATGCAGTTATTGTAGATGAAGATAATGATGAGGGAACAAATTATTATTTATGTCATGTTGAGGTAAAAAAGAAATTGATAGCCCTGTCATAGATGGAGAAAACATTGAGTAGCCTACATGATCAGTGGATATTACTGGAACGTGGCTTAGAAGGTATCCAATGAAGAAGTTTGATGTGTGGTTGCTTGAGGACTTTGACACACATAGGAATCTTCTTCATTATTCTAACCTTGTTGTGGTATCAAACATTCATTTGAAAAAATATGGGGGTAGACCATTGAATAGAAACTTATGGAAAGTTCGCGAGTCTGGCCATGAAGCAATACTTGACACCATAAAGGGTAGAGTAGATCCAAATGGTTCATTAGATTGAATCAGTGGAATGATAGAAAGGTATGTTATTTTTCTTTGCTATCCTCATTTCACTTTCTATATTTTTGGTATTTTTCTTACCTTCTTATATGTGCTTCTTGGTCCTGATTGATTAGCTTCATTTAATTATAGAGCTCATGACTGAATGGAATGGTTTTTGATGCATTTGGATATTCCCCAAGGTCATGATGGCATGGTTGTTGATAGAAAGAAACATAGATTTATGTTTCAATTTCATATAGATCCAAAGATAAAAATAAAGATTGTCCTCAAAAGAGATGAGGGTAAGGCATGTCAAAGATTGTACTATGGGGAGGTATTTTGATGGTATTGTCTCATTTCATCATGTTGGTGTACTCATTTTAGCTAAATAGTGCAATTGTATTTGCATGCAGGATTTGAGTATGATGGAGGTAGGCATAATCCTTATGAAGTTGGTTTTGGAAGGAAAGTAAGGTAGGTTTTCATAATTGTTTCATGATGATGTCTTTTGGAGTCAATTTGATGATTGTTCATTCACTTGAAGGGTCATACCATTATGTTTACTTGAAGCCCTGTTGATGTTGACATCTTGTTTTCTTGAAGGGTCATGCCATTATGTCCTTTGGAGTCAACTTGATGATTGTTCCCATTTGTCTTGCAATCCCTAAGATTTTGAATGTTTCATAGTACCAATGGTGGCATTATTGTTGGCAAGAGACATTGCTTTGTTGGATAATTAAGTGTTGTCATTAACGTCAACAAGGCAAAGAGACTTCACTCTGGTAGACCAAATAGATTTGGCAACAAGCATCAAGGATTCAGAAGGGTTGTGAGGTTATAGTAATCCTCATGAAGTCAAGTATACAAATAATTCTAGTCTGGAAAGAAGACTTAGGCATTTTGGCTAAGTGTTGGCAGAATACAAAGACTGTAGAACTACAGTATTATGGTTCGCATTAATCTGCAGTTGAAGATCTTGTCTTGCGGTTCTGGTAAGATGTTACTAATCCTTAGATGATCCCAAATCCAAAGTTTCATCTTCTGATCATCTCCGAAAGCATAGTTTCAAAAAGCATAAGTCTGGCTTAGCAGAAAACATTCTTAAATAGGACAAAATGTCAGTTTGATTTGATCCACATTTCTTTGGTAATAGATATTATGCTCTATGGTTCTGAGGATAAGCTTGGGGATTCCTAAAGAATCTTAATTGTGAATTTGAAGAAGTTTTGTTGTCTGCATTGAAAGTTATGATTTGACAGTTGTTCTGAGTCTGTGACAATTAGTTTGTGAAGCTGACCTAATACTGGGATCTGTGTGCAGAAGAATCTAGTGACTGGGATCATATCCTAAGTGAGCTTACAATATGATCCAGCATAGAAGAATGTATTTCAAAGTATTGTCTTGGTCTGGAAAGCATTTTGGTAAATGCTTTAGGCCGACAAGCTACACATTGTATAACTACACATTTCATCCTAGCAGGCTGACCTAACTTGAAGTTTTTAAGTGTTACGGATATATATATGTATGTATGGGATTGAACTTGGTGTTTGATGTGTGTGATGTGAATGTGTGACATGCGAAGTAAGGTGATTTTGTGGAAGCAATATGAGCAGAAGAAGAGAGATCTTGTTCTTATGTAAAGGCAGAGCAGTGAAACATAGCAGTAAGAGATGAAGAGTTTTGAGACAGTATTTTTGCACTTCATTGGAGCTATAACCAATCATGTGTAGACGCAATCTAAGTAGTTCAACTTGGCAGTGAGCCATTCTTCTTTCTTTCTCTAGGTAGTGAGCCTTTCTTGCAGTGAGCATTTCTTTGGGAAGTGAGCCCTAAGGCAGTGAGCCTTCTTGTAATCTGGTATTGTGCTATAATAATATATTGTGAGCTAACACTCATCGCGGTTTTTCCCTTTTTGGGTTTTCCACGTAAAAATCTTGGTGTTCATGTGTTATGTCTTTATGGTTGCTATTCCTATGCTTATTTTGTATTCATATTATTAATTTTGGAAATTGGATTAATAAACTTGTTAAGAAGTGGTTTTGTGGAATACCGATTCACCCCCCTCTTAGTATTCCTTACTATTAACAATTGGTATCATAGCCAAGTTCCTTGGAAGAAGCCTAACAACTTAAGGAAGATCTGGGGTAGTGTAATCATGGTAGCAAGAAGATTTGGTAATTATGAAAGCAACAAATAACTAGAAGCAGCTCTTATTGATCTTGAAAAATCTGAGGCGAAAATCAGGGATCTAAAAGCTAATGTTTAAGAAGCTGATGAATGCATCATAAAGCTAAGAGAGTAAGTTAGAAAGTTTAAGGAGAAAAGCAAGGAGCTAAATGATCAATTAGATGAAGCACATGAAATCCTAAATAGTTTGACATTGGAAGTTGAAAAGAAAGGAGAAATTGAAAGGCATCTGAATCAAGTTGTCAAGGATAAGTTAGAGGAATGTGACAAATTGGGAAAAGAAGTACTACTTCTAAAATTTGATCTGGAAGAAGCTAATAACTATAAATAAAAATTCAAAATAATCTCTACAAAGGTTGAGGAGTTGCTTGATAGTCAGAAACATCTAGATGACAAGCAAGGCTTAGGATTTGAGAAAGGAGAAAGTTCAAAATCAGGTCAAGAAAATTTTTAGTTGAAGCAAAACAAAGGCAACCAATTTAGGAATCAAAGAAGAAGACTTCCGGTTAGACAACCAAATGCTCAAAGGTACCCATCTTTCAATGGCCATTGTTTTAATTGCAAAAAGTTTGGTCATAAATCTGCTCAGTGTAGGAGTAGAATAAATCAGGTCAAAAATCCTATCAAGAGCAACCACAATGGAAGTACAACATGCATATCATTCAAAAAATAAGCAATAAATCATGTCAGAAGAATAACATCCATAATATTGCATTTCATCTACACGTCTGATACATCCATACATTCTGAGTTCACATTATATCCATCTCATATATACAGAAAATTACAAAAAGAGCATGAGCATAATGACATACATGTATAAGTATAAAAATTTATAAATATATTTCAAAACCATCCATGTGCACAAGAGTGAAGCAATATAAAAGACATCAACTATAAACTATGTATAGTCCAAATGTCAATCTTGGTTGTCATCATAAATAAATGCTATATAAAAGATTTGAGTACAGAAGGCTCCATCAAGGGAACCAAAGAGTAAAGTGTGCACACAAGCATGCAAATCTCCCCATGCACGGGACAACAAAAAACTCTAAAAGCAATAAGAAGTAGGTCTCTTAAAGACCTCAAGATTGGATCTAGCTTATAGATCCTTTAGGGTTTTTGCTCACCAGTCTTCTTGTCATTGGCTTTCTATTGATAGCTCATTCATACGATTCCCTCACCATTTGACTCTTTTCCCTTTTTTCTCCCTTTCTCTTCTCTCCTCTTCACTATTGCATGTAAAAATGACCTTGCTTTTCTTCAAGTTTGCTTTGTGTGATATATTTTTTCTTTCGTATTATGTTTTTCTTTTATCATTCTTGTAGGTCATCAAGGTAGAGTGAGATGAAATGGGTAAAAATTGAATAATGCATTAATAGTACATACTCTTGTCCTTGTTTCCCACTTACTTTGAACCAATCATTTATCAACATGCACTTGAGTTAGTTTGTCGATCTTTGTTTTGTAGGCTACAAGAGAGCAATGGGGTCAAACAACAAGGCAGTATCTCTTAACCACGCATCAAAGGTAAGCCTTCTCATTGCTGATTCATTTTTTGCTTCCCAAATTGTCATATTACACATGATTAACCAATTTATTTTGTAGGTCTAGATGTGGGGCAACAAAAAAGTTAAGTCTAGGTAAGTGGAGGTCCCACAATGCCAATCTTTAGGAATAGTACCCACCTTCTATGTAGAGTATCATCCCTGAGGGGGAAAATATGTAAGTGCCCAAAATTCTACAAGCTAGCATGGCAGTCTAATGATGATTCGGTAGGTCCATCTCACGAACCGCGATGTGTGAAATACACTTTCTCTCGATAGTTTATGACATGATGATAGTTCCCTCATTCTTCTTAGCCCCTTATCCATCTTGTTCAACCCTTGGACTAGGTTCTAAAAAATTACATATCTCTAAAATCCTTTTTCCAACCTTTAGCTATAAGGTCTCCTAAGAGACCCTAGGGTCACTTGAGTGACCTGAATTAACTTGTAAGGCCACCTCAGCAACCTTCCCTAGCAAAAGGGGTGACCTAGACCTTGAAAGGGACGATCCTGTCATCTTTTCGTGATGCATGATTGCTTCAATTCCAACCATTTTTCCACCATTTTTTCTTGTGATTGAGAGCTTTCTAGTCTTGATTGAACCTTTACTCCCCCTAACTATTTGTCCTCTCCTCTTAACTCTCAATCAACTTTCCATCCTTCTCCCAATCATCTCCCCTAATTTATGAAACTTCTAGCCTATAAATGCTCCCTTTGCCCTTAGCATTTAGGAGGTTGTCCATTTTTCATTACTTGTTTTAGCAACCTCCATAGCATATCTATGCTCAATATAGGATGTAAGTGCCTTTTCCCAGCTTTTTAGATAGGAGGTTGTCCATTCTTATATTATTTTCTCTAGCGACACCCACAACATATCTATGCTCAGTATAAGGCATAAGTGCACTTTCCCAACTTTCTAGATAGGAGGTTGTTTGAGTGTTCTTTTCTCCAGCAACCCCCACAACATATTTATGCTCAGTACAAAACATTAGTGTATTTTCCTAGCTTAGGTTGTCCACTACTACATTATAGCTATTTCCTTACGTGAAGCTGTCATCTCTTCCTCTTTGATAGGATCATGAACCACCTTTTAGGACTTAAACTATTCTTGCCACTACAACCCCAACTTTAGCATTTGTATGCTCATACAGGACTTCCCATGCCTTTTCAATTTTTTTAAGAAGCTTCAAAGCTTCCCCTACCTTCCAAATAATTTCCAATTTACCCAAATATAGAGCATCCCTACCTTCCCCCTATCATCAAGGAAGAGGAACCCACTATTGCAAAGGAAGAAGAAAAAATTTGGACCTCTTGAGGACTCGGGCCAACATAGATATCACCAAAAAGATTATTCAAAGCTTCATATTTTTACAAGTTCCATTATTCAATTTAGTCTTGTAGAAAAAGATTTTGATTATTTCGTAATTAGAAAATCTCTCTTGCCCAAGAAAAGTAACAATTGCTTGCATTTTCTTGGTTAGATTTAGAAATTTCTTGATTTTATTAGATTCAAATTCAAATTAGTTGTATTGCATTTATTTTCGTATAATAGATCTCACTAGGAAAACACAAAACACAAAAAATAAATCACATTGCATACGTAGGAAAAGTCATTTAAACTACATCCATATAGGGAAATGTTGATTTTTTGTAAATACTTAATTAGATAACACTCAGATTTGGGAACATACAAAAAAACATAGACTAGTTACTTTTGCATGCATATAAATTAAATTGCATTTAGAACATCATCCAAAATTGTAATAACAACAAAAACATAGGAAACATAAGCCCTCGATTGCATCATCAGGAAAACAACAATCAAACAAGTTCAACATTTCAACAAACAAGCATCGAACAAGAAAACAAGTCAAATTCTTCAAGACTAACCCATCCACAAATCCCCTTTGTGACTCCTCACTAGCCATCTCATGCTGATGTGTCCTAGACTTTGAGAGGATTGGGTTGTAATTATCTTGAGAGAAATCAGGTTCAATCAACTATTCCATGAGTCCATAGACCAAGCCCAAGTCCAAGAGCAAGCTTAGATCTTGAGAAAAATAGCTCATAACAGAATAAGAGTTTGCATAGAAAGAATTTTTCAAATACAAGGTCAACTCATAAACTGCTTTCTCACAAACACTAGACAAGAAATAAAAATTATCTAAGAAACCAAAAATGCAAATCACAACTTTCTACAAGAACTAACAACACTCCATCACATTAATATCAACAACAGCTATCAAATCCTCACATAAGGCCATCCATGCCTGAACCTCGTAGTTGCTCATAGGACCCTTCTCCCTTGGAAAGAGGATAGTCTGGAAATCCCTCTCGTGCTTGACTAGTTATTTCCACAAGAGCAGGAGTGACTTGCCCACTCACCAAACACATAATGGCAACATGTGTGACATGTAATCTCTCACCTATGCATAGTAGTGGTTGGTTAGATTTTACTAATCACAGTCCCTAGGAATTAGTGCAAATGGAATCGAGTTAAGATCATGTTTTGTGTCAATGTTTATGCAAAAATCACTTCTTTTACACTAGACATTGCATAAAGGAAAACTAAGCCAAAGTGAGTCCAAAACAAAGGGGAAAGGTGCAAGGTATGCAATTTTTACCATTACATTTTCCTGCACTTTGAATTGCATGTGAACTATCAAGAAGATGCATCTCAAAGTAAAAACACTCATAAAAATGATATAGATATGGATGTCACTTTGGAACATTCTCCTTGCAATGAGTGCTCTGTCTTGAAAACATGTAAAAAAATCAACATAATAAGAATTTTAAAAACGTACACTTTATCTACAACCAGAATAAAAGTAAAAGGATTAGAATCTAAATAGGATACTTCCTAGGACAACAAAAGTAAAAGATACAACTTGAAGTAGTCAAATTAATTTAATACCATCTAAAATGGAAGTGATCTTAAAGTAGTCACTATAACCATACTCATGAAAGGAACATTAGTGACCTTATATTCCCCCTCCAATTTGTCCAATGCAAAGAATGTAATAAATTTGGAGGAAATGAGAAAATATGTGTAAAATAGTGTAAGCCTAGAAAGTCCAATAACCATGTAAGAATATATCATCATGGTGATCCATTTCATCTCTACATGTATGCTTATGTGCCATGTCACTAGCTAGATGCCTGTGTACCTGATGAAAACCTACATTTTTAGATTGGTTGTACAAAGGAAAAGGATGTGTAAATTTGTAAATTTTAATTAGGAGAACCAAAATGATTGCCCTTGTGATTCCTTCAACATGTATCATATAATTATCAATCAAGTATTATACCTTATTTTTAATGGCATGTAACTTTGTATATTATACTCATTGACTATTATAATTACAAAAAATGCATGTTCATTATATCCTTTAGAGAACCCTCTAGATGGATCCAATGAATGGATAAGAGGAAGAGTAATCAAATTGTAATTATGAAGTTTGAAGCACATGATCCAATTGCTCACTCGAATTTGTAAACTTTCTAGCAATTTGAGGCATAAAAAATATAATTAGAAGTAGCAATGACATGATGGGTACTATGCTAATTTTCTTTCTTATCACTAACTTTTGAAAAGCATTTTATTTTTTAAATTTGATCAGATAGGGAGGCATGGAAGGCACATGAGAGGACCCATATTTTAATTCACTATTAACTAGTAATTTCAATCCACATTCTTAACATGAGGACACACATCCATAAAAGAAGCATAGTTATTCAAGTACACATTGTCCATAATTGGTGATAACACTGCCTTGACAAAAATTCTTTGTACCTTATTATAAGGGAGGTGATATTTCAATAGCACATAATGATTAAAATCTAGTCACCTAATCATTAATTCGTTCATTGTATCTTTGTGCACACTAAACAAATCAGAAGTTGTGGTCTTCAAAATCATATTCACACAAAAGTGACTAAGAAAAGTTGTGGTTAACTAATCAAAAGAATGAATGGACCCAGAATTCAAAGAGTAAAACCACTAAATAGCATAGTCACTCAAAATGTGGAAAAAAATTAGCCTACACCTTATCATCATAACCATAATCTAAACATGTAGCATGAAAAGCTCGTAAATGGGTATCAAGGTCACCTTTATTGTTATACAACTCAAAATGAGGTGGAACAAAACCAACTAGTAATAAATGTCACAATCTCAAATGCAAGAGGAGTGAGATGAGTATAATTAATAGTATCTTTTCCACTAGACTTGGTATGTATAGGAGACAAGTGATGGAGTATAAAGAGGATGTACAATAAAGGGTAAGGATGTGACATTGTGAGGGGAAGCAACATTATAAGGAATAGAGGAAGGTGGAGCAGTAAGAGGAAGGAAGAAAGGAATGGGACTATTGGGATAAAAAGTAGGTGGGAGACTACTAGAATGTGTGAAAGAGATGGCATGTGAGTGGGAAAAAGGTTACACATAACACGAGGAAGGAACGTGAGGAACCTTGGAGATGAGAGGGGTGAAAAATGGAAGAGGGTGGATAGGAGGAGAAGATGCAATATTTAAAGAACTAGAAAATTTCATTTTAGTGTTAATAACTCAAAGAATCTTGGGATCAAATGGTGACAATTAACAAATTATGAATATTTTCAGCCAATTGTGTGGAAGTAGCATTAGCAAGGTCATGCAAACTTGATTTAGTAATAGAAAGATCTTGCTTATTCACATATGTATCATGATAGAAATTAGATTATTAATTATGATTAGCATCCATGGAACTAATAGGAATATCTTGACAGCTAAATGAGAGGCCATAGTAGGATTAAACAAGAACTTCTCAAAGAGATTATAATTACGATCACATAAACACAACACAATAAACCATAAATGTTAAAAGGTGATTAACCAAAGTTAAGGGGTTGATATAATCTTAAAAAATTAAGTCCCAAATTTGAAAATAAAAAAAAAATCAGAAGACAAACCCTAAGGGGTGTAAGAGCGGATGAATTCACCAAATTGAAAAGGAAAATACATAGCCTTTTCAAATAGGGTCATAGGGTAAATCAATTAAATAGAAATAATCAATAAATACCCTAGGATAATTCCAAAATAAATGCACAAAAATAAACATAAATTAAATAATAAAACAAAGGTATTTAGCTAGAATCCAAATGATGAAGTATGTAGTGGAATGTTTTGAAATGATTTGTCAATGTGCAAAAAGCTTAGGGCTTATCAAATGAATGCCTTGGAATTTAGAAAAATAATTGTTTATTTGTTTATCTAGTTCACTTTCATAGTTGCTAAAATGTGACTACATATCAAAACCTTGATTGTAGATCTAATCTTGATGTGTGAATTTGAACTTCCCTAAAGCAATATGAATTTAGAAAAATAATTGTTTATTTGTTTATCTAATTCACTTTCATAGTTGCAAACATGATCTATGTGACTACATATCCAAACCTTGAGTGTAGATCTAACCTTGATGTGTGAATTTGAACTTCCCTAAAACAATATGCTTGCCTCAACATTTATAATTTGTAATCACTTAGGGTAGGTCCCCATGCGGTTGTTTAGTTTATTTTGGCAAGCAACCACTAAACAATTTAAGGAGTTATTTGTGGAGCTATTGGTTCCATGAATTTTTTTTTTTTGTTTATTTTAAGCAATTATCTTTAATTGTAGTTTTTTACTAAAAAAATAAATTATCAATAAAGTTATTTATTAATAGAGAAAATTTAGGGGATAAAATTTATAAGAAAATGATAAACAAGAGGGAAGCAATTATATGCAACCACATGGCATATTTTTCGTTATTCAATTGCTGCTGCATAATTTCAGCCCTCCTTTTTCCAAAGCTTATTTTCAATCACTATTATGTAGTTGCTCCACTATAATAGGGAAATATTCTAAATTATCATTTGTGCATAATTTAATATTTACATGGGGCCGCCTGTGCTGCTCAAATTTAACCACTAAATTCATTTATGCAGCCACATGGGGACATGGGGTTACTAACAATATTTAGGAACACCTTTGAGTTTGCTAGGTAGGGGGGATTCTCCCTTGGTCAAACCCCTAGGATATCTATTTTAGAGTTTTTGGCAATGATTGAAAACAAAATGCAATCATATGAACAAATGCTTAGATGTTTATGTAAGTAAATATTGATGCTCTTGTAATAAATGCTATGGATGTGTCTTGAATGCTCTCTTAATTTTTCAAATGTTCATATATGTAAAATGGAATTAGGGTTAGTCCTTAAATACAACTCTAAAGAGTGCAATTGAAATGTTTCACACTTCACATGGGCACATAATAGTCACTTAGGAAGACATTGGTTCATGCCCAATTTTGAATTTGAATTTTGAATTGGCTAAGGTCATTATGACAAATCACAAAACTAAACTAGTTCAATTCTATTATTACCAATCTAAACCTAGGGTGGTGGATGGATAAGTAAAGAATCAAAACCTACACTAAAAATAATATAGATGGAATTGAATTAAGCTTAAGTTATGTGTGAACTTTTATACAGCAACTCTCACACCCATACACTAGAAAGTGAGCCAAAAACAAAACAAAAGGGAAAAGTGCAAGATATGCAATTTTCCCCATTACAACATTACAAAAATTTAATAAGAGTGAAAAATTAAGCAATGTGAATGGTTTAATAAGAGTGAAAAATTAAGCAATGTGAATGGTCGAATAGAGAAGAAACAATAGGAATATTACCTAGGCAGGGACATTAACATTAAGAATAGGAATTGTGATCAACTACAAAGCTCTCGGAAAAAGAATATTAATGCTAAGTTCTTACATTTTGTTTTTAACGATGTTCTAAATTGATTAAGAGCTAATAAAAATTTGATAGCTCGGTTGATTAAGAAAATTCGAAGTAACTACCACTTTCAAATCATCCTCGAAAGAATTGCACCAATATTTTGCGTATGAATTTCTCGCAGTTGTTACTAATACTATTATGTGATGGATTTGTCGTTGTACGTTTGTTTTAAATTTATACACTAAATAATCATTTTGTTTAAAACATACGTTTGCCGCTTTATTTAACAAATATTTAAGTATGAAGAAAAATTAAATCTAAGTGATACAGTAAATAACTAGACATAGTCCTTCTCAAAATATATATATATATATATATACATAGGCCGTAAGCAAAAACCTTGAAAACAACTCCCATCCAAATCTTACAGGCCATGTTTTCAAGGTCAGAAAAGGATAATTGACTATCTAGTCCCTGAGATCTCTTGGTTCAACATAGCTGTAAAACATCCTTGTTAAGCTGATTGACACATTCAATTATATAGTCGTTACTTGCATGTTACTTTGAATTTAAACATTCCAATAGATACTCTTAGGGATCTTTAGCCTCTCTAAAGCTGCCTATTGCTACTAGTTAAAGCTAATGTTTTAAAAAGCTTATGATAACAGCACCACACGGAGAAGAGAGCTTTATAGGTTGATTTTATTGAGGAGTAACAGGAAATATTATTTCCACTGAAGAATGAACATCTTTCTTTCTTTGTGAACTATTCACCAGAACTGTAATTAAAAATTTGACTAAGTAGATAAAAATCTCTCTAAATTATGGGATTAAATATTAAGTGTTAAGCTATTTGTGCATTGTTCAGTACCAAATCATTCCCAAAATCATGATAAATTTGTTCACACTTTTACGTTGTACCATTCTCTCTTAACATGGATCTAATACGCCCCAAAAAATATCTAAAACACTCGAGGTGTCAATCCCAATGTTCTTATATGTTCACACTTTGGTGGTAATGCATCTTCAAATCATTTGGATGGCCCTCAGCAGACCATATATCAGATTCATCTTAAAGATTATTTGTACTAATCAAAATTTTCCTAGATCCATTCATACAGTCCCCAGAGACAATTGGCTTGTAGTTACTTAACTTTTGGCGTCTTTAATGTGCTGGATTTTTTAAAAAACTTAATTTATACCATCAGATGCAAGTGTTATGATTCTTTTTATTACTATTATTTATGACATGCTTGATGGTCATGGCATGTGTACTTTAGTAGTGTCGTGCACCTAAAAACAATATAGCATAAATAAAGAAAATTCCCCTATGCCAAATACTTGCATAAATAAAGAAAATTCCCCTATGCCAAATACTTGCATAAGGGTTCCCGATGCACCAAACTGGTCACTTGGCATTAGTTTTACCTCTACCTTCTTATAACAATTGTTGGCAATATCCATCATCCATCCAACCATATCCCCACACGCACCGACAGTCCAAGTTGATGCGTGGTTGTAAAATGTGCTACTAGGCGCAAAACATCGATACTAGTGTTCTCTCGTGAATATTGTTGACAAGAAGTAATCAAACTATATCTTCATAGTTGATAGAACAAATCTGTAATATGTTTTCAGTGCAGTACGTAGGTATTAATATGCAATCAAAATCCTCAACAAGAAATATACCACTCTTTAAGGCAAGACAAAATATTTATCTTCCAGTCAATAAATAATGAATTATGGGCAACATTTCATGTATACCAACAGGCCTTTGAGTAATGTAACTCATGCTAACCCCACATCCAGCACCAAGGTTATATTCTGGTCCATTCAAAAGGGAGTGGCAATTTCACATTATTATTTGGCTTCATTTCAAATTAATCACACTAACAATAAACAATAGACCAAACAAAATCATGGCTCAGGAGACAATATTTTTTAAGTTCACAAGCATTAAAAATTGACCGCATTCATTATAAGCATTTGACAACCCCAGATTTTCCAAAAAGCCAGCATTCAAACTAGATATGCATTACTGTATATCATTTTTTTTGTATGCTGGTGGCACAAAAGTGGCATTCAAAACATTCGACATGGACGATAAAGAGAGCATATATCTGTGTTGCAAAGAAAATTTGGGGAGCAGTTTCAAATTGATAACAGAACATTCCTGATTGGGAGCAAGTAATTCAAGCAAATTAATGGATACAATACAAAAATATAGCTCCCCTGGTCCATGTGCGACTACAAGTCAACAACATCAATCTTTGCACTTAAATTGTAGTCAAACTGCAAGTAGTTTTTTAAGTTTTTACTGATCCCATTGATAATCTCCTAATAGATCTCCAATTGCTTAGATCTCGATGTTTGACAGAAGGCATGGACCTTTAATAGATCATTCACATGGCATCTCATATTCCAACAAATGTTCTGATTTCCAGTTTTACACGTGAGTCAAGAATTCTAGGGTCCAATAAGAACAGTGGTTTTCAAATTAGATTGCAGCCGCTGCTTGTCATCCACCACACGTTCTTCTCTTTCATGCAGGGACATACACCAAACATGCTCGTAGTCTATCCCAATTAGGCCTTATCTACTGCCTCGGGGCCTTTTAAATGTTGTGTCATTGCACAGCACTGGTATCTCCTGTAAATGTTCTACTCTGGTATCTCCTGCCACTCTCCCATCACGAACTGGCACATAGAGTTGCCTCACATTGCGTTGCAAACCATTTTGAAGTAGGACATTCTCTGATCCTTGAGTGGTCCTGTTTTCTGGGCTGATACCAGGGCCTGACCTTGTTGTATAAGTGTTTCCTTTATCATCATATATTTCTGTATCTGTCCCTTTCTGAAAAGTCACATTCTGCTCATCCAAGTAGGATGTACTGCTTACAATGTTTGGAGACAGCCTATGTTGATCATGGTCGCTTGACGTCCTTGTGCCTGAAAAGCCTCCCCGTTGACCATTCTGTCTTGCTATTCTGTTTATTGTGGGTGAAGGACCTCCACTAATGTCTGAAACAGTCATCATCCGTGAATGAAAGTTCTGATTTTCTTTTTTCATTGGAGACTCGACATTCAGTCCTCCATCATAAGATAGCATACATGCAATAGCAAAAACTGATTCTCCAAGAATAGGAGGCAAAGTCTCACGGGGATGCTTGATCTGACAAAGATAAATTACATTAGGTGAGATACTTAAACAATTTTACAAGTCCAATTCTGAGGCTCTGTTACTGCTTTTAAAAACCAATCATAAAATCACAAGCAGTCTGTCTACATATGGATTAACAATTGCCGATACATACTAAGCATAACAAGCACAAACATACAGTGGTTGCATCTGAAAAACATGTTCCAGTTATTACAAATGAAATAAAGAGAAATATACCACATCTACCCCACTCCACGGTCTCATAAGGAACGCCTACCAATGTAAAGGAAATTTTCAAAAGAATGAAATCATACTTTGAATGACACTGCAGCTGAAAGCCTCTCTCTTAAGCAATAAAGTTGAGCTGCATCCAGTGATGTTGCTTCAAATCTAAACAATCGATCTATAACCACCATAACTCGCTTATCAGGTGATGACATGATCTTGTGGTGTTGCTTTAAAGCAGGAAGTGGTTTAAGAGTCACATCTTCCTCCTCACTGTCAATTACTTCATCATCTTCCTCGTCATCATCCATTTCTTTATCAGGATAACAAGGTGCAACCACCATTTCTGTAGCAAGGAGGAGTAATGGATAGGGTTTAACAAGAGTACAATTTTTTATGTACACCTGTGACTCCCCACGTGTTACCTCATCAAATACCAGCAAAGGACTTTTCAGTGAACCATTTGATTGTTTATTATAATGTACCAATCTGAAATTTGATGAGTGTGGATGAATCCGGACCTTTTCACCTCTGGTAGTCTGCACTACAGCTTTCTGACCTGTTGGAAGTGGTGGTAACAACGTTCCAACCATTGGATACAAGCCAGCCACTATAACTGCACGTATAATACCAGTGTGTTGAGCATTCAAGCTGCAGGAATGTTCGTCCCAGGGGATAAATCCTTTTTTGGCAAGCTCTCTGCGCAACTGTTTACGCATACCATCTAACATGAACATTAATGATTGAGAAACATAGTAGTTTTTACAGAACTCAGCTTGTTGTTCCTTATTCTTTGCTTTTTTCCAGTGATCAAATGCTGCAATCGCTGCCAAATGGTCACTATAACCACCATACATTGTTATTAGATCCATCTTTGCTGCAAAGGCTCGTTTTTTCTCATGCGGTGCCATGGGTAAAACAAAAGGCTCTCTGTAGCTTGCTACACTGGCCATTGTCAAAGCAGGATCAAGGCAGTTCATCAATACTGCAAATAGAAGCATCTTGCTTGTTGACGGATGAACTGGCAAAGAACCCAACTGCTTTCCTAGTTCTGTAAGTTTCTCATCATGTGTTAAAGCCCCAATATCTTGAAGCACTGTGATAGCATTACGAACAGCAAGATCGACTGGTGGATCAATAGCCTTACTTATAAAATCACTTATGTTACAATATGGATTTTGTAGCTTCACCTGAATCATTTAGAATAAAGTCAAACACCAATAAACATTCTACAGGAAATATTGTGAATAGAAAATTGAAAAGATCTTATCTTCATAATAGCAAATCAGATGAATATATTTAAGTTGGATAAGAATCTACAATTTACCTGCAAACACAGCTCCTCAAGAGGAGTCCTCTTAATCTCAGGAACCTGATAGTCAGGCAACGCTGCAGCACGGACTTTTGAGAAGAGATGATAACAAACCCCTGTTTGGCACCGCCCAGCTCGTCCTTCTCGTTGTCTTGCACTTGCCTTAGATACCCAAGCCGTCTGCAGAGTAGATACATTAGTATAAGGATCATAGCTTTTCTCTTTCATTCGACCGCTGTCAATTACATAGACAATATCGTCAATAGTTATTGCAGTTTCAGCAATGTTTGTGGAGAGAACAATCTTTCGAACACCACTAGGTGGGCGTTTGAACACTTTTTTCTGCTCCACAGCAGGAACCATAGAGTGCAGTGGCATAATTAGGTACTTTGCACTGTCCCTGAACATGGGAGATGCTTGCAAGCGCTCTCTACAACGAGATATATCCTCCCATCCTGGTAAGAATACCAGTATAGCTCCTTGTTCTGACACAGAATTGGTCACAGAAGGGTCCACACATATCTTTCTTAACAACTTTTCAATAAGTCCAACATCCACCTCATCCACATCAACACTGGCCATATATGTTTTTAGCAGCTTTGCTTCCTCAGTGGTTGATTGTAAATGAGATTTCTCCTCCATGTGTTTCGAGATGAGTTCTGCAGCTTCATCTTGATGCTGCCTCTGAGCCCATTCTAAAGCCGTACTTCCATCTTGTGCCTGTAGAAAACAGTCAGCACCAAAGGAGAGCAACAGAGAAACATCATCCACTCTACCTTTGCCAGCAGTGACCATTAGTGCTGTTGCTTGAGTTAAGGAATGTTGATAATTACAAAGTTCAGGAGTTGGACTTCCTGCAATTATATCCATTAGCAAATTAAAATCGTCCTCTAACCAGGCTAAACTGATAGCCTCATCCAGTGCATTTCTGTCTTCTTCAGTCAGTGATGAACTGTTCTCACTTAAAAAATTCTTATTATTATCCTTATTTACAGGTTTTCCATCCTTCCTGAATTCTACGAGAGTAAGTACATCCTCCAAATAATACGAATGGACCTAAAAATAACACAAAAATGTCAGGTTCATAATGTAAAGATATATCCAATCTTATTCCAGGTATAAAATCACAATACTTACAGGATGGAACAGTTATGAGAATGAAAGGCCTACCGGATAAGTGAATCCAGGAATGCAAATGATTGGACAGTTATTAAAATATTTTGAAAACTTTTCCGCATCAAGAGTGGCACTCATTAATATCTGTTCATAATGAAGATATATTTTCATGCAAATGAATTTTCTTCCTTCGCTTTTGTTAATCAATAAGAATGTAAAAAATTATCAACAAAAAAGAAAACTCAATAGAAATGAAAGGTTTCCACAATTAAACAATCGAATAATGAAGGCAATAGAAGCTAACCAAGCGTAAATCTGGCCGAGAATGTAGTAAATCTCTGCATCCAAATTTTAGAAAGAAGAATTAGTTACCAGTATGAATAAAACTAATTATAAACTACAAATGCATGGTGACATATTACCTCAGTATAACTAGCATAAAATCACAAGAACGATCCCGCTCATGGATTTCATCCTGTATAATTGATATGAGAACCAAAATCTAGATGAGTTTTCTATACATGTTGGCAGTTTTGAAAAAAAAATATACACAAATATACTAACGGAACGACATTACTTCGCAAGAGACAGACGAGGTAATCTTTGAACTGGACCTTATACCATCTTATTATAAACTAACAAATAATCCCTTGAACCTGAAAGGCCAATTTCATATGAGCTTTTGAAATATATGTAAAACCCAGTTTGTAATGTATGAACTGGAATCAAACAGTTTTAACATTTGGGGCTATCATCAGTCTTTTTAAGAGATGCTTTAGGCAATCCTGCATTATTGTTGTTATAAGCTGTACATTTGAATAGCACTGAACTACTTTTGGCCACATGTGGACATTAATAAAATCATTTTTTCTTTGTTTTTTCCTAAAACAAAGATGCTGGAGTATATTGTGAGTGATATTTGTTTGTTGTCTCAAACCTTATTCTTGGAGATTTGGCTCATGTGATGCACTGGGCTACCTGAGGCGGAGGTTTACAAACTCTCTCATCTAGCATGGCATTGTTGGTCAATTAGGTTCATCGGTCTGACCTAGTAAGGGTATATATGTGATGGACTAGTTTTTGACTTTCATAGTATTTTAAACTCGTAAAGGGGTTGTTAGCTCCAAAAACAACACCATTCTATTTTCTTGAGATCTACCTCAAACAATCCAAAAGAGACTTTAGGGAGCGTGAGAACCAAAATCATTTAGATCAAGAAGAATGGACCCATTATATGGTCCAAGGGAAGCAAAATGGTTTTGTGGAAGGCAAGTTTTGCTCAAAAGCTAATGTGAAAACAAAGTCAGAAGCACATGAATCAGTCATTGTTCTAACAGAACTGTTGACTTTTCAATCAGTAAGCAAAGCATTATTATCATCTTTCCTGACATGATCTACAATAAGTTGTAGCAAAAACTTATAACACCTTTGTAGATTTGTAAGCATCAGTGTCCTATTTATTTCCATCTGGCACACATAAGAAGCCTAGGCAAGCATTATCACACCAAGTTAACTGTTATTCACAAAGCCATAAAGCTTCAAGTTCTAAAAGATACACCACATATATTGTGCATTTCTGTCCAAACTCCAAAAATTTTAAAATTGCAACAATTCTTCAAGATTTTCCACCAGTGAAGAAATGTTGTTTCACATGTGCAGCAGCAGGGAGAAAGAACTCCAGCCTTTAACCCTCTCAGAATCTTAAGTAGTGCATAAAACACATTATGACAAGTCAATAAGACAAACACAAGATTCTTGACTATTCAAAATTTGCATTAGCAACTAAAGCAACTGGAACACAGACTTACACAAACTAAGTCGCCAGGATGTGTGTTAAAATCAAAATGTCAGTATTCGATTGAGGAACCTGGAAATTTGAAAGCATAAGAGGCAAATGTTCTGAGAATGGAAAAGGAAGAAGCTAAGCAAGAGCCATCTCAGTGGACACGAAATTATTTTGTTGCACTATAAAAATATCCTTTAACTTGAACCGACATGTGTGCCAAGAATTTTCATTGTGGTTTTCTCTACTTCATTTTCAGGTGGAAACCATGAAACAGAATATTTACAAAAATATTCCCAAAAATGGAAATGTACACCATTCAAGACAATTATGAATTCTACAATTAATACTTAGTTTTACATACGCTGTGCAGGCCAAAGATAAACATACTTGATAATTTCTGCAGAAAATGGAGAGTGCCAAAGGAAAAGGAAAAAAATGAACTAGGAAATAAGTTATGCCCCAGAAATTTAGTTTACTTTAATATATTCCTTTTAACTCAATGTCTAAACAGAATTGATTTGCTAAACCTATCCAGAGCAACAAAAATACATGCTCTAGCACTTTAGAGCTATGTTTCCAGTTTGGGTTCAGGGTTTGCACTCAGCGTTCACCTAATTTTAACCCAAGTTTGGTATAGCTGGGTTCAGCCGAATCAAGAACACAGCTGATAGTAATACTTTGTAGGGTGAGCTAAGGTTACTTAGGTTTTTTATGCACCATTTTGCTATTTTTATCAAATCTTTCTTCTTCTTTTTTACGTTTGAACAGGGTATGTGGGGACAGGTTTCAGAGATGGCAAATTTCTCCCAAATTTTGGGGGTGGCAGGGGACAGTGGGGTACAGCCATGCAAATAATATATAATATTTGAAAATTACTTATAAAAATACTAAATAGTAAAAGAAATTGCAATTTACCATTAACAATAAATAATTGAAAATATATTAACAATAAATTAATATATAAATATTAAATAAATTAACAATAACTAAATAATGTATAAATATTAAACAATAAAATGAATTATTAAATAAATTAATATATATAAATATACTTAGTGTCAATTTTATATTATAAGCCAACTTGGGCCAAAAGATGTCACTCCCAAAATCTTCCCATACTCCTAAAACTTTCTACTCTCCTACCTACGAATCTGTTTGTCCACTCTTGGCACATGGGCTAAAGAACCAATTTCAAAAAGTTGGGAATGGTGGATCAAGCATTGAGGTTTAGCATGCAGGGAAGACAGTCATAACTTCCAGTGACAGTGTTTTGGCTTCAAGCAATAAGGGCCCTAATTCATCCACTTCTATAGCAATGGCTTTACCTGCATCATCTATGTCTGAATTGAACAGACATATCTTAGACAGTACTAAGGTTTGCAATCCATCCTACACTGCCAAAATAGATCTGATGGGTGGTTCTTCCAACCATTCTTCTAGGGTTTTCAAGGACTACAAGGAGGTTCCAAACTTAACAAAATCGGTGCCCACAAACGGTGAGAATTCAACTCAAAGCAAATTCAAACTAACTTTTGGGGGATGAGGTGGCTGTGACAAAATAGTGGCTAAAGCAAGTTACTTAAATCTGCAAATTTCAAAACCCAGCTTGGCAAAGCTTCATGAATGGTTGACTCTTTGGAAGCCATTGGTGAAAGAGGGACAGGTATATTGGAAGGGCGAGCATTTCGAGAGGTTTGGTATATCAGTCTAGTGGTATAAAGAAAAGAAAACCTATTGGAGTGATAAGGAACCAATCCATCACCCATTGACAGCAAAATGCATTCAGTCACATCAATTCTCGATACAACATCAACCAAGGACACCTGCTTAGAATGTTCGAGGCCAGTTGAGAATACTCTAATCTTCAACGACTTGTGGTTTGATATTTGTGATGGACACACAGAACTAGCTGAACCAACAGCAAATGCAGAAAAACAAATCTAGAGACATAAAAATTCTAAGGCATTGACCTTGATAAGGGCCTCAGTTGATGGAGAAGTCTTATGTCACATGCATGAATGCAACACACCATGGGAAGCACTAAACAAGTTAAAGAATTTGTATGTTACTCATTCAAAATTGGAATTCATACAATTGCAATTGAAGCCTCAAACTTGAGTTGAAAAGTGGTAATTAGTCTAGCTTCAAAAATTTAAGCAATCAAGCATGATGTTGAAGTTGTTAGTGTTGAGATTGGTATATATATGACTGTCTTCATAAAAGCTCTCCTTCCCACATACTAAACCTATTTGGAGTCATTACAAGCAAGTAATCAACTGAAGCCACTCACTTTTGATTAGTTGGTTAAAAGATGGCTGAAAAAGAAAAGAACTTTGGAGAAAAGATTGAAACCACAGGAGAGAATATTTGCCATACTCGTCAAAAAAGCAATTCTTCCAATAAAGTTTCATCTTCCAAGAGTGAAAGAAATGATAGAGGGCAAGGAGGAAATAGAGGACAAGGAGGTAAAACTGGTAGAAACAATGGTCAACACCATGAAAAGCAAAATGATAGTCAAAACTTGTTTTACAAACGATGTGGTAGAAAACAAGTCATGAGGCTCACAAATGCAAAACATCATGGGATAAAATTGAGGCCTATCAAAAACAAAAGGAAGCAAATAAGGGAAAGGAGAAAATCTCAAATTTAGATTCAGCTCAGTTTGCAAGAGAATGCGTGTTTTCCATATCAAATGATGTCAATATACTTCAGTAAATTCAACTTGGTATGATGCTTGAGTCCTAGATACTAATGCCACACAACACAACTTTCCGAAGGGCCTTCTTTGAGGAGTTTCATGAAGAAAGATGGGGTCCTGCATATCTAGCAGATAGAACCAGTCTACAACCTGAAGGAAAAGGGACAATTCAACTCAAATCACCAAGACTTTCAAATTTCATTCACCAAATGCCCTATACCTTCCTCAACTAAAACAAAATTTGTTGTCCCTAGTGCTCATTCGACAACAAGGCCACTGCATTTTGTTGGATGATGGAGAGGTAATAATCAAAAGAAAATATGGTAATACAATTGTCTTGACTAGATTTGACAAAGGAAAGTTGTTGAAACTCAAAGGTAAGCCTTCAATTTCAAGAAACTGTACTTACCTCATTGAAGGAGGAATGTCAACAAGTCTTTTATGGCATGCAAGATTTATACATACCAACTATGACAACATTCAAACAATACAAAAGAATGGTGTTGTAGGTTTGTCGACTCTGCCCAAAACAATTGAAAAACGTGTAGCATGCATCATAGCTAGACAACAAAGAGATGCATTTCAAAAATCAAACTGGAGAGGTAAAAGGAAATTGCAGTTGATTCGCTATGATTTGTGTGGTCCACTTCCAGTTCCTTCTACTGGTGATAATAAGTAATGTTATTCATTGATGACTATAGCAAAATGACCGGATCTATTTTTTAAAGTAAAAATGAGGAACTTTAGAAACTTTTCAAAAATTTCGCACAATGGTTGAAAATGATGCACAATCCCATATTGGCACATTGAGGACTAATAATGGTCATGAATTCATGTCAAAGGTGTTTGAAGACTACCTCAAAAAAATGGGATCAAGTATCATCTCATGATATCTCACACTCCTCAACAAAACGGAGTAGTTGAAAGGATGAACAAAACTATGATGAGTATGGTTCGATAAATGTTGTTTTCTAAAGGAGAATAGACTACATTTCTAGGTAGAAGCAACTCAAATAGCAATCTATCTCTTCAAAAGATCACCTTCAGCAACTCTTCAAATAAAGACTCCATATGAAATTTGGTGTGGTCATCTTCCGTCAGTGAAATATCTTCAAGTTTTTGGATCCACTTGCTATGCATTGATTCCCAAGGAGAAAAGGAACAAGTTGGAACACAAGAGTTAAAAATCCATCCTTTTGGGATATTCAGAATCCTCAAAGGCCTACAGATCGTTTTCTCATTGCAAGAGATGTTTTCTTTGAATACACAAAGGACACAACCAGCATTGATCGACAATTGAGTCAACTTGAAAAATTTGCAATAATTGATGTTTTCAAGGAGAATGATATGAAGATTCCAAACATTAAGGGGGGAACATATAGTTTGGAATCTATTGAATCTGTTTTGCCTCCAGTAATTGAAAAAGAAGCTACCCCTAAGGAAGAAATTGAAACTACATCAGAAGATGAAAACATGTTACTCAAGCAACTACCAGAAGATTAAGGAGCTTCAAATCAAGAAAATGAGGCACCATTTGTTCCACAAGTAATACACAAAAAAAAAAGATGCCAAAATGAGCCACACAAACATTAAAAGATGTCAGACCTGATGAAGTTGGGAAAACATGCACTAGAAATGCATATAAAGCTAGACAACAAGAAGAAAAGTCCCTAGAAGAGATTCAAGATAAGCTAGTAAAAGCATACCTCGGAAGGGCATTCAAAAGAAGAACTCAATATTGCCTTTGATTCATAACCAATTTCCTTCAAACAAGCTAAAAAGCTTGATGCGTGAAGAAAGGCAATGAAAATTGAATGACGCCTTGTTCAAGAATCGCACTTAGGAGTTGTTTGATCCTCCCACTCAATTTGTAATATCCCCTTACAAAAATTGTGATAATCACAGTGTAAACAATTTGATTTCCTTGATTCCACTTGAATTTTTAAGCAACTCAGTTAAACAAAAAAAATGATCACAGAGATTAATATTAACAGATGATATTACTCAACATTAGAACTGATACACAAGTTGGTTTTCATTCACCAGTTTCAGAAAAGTCTTCTGGACAATATTGAATCACAATGAAAGTTTCAACATAACTAGTTCTGAAAGTTACAACTCAGACTAGAAACCCGACCCCTGGAACTGGCAGCCATCTAACTCAAATCTGTATAAGGGCACGAAACTCCTCAGATTAGTACACTTCTTGTGCCCGGATAATATGAGGGGTTGATCCCTCTGGCAAGCACAATCACAAGATTCTGCATCCAATAACTATGTGCGTTGTATCCCACTCCAAAAGAATTCGTAAAAGGGAAAATGCAGATGTTACAGGATCAACTAGTTGGGGGCAATTTGGTGTCGGAGACAAAATAAAGGTTATCGACCTGCTCCAGATGCTCCAACAAGAACCGCTTATGGTAGCAGGATTGTAATTGTTGTATGTGCAAAAAGATACTATCTCCCAAATCACCCTTCTATGTTGCCTGAAAACTAGCGAGCTAATAATAGTGTGTCCAGCAACTAGCACCACCCTTCTCGCCTTGTCTATATAGATGATGGTTCTTATCGCATCTTAAGCTCACTCCAATACAGTCGGTGTACGGTTAGCTACAGATCTCAGACCTTGCCCATCCAAAGATGTGATAATTTCTTGGTTCGCTGCCCAAATGGCTCGATCCTTCAATGATATGCAGATCTGAAAGATCAATGTTAAGTAGATTAAGCCCAGTGTGAATTCCTGAGGTGAAATCCATGCAATGGAAAAGCAAGGGTTTCGTCCCACCTTCCAGCTCTTTAAGGTTTTTGTCCCAAGAGCAATCAACAAGCTTAAAGAACTCAAACTCAAATAGATTAATCAAAATTGAAATCGCATACCATTCACAAAAGATTCAAAGAAAGATACTTCCTTTATACCTGCTTCAAAGGAGCGCTTAGACCCAAAATGGTCGGCGCCAATATTCAAAATTTTAAATCTGTATTAATTTTTTTTTTTGCTTAATAAGTGCTACCATAGGGGGTAGCTCCCTTTATATTATATCGAAAATTCTTACAAAAACCTGCCTATATGGCAGTATGAGCTTACAAATATTCAAAAAAGGCCAGCTTTTAGGCCTTGTCATGCCAGAGCACACACGGGCCTTTAGCCAACTCAGCAGCCCTCTCCACTTGGGCAGGTGATAAGAGATCACCATAATTGCTCACAAAATTGGAGAAAGTCTCCATGTTGTTGCGTTGGATGCCTTCCCAGAATAGAGCCACGGCTTCGGCTGAGACTGTCAGAGTTCTTGCTTTCTTGTTGACTGTTGTAGCGTCAAATACTCCTTTGATCAGACCCCAAGTTGGGCGCTTGTTGAAGGCTAAGATAGCCACTATGGCGGCCTCCCTCATGTCCTCATTCACGTAGGCATTCGCCATTATCTTCCCCTAGGCCTTCCTGCCCATAATAAGGACGCAAGTAGCCAAAAATTCCTCATACATGGTGTTGTTGTGGATATCACCTTCTGGCAAACTGCCTTCTCCGATCACCTTGAGGATGGCTTCGGCTATGTGGTCTACAAACGCCACAAACAAGCGTTTAACCTGCTCTATCCTCGTTTCCTCTGGCGGCCTCTCCAGGTTGCCTTAATCCCCCTGGCCTTCTTCCGCTAGCGCATCCTCATTCCCTGAGTCTGTTGAGTTTTCTGATATCGGTTCCTCTCTCTGCTGGCAGATGCAATCGCAGTCGATCTCCATGGTGGCCGATGATGAGAGATTTTTCCTTTGGTCTCCATACATAACGCTGAGCAAGGATCCTTTAGGTACGCCGCCACTGCTAGTTTTAGATCGCCCAAATCTCTGATGTTCTGGGCATCTAGGCAATGGTTATTTCAATAGTCATTCCAATGGCAAGTCTGGCCAAGGCTCACATGACTCGGCTACGACTATCTCCTCCTGGTGTACGCACACCCAATTTGCAAGATAATCGGCAGCCTTATTCCCTTCTTGATAGGTGTGGGATACCTAAGTATTCCCTAATTCGTCCGAACATTCCCAAATTGCTTCCGCTATGAATTTCAGTTTCTAGTTCAAGATGCTCCTGGTTATTGTGGCATTAATACATATCAAGGAGTCACCCACTATGTCCAAATCTACTAGGTTGTGTTCTTTGCAGAGTCTTGGACCAAATAGGAGTGCAAAAAATTCAGCTTCGTTGTTGGTGCCAGGTGGCAGTTTCTTCAAGAGTGCCTAAATTATGTCTCCCTGAGAATTTCAAATAATGACCCCAGCTCCAGTCGTGCCTAGGTTGCCCTTCTCCGCACCGTCGAAGTTCAATTTCAATCTTCCTAGAGGCGGAGCAACCCATTTGGTGAGGGCACGCTTTTTCTTCCTTTCTTCGGCTTTGTTTGGTTTGTAGCAATGGCCTAGTATTATCAAGTCTGGCCAACTTTTCCTCATTTCCCCATCCCATCCGGCAAATGGTGTCGGGGTTAAATCTGTATTAATATTATTAATTAATTAATATACTTAATTTATTATTTTATTAATATAGTGTTAAAAAACACTTTATTATTAATAATAATATGGTTAATTTGTTGATGTAGAGGGGAAATAACAGTTCTCCCCTCCCAGACTTTGCTTTTGTCCTCGAGCAACTTCAAATTGGGATGATAAAAAATTTCAACTCCTTCCCACATGGCGTCCTCCATGGGCAAATTCTTCCACTTGATCAAATACTCTGAAATGACTATTTCTCAACTTCTCTCTCATATCTAGGATTGCTTCAGGCTCCAAAATCAATTTCCCTTCATCATCAAGTGGAGGCAGCTTTAAACAAGGAGTGATATGTTGTCCCAAAACCTTCTTGAGGTGAGAAACATGAAAGACATTATGAATTTTGTTGTTTGCTAATAACTATAGCTCATATGCTACCTCTCCTACCCTTCATGTGATCTTATAAGGCCCATAAAATCTTGGCTTAAGCTTCTTCGCACAACTCCCCTTGAGGGTAGATTGCCTATAGGGCTACAACCTTAGGAAAACCAAGTCTCCCACCTCAAAAGTTCTCTCCAATTGATGGCAATCAGCATACATTTTTTGCTGATTTTGGGCTTACTGCAAGTTCTCTTCGAGTGCATTTCAAATATCCATACTTTGTTGTACCAAATCTCTAGCTCCCGACACTCTAATGTCCGAAAGAATCAAATCCCCAAAGGACAATGCCTAATATCCATATAATGCTTTGAAAGGAGTCATACCTATTGACATATGTCCGTCAACCAAAAAAGTTCTTGCCAAAACAAGGTGATAAACATGTTGTCCCTGTCACACACAATGGTTCTAGAAAGCCCATGTAATCTAAACACCTCTCTAAAGAACAAATCAGCCACCTATGGAGCTCTATACTCGGAAGATATAGCAAAAAAGTGAGCATACTTAGTGAGCTTATTCACAACCACAAAGATACGATCCTTACCTTGCACTTTCGGGAGTCCCATAATAAAATCCATTAAGATGCTTTCCCATTTCTGATTTGGAATGGGTAAAGGCTGCAACAAACCCGCAGGAAATGCATGTTCTAATTTGTTTTGTTGGCAAGTCAAACATTCTCTAACATGCTTGAAAACATCTCTCTTGAGGCATTTCCAAGAAAATCTGTCACACTTGTTTGTAGGTCTTGTAGTACCCCTAATGAGCCACCAAAGGAGTGTCATGATGTGCTTTCAAAATCTTCTTTCATCTTCAATCCTGCGACAAGGTACACTTGGTCTTTATAGAGAATGAGTTGTTCAACCACCTTGTACTTGTCATCTTGCACCCTGCCATCTAAGATGTCAATAGCCAAGGTATCCTTGGCATACTCTACTGATATAGAAGCTCTCCAATCAGCAGAAATATTAGTCATAAAATACAAATGAGGCCTCCTGGACCACCACACTATTATTTCCCTTAACATACTCAATGTCAAAATCATAAGCCTACAACTTACCCACTTCTAGTACCTAGTACCTATCATTCAAATGATGAGCACACAATTGTACTGGGGCAGGCGGAGGGGGGGGTGAATTAGTATAATACAGTATTTTACTTTTTCTAACTTAACAACCACAATGAATAACACACGTGCAAGATCTAGCAATTAAGAACACAAAAAGAACACACGATTTACGTGGAAACCCTTACGGGAGAAAACCACGGCAAAATATTGTTTATATATTGATCTTCTTTGTAGGCACCAACATACTTCTCTTACAATTCTTCTTTTGTGAGCACCAACCCACTGGAAACACCAATCCCCGCTTGTAGAATTTGTAGCCACCAACCCACTAGAGTGACCAATCCCCACAACTAAGCACCAACTCAGTAAGAGACACCAATCTCTTATTTGATAGGCACCAACCTCCAAATTCTTCAATAGATGATATTGTTCTCACTTCCTCACAAACTTGATCACAACTTCTAATTCTGAATAATGTAAGTCTTTCCTTCACAAATCAAATTCACACACATACACCTTTCTTCCTTCACAAATTTGATTCAAATGATGCACACTCTTCTTTCACAAAACTGATCACATACATGGCAATGACTTCCTTCAAATCTGATCACAAATAATATTAACATCTTCCTTCTATATCTGCATATATCTTCTCTTTGGTTTCTGCACAATCTTCTTCTATATCAGCATATTCTTCTTCTCTATATCTGCATAGATCCCTCTTCTAATTTTGCTCATATTTGTTAAATAAACTTTACACACATTTCTCATTTAAATCTGCATATGTTCTTCAATATGAATCAGAAATATCCTTCATACTTTCTGCCGTTTTAAATCTGCTCAATGTTCTTCAAATAATAATCATTACTCTCACTCACTACTTCTCAAATGTCCTTTTTATGTCTTCAACAATTCCATGAATGATAACGTTTTTTGCCAAAGAACACACCTCCATATAAATCGCACCTCTTCATAACATTAATCGCTGCCCAAAGAATCATCGCTCATCTTAATTTCCATGCCTTTTGGATTTTGTTTTGTCTTATATGGATCGCTGCCATATGAGGAGTCATCCTCTACAAATCATTATTTATTTAATTTTAAAATCCTCCTCAAGGAAATCGGCCTCTTGCAAGCATTGTTTTATTAACTTTTAAACTCCAATTTGGCGCCCAAGGAAAGTCGGCCAAAACAACTAGATTAAGTTTTAATTTCAAACTTTACAAACTTGGCACCAAGAATGAATCGGCCAGCATTAGTCGGTTTTCATAAACAAGTTTAAATCTTTAATTTAAATTTTGATATTATCTTCATTGCCCATAGGGAAGTCGGCCATGATGGAGAAATCATATCCTCATAATATTGTTTTAATCCTTCACGAAAATTGAATTGAGGAAAATGCTTCTCACATTACTTTTATTGACATCAATGACCACCATTTCCTATACTTTCGTCTATTCATCAATGATAACGATAATGAATACCTTCTTGACATCAATGACAACATTTCCAACAATCTCGTCCATTCATCAATGATAACAATCTTCTAACAATCTCTTTGACATCAATGACAATAATCCTTTCCTTTGACAACAATTTCCAACATCAAATACCTCTGATTGAGGAAGAACCTCAAGTTGTTATGATGTATCCTCACCACAAATCTCCCACAAACCAAATACTCCATGAACTTAGCCAAAGCATGCATGATAGCTAGCATCTCCTTGTCGTAAATAGAGAAACCCCTCTCTGACTCCTTGAGCTTGCGACTCTCAAATGCAATAGGACGTTTGTTTTGCATCAACACCGCTCCAATGCCCTCTCCTGAAGCATCACTCTAATACAAATGGAAGTGAAAAATCTGGAATAGTCAACACGAGACATGAACTCATTACCTCCTTGAGCTTATCAAAAGCCCTTTGTGCCTCTTCAGTCCAAGAGAATGCTCCCTTCCTAGTCAAATTCATCAATGGGGTAGCCAACTACAAAAACCCTCTAACAAACCTCCTGTAATAACTGCAAAGTCCCACAAATTCTCTCAAGTGTGATAAAGTCCTGGGTCGAGGCCAATCCACTATTGCCTTGATCTTCTCCTCATCTACATTGACACCTTGGGCACTAATCTTATGCTCCAAATACAAAACCTTAGTCATCCCAAACTCGCATTTGGATGCCTTAGCGAAAAGCAACTATTGCTCAAGTATACCCAAAACCTCATCTATATGTCTCAAATGATCCTCCCAAGTCTTGCTATAAATCAAGATGTCATCAAATAAACCAAAAAAAAAATTCTCTACTGCTTACTAAATACATGGTTCATGCAAGACTGAAATGTGGCTGGAGCATTAGTCAACCCAAATGGCATGACTAGAAACTCATAATGCCCAAAGTGACCTGATAGCTGTCTTCTCATATGTATCTGGTGGTACCCGAATCATAAATCAATCTTAGAGGAATATACTGCACCACGGAGCTCATCTATCAACTCATCGATCCTAGGAATTGGGTAGCGGTTTTTATTTTCTTCTTATTGACTGCCCTATAATCGATACACATCCTCATAGTACCATCCTTCTTCACCAACACCACGGAAGAAGCAAAAGGACTAGAGCTTGGTTGTATACGTCCCATATCAAGTAATTCCTTAATTGTCTTCTCAATCTCTTCCTTGTACCTCCTCAAATGACAATAAGGTGTAGTAATGAAGGGTTTTGCTCCCTCCAACTCAATGACGTGTTGGAATCCCTATCAAGAGGCAGCCCTAGAGGAATGTCACTGAATACCATGCTATGCTTATCCAAAATAGGTTGAATGTCTATATGAGTGGTCTTCTCACCTGCGGGTGAAAGTTTATCGGTGACCAAATGTTGTACCGCCCACTCTACCTGTCCTTTGTGAAAAGCTCTCTCCATCCTCTTGGCTAAAACACCCCTCGATGCTCCATTAGACATACCCTAAAGAACTACCTCCTTATACTCTGATTTGAATTTCAGCTCCATAGTTTGATAATCTAAGAATACTCACCGAGTGAATACAACCACTGCACACCCAAAACTACATCTGTCTCACCTATGCCAACCACATAAAAGTCATCGTGAACTCTGTGTCTCCCCAAGGTGATGTCAAGTTGTTGAATCCTTCGTGTGCACGGGCTAGTGAATCCATTGGCCACAATCACATTGAACCCCTCAAAGTCATTTGTCTTCAGTTTCATCCTAGTCAAACCCTCATCAATAAAATTATGAGTCGCTCCACTATCAATCAAGATTGTCACCTTATGACCTTGCAATACGCCACTAACTCAAAAGGGGCGATACCTAGGTGCTCCTGAAAGTGTGCAAGTGTGCCTCCCAAAAGCTCTTGTCCTCCTTGATCCTCATGTACTACCTCATCCACAACAACCTTTGGATCGGACTCTTCTACCTCTTAATCATCATCGAATGCTACCTCTATGTAATGTACCTATCCTTCCCCCAAGCATCGATGTCCTGGTTCCCATGGCTCTCTACAAGAAAAGAACAACTTCTTCCTCCAAAGTTCATTATTAGTTTCTTCAACCTTGTTTGGTTTTGGAGATAACGCCTTGGGCTGCGTAAAGTCCTTGCGGAATGGTTTCCTATGTTGTCCTTATGGTGCACTCCTGGAGTAAGACTTGCCCCTGGTCGCAATATCCTCCAAGTTCAAAGCCCTTTGAATTGCATCATGTAGAGATGTAGGCTCAAAAGCTCTAACCAAACCTCGAAGTGACTCTGACAATCCCTTAATAAACAAAACATGAGTCTACTCTCAGTAACATCTGGCACCATGACTGAAACCCTTTGAAATGTTGCTATATAATCCTCTACTGAACCATACTACCTCAACCATGTCAAGTCTCTGAAATGCATCTCCGGATTCTTCTTGTCAAATATGTCTGAGTCTGTGTGTAAAATCAACATATGTCACAATATGTTGATGTCCTTGTGTGATAATTCCGTGATGCCACCACTCATGTGTTGTACCCTCCAAGTAAAGAATAGCAAACTTGATAGCTTCATCTTCTATCATAGGGTTGAGTGCGAGATATGTATCTAATTTCTGAACCCAAGCTCGTGCGGTGACCTTCCCCAATCTAGCAAAAGTTGGGAGAGTCAACTTACTCAACCTCTATTGTAGATCTTTGTTGAACTGCTGCATGGGTTGTCTTCCTCTTGATCCATTCCTAGCATTATAGAATTGTATGAATGGGATCTGTGTTTGACATTCGGATCAAGTCTTGAGTACTCATCTATGCAAGCATTAAAGTCATTTGTTGCTAGGTTTTGCTCTTCCTCTTCCTGTGGTAGCTCAACTCCAGGAAAAAATGTAGGCTGTGTGGGTCTAGGTGTTGATCCAATTGGGATCCTGCTGTTATTTGTGTGATTTCCAATCCCATTCTGATTTGAATTACTACCTTCTACTCCATTTTTTTGTGCAGGTCTGCTAGAATTGTTAGAATTATTCATATTCTACATCATTTGGATGAGTATTTGTGTCATTTGATGTTGTATTTGCATGAAAATTCTCCACTCATCCTCCCGATCTACCATGTTCTTCTTATCTCTGCCTCCAATTCCAACTCTAGCCTATTGCGATGATGCCTCTAACCTCTTCTTTTCTCTTTTCAAAGCCCTCTGATCCCTTTGGCTCAGTTGTAAAAACTACACAAACCCTCAAACTGGCAAGTCAGGCTGCTCTGATACCGCTGTAATATCCCCTTACAGAAATTTTGATAATCACAATGTAAACAATTTGATTTCCTTGAATCCACTTGAATTTAAGCCACTCAGTTAAATAACAATGAAAATTTCAACATAACATAGTTTTAAATATTACAACTCACAGACTTGAAACCTAACCCCTCCAACTGGCAGGCATCTAACTCGACTCTGTATAGGCGTGTGAAACTCCTCAGATTAGTACACATCCTATGCTCGAATAGTATGAGGGATTGATCCTTGTGGTAAGCACAATCACAAGATTCTGCATCCAATAATTTTGTGCATTGTATCCCACTCCAAAAGAATTCGTCAAAGGGAAAACGTGGATGTTACAGGAACAGCTGGGGGGGGGGCAATTTGGTGTCGAAGACACAAAAGAAAGGTTATTGACCTGCTCAGATGCTCCAACAGGAACCACTTATGGTAGCAAGATTGTCATTGTTGTATGTGTAAAGAGATACTATCTCCCAATCGCCCTTCTATGTTGCTTGAAAACTGGCGAGCTAATAATAGTGTTTCCAAGAACTAGCACCACTCTTCTTCTCGCCTTGTCTATACAAATGATGGTTATTATCGTGGCTTAAGCTCACTCTAATATTGTCGGTGTACAATTAGCTACAGATCTCAGACCTTGCGCATCCAAAGATGTGATAATTTCTTGGTTCGCTGGCCCAGGTGGCTCAATCCTTCAACAATATGTAGACTTGACAGATCAATGTTAAGTAGATTAAGCCTAGTGTGAATTCCTGAGGTGAAATCCACACGATAGAAAAGCAAGGATTTCATCCCACCTTCCAGCTCTCTGAGGTTTTCGTCCCAGGAGCAATCAGCAAGCTTGATGAACTCAAATTCGGTAGATTAATTAGAATTGAAATCGCATACCATTCACAAAAGAAAGAAACTTCCTTGATACCTGCTTCAAGTGAGCGCTTGGACCCAAAATGGTCGGCACCAATATTCAAAATGCTAAATCTTTATTAATATTATTAATTAATTAATATACTTAATTTATTATTTTATTAATATAGTGTTAAAAACACTTTTTATTAATAATAATATTGTTAATTTGTTGATGTGGAGGGGACATGACATAATTGTAAACCCATTGGTTGCAAGTGGGTCCTTCAAAACAAATACAAAGCAAATGGCTCACTTAACAAACACAAAGCAAGGCTTGTGCAAAGGGATGTGCTTAAAAAGAAGGGATAGACTAAGGAGAGTTTACACCAATAGCAAAAAGACCACCATTCAAGCTTTGTTGGCTTTGGTAACACAAATTGGATGGAAAGATCATCAAATGGACATAAAAAGAGTTTTTCTAAAGTGTGTAAAGTTGGTAAAATTGTTGTATGTTTGAAATAAGCCCCAAGAGCTTGGTATGAAAAACTCACCAAACACCTCTTATGCATGAACTTCACGCATTTTGAATTTGAAGATGCAACTCTTTTTCTCAAAGATAATTGACTAAACAATTGTATACCTAGTTGTAAATGTGGATAATCTGCTCATATCAAGAAATAATGAAAGGTACATTGCAAAAGTCAAAGCAAAATTGATGAAAGGTTTTGAAAAGACAGATTTGAGTATTGAAGTGATTCAAAAATCCAAGTATGTTTTCATCACACAATAGAAGTATATTGGTAAAATTCTAAGCAAATTTGGAATGAGAGACTATAAAGTTATAAACCATTTAACACACACATGGATCAAAGTATAAAGTTGACATCAGATGATACTGCAAAGTTTGAAGATGCAACCAAGTATAGACAGCTCATTGGATGTCTAATCTATGTAGCCACAACTAGACCAAACATTTCTTTTTTAATATTTTATATACTTTTTTAGATTCAAAAGCAAGCCAACCCTGGATCAGAAAAAAGCAGCTGACCACCATACCCAATTGACATGCCCACGCCCAAATGGTTTTGGGCAACTTAGTTAAATCAAACAGAAGAGAATGATGAGAGTGTGATGGATAAACAATGAAAGCCACCAGCCTTATTATTGCTAAATTTCAAGCAGTGAGAATATGCCTGGAGCTGAAGAATGGAGATAGTTCTGTTGCCAGACACATAGATGCTTACGTTTGAATTTTTTAATACATGTCTTTTTATTTTCTCGGTTCGGTTAGTTAAGAACAAGTAGGAGTTGGAATCTCATCGACAGTACTTCCAGGTCTATGCTCTCTTAACCCTAGATGCCTTGTGGGGAAAAAAACACATTTCATGCAAAAATTTATAGAAATCAACTTTTTTTTTTAAGTTGACAAATAAGCCGACTTTCATAATTTTAGAAGTACAAAATACAAAATAAAATCTAGTGCCGGTATCAACTGGAATGAAGGATGGTTATTTTGTATGGGCACTCATTGTCATGTACTGAATAAGAGGAACAAAAAATATCTCGTTCTGCATTGATGGGTGGCTTCTTTGATGTTATCAGGCAATGATATTCAAAAAGATTGATTTTAGATCCATATGCCCCAGGATAAGGATGAGGACAATCTACCAATCTCAATAACCTTATAGGTTCAGCCAGGCCACTAGAAATTCCAAGTGATGTTGTTTGGACTAATCTTGTGCAATGACGATCTTTGTTGGATTTTAGGATGAGTTTGTGTGTGGTTAGTTGTGGAATGGGGTTTAGTTAGTGTTAGGTTGAGCTTTTGATAGAAAAAAAAATCTTTCATGTAAAAAGAACACACCTGTATCACAGCCATATCTAGATACTGCTGGGAAAAGGCCATGTCTGTATGGATACATCGTGACCATATCCAGGTGCAAAACTTATTTTTCCAAGTAATAGACATGTATCCCTGCTGCATCTGTTCTCAGATCCGGTTTGGAATGGATATTCCGGAAATGGATATGACTTAGGTAACCCAGCATATCCAGTAATCTAAACCACAAGAATACTAAACCTAACCAGCTAACAATAAACCTTGTCAATAACATTGACCAAGAGGAAATAACAGCCAATGCACATACAAGATTATGCAAACAGATCAAGGCAAGACTACCTATACCAAAGTGGCATAGATTTTTTGAGGCAAGATACTAAGTTGGAGGTGATTAAGAAACCTTGAAATGAAAAACATGAAATCAAATCCAATGTTTCCAAAACCAAAATATAATCACTGGATTTATAGGAACAATGACCCTGTCAACCCAGATTAGAATTTCAAGCACTAAAATACAAACATAAGGACTTCCATGATACTTCTATATTATTAGCCTTCCCAAAATGAAGAAATGTCAACATCACAATACATTGAATCATGGCATGATGTCATGTCATTCTAAAACACCCCCAAACATGTCCCATCACAGCTGTTACTTGAAAGCTTGAAACAGCATTACCCTTCTTAATCATTATATTCTAATGCCAAACAATGCAGCAAACCTGGACATCAAACATTAACAACTTAAGATAATTTCCAATACGATATGGTGTGAGTTTATTGAGATGCACAACAGCTAATGAATCAGCAGCAACCATAGTACTAAACTCACACATACAAAATCTGATATGTAGAAATCATTTGTATGGTCTGGGATCCAATTATCAATCCAAAAACTCCCTAGGGTTGGAGAATTAGCATGTCAGCATATCTGAGTATAAACAGGTTCATTGTTCAATTCACTATTATCATCATTAAATATTCAACATTGTATTCAAATCCAGTAGGAGATAATAGAAGTATATCATATCAGAATATGACCTTAAGTATTATAGGATATAAAGTAACTATAGTTTCAAAAAGTCAACTTTGCCCAACCATTTTTCAAAGATCATTTTGATACATCAAAGGGTCTAGAAAAAAGGAGCTTGTAGACTTCGGATGATGCAATATTTAATTGTAAAAATACATGTCATACGATTAACCTGCTAAAAACAAACAAAAATAAATATAAGTCCAAGAAACAGTTTCCCAGATGAGCAACCAAAGAATTATTTAGATTGGAGCCCACATTCTTTCTAAAAGAAGCATTGACCTTCAATGTGTTCACTCCACTCATTTTTCCTTTCACTTCATGTCCATGACATTTTTTAGTCAGCAAAACAAAAGAGCTTATGTTAATGCAAAGAATTTACAAAATAAGCAGAAACCAAGTCTTCCGCTGGTAGGAAGTGTCTATGAACACTGATTACAAAGAAAGGAAGAAATGAAGACATGTGGCTTTCTCAAATACCCTTCTTCAGCTTTACTATGACTTTTCCAAATCAGATCATTTAAGCTTTGATCTTAACTTTTCTAAAGTCAGATCTGATCTTTTTCAAATCAAATCTGATTATGTCTTCTTTAAATTCAGTCTCCAGAAATTGTGGGTATGGAGACAGAGACGCAGTCCATGTTCCTATGATGGAGTTTCCTAGCAACTATTAATCTTCTCAAATCAAATCTGACCTTGAAAACAAAATTAAACCTGTCTTGCCTTGCACTTTCTATAATCAAATCTGATCTTTTCCAAAATCGAATCTGAATTGCTCTATTTCAAATTTCCAAAATCAAATTGTATTCTTCCTTTTCTTTCACTTTTAGATAAGGAGGCCCTAGGCATATAGGTGTATGCAAGAGACAATCATGAAAACCAGGTGGGATGGGAGACATATTGTGAACACTAGGAGGAAAAAAGCTTTGAAATTCGACTTAATATAAAAAGGAAAAAATGCTACAGAAATAAGAGGGCTGAGGGGTGAATGATGCAGGAGTAAATTGTGTTGGGTAAATATAGGAAATAGGATAAAGAAAAAGTAGGTGTGAGAGTGATAAGGAGAAGAAGGCTAAGAGTGAAAATTTTAAGCATGTTCATGGCATTTCTTAGTATCTTCCTTGAGTTATGGTTTATGATATTCATTTTGTTAGAACAAATAGCACCATTGGCGGGCCTAATGTGGACTATGAACTTCATCATCCTACACCATTCAGTTTGCAACTTGTAGAACCCCTGTAGAGTGTTATCAGTCAAGCAAACTGTTTTGACCAGAATCATAACAACTGAAACACCGAAACAACTGTGTTACATATTATATATTAACCTAATTAGGTCAAGCATTTTACATTTCAGAGCCCTTATTGCTGAACAATCAAAATTCATCTCCCTTAGATGGTTGTCAAATGTAAAAGTTAGCGGATAATTGCTCCTGGACATTTGAACCATATATGGACAGTAAAACTATAGAATCTTGATCTTTAGCTAGATATTTAGAAATCAAGTCATGCCAGTGTGATATTTTTTTACAATCATAAAATGCTATGCCTTCATATCTTGAATGTATTCATAATGCACATCATTATATCTATTTACATTAATAACTCAATAACAATCTTTTGGCATTTGAATCGCTCAGATGCTGGCTCAAGAGCTTAAATTATGACATTTTTTGGAACATGAATTTCCGATTAAAGAACTGCTGAATATATATGACTTGCTATAACCCACAAAAATGAACAAAATAATATGCAAAGAAATATACAGATCATTTCACTTCCCCTCAAAACATAGGAAACAAATGAACTAGAAAACATTCAGCTCATCTTTGAAAGCATCTAAACCAATATGCAGAGTTATTTACCAAATAAATGAACACATTTTAACATTACCACAATGACATGAGTTGCATCCAATGAACACAAGTTTTGCATCTTCTGGCTTTGACATTCTGCCTGTGCTTCAGAAAGTTGACTTCCTGATTCAATCAATTTCCGTAACAGGACACCATTTGTACAAAACATTAGAGACGAATGCTTTCCTCCCTTCGATTCCAGTCTTATCTGTATAGAAAAAAGAAATTAATCCACATATACTAGCTACTCATTTTATTTACATACATACATGATTGTGACTGAATGATATTGTTTTCCCAGCCAAAAACTATGTTTATGATAAATTCATCACACTAAAACGTACTGTAAGTTGAAATTTCTACTGCCTATTTAGAGAAACAAGAGAAAAACCTAGAGAGAGGAAGAGAGAGAGAGAGAGAGAGAGAGAGAGAGAGACTGGTTTTATAACTCTTATTTAATATTTCTCTATACCAATTTTTACAAGTCTGCTCCTTTTATCCAAGATTGAATACACTGAAGAAATATAAAAACCATAAAATGATGGGAGATACTTCCTTTGCAAGGTTGTAAGTAAACCACTACAACAAGGAATAACCACAAGGATTTGAAACGAATAAATATCGTCCAAGTTCTGAGTACATATGGAAAAGATGCACCTCAATTGTACATAATAACCAATTTTTCTATACCAATGTTTACAAGTCTAGTCCTTTTATCCAAAGATTGAATACACTGAAGACATATAAACACCACAAAATGGATGGGAGATACTTCCATTGCAAGATTGTATGTAAAACACTACAACAAAAAACAACCACAAGGATTTGAAATGAATAAATACCGTCCATGTTCTGAGTACACAAGGAGAAGATGCACCTCAATTGTAGATAACCAGCAATGTATAAGTTATTTTATCACAAAAGGATATAAATGGAGGAAAATCTGGCAGAGGTTCCAAAAATAAGTCATGACAATTGTCTGGGCAATAGAGTCATAATCCCAAGAAAAGAAAATTTTATGTATAAAAGTTGTAAGAAATATTAAAATCTAGTGACTATTATATGTATCAGTATAACCAATTACTTCATACTCATTATTCCAGCTGTAAAAATTGCATTTTACAAATTTTACATCAACATACTAACATATTTCTGTTATATTAATAAATTATGTAGCTGTGAAAAATAGTTCACCTTGCGAATGTATCTAGAATTATTTTACCACTGCTACAAGAAACAAAACTTGAATGTACAAGATTTCCAACAACAGCTCTTACCAACCAGAAAGGCCACCAATTATGTCTGCTTGTCTTCCTTGCTAACATATTGTCATAACAATCAAGTTCTTTTGACAATTTTGTGGCACACAATTTTCTTTGATGCTTTATCATTCAATTTCAATTTTATTATACTTGTCTTCAACATTTGAACTGTTATTACAACTACTACAAAAGCCAAATTCCGTTGTCATGGCCAATTCAGAGGATCGTTTTGGAGTAAAATATTCAAGGTTTTATAGTTTCAGATTATTGTGCCCTGTATCCATCCGCTCCATTTTGTCTTGAATTGGTGACAGCAATGATTAATATTACTTTGATAAAGAAATAGTATTACTTCAAGAATTAGAATTACTTTGAAATTAAAGAGATCTTAGTATCCAAATTCAATCTGAGAAAACAAAATACTTCTAACTTTGAACATTATTTTTCCTACGTGCTTTTTTGTTTCTCATCATCTTCGCATTTATTTATATCATAAAGCAGATAGAACATCACATCATGGGGAAAAGAAATCAAATAGTAATACCTGATACCCAACAGTGCCTCCAATTTTCTCTCCTCTCTCAGCAGAAATTCTCTCTGCGACTGAGATCATTTATCGAAAATGTGTCAATTTCATAATTTTTACTCAAATATCTAGAATATTAATAACAATCCAAAAATATTTGAGGGATTGAAACAAAACCAGACACCTGAAGTAGCTGATATTCTCCGAGGTTGTGTACAAAGTATTTTGCAAGCCTTGCCTTGGCTCCACATATAATCTAAAATGAACTGTGGGACCTGCCATGGCAAAAAATGAAAAAATACTAAATATGCCATCCAGTAAAGCTTCTCAAGCCAGTTGCTAACATTATAGAAAATAGTATTTATTAACTTCTATTTTGGATGGTCTGTAAGATAACCCTTACATAAAAGGATCCATGTTTAAACAAGTTAATAGCAATATTGATAAACAGGTATCCCAATCAGTGGATATAACAACAGATACTCTTGTATCACATATTAATGAAGCCATATGCACTAATGTTTAGACCTCTATTTATTTAATATATCTACAATTTTAAACTTTTTTTAATATGTAGGCTTATAACATGTTCTCCCCTATTGAAATTCTGTACTCAAAAACACTAACAAAATGCTATTGCCTGCTTGTTGCCAAAAAGCAGTGCTGAAAGCTTCACCTTATGATGTGTTTCCATGGAGCTGGAAAGACATATCAAGTTATGTTGTTATTGATAATAATTTGAACAAAAACGATACTACAATAGTGTCAAACATTCAATGCCAATTCAACAAACTAGTATCATAGGTGCATGGTCAAAATATAAGCCTCACCAAAACAGCTCCAAGGTAGTTTTGACACATTTTTAATGGAAGTGATGAGGTAGAGATACATAAATAATATCTTTGCATTTACAAATTGATAATGTGACATTTCACATAGCAGTAAATTTTACTGCCATCAGAAGATTAATCAGCAATTTTCGCTGTGTAAGTACAGATATGTTTAAATCATTGATTGTAATGGATGTTCATAAAATTAAGTATGCTGCCAAATTAGTAAGGGCCTAAATTACCAGATATGCCCCCAAAGGACTGGATACGATAGCATATTTGTATATCCAGCATGGCTCCAGGTATGATATCTTTGCATTTACAAATTGATCTTGTGACTCTTCAGAGAATAAAAAGTTTTACAAGTTCTACGGCTGTCATGACACTAATTATCAGATTTGGCTGTGGAACAACATTACCAGATTTACGGGTACCCAGGGCCATTCCCAGCCCAAATGAGTCCGGATACAAATCTGGGCCAAGGTATGCACTGGGCATGCCTAGGGCACGTTCCTAGAGCTCAAGTGCCCATTACGAGCCTTGAGTGAACACGCAAGGAACCCGAAGATTTTTTTTAAAACATCATTTGACCAAGCATCACCTCTTTGGCAACATGCCACAATGATTGAGCAACTTAATGGAGGTAGGGTTATCTCTGGCATTGTAGTGTGTCAAACCGAGTATAAGAGCCCTTATAGTTGAGTAAAAGCTCACCAGTGAACAATATTTGTCCAAGGAAACAAAGTTTGTGGTGGGCCAAACAAACATGGGTTGTCAAAGGAGCAAGTTCTTGCCTAGATCAAAGAAAAAAGAAGCATATTGTGCAATACAGAAATCAAGATCAAGATCCCATCTTTTGGCCAAGAAAGGATCACACAAGCCACCTGCAAGGCCATCCTCCATTTCTCCAATAGTGGCTGCCATGTATCCATTCATTGGGACTCCATCTTCCCAAGAAGATGATGGCCCTTTTCTTTCCCTCAAATGAACTACTCAAGATGCAAGCCCATTAGAAAGGGCATTCCATGGTGAGGCAACAAGCACTACCGATAAGCACATTGCATGTTGCATTTACACCAATGGGCTTCTTTTCAACCTCGTCAAATCACCATATTGGATAGAAATGGTAATGGCAATTAATTAGACACCCGCAGGTTATGTAAGTCTTGGCTATGAAAAGGTCTGCACCACCTTAATGGCTAACAAAACAAATTTGTACACACATCATTGTAGCCAATCAAGGATTCATGGACCGAGTGTGTCCATCGTTTGTCATAGATGGAACGATCACAAAAATAGACCCCTAATAAATGTCACTGCAATGTGCCCTAAAGAGGAATGTTTTTTATGGTTGTTGATTGTGAGGGGCAACAAAAGGATGCAAACTTCATTGTCAACATCCTCATAGAATTGATTGAGATAGTGGGATCTCAAAACATTATCAAAGTCAAACAAACAATGCTAAAAATTGCTAGGCAGCAAGTTTTTCGGTGGAGGCAAGATAATAGCACATATTTCAGACACCATGTGTCGTCCACTTACTCAACTCAATAATGTAGAAGCTTGGCACACAGATCAAATGGATCAAAGAAATGTACATTGGAGCTAAGATTCGGATGTTTGTGACTAATCATCATACATCACAAGCCATCTTCAAGTCCTCCTCCACTTTTATTTGTGATTTTTTAATACTTATAATTTTATTTTACTTTTTAGTACTTACATCATCTACTTTTTCAAATTGTTTAAATTTTTTTAAATTATATTAGGTTGTTGAGACTCAATTCACATCACACAATCGTCTTGGGACAACTTATAAAGGTGCAAAAAGCATTGAACAACATGATCATCAGACGGAGGTAGTCTAATACAAAGTTGGCCCGAAAGGTCAAAGCATCGGTCCATGATGATGATTGTTAGATGTAATAACCACCCTAGTTTTTTCAAAATATTTTAACTGAAATTGAGTGCACAAACATACTTCGATACACATTTTGATCACCCAGATCCCAGAGAGGGCAAGGTGAGAGCATACAGTGCCTCAAATACAAGCAACAATCTAACTAGTGCAGCAAATAACATACATCCACTTGTTCAGTGGGCATCCACTTGTTCAGTGGGAATGTGTGAAAGCCACTGGTAGAATTTCTAAGCTCGACTCAAACCTATAAGGTTGATATGCCAGCTTGTTCATGCCAAACAGGCTGTGGGTACGTATGCTATGAGAAATGGCAGTAAACCATCCAGTGTTACATTCATAAATATTGCAACTAATAACAGTAACACAAGGGGTTAGGGCACACTGCAATAATTATAAAAACTCTGATTCTTACCAGTTATCTTTGCTATAGCAACAAAATCAAACTATGAGAGTTACGAAGTCACCCCAGACAACACCAAAGAGTATACCCATGAAGCTCCGTTGCTGGATATGGATGTAATGACTCTCAAACACTGATACCACACCTCTGAAAGCACTCAGACAGGAAAAAAAAAAAACATAGGTCTGATACAGAAATCAAAATTCTGGAAATTCACAGAAAACCATGAAAATACCCATAACTCCACGCACACATCAAGATCCACACCAACATCACAACCAAAGGCCATTTCTGTTCTAGACACCTCCCAACAGCAATGTAGACAAGGAATTATGAGGTGTTTGGCCTCCTAGAATCTCATGCCCCCAGTAGCATCTGTACAGCTTGCACTATGGTACGGCCAGCATGGTTTTCTCCTCCCAATTCATTTTCACTTCAAATCCCTTCCAAAATGATAGTTATGATGCTGCACCTAGAATACAATGCAGAAGATTCAAAAATCACAACGTTTTTACTCCACCAATCCTCACGCCTGGCATAGTACGGGTCCAAGAGAGGTACGGCTGCAAGGAAATTTGTGGGGTTGCGACTTCTTAGATCAAACACTCCAAAATCTGCAGAAATTCTTCTTCAATCACACCAAAATATTAGCTATCAAAGACATTCTTAAAATACATCAAAATATAATAACTCCATGATGGCACACAGGTGATCCTCTGAATGAAAATCACTCCTAGCTAGCTAGGGCAGATATTTCACTACCAAAACCAACAGAATAGATATGTTAAACAACCCCAAAAGAATCAAACTCAACAGCTCTCAATCTCAGAAGAACAAATTTCATATCCAAATTGCATAAACTCCCATGAGCATTCAAAATTCTCTTTTATAACTCCCCGTGCATGCCAAAGATGAATAAAATATAATATATTCTATTATAGGCTTCAATGTGCATTTAATTTCCACTAAAGTGGGCGCTCACTTTGAGGAAATAAAATAATCCTTTTTCCAATGCTCACCAAACTTATAAAAACCCACTTTTAAACCACTTTTAAAATAACTTAAGTTGCCAACTTTATAATATAAAGTTAAAGCCAAGGACAACTTAATTTAATTATTTTAAAAGTCATTTCCCTTAAAATGATCTAGTTAGCCTTCAGGAAATTCCCAAAACAAGGCTAACCATTATTAAGTTGATTATCGACGGAAAGGGGACATTACAATCCTCCCTCCCCAAAGTTGCTTGTCCTCAAGCAACTGCAACTCAGGATGCTGCAAAATCTGCTCGCTCTCCCACATAGCATCCTCCAAAGGTAGGTTCTTCCACTTGATCAGATACTCACTAATAGTCCTCTTCCTGACAGTTCTTTCTCTGAATTCCAACACTCTTTCCAAAATCAACACAAGGTTGCCCTCCTCATCCAATGGGGGCAATTCAAAAGAAGCTACCACATTGTGCCCAAGAGCCTTTTTGAGGCGCGACACATGAAAAACATTGTGAACCTTGTTGTTCACAGGAAGTTCCATCTCATAAGCCACTTCACCAATCCTCCTCTTGACCTTAAAAGGTCCATGAAAACGTGGCTTCAATTTTTCTGCCCCACTCTTCTTGAGAGTGGATTGATAGTAAGGTTGCAATCTCAAATAAACCATGTCTCCCACCCCTCAAAGGTGCGCTCAACACGGTGTTGGTCTGCATAAGGTTTCTGTTGGTTTTGAGCATACAGGAGATTGTCTTTCAAAGCCTTCATGATATCTTGACTTTGTTGTAACAAGTCTTTGGCTTGGGGCACTCTGCACTCATCAAAAATTAAATCAACAAAACTAGGTGCATTATAACCATAGAGAGCCATGAATGGAGACATTTTAATAGACATGTGATAGGAAGAGTTATAACAATACTCCCCCAAATGAAGCCAACGAACCCAAGCCAATTGTTGTCTTGAAACATAGTTTCTTAGATATCCCTCCACCCACTTATTCACAATCTCTATAGGCCCATCAGTTTGTGGGTAATAACTAGTGCTCGGAGTGAGCTCAGTCCCACTCAAATGGAACAATTCCTGCCAAAACAAGCTGAGGAACTTGTTGTCCCGATCACTAACTATGTTCCAAGATAACCCATACAATCTAAACACTTCCCTGAAAAACAACTCAGCCACTTGGGCTGCTCTAAAATCTGAACTAATTGCAAAAAAATGAGCAAACTTTGTTAATTTGTCGACTACAACATAAATACAATCTCTACCTTGTACCTTGGGCAGCCCGATGATGAAATCCATTGAAATGCTTTCCCATTTCTGATTGGGAATGGGCAAAGGTTGCAGCAGACCAGCAGGGTATGTGTGCTCATTTTTGTTCTGTTGGCACACATAACACTCCCTAACATGATTCATGACATCATTCTTTAACCCTTTCCATGAGAATCTCTCACGGATTTGCTTATAGGTCTTATAGAAACCTTGGTGACCAGTCAAAGGTTCATCATGAGAAGACTTTAAAACCTTCTCTTTTACCTTAGAATTTGCCACTAAAAGTATGTTTTCTTTGTAGAAAATCAACCCATTGATTACCTTATACTTATCCTCATGGGTGGCACCATCAATGATACTTGCAGCGAAAGCATCCTTAGCATATTCCACAAGGATTTGATCCTTCCAATCTGTTGTAATCTCAACAATGGATGTAAGATGTGGTCTTCTTGAAAGTGCATCAGCAACAATGTTCTTCTTCCCCTTCATGTAGACTATCGAAATCGTAAGCTTGAAGCTTACTCACCCAACTTGGTTGACTTTCACTAAGATCCTTTTGATTGACGAAAAATTTAAGACTATTATGATCAGTCTTAACTATAAATTTACCTCCCACCAAGTATTGACGGAACTTGATTAATGCATGCATGATTGCAAGCATTTCTTTGTCATAAATTGAGTAACTCCTCGCCACCACGCAACTTCCTACTCTCAAAGGCAATTGGGTGTTTTTGTTGCATGAGGACAGCACCAATGCCTTCTCCTGAACCGTCACACTCGAGATCGAATGGCTTGGTGAGGTCTGGAAGTGCTAACACAGGAGAGTTACTCATGATTATCTTGAAATCTTCAAACAATTTATGTGTTGAATCTGACCAAGAGAATGCTCCCTTCTTGGTAAGATCAATAAGGGGTGCTGCCAATTGTGACAATCCCTTCACAAAGTGTCTATAGAAGCTGCATAACCCAAAGAAGCCCTTCAAATGTGTAAGGTTTTTTTTGTGGTGGCCACTCAAGGATAGCACGAATCTTCTTGTGGACCATTCATGCTCATGAAAAATGGGTTCTTGTGACCCACTACCTGTGAAATATGGGTCAATGAAAGAGTGACTAATAAACTACACAATTGAATCGTGAAAATAAAAAATAAAAAATTCTAAAAAAAAACATCACAATATTATTTTATTCGATTTTATGCAAATTGTCATGCCTTTTTCTTGTAGCTTTCTATTTGAGGTCCCATTTTTCAAATAATATATTATTATAATAATATAGAATGACTTAGTTATATATAATATATAAATTTATTATTGTTTAAAAATATATAAAATTTAATATATATATATATATATTGATGTTAAAAAACATATAACGATACTCCAATTATAATATTTTATAATATTATATGTTATAACTTATATATTATAATAGATATAAAGATATTTATATTATATAAATTTATATTATATATATTCAGTATTTTTTTATTTGAGTTTATATATATATATTAAATGTTCTATATATATTAATATAATTTTATATTGTTGTCCCCAAGAATGGTCCCCAAACTGCCATCCCCGAAACGCGTCCCATGTCGTCTTGCCATCCCCATCCCCAAAACGTCATGGAACATAGGATTTATGTCATGGGGAAGCAAGCAGGCCGACAAACATGGTTGGCAAGCTCCACATAATCAAAAGGATTGGACAGCCTTTGTTATCACATGGAAATGTCGAACGTCCATAATATGGATGCTTATAGTTGTGGGGCTGTTGATTCTAGAAACATGATTTTAATCAGAGTGTTATAGATAACGACAATGCGAATGGCAACATTGTTAATCATGAATATTGGCTTCTGTATTGCTCTTAGAAGAACATTTGTCTCCTAACTTTTAAGTATCTGAATAAGACAGAAAGAATGCCTTTCTTGTTCAAGATTAGCTTGTTGATCTGGCATTTTACTTCTATATGCTCTTTGAGTTTTGATGTACTTTTTCTCTATTTTTGATCAATCTGTATTTTATTCATAGAAACAGGGTTCTAGATTTTTCTAATTCAAAGGCTTCAAGAGTCTGCTGTAGAATATTATTTCTTAAGACCACCATATGCATCTTATTTTCATTCTCAAATACTCAGAAATCTCTTTCACAGCCCACATGTCTGTAAATACCAAGCTTAATGGAACCAATGAGAAAATATCATAATAGCAACATCCTTAAAACACTTTAAACTGGGAGCAACCTACAAAGCAAATATTTCTTAACTTCAACAATACTCAATCGAGACAAATAAAATCAGTTTTGTTTTAAACCAAAACAAACTCATACAAACCTGGGTTGTTTTACCACAGCCAGTTTCACCTGCTATAAGCACGACCTGTTCTGGAAAGAAATAAGACACCGCCAATGAAAGCTCAAGTTATTTTGAAGCCTTAAGGCAAAATATTGAAACATGTATATCAATATGTATAGACACAACGTTTTATTTCTCATGCACAAATTTGACAAAAGGCTACAAATAACTTAAACAAAAGCTGACATAGGGTGATTAACCTGGTTAGAGTCAACTGCTGACGTAATTGTATCCTTGAAAGATGTAATTGGTAACTTCAATCTTTCATCTGCTATCTGTAACAGGGTATATAAGCACGAGCAAAATAAATTTGCATTTGTAGATGTCAAACAAAGCACTGGTTAACAGAAATCATGTGAGTTGTTATATTAAAAATATGTTTCTTTGCTGCATATGCCAAAGTACTCAAAATGGCGAGGATGTTTTGAAATCAGATAACACTCTAATATAATCCCAGATACTTGCACAAACCTGTTGCAAAGCTGGGGATTTTTTAAGTCTTGAAGCAAGCAGCTTCACTTGGGTGGCGATTTCAGATTGGGTCATAGAAGGCTTGCAAAAATCTAGGTCTGGTGTTTGTTTTAATTTAGTACGTCTCTTCTCTGCTGCAGGAGTTTCCTTCATTTTTCCAGCAAACTCTTCCTCTCTTGGAGGATATCGAGAGAAAAGTTCCCGTAGAACACCTTGTGTCTCAACAGAAAATGATAAACATGTTGCATGAGATTGCTCCTTTTTCTCCTTTTTCCCCTTCCATTTGGGATCAGTCTTATAAACAGAGACACGTCGGTTATCTCCTTTCCTGCAGAACATAACTAAAACCTTCAATAAGAATATATGCATTTCAATTAAATACAAGGGTAAAGTAGAAGAATGATACAAAAGTTTTTATTATCTCATAAAAAGATAATCCCTAAGTTTAATGGATTGAAAAGGACTAATTCTAGAGAATTTGCTAATGCAAAGAGGATATTTACCAGATAATTCAAGAAATTGCTTTGAAGCCACTCACCCAAATAATCGATTTTACCATTAATGTTACTAAAAATACTTTTAACAGTAAATGAGGGCCTTATATGCAATTTTGCTAAAGCTCTAACTTATAGGCCTTCATAGCATTGCTCTTTCCAAAATTTTGGGCTAGAGTTTATTTTTCAACTTATTCAATATAGGCTACTTGTCTTCAAGAAAATTCACAATTCAAAAGCATATAAAGATGATATGGATGGCTCCATATCATGTTATATTTAACTTTGTAATTACAAACATACGGATACATATAGACACATTATCATTTATAATCAATACATACCTTTTCTTTCCCAAAACCAAAGCCATAAAACCTGTAGGTGAGTTACATATAATAAATGTTGTATTTGTGGACACAAATTATCGGTAACAGCTTGTGGATTTAATTGTGAATGAGGCATTCAGGCTATCTGCCAACATTACATTTCCAATAGTTCATAGTTTGCCTATAGTAGCGAAAATCTTTCTACAGAATAAATTGGCAAACCAAAAGATTAAGATTTTTTCAATTAATCGGGAATAAATAGGGAGAAAAAATTGGTTAAGGTTCGGAAAAATCAGGTTTAACGTTAGGAAAAAATAAGAAAAACATTGCAGCAGAAATCAGAAATTAAAAAAAAAACAATGAAAGCACATTTAAATCATTATTTTGGTCAAAAACTCGGTTTGAACAATTTTAACAAAAAACCTGTTTTTTAAAAATAAAATCGGTCTCCAGCCCAAGTGCTAATGAATCGCACTTTATTTTCAATTTCTGCAACCATGAAATTACCAGTGAATTCAGAAAACCCACAAACTGTCGGGAAGTGTTATGATGAGTTTACATATCTACTCTTTTATGGAAAAATTTATAGATCTTATAGCAATAATATTTTATTTTCTATAACAAAATATTATTTCATTAAATTTATAGACTTGCATTTGTTAACATATTACAATAATACAAGAGCATGTTGCTATGTATCAAGTCAGCACAATTTAGAGGTATGTCTTGAGCAGGTCTAGTACCTACCATGCATACGAACATAGCAATTATATTCAGTTTCAAAGGAGAATATTTAGTATTGATTGTCCCTTGTGCCTTGTATAGTACGAAAAAAGCCAGTTCGATCCTCTGGGGGATGACCGTTTTTTGTATAAGATTGAACTCAATACAGAGAGTAGATAGAGATCACACCAACTTTACAGGAATATCTGCCAATTTGGGAAAAGAACCCGCTTTTTGAAAGCCTTATAAGACAAACTCTCAATTACATATCAAAAGAGCCCTGGCCCGAGAAACCAACCTTCCTATTGAAAGTATTAATAGCGAAAAATATCAATAATAATAAATTTGTGAAAATGAAATATACACAAGTATGAACAGAAGGATAATGAAAAGAAAGAAAAAAGAAAAATAAAATAATGAGGAGAATACCTAGTTCATTCATCACAACAGCCCTAGCAGCCGTTCAATAATTATTTTCAGGAGGGGCCAACTTACCTTTGGTCCTCAAGACAAGCCTGAATACTTCCAAGAGCTTAATAAGGACGTGAAAAAAAGCATACCACGTGCCCAGACACTTAAAGGCCATCAGAGTGCATCTCCATCACACTGCCCCAAGTGGATTTCTGACAAACTAACGATATGCTGCTATGCTCATGACCATCCAAAGAATGCCACCACTCTATTATCATGTCATGTGTAATGTCCCCATTTTCGTGAGCATCAGAGTTCAGAGGATTAGCCTATCAGTTGACCCTCGTAGGCTAGTGTGGTGGATTAGAGGGTCCAGTTTGGGCGTTATGGAGCTCTTCAAGTGGCAGTTGTTAGTGTGTATCTCTCCAGATCCTTCATATGTTCTGAGTCATTGATATTCAAAGGTTTCTGGTTCTGTTTTGAGGGACTTACTATTTATAGTAAGTCAGTGGATGAAAGAGAGGGACCCTTACTATTTTAGTAAGGCAGTTAGATGCATAGTGGATACAACGGTTAACTCCCGGGTTCAGACGGAATGGAAAAATAATAAGTATTTATGGAGTTATGTCATTTTAATTATTAATAAAGTAATACTTTATTAATAATTAATTATAAAGTGCATTATAAAGTTATATTTTAACTTTATGTTAATAGACCACTTTATGACTTGAAGTCAATTAATAAATGTACTTTATGTGGACGCCCAATTAATGCTTTATATCAAAGTCAACATCAAAAAGCATTTAATATCATTTAAATGATTATAAAAGCCTCATGAGGAAATCAACTTATTTTGAAGAGAGTATATAAGTCACCAAAAGCATTTGGAAAAGCATCATTTGATCATTATACATTTTGGCTTTGTTCTTTGGAAAGCTTTTTCTCTTGGAGGAGAAGGAAACCTAGGGTTTCAGATTTATTGGCTTTGGAGAACGAAGTTCTTCATTGTTTCAGCATTCTGAAGTTGTGAAACACCCGCTGAAGATTGCCTGTGTGATTGGCTTCATCCAAAAGTCAACATTGTGCTTCTATTTTTACAGTTTGGAGTTCGAGGGTTTGCTGACGAAGGCTATACAAGAAGATATCCTCAGTGTTTTCAGCACTACAATTTCAGGGAGTTTTTTGAAGGTCATCTTGCAATGTCTGGATGGTATTTTGGAGGAGATTTGGCCTGTGCTTAAGCTCCCAGCCTGGCCGTACCATTTGTTGTACCTGGCCGTACCCCTTGGAGTGTTGGTGTGCTGTTTGCTATATTTCTTCAGTGCATTAACTTCATTGTGGCGTTTGAGGGCTACAGTCATTTTCAGAGGATTCACCAAGAGTTAGGAGCAGATTTTAATATATTTTGAGTGTTGTTCTTTCTAACAGCAGGCCGTACTAGCTGCTGCAGGAGACGTTGGACATTGTGAAGGGCAGTTTCGTGTATTAGTGACCTGTGGAGTCTCCTTCGAGGCTTTCTTCATTACGATCTGTTGTATCTGTTAGTGTTGATGGAATAAATTTATCATTTCATAAGCTTCGAGGATTACCCATTGTCTTTATGTGCTGAATGGACACTTCCAGCCATGAATATTTCATAACAGCAAACTGGGTATGTAAAAATCTTCATACTTTGCCAATATGATTTTCTGGGTATTGATTGCTTATTAGATAATAGGGGATGTTATCTCAACTGGGTCTTTAATAATTTGGCCAAATAATGACTATTTTGGGAGATATTGAAATCTGGAATTTTCAGCCATTAATTCCCTATGTGATGTTCAGTTTTAAATAAAATAATATTATTGCAATATCTTCTTTTTGCATTATATTGTTGCAAGAGTCTATGAAAACCCAAAGACAAACTAAACAGACAGGCAAACATTCCGAAAATCAAATATCCTATCGGGGGGGATATTTCATCATGTTGATCCTTGCATATTGTAGACTGATAACAAGATGAATTCTGGCCCATTACCAGTTAGTTTGATCCTGTCCTACTTTCGACAGACAGACAGACAGCCTCCTTCACCAAGGTATGGATCCCAGATCTACCATTTTGATATGGACTCCATGCCTATAGATCATTCGACATGGAGGCTCCTGCAATGCTGTATTCGGTAAGCTTCAACAATGAAAACCATGTTTCAACAGGTTCAGCACATCTTCACTTCTTACTCCTATGAGTTGGGAAGACAATGGATTCCAAAGGAGCTTGCCATTACACAGAGATGGAACTGTTTGCTGCTATAATAATCAGCTATAAGTAGTCTCCAAAGGTTGAAAGTACTATATGTCATTTCACCTGCATTCAACTCCTTTCAGTAAAATAATAAAAATCTTTGTGTTGGCTAGTTTCACCCCCACCCAATTCCTTTAAGTAAAATACCCCCAGGGGAGCATCACCAGGGTTTTTCTAATTTTTCTCGTCCAGGGACAATTGGGGAGCAAGGAGACAGGAACGTTCTGTCCCCTCTCCATCCCTTTTTTTTTTGTTTTTTGCAGATGTCTCCAGGATGTCTCTCCTAAGTGGAGGACATCCCCCTTCTGTGGGGACAGCCTACCATCCCCAATATCCCTGAGATGTCCAGCACATTCCCTGTGGCAATCAGACTTGGGCCTTCAAAAAAATGCTTAAAATAAACCAGAAAAAATAACCCTCCATAGCCCCCCCACCCCCCATATAAAAAAATGTTTTTAACTCCCAAAAACCCTAGCCCACATTCATTTTTTCTGTATTCATCATTTGTCATTTGCATTGTTACAATTTACTCTTGCAAGCAAGGAGGAGGAAAAATGGCATGCACTATCAAGGTACTCCCAATTCCAAGAATTGCTACTATGTATTATAAACCATTTTGATTTATCATTAACATTTATGATTTGACAATTGACATTGAATTATCAATTATCAGCTGTGTTCTCAATTTTGTACTTTGTACATTTTCTGCAAATAATGGTTTTATGTCACCTGCCATCGCCAAAATCTAGGAAATTTATACCCTCCACTAAACCCCATTCCTCCATCCACTGTCCCCCAGCCCCAGAAACTCAGAGAAACATTGATATTTACTCCTGTCCCAGAAACTTGGAGAAACAGTGATATTTATCTGTTTCATTGTAATGTATGCACATTTTCAAGAGCTGGTCCATATTAAGTTTTCTACAGCTTGTCCTTGGATGTCTTTGACACAAATACCCCTGTGACATATAAATCTTGAATCAGTACCCATGAGCTTTGTGTGGATGTCATTAAGGTTCTTATTAAGCCTTGAATACACACATGCATAGTTTAGTGAATTGATTATGCATGGTTTTATTTGCAGGAGACATAAGAGCCTTGCACAAGTAATGTCAATTCTAACTAGAGAAGGTAATACCTGGTTTCACACTAGCTCCACCTCCATCATACCTAGGTAGACATGCATATACCTTGTTTGGCACATGCTTATTCTTTTACCTTTGGCACTGACGCCTGAAGGCACTAAAGAGAATCTTCATGGACCATCGAGTTTGATGAACGGATGAAGCAACAAGCAAGCCAACACTTGAAATGGAATTGTCAGGCATGGTATCACTCATAACCAGAAGGTTTCAAATGGTTATAGTTATTAGTTATTTCCATGCTGGTTTAGTAAGGAGAGGTTCAAGTGCATTGCTTTAGGGGTCACATGTCCCCTAGGTTTGAGTAGGGACACATTGCATGACTTGTTCCATTACAACTGCTTCCTAGTGGTGTGATGGGTAGGTACTTGAGGGCAAGACGTTCCTAGTGAGGTGCATTTTACGAACAAACTACTGAATTACTCACAATCATACATCTTTCCACGTATTGGAAGCCATAGTGCAAAAATCTTTCTCAGGATTGACTCGGCAAAAACAAAAAAGATCAAGATTTTTTCAATTAATCGGGAAATTAAAAACAGCTGAAATTTTCATTAAAATAGAGAAAAAAGGCTTTTTTTTAATTTCATGCCAATTCGGGATTAAATCACGAGATTGCAGATAAAATCAGGATTAAATCATGATTTCTGATTTAATTGCAATTTTCCTGTGCCTTGGGATTTGTGCCTAGGTCCAAAAAAATCAGTAATCCAATTCAGATCAGATTGACGACCAGTCTGAGCCACGATTACTCCAATAGCTCGCAATTTTTTTCAGATAACTGCATATGGAAGCCAGTCATTTAACATCTCTATGGTCTTGCTATACAAATATCTGAATGGACATTCAATATTTCTGATGATCTTATCAACGAGATCGTATGATATTTTCATAGGCATAATAAAAGGCCCATAAATAATTAAATTATGGGCCTTTTTATTATTTCTGCACCAAAAATAAAATTTATTGATTATTGTATTACTAACTATGTTGGTAACCTTATTGATAGGACATATATCTCAATCTATGTCGTCAAAATATGGTGCAGTTTCTGTCACATGGATGGAGTAATATTTAAATAGCTATCTTCGATAGCTCTTTAATCAAAAGTTGCTACAAAAAAATCAATGTTGGTAACCTTATTGATAGGACATATACCTCAATCTATGTCTTCAAAATATGGTGCAGTTGCTATCACGTGGACAGAGTAATATTTAAATAACTATCTTCAATAGCTCTTTAATCAAAAGTTGACTACAAAAGTCGCTTAAAAAAAAACCAATGTGCTTAGGAGATTACTGGAAATGTTTTTCACATAGTTACCAGGAGACGCATGGTACTGGGACTAGTACAGGGACAGGGACGCCAATCAATTTAGGGTACGTGAGCAAATGAATAAGGAGACGGCTATTTTATATAAAAATTAATCACCAAAAATTTTGGGTACCGGGACCGTTACTTTGTCTATGTTCCCATAATGGAGATTCCTGGCAACTATGGTTTTTCAATAAGGTGCTATTACAAGTCCCACTTTATTATATGATAAAGCTATTTACTCTTACTCAAGACTTTGACTTCCAAAAACAAAGTACAGTTGAAGTTCATGGGCATTTCCTTCAAAGGAAAGTCCTTCCATCCCAATATTATTCTTCAATTCTGTAAGACTGATTATTAGATGGCAGATATACTATGTCAAGAAGATCTAAGCTAGGCTCCCAGTAATCACAAAAAAATTATATATGCAATATAGCATCAAACCTTTGTACAGTACCAAATTCTCCAAATTCAAATCAATGCTTGGCCATCGAGGGGGAGTGTGCATGCCAATAGCACTTCTAGATGTAAGACCTAAATAAGACCTTAGGCATTTTAACGCCTCAGGAGGTAAGGAGTTGCCATTGAGGGGCGGAGAGTGTGTCTAACAATGGCAGCTCTATGTAAGACCTAAAAACCAAAAAGTAAGACCTCTAGGCATTATATATGGCTAAATCCTTGCATTATATGTAAGCCCTATGGGCATATTAAAAAATTTTCTCTCTATAAATCTTCCACTTGTAAAAGCATTGTAATATGTAAGACCTACAAGCACTATGTAATGAACCTGGGGGGGGCTAGTTTGAGGAGTTCCAGGCTCCAACAAAAACATTATAAGACCTCGCTTAAGCGTCATTTTTTAAAACACTGAGATTATAAATTGTGACAAGATGACCATCATGTAGTCCAGAATACATGCTCTTCATTTTGGCATATATTTGTGTCCCAATTATTACTGTCAAAAAAGACCTACGTTACTTGGGTACTTCATTTTTTCTTTTATAGAAATTGACATGTGATGCCCCCTATTAACATTAAGGGGAGTGTTAGAACATAATGTTATTAGGGGCCATACCCTTATAACCATAGTTCCACGGGGTTTCGAGGATGGGGACGAGGGTACAGCAGGGGTCGTGTTTCAGGGACAGGGGACGGGGGGTCTAAGTTTGGGGGCGGCGAGAGGACTGCGGGGGAGCGGTGCGCTGAAATACATATAGTACTTAAAAAATTAGTTATAAGTATAACTATAGAAGCTAAGGAATAACTTAAAAGTTAAGTTTAGAGTACAAACATATTGGGCTCAAATACAACCTTTGCCAGCATCCTCCCTGCCTGTGTCAAAATGGGAGCTTTGGAATAGGGTATGGACATCCATCAAAACATAAAGGATAGAGGAATTTTGGCAGATGTTGTAGTTACAACTGCCCTGTTAGACATGTATGCAAAATGTGGAAGCATAGACAAGGCACATGAACTATTTGACAAAATGCCTAAAAGAAATGTGGTCTCATGGACTGCAATGATTGCAGGATATGCACAAAATGGATTTGTTAAAAAGGTTTTAGAAATTTTAAAGCAAATGCAATTGGCTGGTGTAAAGCCAAAGTCCACAACCTTTGCCAACATCCTCCCTGCCTGTGTCAAAATGGGAGCTTTGGAATAGGGTATGGAAATCCATCAAAACATAAAGGATAGAGGAATTTTGTCAGATGTTGTAGTTGCAACTGCCCTGTTAGACATGTATGCAAAATGTAGAAGCTTAGACAAGGCACGTGAACTGTTTGACATAATGCCTCAAAGAAATGCGGCGGCGAAGCGGGGGGACAGCGGGAGACGTTTCCCTGATGTCTCCCCGTCCCGGAAACGTCCCCATCTCGAGGACGACTGTTTTCCGGGGGGGGCGCGTCCCCATGGAACTAGGCTTATAACATTTATATATTGTTCTGAATAAGGTTATTAAACCTTATGTCATAAAGCATATATCATTTAATAATTAATAATCTAATAACTATTAGATTATTAAATATTTACAAATGGTTGCTTTGAATGGGTCTGACTAATACCCCTTCAGATATAGCCACCCCTTCTCTTTCAAGAAGGTTCTCTCTCATTTGAGAGGTAAGTGAATTTGGAGTTCTATAATGAATTATATCGCTATGCACATGAGGTATTATTGACCTTGTGGAAGTACGTAGAGGAGTATAACCTCAGGTTTAGTCTATTTTTTAATAGATTGTTTTTGTAAGTGTTTTAATAAAATGATGTTTTATGGGGTTTTTTTTACCCGAAAGGGTTTTCCCCATGTATATCTTGTGCAATGTGTTAAACTAGTGCTTGTATAATTCTTATTTATATTTATTTCATATTTTGTTCATAACGATTAGTATCCTAAGATCCTAATTTCTAACAAGATACAATATTCAATGTCCAAGAGCAACTACTTACTACAAATAACTCTAGTTTCACAAATAGAGTGTAGGCTCCTCATTCTTTAAAGCAGAAGAACATCATAATCAAATATCACTGATACTGGGCTGCATTATGGGAGGATGTTGGAATAAATTATATTGAGAATAACAATGAATAATTTTTATTATCTACGATTATGAAATCTACAACATCTTGAGGTATATATCTTATTTTCTACAAATTTCACTAGTGAATTCGATGATGGATAAGCTTCAAAATGTTAGACTAAATATATAAATGCACATGCTATAGCTACGTATTTGTAACCCAAACATTCCCCATGACCTACTTGAATAAATGTTAATGGTATGGAGAAATGATAGAAAAAGAATACTTATGAATAAATCATAAAAGATACACACCCAGAACTTTTGGATGTGAAACCCATTCTTTGGCTCGCTTGATGCACCACTGCCCTGTCATCATTGCTCAAATTATTTTCAAATGTAAGCACTGCAAGATAATAATATGTAAGTTAGTATATGCATAAGCATAAGTTCCCTTAATTATAACAGCGTGGCTTAAACAAATTATAATTACAAGGAGACCAAAGATGTCAAAAAATGGCCTAGCCATCATTATATTTAAAATCCAATTTGTGTTCCCCAATTTTGATCACACAGCAGTCCCAATGCAAAAAAAGCTTCAATGTCCTCAATCTTAATGACACAGGCTCTGAGGAAGGCATCACAACAACATAAATCTAAGATTCTCCATCAATTTAATATCAGCATAGAAAAAGTAGTAATTTGGGTAATATTCAGATATATCTCATTTGTTAACAGGCATGCACCACCACCCTTAGAGCCAAGAAAGAGATCTCAATCTGTCAATCCTTACTAATAATGTTGTACAAAGGAAGTTATATGATCATGATGTTCATTCCAGACAGTGATGCAGATGAGAGGGCACTAAAAATACAGCAAAAGAGAAAAACAAATCAGATTAAAGACTCATAATTTCAGACATTCTACAACCTGCAAAAAACACAAATAACATATTAACATTTAAATTCCATTCATTTCAAAATACTAATAAGCATAAATACATAAGGAGAAAGATCTTCAAGGTGAAATCTAGTGGTAAAAGTTGCAACGATGTGACAGTTAATTAAAGCTTTGATATGTAGTCCGAATCCATGAAACTTCAAAACGACCTCTTGGACAATGGAAACTAGTATGTGCTGTCATGTCAAGATCTATATGTACCAAGGGCATTGCAAAACACAAACACTCCAGGGTACGATTTCATTTGTTGACTTACACAGTTCATGGAACCAGTGGAAACCCCCAATTTACTTCAATCATCACTCAAAATTACTTGACAGAGCAATGTAAGCAAAGAGAATCAAAATCACGAGAGAAGAACATTTGCAATAGGATCAACATCAGGCAAAAGAGGAACAAGAAATGGGAATCGGGCTTATAAAGAAAATAAACAATACATTCACTGGGAAAAATATTGCAAACACTGTCGCCCACAACAGAAAGTATACTCAAGCATGAGTGCCTAAGGATGGTGAATCATGTTCCACAGTAATATATATAAATTAAATCATCATAGGAAGATTACAAAAGTATGTATATGACCAGCAGAAAACCCACGCAAGACAAACCACTTTGATAGATGCAATTGCAACAATATTAGACAATGCTTTATGAGCTACACTCAAGAAAAAATATCAAAAAACAAAGTGATTGCATAGTTGAAAAGTCGAGAACAATAATGTCTTCTAATATAGTGCTAGTTAGTAGAACAATGTCTTCAATTCTAAAATAAAAAACCTTCTCTCAAGTGAAGAAAGATGTCAATGCTGAGAATGAGATGATTTGACATCTCAATTATCGAACTTTCACTCAGAAGAAGAAAGATATCCAGCCTAAGGATGAAATAATTGACACCTCATACTTAAATCTGTTGAGATTTTATTACGATAAAAAGTAGCCTTGAAGATCAGTGCATTAAAAATAATGTCTACATCTATGTCTTTGACTAGGAATATTGTTAGTGAGTCGAGAGAGTGTTTACATCAGATCATTTTATTTTTTACTTTTTAGCCTTCGTGGAGGTATATTATTGTTGTTGTTGGCCCACCCAACCCGGGCTAATAACAGAATTCACTGATTATTGGATACGGGTTGTCATCTCGAGGAACGGATTAACAACTTACATGGGGAGGAATAACAGGACTAGGGTTGGGACTCGTGAATGAAAGCTGCCCTAACTCCACCCCCAAGCAGGTTCAGGGGCCACTACTAGGAGCCCTTCTTTACCGCCTGCCTTATGGTACTAGTTACGGAATCAAGGTAGGCAAGCCACTCAGATAAGTCTTTCTTCCCCGATCGAGAGAGAAGGAACCGGGAGGCAGATCTCCTCGAGCCGGGTGGGAACCAATGGACGAAAATGAAAGCTAACAACTGATTGATCATCGGCTGCCATTAAGATTGTTGGGTTGGGCAAGAAGGTACTGATAACATAAGGGGCAGGCGGGCGACACTGGCTTTCCGGATTCAGTAATATCTTGGAGGCAGGAGATAAGTCTTTATTCCCGGCCAGTAATCAATAGAAGGGCCTTTCTCCATTCAGCTTGAGCACAGCCCCCCCGACAGGGAATGGAAAGATTTCTTACTCCCACCCGAAAGCTGGGAGCCAAGGTGGTGTTCGGCTTGTCAAGAAGGTTGGAAGGTGCAATGTTAATGGCCAGGGGAGGAAAGCATAACGGGGTTCAAGCTGTTAGGCGGGATTGGAGAGGGTGGGGACTGGAAGTCTCGATTCCCCGAATGAAGGCTGGCAGGCCCCTCTACCTTCTGAGGGTTTGCCCTTACCTTCCGGAACAACAAAACTCGTGTGTGGGGCAATCTATAGCTTCCCACCCACCCCGGGGGGCATAGGCTTGGGGGCCCGGAGAATATATATTAGTCGGGCCGCCCCCAAGAGAATTATAGCCCAGGGTGGGGGGCTAATGTTCCCCAAGAGATGGTCGGGTGGGTGGTTAATACCTCCCACCCACCCCGGGGCTACTGACCGATAGAGATAGGATACAATTACTGCCTTTACTGATAGGAGTTGTCGACTTGGGAATAAGGGGTTAGGGATGGATCTAATGACCAGGAATTCAAGTGGCTAAGGGGTAGGTGCCCGACCCATGCTTCCTTGCTCCAGCATTATGAGAGAATTGAGAGATTGAATGGCTTCAAGCCCACCCACTCATTACTTCTATCTGTTGTTGGCTGGAGCCCGTCCCGCTTTCATCGTCAATTGATGCACGCCTTCTGAAGCTTTCTTCATCTTTTCGTCTCGATAGAAGAGATTGGAACCAAGGCCGAAGCCACAAAGTGATCGAAGGCTAAGATAATGCCTTCATCGATCCTCCCTCCATTCCAATGAATCCGGACGGAGACAACCAAAGCCTTGATTGGGAATGAATCCCTTGCATATGTCCGGGGCCAGATGGATTAGAGAGAACGGGAGTCGAGAACTAGAAGTGTCTGGGTCGACTTTATCTGAGAGGCAAGCTAGACCGAGAAGGGTTCAACTTCGATGATAGATGGGAGGGGCCCGCCCGCCCACCCACCCACCCAGAAGTAGCTTCTTCAGTAGGGGATCTCGCTGGAGAGGGAGGGGATAGAGAGGACAACATTTACTCATGGCTAGGTCGGGCGGATAATCTGTGTTCAGTCACCGTGTTTACATGTGCCATTCTGTCGGCAAGAAACAATAGGCCCTTCTAGTCCAATCTACTAGTCAATTTTATGTTGCATGCTATCTAGATTATCGGAACCTCCCTACTCTATAATGGGTCTGCAACTGCATAACTGGGAGATGCTTATGGGAGGGGGGAACAACATCTTTCCATATACCCATTAAAAAGCACAATTAAATTAACTATATTAGCAGCTGGGGCTTGTGGATTGCTTTTCTGTAATCCTCTCAGCCTAGCCAACTTGAGCTTGTTGTCCCAAGCTCTATTGCTTCGCCCCACCGGGGCATAGGGAGATTTAGGCCCCTACCCCGAGTCTCCAATTCATCTATATGTAACACGCTTCGAGAAAACTCGCCTGCCACTGCCTGCCCAAATAGGGCAGATTCTATGAGATGGGGGTCGGCCCAAGAACAACTAATTAGGGGTTGGTGGGAGGCAATAGTTTGGCGGGGGGGCAGTCATATGATCTAAACCCATGTCTCTCTATAAGCTGAGTTGAGTTGATCGTTCTGCCTTGAATACATTGGGGTCATAGGGGGGTTTATAGTTCTATGGATTGGACGACTATATATAGTCGACGGTAGGGTTTCGACTATTTTTGTCATCTATTTCATCCTCGACTAGTAAGAGCAATCTCTCTATCTCGGATGAGTCTGTTCCCCCATCTATATACGAATAATGGGATTAGGAGAGTGATAACGGGGTAGCCTATATATGCATATGGGAGTTCCACTAGGGGTGATTCGCGACTCTAGTCCATTCAACTCTGGGCGTACTGTCTGGTCTATCCTTGTCGTTTGTCGCTCAAGCCCGAGGGACGAGGTAGAGAATGGAGGAATGCACCTTGTGGTTATGCCCAATTGGATTGATGGGGAATCAAGCCCCCGAGGTGAGGGGGATGATAGTATGTATAAGACAATGATTCGGGTTATAGACTAGGTGACTAGGGACTAGGTGAGGTTAGTCCCCTTGGCCCTATCTATATATCTAAGTCCTCTATAAATATCTAGGGAGCCCAACCCAACTCACCCCCCTCCCCTTTATTATTGCTCCCTCTTTATCTCCCTCTATTTGCCTCTATCTGTATAAAATAGATCGATCCTCCTATCTGTCAGTGGGAGAAGAGTAGGAGGGGGGAGAGGGGGAGTATGGTCATGTCAGTCCAGGATCAGGAGGGGCTAGACCTGGATCTAGACCTAGACTAGATGGTATAGCTATCTGGATGGTCTTTGTCTTTAGTGTAGTGCCTATAGTCCAGTCTACATAGCATAGCTAGGTGTGTATACCATAGGCCCATATATCTAGAGTCGGGCACCGACCCCAACCGTTGTGGCTAGAGGAGATGAGGCTATCTATCTGGGGGGGGGCCAGTATAGAGAACTGCATTCACTAGAGCCCTGAACTCTATTTTGTCAGGTATGGGAGGTGAATATATAGACAGTACGGGGCCCCCAAAAAACTAATATTCAGGCGGGCGGGCCCTATATATACAGATACGGATACGAGGATTGCCATATAATATACGAGATACATGGGGGAGGCCCGGGGGTTGGACAGTCACTAGAGCCCTATATATATGACTAGAGGCGGGGATTGGGCAGTCCACTAGAGATCATTCTATCTGGGGTGATTGGGCCGGTGACCTAACCCCTAACCCAATTCTTGGGCTTGGGGGTGGTTGTTTCGCCCTTGTCCTTGTCTTTAGGGTTGGGTAACCCAACCCATCCTCCCCTACCCTACCTATAGATCTATTTGGCTATATGCCCATTCCCTATCCTTTCTATATATAGAGTAAATTCTCGGATGCCCATTCCCCTACCCTACCTGTAGAATACTATATAGAGTAAATTCTATATATATATGAAAAGGAAAGGCTCGAGGTGGGTAGGAGGAAATAGAAGGGAGATGGAGAGTATATGGAGCCTATATCCCTATCTGGAGGGGAGTTAAGGGTCGCCCCGGGGACTCTGCCTCTCTTAGCATAGCTTCACCTCATGTCGGAGGTTCGTTGGTTTGTCTCTCCGAACCGAACCAGTGATGCCCTATATCCTATATATATAACTCACCACAACTCAACCTAAGTCGACTCGAGCGAAGAAAGGACATGATTTACTATATATATGGGGTGGCACCCAACTTTAGCCCCCACCCTATATGGGGCCCAATAATATGCAACTATGTGTATGGGGCAATCTATAGCTAAGGGTTTTTTGCCTAGAACCCTCGGAATAATATAAAAGGGGGGGCCCCCACCCGGCTATCTCCCGAGGGTTCTAAGCAAACCCTCGGCCCCTCTTTTCTGCCCTTCATACCATCATTGGTGGAGCCCAACTTTAGCCCCCACCCTATATGGGGCCCAATAATATGCAACTGTGTGTATGGGGCAATCTATAGCTGAGGGTTTTTGCCTAGAACCCTCGGAATAATATAAAAGGGGGGGCCCCCACCGGGCTATCTCCCGAGGGTTCTAAGCAAACCCTCGGCCCCTCTTTTCTGCCCTTCATACCATCATTGGGTGGGTGGGTGGAAGGTGGGGGTTGTGTGGGGGGGAAAAGGTCGGGTGGGGGGGGGGGGGGCCTACTATTCTATGGGCCAGGTGGGTGGCGAGGGGGAGGGCCCCCGTGGTGGGTGGGAGGAGGAGATGCCAGGGCCTTCTAGGAGGTTAAGTTAGAGGGTTTGCCAACATGCCGAGACCACCCGCCCGGCTATCCCCCCCCCCAAGTGACGGGACCCCCCAGTAGATGTCGAACTATAGGCCGTAGTCGAGGTGGGCTGGGGTGGGTGAGAGGCTATTAGTTGGGAGGTAGATTAGGTAGATTTTGATTGGCGGGAGGTGCCCCCCTTCATGGAGGTAGATGTTGTGACGAGAGGTTTCTTTAGTTGTTGCTACATCTTTCCGGTGTTTGGCTAGAAACCAGTTATATAGATAGGGCCAACTGGGTTGTGTCCATAGTCCATTGTATGATGTCCAATGTCAGATACATAGAGCGTTGGGGCCCCCAAATAGAATAATCACCTATCTATCAATCTGGTATCCAGGATTTGGCATCTGGTATATGGTCTGAGCCTATCCTATCGTAAAACCAGTATGGCGAGGGGCCCTCCCTCCCTATAGTAGTTCTATACGGAGGCCCTATATATTATGTCATCTATTCGACTAGCAGGCAAACCCCCATATGGATTACCACCCGCCTTCTCTCTTGATAGCCCCTCTTTTTTATTATTGTATCAATCTAATCCCAATCAACCACTCATGTCACATATCGTATCTAATACAGGGTAGAGCCCATCCCATGTATGCCATTGTCATCTCGGATCATTCCATCGTTCGTCAACAAGCTACTCTCACCCATGAAATGGGATAATCCTAGACTATACCAAATAGGATCCCTCATTCTCTAAGACGGAGTACACTCCAGTAATGATCCCTCATTCTCTAAGACGAAGTAAGCTCCAATAAATCGGTTCCCCAGGTCTTAATCCATATCGTCCGACTATTGACCGCAATAGAACGAACGAATAAACCCATGTCCACCTAGAAAAGAGCAAACTTCAAATGACTATGGGGACTTGGTTCGAGAAAGGGACTTATCGATTTGAAACAGAACCAGAATCGGCTTATTGAATTGGAACAAAACCGACGCTACCACACTTATGACTTGATATCCCACAAACCAATTGCCCACACAACTTTGGCGCTATCTACTCTTGGCAGATATAGATATATGGTCCCATGGCGAAGCACCAAGACAGAGGAGTTATCGAAGAGATCATTTTGAATAGGATATGCCTCCTCTTTCACTCCCCCCGCGCCACTATATGGGATGGGTCGTTGTCGTGCGAGAGCTGCATGACCCAACTGGCATAGGGGGTTATCACTTACTGGAGTGTCACCGTGCACTACTCAAACGCCTCGAGCCATACAACGCATACAATAATAAAGGGGAGGGGGTGGGTGGGAGGCCCTTTATCTATATGGACCGGAGTCTGTTTTGTGCCACGTCAATCAGCTTTCACCATGTCTCCCCAACCCTATTTCCATAAGTCAATCTATAACCCCCCATACATCTATATGCCACTTCTCTATTCGGGCATCATGTTACATAGTGAACAAACATCATGTTAACTTCTCTATTCAGGCAAACAAGCATCATGTCACATAGAGAATATAATTCCAGGGACCCGTGGGGTCAATCCAGGGCTACAGGGCACTCGAGAGAAAGAAGGCAGGGTTTTTTCTCGACCGGTGGGGTCAAGGGCAAGGGGCACTCGATCGATGGAAGGCCCACCTATCTATATGCCCACAGCCAAAGAATAACAGTAGGCGTGTGTGGGGCAATCGTGTGTGGGCCCCCCAACTATTGCCTCCCACCCACCCCTGATTAGAACCATAGGCCACAGCCAAGGGGCATTGGTTCTCCCACCCACCACAATCAATTTTCTATAGGGGGGCGGTGGGTGTCGATTGCCTCTCCTCAACTACCCGAGCATGTTACGTATAGAATCTAGTGTGCCGGTCAACGCATCTATAGTTGAGTATAGAACCAACTATAGATATAAAGAAAGTGCCTACAATATTTGAGGGGGCGTCGACGCCCCTCAAATATATTATTGGACTATAATGAATTATAAACGTCCCCGGGGAGAGGGGTGGGCCCGGGTATGGTTCAGTCAGTTCAATGCCTATTGTATCGGAAAGAATCATACTCAAAAAACGATTTTGATCCTCGTTGCCTACTGCACAACGAAGTACACTAAATAACCCATGATCATGACAGTCACATTTCTTCTACATCATCAACTCGAATTTAGCGTGTTTCTCTTCATAATCTATCTTTTGGTACGCAAACAATTTGGGTATACGCTCTTTTGGAAAGTTTATGATTTACTCATGATTTTAAGTTTGGCAACATTCCTCCAATTGTCAGTTGTTCCTACTTTTACCCACTTACTTGGCTTTGTCTCTTCATTTCCATTGATGATTCTAGCTTTTGTTAGTATTCTAGAGCTAATTGTTCCTTTTTGTGCAATGAAAAGTAGATGCGTTAGCAACAGGGACTTGCCCAGTCTTTCCCACTGAAGATTGGGCAAAAGGGTATATCGCCAAATGTGGCAGACACGAAAAAGTGTTCGCCGAACTCGACTGGCAGCTGATCGGGCATTCCCCTATTAAGTCGGAGAGCTTGTCTATCTACTTTCGAAATGAGAGTTGTTTGGCCTTCAGCACAACAAACCTAGCAAGATGTTACTCTGTTGAGATACATGTCCTCCAACTCCCAACCATAAGTATAAGCTCATTTCGACATTCTATCAGCTCCTTGTCGAGGTGGCACACAAGCGGCGATAGAATACATGGCGGCTCCCTATCTATATAATTGGCACTATATAATTACTCTCCTGTTGTCAAATTGCGCAACGTCTGTAGATATTATTTGGACCATATTCCGAATGAGACGACTATTTATTAAACTATTCCATAAACAGAATCTACTCCATTTACCCACACTAATCACGAGTTCTTCTCCATCTCCCTCGTATATCGTGGTCACGCCCTTCATCACGGATTCTGAAAAAGACTTTTCATGCCATTTCCATTCAGGTGCGATTCGGACTCCTTCGCCATTTTCTCTTCCCCCCAGACCTTTCTTTCGGAGTGATAAAGAAGATGGTACACTTGAATCGTATCCTTCAAGTACTTATTGCTCGCCTGCAATCCCACTTCTGCAATTGGTAGGTCACCAAGTTCTTAGAATCAGTCATGTTTTCCGTAGTTTTCCCATATTACAACTCCCGTACCAATTTAATCGATTCGGAATGAATTAGTTTAACAGCCATGTACCCACTTCTAGAAGGTAACTCTCCTCCTTTCTAGTTTTATGTTATTCTCCTCTTATCTAAAACTCCTACTTGTGATCTATCATCTATTATGATATAACTCCTCCCTTAGATTCTCCATATGCATATTTATGGGTAATTGTTTACTTCGTTCTCAAACAGAGTATGAGTTGTCTGTCATATATAAATTTAAAGTGATCTTATCAATGTAGAATTTAAGCCTTTGCCCTCTTTTCCATCCCACCAATATAAAAATGCTATGCTACTACTTGTCACGCTCAAGTAGATAATGGATAGAAAGGGCACAGAAAAAGAATCTCAAAACCCCGAGCGACCACACATGGCGGTCGCTCTTGATCTGAGCATAGCCTCGCAGCATGTTGGTTTCATCAGCATACTCAACATTGTGCAACACACACAACACAAAGCTTTGCGCACAATGCTCATGCACGAGCACACAACATTGCTCACATGCATAATGTGGCACTTCACATGGCTGCACATGCTTGTGCCTAGTCAAACCATACATGTGCAACAAGCAAGGACATATACATCATAAAAAATGCCACCATACGCGCACAACACCTAGCAACCTTTGCACCGAAAGATATGGTACCATACAAGTTTGACAATTGGCACCATATGTGCACAACACTTGGTGATGTCTATACCACAAGAAATGTGTCATATAGTTTTGATACTTGGCAATGTCCCATTCACATATGTCATGCAGCCATATGCGTTGGACATATATAAGCATCTATGTCTACCTAGCTAATGGCCTAGTTATACTATCATGTATAAATATCTACATTGTACACCATGTATAGTTAGAGAGAAATCTACAAATTTACATCTTAACCCTCTGTAAATATTTCCCCTTTTTGATTTTGAATAGAAGTGGCATATCTGCTAAAAGCCTTCCATGCATAAAATATGTATCTAGTTTGCATTTTTATTTTCCATTTTCATATTCTACAATTTTGTTCATTACTAAACTAATAAATCAAGATCGTTCTCCAAATTGCCTAGGATTTTCATCATTGGTATCAAAGCTAAGCTCTTCTTCATGCTCATCGAAATGTGCACACAATAGCTAAAGGAGTGTGGTATACGTGGTTCAACTTCTAAAAATCCAAACTACCATCAAAAACAAAGAAAAATGGGCAACAAGTGCACACCTAAGGTCTTAGAAAACATTCAAAGAGTGATTAATGTTGCCCTTGAAATGCAGTGCCAAAAACTCTTCAAAACATTTTATCATTTCATGAATCAACTCAACCAACACCTCAACATCCTGAACAGCTTGTTCCCATGCAAAATCACAATCCTTTCAGAGTTAAAGTAAATCTAGCTATTTCTATAATCAAAGGCAAAATTGATGCTTCAACATTGGATATTTGAATTCAATAACTCAAAATATATTTCTCTATCAACAATTTCATTGATGTTGAGAAGATTTCCTTCGGAGTGCTAAAATTTTCAATCTCAACATTCCACTAGTGGCAAGCACTCGACGCATAATGCAACAAGGATCACCAGCCAATACTGCCTAGGATGCCATTGTCAATGCTCTATAAGAGGAATTCTACCCCCTTAGACATTGAGGATGAATATATGAAGTTCCACTAATTGTGCCAACATCAGAAGCAATTAACAAAGGATTACAACGAGTACCACAACTACTCTATGCACTTGCATGATAATCTTCCTAAGAAGCACAAAGCTCAACTAGTTTAGCAAACTGTCATCTTATATCTATGCTAAAATGGAGTCTTTGACTTCAAACACCTTGGATCAAGCATTCCACAATGCATCTAAGATTAAAGTCAAGGCTAAGCTAAGAAAATATTTCCCATGTAAGAGCAAGCCCGTGTAAGAAACTAGAAACAAGCCTTTCACACAGAAGTACCATTCTCATGGACAAAAGCAATTGCAACACTCCAAGCCAATTGTGCAAAGCCCTAAAGTGTCCTTGTCATCTACATCAAACAAGGACGAGTGTAACAAGTTGTAACAAGGTGATATATGGTGCCATCAACGTTCTTGAGTTTTGAAAGTTGTCCAAATATCTTTAGTTTGAATTAGTACTTGATGATATCTTGATTTGAGGTTGATCTTGGTGAAGTATTGTGCAACATAGAGCTGGTCCAGTAGGTCGTTGATGTGTGGTAGAGGATATATTTTTTTTCATCATGGTCTTGTTGAGTGTGCAATAATCAATGTAGAGGTTCCATGTACCATCCTTCTTAGGTGCAAGGACTATCAAGTTGCTGCATGGAGAAGAGCAAGGTTGGATATTGCCTTGATCAATTAGCTCTTGGAGTTGGCACTGAACTTCGTCATTCTCCCAAACAGATCTGCAATACAGAGGACTATTTAGGAGAGGGCATCTAGGAACCAAATCCATTTGATGTTGTACTATGCAGTGTGTTGAAAGACCGTTGCACTCTTTGAAGACGTCTTTGTATTGGTACAGTACCTTGTTGAGTAGTCGTTGCGACGATGTTGGCTCGGTCATGTACTTGCATGCTTGCCTGTGCAAGTACCTTTGGGTGAACCGTAAGAAGCACAAACTTTTGCAGATGGGCAATGATCTTGTAGCCTTGTTTAGTAGAGATTGGATTTGGCTTATGATGTTGACCCACAGAGGTTGAAGTATTAGTTGTTGACATATCTTGTCCACTGTTGTGGCTTTGAATGGTCAATGCCATTCTGATAATTTACGTATGTTCTTCCAACTAGAATATTGTAGACTTTGAAGAAGCGTGATGTTACAAGTGATAGTGTCTCGCATAGGTTTGATTGTATATGAAAAAGCATTGTCTACTCATTTGAATGTCTTTACCTTGCTACACCCATCTTAGAGAGTAGGGGTTTGGATGTGCGATGATGTTCTTTTGGTTGCCATTGTCAATGATGATGTGGACAAGTTGTCTATTGACCCACCTTTTCTTGTGCAAGGCACACTTGTGTTTCTTCAAAGTGTTAGAGGTCTTGGCATTGGTGTTGATCATTATGCTTCTTGATTAAGTATTCTTGACTTGTTCGGGATTTGATGTGGCTTGCACAATTAGAGACTATTGCATGTGACATTCAATGTCGCTATTGTTGCTGGTGTTGTGATGATGGCACCATATATCACCTTGTTACGACTTCTTACGCTCGTCCTTGTTTGATGTAGATGACAAGGACACTTTAGGGCTTTGCACAATTGGCTTGAAGTGTTGCAATTGCTTTTGTCCATGAGAATGCTACTTCTGTGTGAAAGGCTTGTTTCTAGTTTCTTACACGGGATTGCTCTTGCATGGGAAATATTTTCTTAGCTCAACCTTGACTTTAATCTTAGATGCATTGTGGAATGCTTGATCTAAGGTGTTCGAAGTCAGAGACTCCATTTTAGCATAGATATAAGATGACAATTTGCTAATGTAGTTGAGCTTTGTGTTGCTTAGGAAGATTCTCATGCAAGTGCACAGAGTGGTTGTGGTACTTGTTGTAATCCTTTGTTAATCGCTTCTGAATGTTGGCACAATTGGTGGAACTTCATATATTCATCCTCATAATGCCTAAGGGGGTAGAATTCCTCTTATAGAGCATTGACAATGGCATCCTAGGCAGTATTAGTTGGTGATACTTGTTGCATTATGTGTCGAGTGCTTGCCACTAGTGGAACATTGAGATTGAAATTTTTAGCACTCCGAAGGAAATCTTCTTGGCATCAATGAAATTGTTGATAGAGAAATATATTTTGAGTTACCAAATTCAAATATCCAACGTTGAGGCATCAATTTTGCCTTTGATTATAGAAATATCTAGATTTACTTGAGAAAAGAGGGAAAAGAAACATTTTGCCTTTGAAAAAAATCATGCCAAACTATGATTTATCATCGGTATCCTCTTTTCCCAAGAAGGAGATTAGACCAAAATAGACCATTAGCCCTATCAACCTACCAACAACCCTAGAAATAAAGATAAAGCAAATACCAAAGACACAATGCACTAAACCACACCCCACTGCTCCCTTCCGTCATGTGAAGGTATCCACCACTCCCTCCAACCATGGAACATTTTGTTCGTAGCCTAACCCCTTCGATTACCAACTAGCACAGGAAAACAAACATCGTAACAAAATCCTAACAACACCTAGACATATTCATAGGGGGGCCACAAAAATTAAGTATAGTATGATCAATGCCAACCCCCAAGCAGCCATGGTAGTGATAGACATGCAAACCAAAAAGCACACGGCCAACATCCCCACAAAAGGTTCACAAAACTTGTAGTTCTCTCTGCATATTATCCAACACATTAAGTAAATCCTCCCATTGTGATGGTGAAGACATTGAGCCTACACCCTCCGTTTCAACTACTTGCACCTCCTACCTAGCCACCAAATTAATGTCTAGCAACAACATACCCAAAACCTGATCTGGAAGGAAGATCCGAAGAAGCCAAAGGCACACCTTCGCATTAGGTAGATAGAAATCCTCCTCCAACTTTAGGTATTCCATTTCCCCTGCCCATAACGGCCATATATCCCCATCCAAACAAGCTTCACCTATGCGTCGATCATCCAAGGATGATCTTGCAACTAATAGTTCACAATCAAAGACCGCTCGTGGACTCTAGGATCACAAGAAGGGAGACCGCGACCTCTAAAGCAATGCCAAACTAGGCCATTCTCTTAGCCAATCACTCAACAAATCAAACAAATTTACTAGAACAGACAACATTCCAGAAGAAATTCGCAACTTGGATCTGGATGTCAACACAACCAAAGAAAATATCAAATGCTTGGCTATCATAGGCAAATTTCCTGAACTATGACCAAGTTTGAAAGGCCTACACGAATGAGCCATCAAAGAATGGAAATAGCTCATTAAGGATTTATTAGACCTGTTCCCCTATGTGCAAGGATTCTTCATCATCTAATATAGGATACAAGATCGAAAAGTGATTCTCAAATCTAGGCCTTGATTCTAGGATAAACATTTTTTATGTTTAAAGCCTTTGTATCCCAATTTCAACCCCAATGAAGACTCCACCACAATTCCAGTTCGAGTGCACCTCCCCTAACTCCTGCTATAATTTTGGCAAGACTTTAGCTTGTGAGCGATTGGAAATTCAATAAGAAGATTCTTGCATGCTTAAAAGGATACGATAGAGCATTACCGCACCACTTTTGTCGAAACTTGTGTGGAAATGGATTTTGACGTGGGTCTCCAGTCAACATCATTTAATTGAAGGATGGTGTTGGTTCCAAACACTTGACTACATTAATATTCCCTTCAAGTGTCGAAGGTGCTTCACATATGGACATTCTTTTGCTCATTGTTCCAAGAAGGCTTCAAATGTTTCAACTCAACAAAGCAAGAGAAATGCATCTTGGTGGCAAAGTCAAGCTTCATCATTATAGCATCAACCCAAACCGAGTTAAGATGGTGACCTCCCCTCCCAATAGAATGGAGGGCAATGTATCTCATGATTGACTTGTGGCGGCCAAGTTGAGCATTCAGCCTCAAAATCCACAAGTGCCCCTTTAAACTCCAATGCAGCCTTGTGCAAGAATGGAAGATCCCACAATCACAATGAAACAATTAGGCTTCCTGAGACAACATCCTCCACACATCATGTATTGTTTGAAATGAAATGGTTCATGATTCTATTGGGACTTATCAATGCTCCACGAACAATGATGATTGGTTTATGGTCAAGAGGAAAAAGGACACCTCCAAAAAAGGGAAGATTACACATAATATGATTCCACTCACACGACAAAACATGAGAAAATGGCAGGAGATAAATCCAAATATAGAATAGTTTTCTTTTTTCTTTCCTATTGATGGGAATTTTGTCTTTGCTCCCCTACTCGAGGGTCTAAAGTGTATTCATTTATTTTCAATCATTCTCTTTTAATAAATTGGGTAGCGGCCATCTCCCCTGTTATTAAACTGATAAGAACAGATACCACACTTGATCTTATTGATCAAAAAAAATTATATATATTAACTATTAATTATTCTATTATCTAAAAAATATATAATTAAATTAATAATAATATTTATAATTCATATATCAATATAGTATTTATATATGTATATATGAGCATATGGTGTTTAAATATTAAAATTATATTTTATAGTGTGTGGTGTGTAAAATTTAAATTTTAAATATTTAAATGTTTTATTATATTTAAGGACTCTATTTAATTACAAGTAATTAATTTGACATGTTGTCATGTCCCTTTCTGGGGCGTAATTGTCATATCCCCTATATTTTGATTTCCATATATATATATCCAAATATGTATCTTCATGATTTACTTCTATTCATAACAAATTCTAATTGACAATTGTTATATTTCCAATTGAATGTATATAAACAATAAACAATAACACAAAGCAAGTATATTCTATTATAATAATTATTCATATACACATATTATCATTATAATATACAAATTGTATGTAAAATAATTATAGGTGTATATGATAATATAATCTCATAATAATAATAACTATAGTAAGTGATCAGTTCCCATAAGGGAAGTTCGATCCCATTAGTAATGCATATTTATTATTAGCAAACAAACTGCCAGTGAAGGACGAGTCTCCTTAAAGTGATACAAGGTGACTCTTTATCTTAGCACCCTTCAAGTCTTTAAATAAGCCCGAACCATTTCTTCCAAAAGGGACAGGAGAAAGGGGAAGAGATGAGATAAGGGAAGCAAGTCCAGCAAATAGAAATAACCCAAGAGGGCAGACGTCAGGTATGTATTTTCCACTATTTTCTGTATGATGTTATATATATTTCCACTATTTTCTGTATGATGTTATATATATATAAAAGGTTATACTTGAGGCCCATGAAATGTAGGAAATGGTAAGGTATAAAGGGAATAGGAAATAGCAAAGAGACTGATAACATAGAAGTAGAAAATGGAAATATAGATATTGAATCAGCTTGCACACACACCATATATATACGAAAAGAATAGAATACATGAAATTAATGCTTATGAATATGATGAACACGAATATGATAAATATAAATGTAAGATGGAAATAGAATAAATGCATAAATAATATAAGATGGGTCTTGACATACGAGTTAAGACAGCCATGACCAAGTTCAATATGGTCATAGGGTTGTAGCTTGATGTATGGATCAAGACAACCATGACCAAGTTCAATATGGTCATAGGGTTGTCGCTTGACATATGAATCAAGACAACCATGACCAAGTTCAATATGGTCATAGGGTTGTAGCTTGACATATGAGTCAAAACAACCATGACCAAGTCCAAAAGATCATAGGGTTGGAGCTTGACATATGAGTCAAAACAACCATGACCAAGCCCAGAAGATCACAGGGTTGGACCTTGACATATGAATCAAGACAACCATGCTCTCCTTTATAAGAAATTATACTAATAATAATGGATCCATTATTGAAGAATCTAAGCTAAGGAAGGCATCCATATGTGAGTCAAAATTCCTAATCATAATTTATTATAACTGTGATTGTAGGAGTTAATCTAGAACAAGCAAAAGAAGGGAACATTACAGTAATTAAATATTATTATAATATAATATTAATAATAAATTATAATATTAAGATAATAATATTATAATTATAATATGTGATGTCTCGATATCAAGACATTGTTTAAATTAAAGATTTAAAGATCATGATAAAAGTCAGTGGTGTTTAGTCATAATATTTAAATAAACATGTATTATTAATATATAAATAATATTGTTATATATATTATATAATTAAAATATAATAGATTTATTTTAATTAACAAAGGTATATGTTTATAAATAATAAATATAAATGTAAATATAAAAATAAATATAAATACAAATATAATTATTATAAATCATAATTAAATATATTCAAAAACTAATAGTGGTCGATTTCAATTAGAAAGGTGCATACGATTCATGTGAAGCATTTAATACTTAATATGCATATATTAAAAGATATATGATATGTGGTGATTAGTATTAAGGGAAGGTAGCGCTCCATGTAAAATAAGGATTTTTGTCTTATTCAAAATATAAGGTGAAGGGATGCGATGCATAATAAGGAGAGTATTAATAAGTAAAAGTATGATTTGGTTATTAAGATGGGGGTACGATCCAAAAAGGAGAAAGGATCTATGAAATGATGCTATTGTAATTAAGGGGGCAACGATCAGTTTTAGGAAAGTTTAAAAAGCAAAAACAAAAGGGCTGACTCTCTTGGGCAGCGATCCCTCCAAATAGGGGTGTGACTGTATGAAGAGTCGTCACCCCTTCAAAAGTGGTGACTTCTCTTACATGTTAAGAGATATATAAGTAAAACAGGCAGTGGTGAATAAGGGGGGAGAAAAAATATAAGGGTTCTGAGTTCTAATCCGCCTCAAGCATAAAAGATCAGCAATCCTAAACATAGGGAAATATATAATGTCAATGGTGTGCAGCAAAATATATCTAAGACTTAGTTCAATGGTGTGCGGTAAAATCAGGGAATTATAATGTCAGAATAGGCTATAAGGTGATGGAGACAGCAACAAAACTGGACCATTGGCCGATGGAGCTGATATGGGGGAAGCAATGCCTTCCTAAAGCTGGGGTCTTTGCTTGGATGGCTCTCCAGAACAAGATTCTCACAGGGGATAAACTGCAACGGGTAGGGTTCGCAGGACCGCATAGATGTTGTCTTTGCAAGTCAGAGAACGCTAATCATCTTTTATTAAATTGTGAAGTGGCAAGCAAATGTTGGGATAAAGTAATGAATAAGTTGGAATGGCAGGCTCCTCGACCTTTCTCGTTGCTAGAATTTTTCAATAGTTGGCCTTTGTTGAAAAAAAGGGCAGTTTTTTCCAGTATTTGGAAGATGGTCCCGTCATTGGTGATTTGAGAAAATTGGAAAGAGAGAAACAAGAGGATTTTTCAAGAAAAAAGAAAAATCAGTTTTGGAGATGTTCAACAAAATTGAGTTAGCTGTTAGTGAAGTGGTTTATAATGCAGCTAGAAATCAAAGGGCAGACAAGAGTGAATTCACTTTGTGGGATGAAAGACTAAAGAAGAATTGGACAAGTTTATCCATCCCCCCCGTTTATGGGCGTCCAAGGATTGAGCCTACAGCAAATATAAGGAAGGATGGAAGGATGTAAAGTGGAGACCTCCGGATGAAGGATGGGTGAAGGTAAACTTCGATGGCGCTACAAAAGGTAATCTGGGGCCTTCAAGAGCAGTATGCGTAATATGCGATCACACAGGCACAATTCTAGCTGAGGTGGTTTGTCCACTTCCCCTCGAAACTAATAACGAAGCAGAGGCACAAGCAGCTTGGCTAGGGGTCGAACTATGTAGACGAAAGGGTCATCGCAAACTACACTTGGAAGGCGACTCCCTCATCATAGTCAATGCCATTAGAAAAAAAGAGACTCCCAATTGGAAAATCCAAGGATTTGTTAGGCAAATATGGGAAGGGATTAATTCCCTGAAGAATTTAAAATTTCCCATGTGTTCAGGGAATGTAACATTGAAGCCGATAGGCTATCAAGACAAGCCGTCGAAAGCACATTTGAATCTGCTTCGGGATTTTAAGTAGAAGGACTCCATCCCTCTCGCATGCTTGAAGGACAATGACAACAGAACGAAAAGCCCTCAGAGTTAATGAATGACAGAGCATTCATGGCAGAGAGAAGTGGCGGCGATGGGGCTTTATATCCGGCAGGGAAGATCAAGAGTCTACAAAACAGAATGGAGTCGATGATTGGAATGGATGCGAAGGAGAGACAAATGGCCTTTAGAGGCCAGGCCTCTGATCAATGCCTCAAGAAGGTCTTTAACATCGCCAATGACGAAGCTCTGGAGGCGGTGAAAGGGTTGTTGGGCTCACGCTTTCTGCTGGCAGGCAACAAATTCTGTGTCAATGGCGACATAGCGGTGATGGCCATGGCTTGGTTTCTGCAGGCTCGAGAGGACAAGCTGACGATCAAGTGGATGATGCAGAAGATGGTGAAGGCTCGATGGAGAGTTGATATGGAAGAGGTGCTTGCAAGGGCGATTCCAGGGACCGGCCAGAGCCCAACCAGTGGGATTTGGCCAGCTTTGACTCTTCATTATAATGACCCACACATCCCCTTTGTGGTGTGGAGTGTGGGGGAAGATAAGGAGGTAAGGATATTGGAAGTCAATGGTTTCATAACTCTGCTGAAGGGAATCTATGGCTTCAACAAGTTGATGACGGATCCTCCTCTCACATTACCAGAGGCTTCTATGGAGGATGCAGTGGAAGCAGAAGCGAGAAGGTTTGAAGGGATGGAGTTGGTAATACCAGAGAATTGAAGTGTGATACTTAGTTAGTTTTGGGCATGTCTTTTTGGTGTCCTTTTGTATGACTGATTGTTGTTCAGTCTGGTTTTTTGCTGGTTTTGGGTATGGCCCCCTTGTGCCATTTTGATGTATCCAAAAAAAATATTAACACATAGGCAGCATCAGGAATACAGCAGAAACACAGCAGCTTCAGTTTGACAGCAGCAGCTTTAGTTCTCAACATCCACAATCAAACAGCCTTAGCAGAAACCCTGACAGATGAAAATTAATATTTTTTTCTCATAAAAATCAAAGCCTTAACATTTGGTACGATTTTGGGGGCAATTTTGAACCTTTTTTTGTGTTAAAATGAAGTCCGCCATATTTTCAATTTGTACCAAGAAATTTGACAACAAAACTTAAATAAATTGCAATATAAGTTTCAAACTTTCATATTTAAAAAATAAAAAAATAAAACAAATTATATTTTCTGTCCTGATTACTATATCCAGAGAAAAGGATTTGTCGTCCTAGAAACTCATCCCACAATCCCTGCCATCCTCTGACATCCCTGAAACTCCATGTAACATAGCTATCATTCAATTCTATGGAATGATGTTTGGGAGGTGGTTATCATGTCCCACCATTAAGACATTATTTGTCATCATCAAATTGGACGATAATTATGTATATAATAATATTTAATAAACATATATAATATTATTAAATAATATTATATATGATATATATATATGTATATTAATATTAATATTAATATAAATATAAATAAATGTTATTATAATATAATTATCATATAATATATATAAGACAAATGTCTTATAATGTATAAATATAAATAAGAAATATTATTATAATCATTTATTATTATAATATAATAAATATAAATATAAATATTATTAGTATTATTATATAATAATGATAATTATCAATGTAAATATTAAATCAAATATTAATATAAAGTATGATCATTATAAATATATATATAATTAATATTAACTAATATCCTTGGAAGATATCAATAAAGGGCTATGATTCGTATACAGCAGCAAATAAAGATAGACCAAGTTTATTAAAAGACAAAGTTTATTAAAACAAAGATAAATGCACGACTATGTTAGAGGAAGCGAGTTAGATTATTAGTAAATAAAAGGAGTATATGTTAATTAAAGGTTAGTTTCAATAAGACACATCCCTTCATTAAAGGAGGATATAAAGATGGGAAGAAGATAACATAAAGGGCAGAAAGAAAGGAATAAAAAAAATATATATCTGGAGAGGGTAAGGAAAATAGAAAAGAATACATAAGGAATATAATTCTGATTTATAAATATAACAAGAAGGATATAATATAGAATTTTTGGAAATGGTAAATATATTCATGGTAGATTTAAATATGCAATATATAAGGAATAATATATTTTGAGTTGTAATATACCATTTAGAGATACTTATGTACACTAGCAGCCTTATAAGAACATCAGATATATCTGAGATATAATATATATGCTTTGAGTTAAAAAAAAAAAGGGAATAATTCTCTTTATGAAGTGTTGCCTCTCTTGGCAATAGTTGCAGCCATACACTATTGAAGATATAAAAAGGAAGTGTGAAGTAAAAAAGATCATATAGTAATATAAATCAGCAAACAACATATTGGTCTTCCATCAAATACAAGTATTAGATCAGCACAAGGTATTATATCAGCAAGCATTACTAAGAGAAATCGATCATACAAGAAGTAAAATTGTGTGCAAGGTTAATAAATTTGTTCTTCCTTAAAGGGGACATTACAGTGGTGCCTAGAACTACAGGCAGATCAGTGATTGACTCAAAGTGACTATACAAAAGCAAGCACAGAGTTGATTCTTTCCATGCCAAGTTCATAGTCTATGGATTCTCCCAAAGATTGGAAATAGACTATGAGAAGAATTTTACCCCAATGATTGGGCAACTTCCACTTGGTCCATCATTTCACTAGCTACTTGTTTTATTTGATATTTACGTTATATGGATGTAAAGACAACTTTTTTGAAGGAAAAGATTGATGAGGAAATCTAAATAGAACAGCCTAAAAGATTTGAGAACCATGGGCATGACGACTTTTTTGTGTAAACTAAAGAAATTCCTGTATGGGATAAAGCAAGTAGATCAGCAATCGAAGTGGTGGTGCCTAGATCTACAGGCAGAGCAGTGATTGACTTGAAGTGGCTATAAAAGCAAGCACAGAGTTGATTCTTTCAATGCCAAGTTCATAGTCCATGGATTCTCCCAAGGATTGGGAATAGACTATGAGGAGAATTTTGCTCCAATGATTGGGCACCTTCCACTTGGTCCATCATTTCACTATCTACTTGTTTTAGTTGATATTTACATTATATGGATGTAAAGACAACTTTCTTGAAGGAAAAGATTGATGAGGAAATCAAAATAGAGCAGCCTCAAAGATTTGAGGATCATGGGCATGATGATTTTTTGTGCAAACTAAAGAAATCCCTGTATGGGATATAGCATGAACATTGGACATGATATGCTGGAATTGATGATTATATAGCTCAGTTGGGTTTTAGTAAACAGAATCTGACCAGCTTATTTTTTGTGATCTACACCTGATATTAACAGATTGCTCTTCACAACTTGTTGCTGGGTGCAAGGAATCATGAGTTTGACTTTGACATGGAGGGCATTGATAATTTGCACTTTTATTTGTGGCTTGAGGTTTGGTAGCAAAAGGTTGAGACTTTCCTTTGCCAGAAAAAGTTCATGATTGAAATTCCAAAAAGATTTCACGTGATAGAGTGCAAGTTGATCAGCACTCTCATGGTTCCAAACCTCAAGTTGAGATTAATTCATGGTTCAGATCTTGTTGCCCCCTCATTGCACCTGCAGCCAACTGGTTCACGAATGTACTTGATAAATGCTAGGCTCTTTGCTATGTGGTACAATGCCCTTAGTCGATATATGATGGAACCTGGGCAGACTCACTGGAAGGCTGCTAAATCTGTTTTTAAGTTTCTCAAGGATACCTTGCAGCTTGGACTTGGTAAACAGGTGATTCAGATTTGTACCTGCACGGTTTTGTTGATAGCTACTGAACTGATAACATTTGGAACTGAATACCTACTTCTAGATATTGTTTTGCTTTGGATGCAAGTTGTCAAAATCCATATACTTGCTGAGAATGGGAATAATTTTTGCTTGGGCTGACATTCAGGGGAAAAAATGCATATATTTGGCATTTGTTTCCACATTATAAAGATCTTAAACCTCTAAATTGAGTATACATTATTTTTTCGCCACACGACTAATATTTTAACCTTACCATATGTAGGCTAGAGTTGTAAGTCGCCCTATCCCTGTGATGGAGATTTGAGCCTAACAAATGTCTTATTATTTTAACACTAGAACCCACAATCCCTTGTACATTAATTTACCATATATAATTCTACTCATTTCTATTTTTAACCTCTCAAAACGAATGAAAGTAAGAGATGTCAAGACTACTCAAAGTGTCAATCCTTATATTTGTAAGTACAACAGGCTGTCGATGAGAGTCAATGCAATTCTCCCCAGATCCATTGCTATAGTTTCCAAACTTTCATGCTCATTGTTGGGAGATCAAGGAGCATAAGTGCCTAACAGGCCCACACTCTCATGCTTTCTATGGGAGATTGAGGAGTATAAGAGCCCAAAAGGCCCACATTCTCATGCTTTCTATGGGAGATTGAGGAGTATAAGAGCCCAAAAGGCCCACACTCTCATGCTTGCTATGGGAGATCGAGGAGTACGAGAGCCCAAAAGGACGCCCATGCTCTCAAGCTCATTATTGGGACACCGGGGAGCAAGAATGCCCAAAAGGCCCTCAAACTCCTAGTCCAATTGGCCTAGTGCTCTCCCAGAACCTAAAGGGGACCTCCTCGTCCTATCAATCTGGTACTGTCGATCAACCTAAAGTACACCTTAATAGCCCACTGGTCTAGTGCTCTCCTTCACCCTAAACCCTTCCACCTAAGGATCAGATACGCTCCACTAACCTAAAGCAAACCTCCTAGGCCTACAGTTTAGTGCTCTCTCTCGAACTATAGTGGTTACAAGCTTCGCGCCTTCAGTAATCTCAATCCCCCATCTTATCTTATGAATTGTAGGCTTTTCGTGTATTTTTTTTTTTTTTAAACTAATAAAGCTTTTTCTCAAACTCGATTTTTTTTTTAATCGGACAAGTACCACAGACATCACCGTGAGCTACCCAACCAGCCTGTCGAATGCATAAACTTTGCAAATAGTCGCAGACTAGATACTTTACCAAAAATAAAACCTAGGCATTTGAAACAAATTGCATGTAGCTCATGTATTTGTGCTCCTTCATAGTAGACAAGACCTAAATACTGAAACGAAAATTCAAGCAGCAAAATACCTTGCTCAGGGCCTGCACGAAACTGTTCGAGACGTTCGTCAATACTAATGCGACTTTGTTCCGACACGGGACGCTTCCCAGACGCAAATCCTCCTCTCCATCCTCTAGTCATTTTGCTCGGAAATTGTCCAAACGGGGGAATATTTTCTGCTCACGCCGATATGATAGAAACACCACAATTTCTGTGGCAGATTAGACGACAAAAGTCAGGTATAGATCGGTGTTGATCGCTCTAAAACTCCACGATTTTCACCGCTTCTAGTTTTTCTTAATCCTTCTGGATTATACTTCTTATACGGGCGACATAATTAGGGATTTCCCTCCTTATTGTATATCGCTGAGGTGTTCAATGGGAGTATTCCTTCAATTTAGCATATTCGTGCCTTGCGACCGACAATTTGGCATTAGGTCAATGTTTTCTTCCTACTTAATAAAGAGGTCACTTTTTAGGTTGATTGGCTCAGATGAATATCCCCTCCCAAAAGATCTAGAGCAGGGTTTGGTTTTTGTTTTGAATTTTTATTTTTTAAATTTAATTATTTTTGGGTTTTTTTATTAATCTATTTATCTTTTCTTGCTCTCTTTTCTCCTATGATGATGATGGATCATGGAGTGTGATCCGAAATGTTGAGGAAAAAACTATCACAGAATTAAATCCCCAAATATTGAATTACACTATGTTTAATAGATTTTTTTCATGAATATACAATGATTTTAAAATTTTAATTGTTTAGAATAGTTAAATATTATATTATTTATAATAATTTTTTTTATTTCTATACTCATCCTTGTTATAACTTTGTTCACAAGTTATCTATTGATAGAAAATTTAAAAGTTGAATTACCATTCAAATTATATGTTAATGGGAAAATTAAGTTTTGGAACTACAAAAATAAATTAGTATATGAAGAAAATTGTGAAAAAATACTATGAAGGATATTATGCTTCTCTATAATAGATTTGCCAAGATTTCTATAAAATTTTAAGATGTTATTTCTTAAAATGCATGTTAGGATTAAAAGCCCCATAATTAAATTACTTGGAATATCTTGAATGGTAATTATTAGGGGTTTTCCATAACACTCACTTTTTCTTATATTTAAAGAAATAATTTTTTATGTTGATTAACTACAATAGTGGTGAATTGAATGAATGGTAGCTTGGTAGTAAATGTTTCACCTACCAATCACTTTTTTTAATCTATAGGCGTGACAAGTGGTTTGAGAGTAAAGGCATGTGTATTATGTGAAGACATACAAATTCAAATCTATATGGGAATGAGGTTGTACTCCTTAATCTTTGAATAATATATAATGTAAATGGAAAATAATCCTCTTGTAGATTTCTATAATGGGGTCTCTTGTGCTAAACAAGTCACTCTCTGAAGAAACTTAAAAAAATAATCTTTGTGTTTCCCTTTTTTTAAGTTTTGAGTAGTCAAATTTTATGTGGAAAATTGATGATAATAATGATTTATAGTGTCATTTACACCAAAATAGTTAATAAGGTGTATCAAAGCATATAATAATACAATTAATTTATATATTTATTGTAAAGTATAATCTTATAGGTGTCTTTGTTAACACAAGCCTTCCTTATCATCTTATTGTTAAACTCTTCCCTAGTAAATTGCCATATACAAAAGAAGATGAAAAACATAAAGAACATAATAAATTATTATACACAAAAAACTAAAGTGAAACAAAGTAAAGAGAAATAGTTTATAATACAATGTTAGTCGATCCTAAAGCATGTGTCTACTTGTTTATATAGCTATTTTAGCGAACATTTAAATTAAGTATGAACTCCCTATTTTATGAATCAATATATTTTTATATATATTTATTCATTTTTTTAAATAGTTTATAATATGATTAAATTAATATCTTTGAATAAGATGCAACTTTAGAAAGTTCCCTCTACATGTTATGGTTATCTTTTTCTTTTTCTTTCATATCATATTTCTCGGTATAAGCAATCAAGTGACCAAGTCTTACGTGCATGGTGTATATTTTACCCTTTTCTTTAATGTTTCCTATGTGTATGAAATAATGTGTGATTTAATCTTTTCTAGAAAGTGATAAAGAGAGAATGGTTTTGTTTACACTATTGTATATATTGTCTAATACGTTCATTCCCTAAACAACATTCTATAGTTGGGTTTCAAAGATAGAGATGTTGTGCTATGGAAAGAGTGTTAAAAGATAGAAAAAAAGAATGAGAAGGGCATCTTTGATTTGAAGTTTAGAGTAGAAGAAATTTGGTCATGGTGCAAGAAGTTAGCAATTATTTCTATGTAGAAAACTAGAGAAATCATGATAGTATTTATCATAGCATGGCACTGACCATACTAGTGTGGTCATGGCCTAGTATTAAAGAGTTGAAGATGTCGAAAGGGAAGAAATGTACATAGGACTAAAAATCTAGATTCTTCGGTGGTGGCCTCAATTGTAGTACCGATCTACATAATGTGGTGGTGACCTTTACTCAAATAGACTTTAGATTTAAAGAGATGTGCGTGTTGATTTGTAAGTTACCATGTTGTGGTTGCAAATCTAGAACTTGATATACTTGTAGGAAGAAGATAGGCCTAAACTTGTAGCTTGGAGACAAGAAAAATTATTGGGACTATAGGAATTTACCTTAGTCAAATCCCTATTTGGTATTTTTCAACCCTATATGTAGTTTGGAAAAGATTAGGTGTGGGGGTAGCCTAAGTGCTATATGTTAGACAATAACAATGAAAACTTTAGAAAACATAAATCCTAAGGACTTTTTATAGTGTGTGGAAAGTGTTCTATGAATAAATGAGATGAAAGTTATAGAAAGAATCGAGATGCAAAGGGACTTTGGGAAGGTATGGTATGAAGCCAGTCATTCTTATAGGAATAGTGATGGTGGTAGTAAAAAGGAAGTTGCTAGAAGAATGGAGAAAGTTTAACATATGGTGGCTAACAAAGAAAGGGAGGAGAAATTTCAACATAAATGCTCACACTTGAATAGCTTACAAATTTAGAATTCAAACAAGAATTTCCAAAGAGTGTTGGTAAAGATTTTTTAATAACTCAAGATTTAAAGAAAATATGTAGAGAAATCTTCCAAATTAAAAGATATACAGCGAGAGCTTCTAGATTTTTCTTGAGATGAAGCTGAAAAGTTGACATAGTTTATTTAAGATATTGGCATGAATGATAATCGTTCTAATAAGGAAAAATGCAAGGGTCATCTTTTAATCATTTTAAATCATTTCATTACGCAAGAACACTACCACAATCATAGTGATGACCAACACACTATTGCATTCACATTGATGACTTGGACACTATAGTGATTACAATGGTGACCAAGTCACTACCATGATTACGTTAGAGTCTAAAATGACAGGTTTTTGGGGTCACTTACCATCCTAACAATGGATAAAAATGCTAAGGATTTGGCTAAATGTAAATTAAAACATGCTAAGCGTTTAGACACTAAAATGAGGGCATGACATAGAGTAGAAATTACAAAGTAGATAATTTATAACTCTACAACATGATCTTATAAGCATACACATTGCTTCAACAATACAAATTAGGTATTCAAATGAATACATGCAAAAACTTTAACAAAATGTAATATGACTTAAAACTTGCACTATAATGATGACATGATGTTAATGATTATGGATTTTAATGCCTTTTATTTAAAACTAATATATAGGGCCCATAAAAGTGTATATATATGAATAGAGGGGGGGTGAATTTTCTTCCTTAATGAAAACTTTCATTATCTTTAGATTATTCCCAATTGAAATACTTTGTTTAAATAACTATTTTGATAAAAATTATAAATTTAGAATAGTATCTTAAGTTTTGTTTAAGTTTCGTTTCTTGTGTTGATTTAAGATTTCATGAATCAAGTTGTGATTGCAAATACTTACATAAAACTTGTCTTGTACATTATATATTAGATGTATAAGAAAGAAATGTGTTTTATCTTCTATTTCATTTAAGTTACATGGCTTACAATTTATTTTCTCCCATGGTGTTATCTAAATTGTATATTTATTAGTTTCATTGTATAATTAATGGGAGTTAATTCTTAATTTTGTGATTCCTTGTTTTATTTTTGCATTTCTTATCTAGGTAAGATAGGTGGTCCATTTTGAAGTTGATGTTTTGATAATAACTTACTTTTCTTTTTATCTTTGTTTTTTAACCATTCAAAAGGTTTTCAAATACTTTATTTTCCATTTTTTATTTAAGGTGTGAGTTGCTTTCAAGAGTTATATCATTGTGGATGCCCCAAAATTTTAACCATCTATCAAAATCATTTTTCCACTTCTTTTTATATAAAATTTTTTGACACAAATGTTGGGAAATAAGTAGAATTTATCTTGTTACAACTTAATTAACTTCTATAAAGCATAAAAATGAATTGTTTTTTGTTACTATTTCTTCACATGATCCCTAAAATATGTTTATACCACGAGCATCACAACCACAAAGGATTAAAGATATAGTTATGTTGGAGATTAATACTTCCTTTTATATTAATTGCAAAGTTCACCATCTTTGTATTGGTTTTCCAACACATAAAGGCCCTCCATGTTTCAAAAGTTTATTTTTCAATACTAAATTTCTAGTTTAATTTATTGTTGGTATTATAAGCTAGGTATTTTTAAGAATGAACCATATGTAGAAATTGATATTAAAGGAAGTTATAAGGTAGGTTGACTTTTTAGATAATAGATTTCCTTTTATTTATTTATTTTTTAATCATTCAAAGGATTTACATATACTTTTGTTTAGATTTTCAACACCTAAGAGATATCGTGGTGGATGCCCTAAAATTTGAACAATTTATATAAGTACTTTTTCAACCTCATTTTAGACATCCATGGGTTAGGTAGGATTTTTGGAAAATAATGGGAAGTATAACTTGTTATAGCTTAATCAATTTGTATTTATATAACATATATTATTATATGGTTTCACTTTCAATGACTGACAAACATTTGTGTTCTTTTGAAGAGGATAGATAAGTTATATTATTTTTAATTTTGAAGTTAGAAATAATGAATTGTTTTCATTTTGTTCATTTTTCATATATTTCTTAATATATATGCTTCCACTTGAAACTTCATAGCCATAAAAGATCAACATAAGCATTAACTAGTAGCACAACATCATTCATATAACCACATAACCACTACCTAGAGTCCTTCCAATTGATATCAAACAAGGATTGATATTTAAATGGAGATAACAACCAATATTATACGAGAGAATATATAGAGTACTAAGGAATAGAGAAAATCACTAATGATTTGCATATGATAGTAGAAGTATTTAATAAGTTTGAAAAGTGCTAAGTAGCTAAACAATGAAATGAGTAAATCAAATCCTCATTTGTGGCCTTTATAGTAAGATGATATGTAGATTATAACTTAGATCTAAAGAGATTGGAGACTCTGTGCTCACTCAGTGCTTGATAGGTCACTAATATTTGTAAAGAAATATGTTTGCAAACCCCTTAGCTATTAAACTTAAAACCAAGCTTAACTACTAAACATGCGGGTATTTCCACATTAACCCTTCAAATAGAATATTATAGAAATTTCAGCAACATTATGGCATGTCTACAACACTTAGAAAATAATGAGAAAGATAGGAGAATATAAGCAACCACAAAAAGACAAGGACATATATATACCTTGGGAAAACCCTTTCAAGAAAAACCTAGCCTCCAAAGCATAGCACAACTCAATGTATTACCAAATGAATAATGGTTACAATACATTCACAAAGCTTCCATGCAATACTTCAACAAGATCAACACCCATGCTCCTCTAGTGAAAATCAACAACATAACTCTACAAAATACACTCATACACCCTTTGTCCCATGCTTCCAATATAGACTTAAGGAGTCTTTGAAAACCACCAAACAACAATACCATGAACCAAAACAAGGTCCCAAAATACTATTGTATGAATTCTCATGACCCTCACATGTGTGGAGTCATTCTGGCATAGAAAATAACTCTTACACAAGCATCTTTGGCATCCACCATTTAAGTTGGCATATGTAACTCCCAAGCACTCCCCCATAAGGTATTAATTATATCTTACACCCACTAATAATGGAAGATGCTCATATAAGTCCACCATGTAACCCCCTCATCAATGCCTCATTACAACAATATTCCCAAGTCCCCAAAGAATAATAAAATAATTAAATATGTCCCATCCTCACATGGTTGTGCCATTTATCTACTCCATGATTATTTGAGATACTTAAATTTTATTTACCTACCTATGAAACAATTAAGTTACAATAGACATTGGGATATGAAAGGTGAATATCACACCTAATCCTAACAATAGGTATAAAGGTACATATGACCTATTTTTTCAATCTAGTGAATCAAATGCAAGTGATGAAAATAAATGCAACCAATTCCTACTTAATCCAAAGAGGAGAACAAAGCAAGTAAAATATATCTATAAAAATTTTATAAAATAATGAGGAAATGTAAGATACACCCAAGGAAAACTCTCATAAGCGAAAACCATGCCTCTAAAGCATAGCTAAAATGTATTACACCTCGACAGAGGTTGCAATACACTCTTTGAGTTGCAGTGCTTCAATGAAGATCAACACCATGAATCTAGAGGAATTCCAACAACATAACCTTGTACCAAAAACTAACCATATAATCTCCATCCCAAGCTCTCAATATATAGGCCAGGGAGACCTAAGAAATTGTAAGGCAAAGTGTCTACAAACCGCTTAGCAATTAAATTTAAAACAAATCTCAACTACTAAACATGCAAGTATTTCCACATTAACCCTTCAAGGAGAATATTACATAAATCAAATCTACATATATTTTATCAATATTCTAACATGAAAACAACACTTGGAAAGGAATGAGACAAAGATAAGAAGATTATAAGTAACCACAAGAATACAAGAGACAAAGATATACCTTAGGAAAACCCTTTTGGGAAAAAACTAGCCTACAAAGTGCCATAGTTTAATGAATCACCAAATGAATATGGTTACAATTCATTGTGTCTTTTCATGCAATACTTCAATGAGATCAACACTCCTACTCCTTTGAAATAAATCTAACAACATAACCCTGTAAAATACGTTGCATGCATTCTTTATTCCATGTCTCTAATATATAGACTTAAGGGGGCCCAAAAAACACCAACAGTAATACCATGGGCCCAAATAAGGTCCCAAAATACCACGGTATGAATTCTCATGACTCCCGTATCAATGGAGCCATCCTAGAATAGAAACAACTCTTACACAAGCATCTTTAACTTACACTACTCAAGTTGGCATGTGTAACTCCCAAGCACTCCCCCATGAAGCACTAATTGCATCTTACACTGACTAATAATGTAAGACACTCTTACAAGTCACTATGTAACTCCCTCATCAATTCCTTGTTACAACAATATTTCGAAGTCCCTAAAGAATAATAAAATAATTACACATGTTCCCACCCTCATGTGGGCATCCCATTTTTCCCACTCCAGGATTATTGGAGATACATAAATTATTTAGACATCTAAGAACAATTAAGTTATAATAGACCTTAGAATATGCAGGGTGAATAGCACACCTAATCCTAATAGAAACCATCAATGGTTTATGAAAACTATAGGCTCAACACCATGAGCTAGAAGTCTTGGCCCAAATGTTGACAATGAATACCTGGACCCAAGGTTTGAATTATTTATGTCAAAAATTTAACCCCAGCATGATATAATAAGAAGGAAAATAGAATTAGTGTGATCTAGATTACACATACAACCAAAAGAAAATATACATCCATACACACATCATAAGATAGAATCATTCATCTTTTATTTATATCATCAAATCTTACATACAATCTTTCATATTGCAGGCATAGATATACACATCACACATGCTTAGGTGTTGCATTTGTCTTTTCTCTAAATTACATATATTTTGTTATCTCTTCATACTCCATTTTCTCTATCCATATTCTATTTGTGGTACATCTATGTGTTATTATAGTCTTTATGTGTATAGGGATGTGTCCCTAAGTTCAACCTTATACATCTTCAACCAACAGGAGGTACCACGACCTGATATTGCCGCAACATACTTTATGATGACCTTTGACTTATTTTGCTTTGCAGGAGAGTAATATTGTAAGACTTAGCTTTCAATGCCCTCGCAAATTTTCACCATCAACCTCCATTAAGTCACCCTTTCAATTTTTCAACCTAATGGGGATAGATTCAACCACCCTTTCAGGTTTTTGACTAAAATCATCAAGTCAACTAATGTTGACTCTGTAAGTTGCCAACATCATCTTATGGCTTAAATTATGTCTTGTCCTTGAGACATACTAACTCTGCTTCATCGAAATATACAAAATGAGCCATTGTATCATCCATCCAAACTACTCGTCATATTTAACCTAAAGGTAGAATATTCTAATAACTACTTTTATTTGTGCTTATGTGGTATCCTAGAGAGAAATTTCTTTGTTGATACACTATGCATACACCATGATATCAATGTAAGCTCTTTCTGTAGCAATCAAAGTAGAACCTGGTTCTTTTAGGTTAGGGACTATGTGTCTAACTTCTTGAAGAATACTTGTTAATTTTGACAAGTGAATGTTTACTGGCATAGTCAATTCCTTCATTTGTATAATGGTCTTCAATATTTGCTTGTTCAACAAATGACATTGAGATTGCATATTTTTCAATTATTGTCTCTAGGAGCAATCTAAATTAAACATTACACTATAGGATACTAAGGCTTGAAGAATTTAATTTTCCAAGGTATAAATTTGTGCTTTTTGGGTTATGCTAGTTTACAGACAATTAACACAATACAAGTGTAGTATATTATTGCACATGTTTTCTAACTATTGTGTTTGCTTATTTAGGTCCTTTTGGCCATTTCTCTATTTTTGTTGAATTCTCACTAGTTTCATTGTCTCTTAAACCTCAATATTATGTTCCTTCATTTTCTTTTTTTCTTCTCCCAATTTCCTATTTGTTCCAACTTACACTATATGTTTTTTCCTAGGTTTTCTATTGTACTTTTAGAAGGGTCCACCTATATTTTTGGTACCTTTTCTTGTATCAGACTAATCATTCTACTCATACTTTACTTTGGCAACAAACATCTTTGTAGAATATCTCTTTGAGTATTATTTTCCAACACGTCACTCATTTCAAATTTATGAGTTAGTGTTGTATACACCTAAAAATGGCTAAGCCGAATTAAATTAATATTTTAATATTTATTTTTCTCATTCCTCTATCAATTAAATAAATATTCTAATTTATTTAAATGATTCACATTCTTCCAATAATTAAATAAAATTAATTTATTTAATTAAATACCCTAATTCTTCTAATGTCTCATCTAATTAAATAATTCTAAATTATTTAATTAATTCTAAATTATTTAATTAATCCTAAATTCCTCTATTCCAAAGTCCTAATTTCATAAATCCACTTCATCTTCCACCTCACCATGTTGCACACATAATTAAATATTTTAATATTTAATTAGCTCATTTCCCTCACCCACATGTCATATTTCTCCTCCAGTCAAATTAGTTAACTCATCAATCAAATCAGTTAAACTAATTAGTCATTTGAGTTCACTGGTCAATCAATTCAGTCAACTCTCCAATCAAACCCAGTTAACTAGTCAATCATCTCAGTTAACTCTTTAATCCATTCTGATAACTCCCATAACTCATGAAAGGAGCTTGGACACTTGTCCTCTCCTAATTCACACATATTCTCTCAAGCTTTCTCAACAGTACACCTCACAGGTAATTCCTCCAGTTATGGATCTATTGACACTTAGATTTGGCCTCTCTCAAGCCTATAAAACCAAGGTTCTCACACCTATTTTGGATCCACTCAAGCATTCGTAATCTTACTCTGCAGAAATCCTAACAACGTGCCTTTGGCAAAGTATCTTTATTGCATTTGCATTATCCCATTATCATCATAATCATCCAACAATGTTTCCATTATCAATCATCCATCTCCATTAGAATTGCATTTGTAGTTTAGTCTTTATTGCACATTCCAAATCACAGCCGTTCTCCTATTGTCATCTTCAACAACAAGGAAGTACAACTTCTAAGAGCTAAAATCATACACAAGATCAGTGTGAGATAGGCAACAATGGAAGCTACGAGGTAAATCGATCTACGAAGGTATTATCTTTTGTTTATTGTATTTGCATCAATTCCATTGAGTTATTGGATATTTAGTTGTTTAAAATTGTTATTCATATTTCCCATAACATTTATGGCACCCATCGTGGGGCCTAGCCCCATTTTTAATCTTTATTTTGAGTTTTTGGTCAAGTTACAGGTGTGATAAGTCATTCTGATGCATTCATTCTTCCAGTTTTGCGCATCCATGATGAAAATGACAGTCCATTCTTTCCAGTTTTGTGCATTCATTCTTCCAGTTTTGCGCATATAACGATTCTTTCCGTGAATCTGACCACTCTTTCAGTGCATTCATTTTGTTTGTGCATTCAAAACTTCTTCTTGCGCATATGTTAGATCTTTCTACGCATTTGTACTCCTGCGCATTCATTTTGTCTTTTTGTGCATCCACTCTGTTTCAACACATCTGATTCCTATAAGAGAATTGTATTGAATTTGTAAATTCTTCGATACTAACCTTGGTTGCAGGAATATCAGTCATCAAATGGAGACCTTTAACACAATGATCTTGCAGGTGTAGGAGCTTGGTTTAGTTATTTAGTTGCATCATAACCTCATCTAGATCTAATTAGGAGGAAGAAATATGATATCTTCATCCAAACTTTTACCTAGATCTAATTAGGAGGAAGTAAACTATATTGTTGCATCACAAATCATACATAGTCCCAACCTAGGTGGATAAAATTAAACAAATCTTTCAAGCAACTATGCAATTACAAATCTCTCATCTAGCTTAAATTAGGGGAAAGTAATCTGTTTCATTCTTCAACAATAATCTTCACATAGATTTGTTTAGGAGGATAAAATAAACCATCTTCTCAAAGTTTTTTCTGTCTTGTCAAATGGATTATGCTTGGTAAAGTAAACACACAGCTTTTTTTTATATTTTTAACTTAATTTTTTTTTTTTAACTAGGAGGATAAAGAACCAGTGTACTTTGTGCTTGGAAATGATTATAGGACTGTGCTCTCCCTTTTCTTGGGTGACCAAAATGCCAAACTCATCATTTTATATGTGTTACCTTTAGAAGAGGCTTGCCCTTGGGATTCCTTCCTTCCAAGCGGGATGACCTCAAGTGATAACGAGCTAAAGCCAAGCCACTTCAGAGTTGCTATAAATAAATTGTGTTTATGATGAAAATTGCAAACAATGGGTGCTGTTGTGTTACACCGACAAATGTTTCCCCCAAAACCTTGTAGAGTTTAACCTCTGCAGGCTAGGAAGCCTCCTTATCAAAGCGAATTGCCACACGTATAACCACCCAAATGGAGGTCCATACCAAAAAGCCACTTGTTTTAGAAAGTCAAAAACCCCTATTTGTTGATGCATGAGGATAATCCTCTGGAGCCGTCCAACATCATGTTGGTCCTCCAAATTTCTAAACATTGAACCCTAAAGATGTGCCATGTCTTATGCTCAAATTCAAAGAGAGATTTGGCCAACGAACAAGGCTAAACATAGCCTTCTACTCTTTGAGCATTGCCAAGCTCGGGAGGGTGTTCCCAGATACCTCAAAATAATTTAGGGAATAGATACACAACAAGGGAGATCTTTAAATGTAGGCAATTAGGTTCAAATGGTGTTAACATATGATAAGCTTGGTTATAATCCTTGTGAATTTACTCATTTACAGCTTCCTACAACACCATTAACCTAGGAAATACAATATGCATAAGTCCTCTAAAGATTTGCATCAGCTACAAGTTTCTCATGAGGTTTAATCAAGGTTTAGAATACCGGACTTCATGCATAAGGGTAGGGCAGAAATAATTTACAAATAATTTAGGAAAAGACTAACATGATTTTCAATTTTAAATGGGTAGGACAATCTTCAACCATAAGACAAGTGCCTAATCCTGGGCTATAGAGTCATATTTGAACAAGACCAATAATGAAAAAGAAATCATAAGATTCAATTAGGTATGATTTGTCAGGTTTCTGCCTTACAGAAACATCAAACCTTCAATTGCCCTCCTGCTCTCAAAATTACAATCCATTCTTAGTTATCCAAAAAGCTGAAATGATCCACATATCAGTGATGAAAGTGTGCATACTTAATCATCTTAAGCATAACACTGTTATTGTATCCCTTGAATACATACTAACAAACACATGACAAAGAGAATAGCAAATGTATACCTAGGAAACCCTTGGAATCCCTGAAACATTCAGACATTAATGGAGACAGAATGCAAAATGATAACAGAAGTAATGGTCTTATATTGATTTATTGAACAAGTTTTAACTGGATCACTACAAAATACTTGTCACAAATAGACCTCTGTATTACATAAACTAATCACTCATTACAATATAGCTTTGAGATCACCTGGATTGAATCCCATACTTTAGACCTTGTCTGAAAGTATGCTCTGGAACCAACCCTTCAAAATGATACAGAAGTTACAATATATAGAGAAAAAGAGAAGAAGATGAAAACCCTAGAATTAATCTATTGATGGCACATGGCACATCCCAACTCCTTTGATCTGCAACTGATTTTCCTTTAGAAGATGCCCCTCAACTCTTCATTTTCCCTCTTTTTGCAACTAAAATGATTATGCCCAAATCATATTTGCATTCCCGTGCACAATTTTAACCTGCTTGTCAAAACATGTTCAACTGCAATTTTACTTGGCATGTAACAAATTTAACCCCCAGGCAATTTCCTCATTTCACTGGCAAGTGAAAACATATTTTACCAAGCAATTTTAACTCCTAGAGTCAAATAAAATATGCAAGGCATTTATAAATTTGTTGGAGGCAATAGAAATAATGGTGCCACGTTATTCCTTCTGTTGTCTTGTTTTTCTCACCTCTGGGCAATTTAAAATGCTCAGAACATCTCTAAAATTGCCCTCCGGTCATGAAGAATGCCCCAGGCACTATTCTGGGAGTGAAATAATTCACTTACAGCCTATAGAAGCCCCGAAATACAGCTTTAAATCACAAAAACGTGATTCCATGTCCTCTACACTGCTTTACAATCTCCCTACTCACTGCAGCACTCTGGAATGGTGGAATCAATGCTTAAGTAAAGCTTTCAATAGAGCTTTTATGCAATCCTTAACCCCTGACGAATAAAATAAAACAATTAAAATGTTCTGCTAAGCTTTCTGCTATTCCGCACTCCACATCAGCCCGAAATGAAATAAAATATTAGTAAAGCTTTAATCAAAGCTTTATCCTTTCATTTTGCTTGGCCAAACATTCAAAATATTAAAATGCTCTTTCAAAACTACATTCTGCACTTTCACCAATGTTTTAAATTCTTGTTTTATTTGGTTCACAAAATGGCGGAATGCAACAAATAATAAAGTTTTACTCCTTAATATTTTATTTCCAGCAGATAAAACATTGGAAATATTAAAACATTTTATAAAACCTTCTTTCCCACATCCGCACATCCATTTTATGCTCATTTTATTCTCTTGTGCAGAGTGACGGAAAATAGTTTAATAAAACTTGTTAATTCTTTTCACTTCATCCTTTTACCTTGGGAGAAATATTATAATGCTTTTACCTTTCCCTTTTATCATTGGAGAAATATTAAAACATTTAAAATGCTCTCATCTTTACTCTTCCGTACCGTACTTTTGTTGATGTCTCTCTCTTCATTATTTTTTTCTTGGCGTGGAAAGCTAAATAAAGCCGTATAAAACTTAAATTAAAGTTTTATACTTCCTTTTCTAACTTCTCACTTATTTTAAAACATTTAAATGTTTTATTTTTGGCAAAGGTAAAACATTAGAAAATAGGAGAAAATTTAATTTCACCTGTCGGCCAAACTGGGAAAATTCATTGCGCGCAAACCGGAACACTTGGAGCTGAGATTTTTTTGCGAGCCATCATAATTAATTATTTAAAACATGGGTTTTAAATCAAATTTTGCCCAGTACTTAGAATTTAGGTACCTCCTTTGTAAACGGGCCCGCCATACGTGTTCGCCGCAACTGAGATGCATTAAAATAATGCATTATGTGAACTTGGATTTTGATGAAAATTGAATTGGAGATGTTTTAGGCCAAAACGAGAAATGGGTTGCCTTCAGATTTGTGAAATTTGAAACTTTTCAGAACACCAATTTTAACCTGTTGCAGTAAGAAAACAATTAAATAACCCATCAGAACTCCTCCTGGAAGTGTGAAACTGCACAGACGCACTACCATGTGTACCAATAAACATTGTACCACATGAAATTGCAAAATCACTGCTGAGTCACAAAATTTTAATCTGTAAAGATGCCCCTTGGCGTAGATTGAGTAGTATGTTGACTTAACCTCTGTCGACACATTAGAAGGACATGCACTCAAAATTTGCAAAATTTGAGGGTTCCATCAGTGGCTCTAGTTGGGGATGCATGCACCTTGTGGGCATGGTGAGATTCTAGATCTCTAGAGAAGCAAACCAGGTGCCTACTCCATTGGGCGGCTCTGAAAACTAATTCAACCTGCAAATTGCAGAGCTCCAACACACACTTTTCAAACATTATTTGATGGCCCCAGGCCACCAAATGAAAAGAAGAACCAATGTTTGCCTCTGTCAAATACCAGCCTATTGAAGGAACTGATTTCCCTCAACCCACATTTACCTCTTCCATTGACACGCTTAACCATATCATTGAGCTTGCCACTGTTAACATTAACTCTATCAATCTGAAAATTACATTCAGACACTAACTGAAATCCATAATCATAGTGACATTTTACCTTATCCAGATCATTGTCATGTTTGCTTGCTTTATTATCATCTGAGTAAAATATATCAGTACCTTCAACAGCCCATGTGTGCTCAAAAGCAAGCAATTCCGGCTCAAAAATATAATCAGATTCAACCTTAAAACTAACATCCATGTCCATATGAGGAAACTCATGATTAGGTTCATCTAAATCAGAAAATAAATACTCATAAGAATTTGCATTTAGAACATCCTGACTTTGACCACTATTACAATGAATTTCACAATCATCAGCTATCCATGTGTCAGTAAAATAAATTTATGAGTTTGCATCAACATTTACACTTTCAGCATATCCATCATTGTCAAAGTCAAATGGTTTCTCACCTTCATAAGCATTGTTATCCTGCAAATTATCTTGTTCATTTGTGGAAGAGAAAACAAATGGATATGTGTCATACTTAATGCCCAAAGGAACATCATCATTGTCGAAGTTTATGTGAGTAGGGCATAGAAGCTTATGACCATTTTCATGTACATACCTCTGATATTCCATGGTCAACAAATCTGAAATTTGTTCACTGTTCAGTGAACATGCCTTTTCTTTCACATCTTCCACTGCTTCTTCCTCTTGATCTCCATGAGAGATGCAAGCATCACTTAGTTGTAAATCAAAATCCACAGGGTTGTCACTTTTATCATTAAAATCCAAATATTCAATGGATTCATCATAACATACACTACTCATATCACATGGGATTGAAACTCTAACAACCTTGCCAAAAACACAGTCATGATCTGATATAGAAGGGAGGCCTTCTATATTTTCATCCTTATTAACATTCAGACTGTCATAACAACTATTTTCATTTGCACACCCATCCTCTATGGACTGATTAGAAAAAGCATCTTCCCCTCTGTTAGATACAACATCATTCTCTGCTATATTATGTTCACTCTTTTGGTCACAAAGGGAAAAAGCGCCATCACTTATTATAGACATAAAATTATTTCCCCATTCAATTTTGATGTCTTCATAAACTGAAAGCCATGGGTGTATACACTTAACACTTGGAGGCTTTAAATCATGTGGTATAGTACTCAAACCTGGCTCAAGATTGTCACAGAATAAATCAATGCAAAATGAATCATTAGGTCTTTCTAATTCTAGCACTGCAAATAAAGATTCTATAAATCTACTATGAAAATCATATGAGGTTTCACCCTTATACCTCTTCCTATCACAAAATGCATCGATAGGTGATATGGATTCAACTTTGTTTTCAGATTGGTCTTCAAACTCTTCTTGGATATGCAGTTGTTTATTGTCTAACAGGCACATCTTGCATGTTGATATTCCTTCAAACTGATCAATGAAAAGTATTCTAAGCTCATGCCATGAATATATGGAATGCATTGGTAAATTAGAAAACCAATATTCAGTAACATAATCTAAAGTTCTCGCAAAAAGCTTCATGATGACATCCTCTTCTTCTATTTGATAGTTCCCCATCAAATCAATGAAACTTTGTAAATGTTGTCATGCTAACTCTCTGAAATCTCCTCTAAACCTTGGCAAGTATTCATTCATTTTTCTTGGGACTGAGTGTGGATAACCTTGGATTTTACTGAAATCCAGAGGGTTATATCTTTCATTAAAGAACACCTATATTTGAGGACATGACTATGTTTTAGGCATGACATTAAAACTTGTAGAGGGAGAACCAAAACATTCATACATATTTGCAAATGAGTTAATCCCCTCTACAACTATCTACTTCTTGATACTCCTTTCAGAATATCCTACTTTCTCATTTCCCTTTTCTATTAGTACCTTGGAGTACTGGATAAGGGACAATATTTACTAGAACCTTTGTTGCAAACCTTCATACAAAAATGTTGCAATAGATAAATACCTGAGAACTGTTGCAACCAACTCTTCTGATGATATCGAATATTATGTAGAGTCACCGGGTAAATGCAAGGAGATGGGGGACCAAAAAGTCACCACCATCTCCAAAATTAATGAAAAACATGTCGCATTTTGCTTTTAATAAAAGCAAAAAAAAGCATTTTCTGCACATTCACCCACGGCTAGGTTATTGACAGCAGCAAAGAAAGCAAGCAAAATGTGCTCGCGTTGATAAAAAGGAGATTTGATCAAGTGCAAGTGAGAAAACAAGAAATTCACAATGCCACCTCACCACCAAAGACATCATCGTGCAAATTTGGAGGCTCTAGCACAGGAAGAAGGTAGGGTTTGTCTGAATTTGTTAGTTTTAGATCAATTTTTTAGTTTTGCAATGTTTGATTTATGTTTATATTGCATTTACAGTTATTGGAGAAGTAGAAAATCTAAATCCAGTTGAGGAGGGTGAAAACAACCCCCAAAACCCTCCAAACCCTCAAAACCCACCTTCACCTCCTTTTCATGTAAAGGATAATCAAGAACACTACTTAGGGATAATAGAAGAAAACAAGAAACATCTTGAAACTATTATTCAAACCCTAAACAATCCAAGTGGAACCACTGAGCATAGAAGGGCACTTGCAAATCACTACAGGAGATTGTTTCCCACACGGATTTGGTGACGAAATAAATCACCAATTTCTAAGACTATAGGGAGAAGAGTCAGCAATATTATGCCGACAAGTTGTCATATGAACAAGTGAAGAAGGAAAAAATTACAAAATCTCAATTATGTGCACAATTTACTAATCCCAAAACTGGCCAAACATTAGAGGAAACTTGCAAATGGTTTCCTATACATTGGTGTAGGAATGAAGACATATCCCAAAAAAATTGGGATAGATGTTACATGGTCTTTGATGAGCGGCCATACAACAATGATGAGGCACCACAATATTTTTTGAGGAAACTCTATTGCGAGTTCGTCCTCAACAAGATTCTAAATTATTTTGATATTCATGATTTCCAGGGTAGAGGTGGTGGCTCTGCCCAAGATAGACCTGGGGCTCAGTGAGATGAACAACATGTGCCTATACCCCGAGGGAGGCCAGAACGTAGGTCACTCCCTTTGGCTTTGAATGAGAGTGTTGAGCTGGAGACTTTACATTCACTGACTACTCTCACTCAAACTCTATCACAGCATGCGGATTATTTGACCCAGGGCGATGAGGTTGAGAGTAGTAGGCATCATGTGTCCCCACATTTGTGCAGTACATGTGGGGGCCTATGTGATTATGGGATGCAGGAGGCACGACAGGACTCTGCGACACAGGGGCAACATGCTGCGACATAGGGGCAAGACATATTGGATGATCTTGTTCTCAGTGACAATCTCTTACGGCATACATTTGGTAATGACTCTCAGGTAATTTGTTACAAGTTTCATCTTGATTTAGTATATTGTTATTTGAAATTTGTAATTAATTTTATATGATTATCTATATTATAAGTCAAAAATAATGTATGTAATTGTTTGCGCAATGAAATTCCAGGGTTAGAGTCTTCATCCTGCCTCTATTAGCCGTCCATTGGTGGCTTATGAGCGGAGGTCAAGTTAGCAGGTATGTAATTTATCACATATTCGTAATTATTGTAGATATGTCAATGGTAATATTATTTTGTGACTTGATTTGATGATTTCAATAGTCACCAGCACCTTCACGGTTTCCTTGGTCTCCTGGATGCCAAACCACCACTTTTACTGAGGTAAATTTAACCATTTCTAATCATTATGCATTTAAAAATAATGTTATGTATTTATTTTGTTTTAATAATCTTGAACTTAATTTTTAGATGCTGAATACAGTGGAGACTCCTCCTCATGATGCAGCCATGATGTCTGCAAATCCTTTGACTAAGGTATGAGCCAATAACATGAAAATATCATAATTTTGTATTTTTATTTTTTTTTATCTCATGTCATTTGATGTACATAAATGATATTTATGTTTAGTCAAATTTGCTTCTTGATGCTTCTCACAGGAGGTCACAACTCTAGTCCATCCAACTACGGACGAAGAGAGAGTCAAGATGATGGAGAGCGATCATCAGTTGGTAGTAAGTGATCAATTACATATGTGATGTTATATATTTCATATATTTTTTATACTAATGCGCATATTGTTTGTTTGTATTAAAAGGTGTAGCTGGATGAACTTTATTCGAAGAGATCTACTTAATGACAGAGAGAGGATGTGTCACTGACTAGCTCGCCATCTTCACAATTAAAGAAGGGCTGCCGATTATTTCCTAAAAGTCCATAGGAAACTAGTTTTGGGGAACTTTTTTGTATGCCTAGATGGCTTTGTATACATACTTTTGTATGTTAATCCAATGTATATTTTTGTATATTTGCCTATATGGCTTTGTTTGGACACGCCTATATGGTTTTTTATATAAACTAGATGTTATGTTCATGACATTATGTATATATGATAGTTTATATTAAATATTTAATATGATAATCAATTATTGTTACAGGAATTTGGTTTTACAAGTGCCAATTGCATTTGCTTGAAAGTTTATGAATCATTTTCAAATAATCCATTTTGTGCATATCTTGCAATCATTGAATTCTGTCAAACTATGCATTTCTTTGAGGCATCATTTTAAATAGTTCATGTGCCTTGTCTATGCTCCCATACTTTCGATACATGTCTACAAGGGTAACTTTGCAAATATAATACATGTGAGAAAATTCCTATATCATTTATGCTTTGATGGTTGTCCACACCATGTTCTCTAGATCCCATTATAGCACAGGCAAGGAGGAAGTTGGTTAAGGTTGTGCAATTTGGTTTTAGATGTGCCAAAATTTGCGTAAATGGTTGAAATTTATTTTTGTGCATTTGCTTGAGAGTTTTTAAAGCCTTATAAAAAATCCATTTCGTGCATATCTTGCAATCATTGCATTCCATGAGACAACATTTCTTTGAGGCATCACATCTAACAGTTCATGTTCGTTATATATGCTTCCACACAAGTTGCATACATGTCTTGCAGGGTACTTACAACTACGACATTTGACAAAATTCCTATATCCTTTATGCTTTGATGGATGTCTATACCATGCTCCGAACATACCATTTCTAAGGTTTTGGAATTTGGCTTTACACTTGCTAATTGCATTTTCTTGGAACTTTCTAAAGGCTTATCAGTAAATCCATTTTGTTCATATCTTGCAATCATTGTATTCCATGAGGCGACATTTCTTTGAGGCATCATGCCAAACGGTTCACGTGCCTTGTCTATGCTTCCACACTTTGCATACATGTCTCTGAGGACAGTTGCAACTACAACATCTAACAAAATTCCCATGTGTTTTATCCTTTTGATGGATGTCCATTTTGGCACAAGCAAGGAGGATACTGGCTAAGGTTGTGGAATTTTGCTTTACACCCACCAATCGCATTTGCTTGAAAGTTGCTAATGTCTTATCAAAAAATCCATTTTGTCATATCTTGCAATCATTGCATTCAATGAGGTGACATTTCTTTGGGGCATCATGCCAAACAGTTCACGTGTGTTACATCCCTATTTCTGACTTGCTATACTTTTACCTTTTACTTGGGCATAAGTAAATTTATTGAGATGTTATAGATTTTTGAGAAGATATGACATGGAATTATATTGAATATCATTTAGGAAATCATGGAAATGATTATGTTATTGTCGATTTTATATCTATATGATGAGATTTGATTTATTTTGAATAATGATGCACTGATCTCTTATTGTTTGATGACAAGTGAAACAGGATTACAAGTTATCGACTCTCAGAGAAGAGAGAGAGAGTATCTTTCGAGAAGAGAGATATAGACCTTGGAATACGAGTGGTCTATTTGCCAAACGAGTCTAGTGTTAAACGATAATGTGAACCAATGAGTCATATGAGGTAAGTCTTGTCTTACTAGTTACTTTTGAATCTAATCGACAGGTAGTCGATATCTTGATTATCATCTAGTCAAGTCGATGGTGAGTCGACATAGTCGTTTGCGAAGTAAACATTGTCATAGCCGTAAAACAGTTGCGTTATTCTTCTTGAGTCACTTGAGGTTTTATTGTCGCCTCTTAAATGTCAAGACGTTCCCATCAAGTTAGATGACGCTAATATTGTCGATGTTTAACGTCAACAGATGAACTCGTCAAGTCGACGTGATTTTAATGAAGAATTGTGATGGGGAGGTGAACTTGACCCATTCACACCATCTAAAATCCTTGGGTCAAATAGAGAAGTTTTTAACATCTTCGGGTAGAGGTTTTTCACAGCTATGTGATAACTAAACGGAATCTTGAGTCTTGTTTTGCGTTACGCCCAATCCGTCGTGATTGCCGTCAAAACGCGTTGATCATGTGTTGTGAATTTATTCCATTTTGTAAATAGACGGAAGTCAAATGTGAAGTCGATTTATGCTATAATTGTTCTTGTCATCATTTGGAAGGATATTCTGAAATCGTTTTAGTCATAACTCGGCTAACGGGATGTAGTTTTTCGCCAGTTTGCTTGATGTTAGTTTTCTCGTCGAGTCAAGTGCTTTTTGCCCAAGCTCTATCGGTTGGGACGTCATCCTTTGCAAATACGTCTTTTTCTTTTCAAGTTTATGACTTGAGTTGTCTTGGATCGAACCCACACTTTCTTATTTTAGTCAGTTTTGATTCTTTACCTCTTTTCGACATTGGAGTCACCTTTTGCATTTATTAGATATCACCTTGTGAGAGTTTCACTCCGCTAGTGATGATAGGTTGCATTTGTCGAAGGTTAGAAGTCTCCTTGTGGTAGAATGATGAAGTTGTTATGCCACGTCGTCATTTAGAACCTCCATCTTGATTGTGGCCGCTGCAAATGAGGAGTCGGGTAGCTGCAGTTATGTCGACTCCTTGTGTATAGGCATGTGTCAACCGTGAGTTCAATGCATATTCTCCTTCATCGTGGGCGCGTGAGGACAGTGGTAGTCGATGGTTAGAATTTGAAAATCGCAGTTAGAGGAGAGTCTTTTTCTTCGCTATGCTGTGGGAGTTATACCGTGGAGAAAAAAAGTGTAACCGTTGAATTAAATGTGGATGCTCCATCATCGTGGGGGGGCTGTGGTTGTTAAGAAACCAAAGAAACCGTAGTAGAGAGGGGGCAGTTTAGAAATTGAAAACAAGAGTTAATTGGGAGATATACTCCATCGACGTGGGGGGAGAGGAGAGTTTTTGGAGGCTGTCGTTTAGAGAGGAGAAAAACGGCAGAGAGGCGGCATTTTTCATTGGAAGGTTTGGCGTCACTATGCACGACTGGCAGAATAGAGAGGGTTTTGAAAACCTGAGGAGGCACGTCTTGTTAGAGAAGGACATGGCTAGGTGTGCAGAGAGTCGAGAGTCTGCAAAGGTCACCGGGAGCTTGTAACTGCAGTCAATAACCTCGTCGACAGGTTTTTCTATTCTCTTTCTTCGCAGTCTAAGTTAGTTTTGTGCCTCATCTATGCAAAGATAATGTAATACGTTTACAACGAAAAGAATATGATGGCAATGCCTTCTTACTGCGATTTCTGTGTGAGGTTAATCAATAAAATTGTATCATTGTTGTGTTTTGGTATTCGAAACCTCAGAAATAGTATCATTGCTGTCTTTTAGTATTTGAGAACTCAGAAACTAGATCATTGCCGATCATGAACGACACTGTATGTCGATAGAACACAGTTCTTAATGTACACACATCTAGGAATGATCATTGCATGATGCAAAATGTAAACTACATTCTTCAAACGGTTGGCAATGACGTATGTTTAGAAAGTTTCCTTTAAGACTGTATTATCAACTTAAAACTGCCTTTGGTGCACTTGAAACGATAGCTTCATAGAGAGAAACCACATTGCTCCACGTGCATGTTGTATAGGAGTTTAAAACCTCAGATTTAATGCATGTTTCGATGTAGATTTTGGATTGTGTTGACAACCGGATGGTATGATTTCAACTGGCTGTGGTGTAGGGAGACAAACCCCAGAGTAGGCTAAGGTTGCCAAATGTCTCTCTGTCCAAACAGAGAAGAATCCCGAAAACAAGACTTTGTATGTCGACAAAAGAAATGAGCTACTATCTTATTCGGTTTTATACATTTAGTTAGAGGTCGACAAATGTGTTTGATCATCTCTAGTGTCGTGAGATAGATTCCAAGTCTTGTATTATCTTATTTTACGACTTTTACCTCATTGAACCATGTGAAACCATTTGATTTGGAAGGAGGTGTAGAGTTGTAGTAACAGTAATTATTCTTGGTTGAAAACCATCATGATTTTTGTAATTGAAAAGATAAGGGTGGGAAACCCGTATTTTGTGTCGTAATTAAGTTGCATGCGATGATTCTTGTGTCACTATTACCTTGTAGACCCTTATGAGTCTAAAACTTTAAATTATGGGCTTACGGGAAATTGTATTATATACTTGAGTATGTTGTAAAAACATATGGGAATCGAATAGCCACGTTAGAGACCACTTAGGAGTGGATATTTATAAACGATGTTTTATATGATTATGGGATTATGAATTGCATTACAAAGGCTATCCATATAAACAATGAAATAGAAAATCCATTGTACAACGTGTAAACGGAGATGAATCCATAAACTCGGGAATAGAGTAAACCTTTGCGCCATGCGCTAATGCATGAGGAATTCAAACACCTTGAGGGTATCGAGGATGTTTTATAGAGCTTATAAGTGGGCGAACTCATTTCATGAGTAGACATTAATATGACGTGAGCCCTAATTTTAGTAAATGCTCATATCTATCTTGTTGGAATGAGATTTGTTACTAGTCAACAAAGATTAACCTTAGGTAGGGAGAACTCCTTGTTGAGTTGCAAGTCGAATTGAATTATAAGCCGTGAGCCTCAGATTTTGCAAACATGCAAGAGGTACCATTAAATGGTTAAGTCAAACATTAATTCATTATACCTTTTTATCACAACTTCTCTAAGCTATTACTTGTCAACAAGGGGGTAAATCTCAAACGCTGCAAAGATGCGAAGAGAGAAACCTAAGAATGGATAGTCAATCCATAATGATTAATAGAGCAACGACAGTATCTTGTGAATTCACCTAAGTCAGAAAGACTAGGTTTGAGTTAGGCAAAACTCATCAGTTAAATCTAAATCCTAGAGACGGTAATTATTATATTAAATCATTGAGATTATTTAAAGATCATGAATGAAGGGTCAAGTGCCCTGACTATTTATAAGTACTCTTACTTGCAAGAAGGGAGTTAGATTCCTAGACTACATTGCTTAACCTGGGTAAGGTTATCATCTTGGTTGTAATTAATCTATCTATATTTATTATGAGACAATAAGTCATGGACCTCGAGTATTGCAATGATGCAATGAGAGTCCTGGTAAAGGAAGAAAGATGAAAGAAAAAGTCTATGGATTGTAGACTATGAAAGAAAACATGTATTGGGTCGAGAAGACTAGATTGTTGAAATCATCATGACTTCATAAGTTAAACATAGTTGACCAAGTCGAACTGTAGGAATATGATAGTATCCAAGTCGAGTTGGAGTGGGTGAACAATATGACATCGTTCATTGCGAACGTCAATTTATATTGAAAACTATGGCCATAGTAATGCATATGTCTCTGCATGCATTGTCGGTTCACTGTATCTGGATTGCACATCCTATCAGGAATCATACTTAGCTAGAGGGTATCTAGGGTTGTATGATAGATAGAGTTGTGTAAGATACAACACTATGTACTCGGAAAGGCAAATTACCACTGGTCACCTTGGTCTATACTTCTCGTGAAGGGAAGGGCCACTTCCGGTTAGGAAGGAGTGCGGGAGACCAATGGTCTGTGGTTGGAGGTAAATCACTGGAAAGATACTCTATCTCTCTAGCATAAGACATGCCGAGGCTTGTGATAAAGATGTCAAATTTTCGAATACAGTATATCTCTGAGACTTGTGTTTTTTTGAGACTAAGTAAAACATTATCTGATTCAAGTATTTATAATTGATTTATTTTTGTAAACATTGTACTTGAGAAAGACAATATGGTTTATTGAATTTGTAATGAGATATCTTGTAATTGTAGTTACTCAACTATATGTTGAATAAAAGAAAATTTTTCTCTGTCTCATTTTTACCTTGTAAATTTACTTTATGGTGAATTTTTGGTTTTTACTATGTTTTTAGAACGTGGATGTTACATATGGTATCAGAGCTATCGGGTTTGACACTAGGGCTTATGAGTCCACTATGCTAACCTATAGTCAACATTATGCGGTTAGCTAATGTTCAAATTTTCTTGTGCCAGAATGACGTGGAGAAGAACAAAGAAAACAGCTAGGAAGTCTGTTCCCCAGCATTTGCCTAGATTAGTGGTTAAGAAGAAACCTATCGAGGAGGTTAAACTTAAAGAGCATGTTGTTTACTCTGAAGGTGCATGGCTGGAGGATTCAGAGACTTTTGCTGATGCGCTTAAGCGAATTCGGCTAGAAAGAAAACAACGTTCTGAATTGGCCAAGAATCCTACTAATTCTACTGGTGTAGTAAAACCTAGTAAACTGTAGCCAGTTACAACATGACACTTGAACGTTGATGTGATGTTTCTGTTTTAGGAAAAAGGTGTTGGAGTACTTGTGTGTACATCCACCCTCTATGTTTGTTAAACTAGAAAATTGTAAACCGACAGTGACATATAGTCTTGTCGTATCAACAATATAAATAAGGATGTGGTTACTCCTAAATACTTTATAATAAAGATGACAATGTTTTATACCAATCTTTGGATTATTATGAGATAAATATATGTCTCGATGTTTTGAGTCACTTTAGATTCAGAAAAACTGTTAGATAACTTAATTATCTGGTATGAGGAAAATGAGAGCATGTATCATACTAGAACCAAACCAGGGTGAAAGTCTAAAAGAGAATAAACCACTAGTTAATCTCTTGATTGAATTGGAGCAATCCTAACCATGTTTAAAACTAAGGAGATACCTAGTATGTTTTGGAAAAGAAAGTCATACCGCCAAAGTTGATGGAACAGTGATTGAATCAACAGAAAATCTTGTTCCTCTTAGAATTATGGGACGAGTTACCTAGAAAAGCACCTTATCTTATGACAACTATAAGATTAAGGGAATCAAAAGCCCCTTTATAAGAATTATTGGCTAAAAGGTTTGATTTGATCTAGTATGTTACCATGGGGTGCACTAGATATTGTTTTTGTCAAGGAGGACATAACTCTACAATTGTGTATTGAGTATCATATGCTCGTTAAAACCACGATAAGGAGCAAATATCTTTCACACGTATCAATGACCTCTTTGATTAGATGGGTTGAGTTGTTATGTTATCAAAGATTGATTTAAGATTGATATATATCATCAATCTAGATTGAAGGATGAGGATACTCTTGAAACGACTTTTGGACAAGAATGGGCACTGTGAGTTAGCAAGTGTTGTCCTTTGAACATACAAATGCCTTGTCGTATTCATGAATCTCATGAGCAGTGTGTCTAGAGATTGTTTAGACATATTTGTTCTAGTCTTCTAGAAGATGTACTTAATTATTTTAGCATGAAGGAGAACATTAATCCTTATGTGGAAGTGATTCTATAATGATTAATAGAAATTACAATAGCATGAATGCTATGAAATTCCTGTTCCGAAGGATAGTTTGAGGGAAAATTGATGCCTCAGGAGATGGTTTAAGGGGTGTACCTTTACATAATGAGTACTTAAGCAAGCTCTTGTGGAAAAATTTAAAAGATTCAAGGTATGAAAGGTTTTTCATTTTAAGTCTCACAGACTATTGAGTTTCAGAGAAAGAATATGTATTTCTAATTCTTCTGAAGAAAAAAAAAATCTAGTGTGCAGAGAAGTCATATTCCACCATACCATGACATCTAGGGGTGACCAACTACTAATAGATGTAAAACCTCTTTAATTCTTGGAAGGAATAAAGAATGATGTGCGAGATTTGTAGCATATTGTTTGGAGTACCAAAGGGGAAAAAGTAGAACATCAACTCCTATAGGATTGATGTATCCACATGACGTGCCACAGTGGACATGACAAGTTATTAGCATGGATTTTGTATAAAGTCTTTCTATGTCTGGGAAGAGACACGATGCCATTTTGAGATGATAAACTCTCGAAGGTAACACATTATATACTAGGGGATTGGACTGATGGAGCATCAGTGTTAGCACACATTTTGTGCAAGATGTGTTTAGACTGCTTGGTTTCCTGAGAAGGTTATCTCAGATAGAAATACGCGTGTAATGTCAAGGTTTTGAAAAACTTGTCCTCCATGTTAAGGACTGAAATTTAAAAAGAGTATAATTTATTATCCTGTGAACATATGGTTAAACTAAGGAAGTTAACCAGGTTTTAGAAGTTTTGCCCCAAACATGTTGCATGAATTAGCAATATGAGTAGGGAGACTACTTATCACGTGAAATCTTTGACAACACTTAACTTTTGCTATTAAGATGGCTTGAATTGAAACATTGGATAGAAAGATGCCGAACTCCTATAAGCTGGGTAAGCTAGAAGGTAGGATTAGCATTAGTCCGGAAATGTTATTTGAAATGAATGAAAAGATTTAACTGATTAGGAAAGATCAGAGGAAATGGATAATGAATAGAAAAGCTACGTTAATGATTAAGCGTACACCAAGGCAATTCTCGGTTAGAGAAGGAAAATCCTTTTAAGGGTTAAACCCCTGAAAACATTTCCTAAAGAATGGAATGTATTCTAAACCAATTCCTAAGTACAAAGGACCCTTCTAAACTTTAAGGTGAGAAATTTTAATTGATATCAAGGATCAATCTATTATCAGTTATTGCCAGGAGGCATAATGATTTTTGTGAGTTATGTATGAGAAATATATTTATGAAATATATGAATGTTATAATCTATGGATGATTTAAAAGTATAAGAACCTAGGAAAGGTTAAGATCAAGCTTCTGAAACATTTGAAGATCACAAGCAATGCTTGTGTAACATAGAGATTATGAAGTGTAAGGTCCAGTGGGACCAGTATGCATAGAATAGTTTTGCATGGGGAGAAATTACCATGAATTCTAGCAGAAATTTCCTCATTTACTTTATGCTGATAGCAATTAAACAATGAATATGCTTTTAAGTTGCATTTTGATGCTTTATATCATCGAGGACGATGAATCTTTAGGGGAAGGATATGTTACATCCCTATTTCTGACTTGCTATACTTTTACCTTTTACTTGGGCATAAGTAAATTTATTGAGATGTTATAGATTTTTGAGAAGATATGACATGGAATTATATTGAATATCATTTAGGAAATCATGGAAATGATTATGTTATTGTCAATTTTATATCTATATGATGAGATTTGATTTATTTTGAATAATGATGTACTGATCTCTTATTGTTTGATGACAAGTGAAATAGGATTACAAGTTATCAACTCTCAGAGAAGAGAGAGAGTATCTTTCGAGAAGAGAGATATAGACCTTGGAATACGAGTGGTCTATTTGCCAAACGAGTCTAGTGTTAAACGATAATGTGAACCAATGAGTCGTATGAGGTAAGTCTTGTCTTGCTAGTTACTTTTGAATCTAATCGACGGGTAGTTGATATCTTGATTATCATCTAGTCAAGTCGATGGTGAGTCGACATAGTCGTTTGCGAAGTAAACATTGTCATAGCCGTAAAACGGTTGCGTTATTCTTCTTGAGTCACTTGAGGTTTTATTGTCGCCTCTTAAACGTCAAGACATTCCCATCAAGTTAGATGACGCTAATATTGTCGACATTTAACGTCAACAGATGAACTCGTCAAGTCGACGTGATTTTAATGAAGAATTGTGATGGGGAGGTGAACTCGACCCATTCACATCATCTAAAATCCTTGGGTCAAATAGAAAAGTTTTTAACATCTTCGGGTAGAGGTTTTTCACAGCTATGTGATAACTAAACGGAATCTTGAGTCTTGTTTTGCGTTACGCCCAATCCGTCATGATTGCTGTCAAAATGCGTTGATCATGTGTTGTGAATTTATTCCCTTTTGTAAATTAACGGAAGTCGAATGTGAAGTCAATTTATGCTATAACTGTTCTTGTCGTCATTTGGAAGGATATTCTAAAATCATTTTAGTCATAACTCGGCTAACGGGATGTAGTTTTTCGCCAGTTTGCTTGGTGTCGGTTTTCTCGTCGAGTCAAGTGGTTTTCGCCCAAGCTCTGTCAGTTGGGACGTCATCCTTTGCGAATACATCTTTTTCTTTCGAGTTTACGACTTGAGTTGTCTTGGATCAAACCCACACTTTCTTATTTTAGTCAGTTTTGATTCTTTACCTCTTTTCGACCTTGGAGTCACCTTTTGCATTTATTAGATATCACCTTGTGAGAGTTTCACTCTGCTAGCGATGATAGGTTGCATTTGTCAAAGGTTAGAAGTCTCCTTGTGGTAGAATGACGAAGTTGTTATGCCACATCATCATTTAGAACCTCCATCTTGATTGTGGCCGCTGCAAATGAGGAGTCAGGTAGCTGCTGTGAGGCCATTCTTTTTACATTGCTTTGGTTATCATGACTTAGACTATTTGAGTATGCTAGATGGACTATATACTGGGTTTGGTTTGGATAACTATGGACATTTATGTTATTTTATTAGATATTATGTTTGATGAGCCTTTGGACATGATTATACTTTATGATTAATATGGTTGGACTATATTTTGATTTAAGTTAATCAAATGAATTTTCAGGCTTATTTTATGTTAGAAAGAAAGAGATTTGGAAGTAGTGAATATTATTATGTTAGTGAATTAAATAAATTATTTTAAATTGTAATCATGTGATTTTGATAAAAGTTGATTATTTAAATAATTTTGTTATACATTATGTTGCTTCGGCTATTATTATCATGATAAACTGATATTTGAACTTGAGTGTACAGGTGGGTGGTCAAGATCCCTTAAGTGGAATTCGGAGACTCCATAAACCCTAGGTCATCCAGTTAAGCCTAGCCTAGCCCAGGGAAGGGGTTAAGGCTAATAAGTTATTGTTTGATGTTATTTTAATTTTTGAAGAGTTGTAGTAATTTTTGTTATTTTATAAATTTCATTTATTTCATTTATGAGAGTGTTAAATTAATTTAATTGTTTTATTTTATAATAGTATTTTTTCTGGATAATCTCATTTTATTATTATTCAATTTTATTTAAATTAATCTTTTGGGGAAAAGTCATATTTATTTTATTTTAATTTATTTATTTGTGGGATGAGGATAAATATTTTAATTTTATTTTAATATTTTAAAATTTGGAGAAGATTTATCTCCTTGTTTTATTTTTAGAAAAAGAGGAGTTTTAGAAAAGAAAAAAAAAGAAGGAAAGTTGCTTTTCTTTTTGCTTTCTTTCTTTTGGAAAGTTTTTGGAGTTTTATTTATGGGAAATTTGGAGAGGGTTTGGATACTTTTGATTGATTATTCTTATTTATGTGGGAAGTTTTATGAATGGAGAAAAAAAGGGTGAGAAGATAGGGATTTTGGGGTTTTGAGTTGGAAGAAGTTCTGTTAATTGAAGGCCTTGGATTCATCAGCAAATAGTTGGGAAATTAATTTGGTTTCAATTTTTGGGCTCACCCTAACTTGGGGAGCTGAGGTAAATTTTCTGAGAGTTTCTTGTTTTCTTTTGAATTTGGTAAAAACTTTGTATATGTTTGAGAAATATCATTTTTAAGGGTGTTGGGTTTTGTCTGTGTTGGATTGTTGCATTTTGTTTGGGATTGGGTTGTATGGGAGCGGCCCTCCAACTTGTTGAGAGCCTCCCACGTGTTGGGGTAGAGAGAGGCGTGGAGCCTCTCTTGGGGAAGTTTTTTGTTTCATGATTCAGACAGTGATAATGATGTTTTATGATTAGTATGTGGGTGATGGTATTTGGGAGGTATGGGTTTATGTTGAGAAGGAAATTTGTGTTTACTATTGGTGATAGGAATGTGGAGGCATAAGAAGATATGGGTGTGGATGACTTATGAGGTGTGGAGTATCAGATGATGATATGTGAAGATTTATGATTATGTTTGGTTTTATTCCCCAAGAGGGATGTTAATCCCCTCTCTCCCCCTTTTTGGATCTCAAAAGGATCCTCATGTGTGAGTCTACCCATGGGATTTAGTTGTCTATTGCTCTTGATTTGATGTGAATTTTTTAGTTTTGCTTGTGTGTTTCCCGATTTATGGAGTTCTCCTGCTCGGGGGTGGGATGTGCTCAGGCAATCCCTATGGTAGGGTGGAGAGCAGGACTTGGCCACCTATTTTGGCCTTCGGTATGTGTGCAGGTTTACAAGTTGCAATTGTAAAGGTTGAAACTAAATTCAAGTCTTCATGTGTTGCAAGAAAGAGTTTTGAAGAGCTTTGTAATTTGGGCAAAAGTGCTTGGAACATGACTCCCCTTGGAATCTGTATGTGTGTTTATACATGTGAGAAAATTTGTTTGTGGGTACAAGAAAACCCTTGTCATTGTGAACTTGTGATTAAATCTGAGAATGCCTCTTATTTAATCAGTTTTTTTTTCTTGTCTATTTGTCATGGACATGGAGATAAGAAAATTTCTATTTGGTTGTATTTTTATTATATCTGGAAAAGAAAGAAACAATTCCCTATTTTATGTATCTCTGTGCTATTGGGATTATTGTAAAAAAAAAATTGTTCTTCTGGTAATTTAATTTGCTCTGGAAATGGTTAGGTATTTAAATTAGTTTCTGTGAAAATGAAAATTTCTTCTGTGATTGGAAACCTCATGTAACATTAAAATTTATATCTCTGTCATTCATTAATTGATGTATGTGAACAAATATATATTTTCAATTATATATATGAAAAAATTATGCAAAACTATTCTTGGTTATTTTTGTTAAAATCTGTGATAACAGTGCATTACAAAAAGGAATTTATAGAATTAGATGCCTCAATGAACGTTGTTTCAGTTGTTTTATGAAAATCGTATATTACCTTCTGTGTACTATGTATATTTACATCAGGGTATCTTTATATATAGACATATTTTTCCATTTGATCTTTCGCTGTTGAAAGATATAAGTTAGAAAACCATATAAATATGTTTGAAACGTTTTTAACTATGCGAATAGCAAACAAGAGATTGAATGTTTTTTTGAAAAAAATAATAAGAAGCAACTGTCATAAAATAAAAGGGATTGTATCGTTGTTTGAATTGGTGCCCCTTTAAAATCCCTTTTCAATACAATTTAAACGGTAAATACAAAAAAAAAGCAATTTTTCTGCTTGCTACTTGTTGAGTTGGACAGTCACTGCACTTGATTCATCCGTAATATGAGTTCACAGTTAAGAAAAAGAAAAAAATAATAATAATAATACTCAGAGATATGAATGCATTTCGTTGTCCATAGATTTTCGCTGTTTAAGTCTTAAAACTCGGCCAAATTTTATCATTTTCCAAATCGCTGTCATCCCCCTTTATTACAATTACAGTTCTCTGTAATTTATATCTCATTCGCTGTTATATCTGCAGCAATTTCTACATTCACTATTTTTTTATATGAATATTTATATATTAAATACATCCCTCAGTCCAAAGAAAAAGACAAAAAAAAAGTAAAATCTATAACTTCTAATATGAATTACGCAAGAATAGGAAAGGATTAGAAATTAAATAGCACGTTAGGCTTTTATTATATTCTTTAGATCATAAATCAGATTTTACCCAGTTTTATTCTTAATAGATTTACTTATAGGTTTAAGAGGAAAAGCATCATCAATAGTATAGAGAAAAACAAACAAAAGAACTTTCTTTTATTAGGTAGATTTGTGATTTATAAGCTAAAACATGAATAGAAGGATTGGATGCTTTATAATTAAATAAAGAAAGAGATAGCTTTAAAAGAAGTTGGAAAGTATGAGTTTTATTAGAAGATTATTTTATTATTACTTTATGTTTTGTAAAAAGATAAAATTAGTATGTTAAGGAAAAGGAAAAAAGGAATGAAATAAAGCAAAGTTGCTAAATCAATAGTAGTTCATATGATGGGAAAGAGCACTGATTTTATTAAGTTTGTAAAATAGAGGTTGTGATTTATTTTAATTGGAAGTATTGTAATTTTATTTTATTTTATTATTTCATTTTATTAGAGAAAGTTTTATTTTGATAATTTAAATTTGGGGATAAATGAAGTAGTTAGTTATGTTAGTTTTTTTTATGAAAAAGGAAAAAAAAAAAAGTATTTTGTAGATGTAATAATTTAAGTTATAAGTTTTATAGATTAAGTGTAATAATGTTTTAAAATGCTTGAAGTTAAAATTTATGTTATGACGTTAGTCATTCAAATTTTACCTCTGGAATTAATTAGAACTATTAGAGAATGAAATCTAGGTTACCAAATTATATTAATGACTCTTAATTATCTAGTGAATTAAGTATAGTAAAACTTGTCTGAACGATTTAATCATTCTAAACCCTCTTTGTATCATTAGGACTTTTGCAAACAAGAAGTTGCAACATCCTAACCTCTCCGGAATCGTGTTGACAACTGCAAACCATAGGTAAACCTTTCCTTGCAAGTTTACATTTAGGTAATTAAACATAGAAAAAAAAAATTCATAATTTTAGCCCTCTTGTATGGTGACATACAAGAGGGCTTGTCATGGGCATGACAACTGCAGTTATGTCGACTCCTTGTGTACAGGCATGTGCCGGCCGTGAGTTCAATGCATATTCTCCTTCATCGTGGGTGCGTGAGGACAGTGGTAGTCGGTGGTTAGAATTTGAAAAATCGCAGTTAGAGGAGAGTCTTTTTCTTCGCTGTGCTGTGGGAGTTATGCCGTGGAGAAAAAAAGTGTAACCGTTGAATTAAATGTGGATGCTCCATCATCGTGGGGGGGGCTGTGGTTGTTAAGAAACCAAAGAAACTGCAGTAGAGAGGGAGCATTTTAGAAATTGAAAACAAGAGTTAATTGGGAGATATACTCCATCGACGTGGGGGGAGAGGAGAGTTTTTAGACGCTGTCGTTGTTTAGAGAGGAGAAAAATGGCAAAGAGGTGGCATTTTTCATTGGAAGGTTTGGCGTCACTGTGCACGACTGGCAGAATAGAGAGGGTTTTGAAAACCTGAGGAGGCACGTCTTGTTAGAGAAGGACATGGCTAGGTGTGCAGAGAGTCGAGAGTCTGCAAAGGTCGCCGGGAGCTTGTAATTGCAGTCAATAACCCCATCGACAGGTTTTTCTATTCTCTTTCTTCGCAGTCTAAGTTGGTTTTGTGCCTCATCTATGCAAAGATAATGTAATACGTTTACAACGAAAAGAATATGATGACAATGCCTTTTTACTGCGATTTTTGTGTGAGGTTAATCAATAAAATTGTATCATTGTTGTGTTTTGGTATTTGAAACCTCAGAAATAGTATCATTACTGTCTTTTAGTATTCAAGAACTCAGAAACTAGATCATTGTCGATCATGAACGACACTGTATGTTGATAGAACACAGTTCTTAATGTACACACATCTAGGAATGATCATTGCATGATGCAAAATGTAAACTACATTCTTCAAACGGTTGGCAATGACGTATGTTTAGAAAATTTCCTTTAAGATTGTATTATCAACTTAAAACTGCCTTTGGTGCACTTGAAACAATAGCTCCATAGAGAGAAACCACATTGCTCCACGTGCATGTTGTATAGGAGTTTAAAACCTCAGATTTAATGCATGTTTCGACATAGATTTTGGATTGTGTTGACAACCGGATGGTATGATTTCAACTAGTTGTGGTGTAGGGAGACAAACCCCAGAGTAGGCTAAGGTTGCCAAATGTCTCTCTGTCCAAACAGAGAAGAATCCTGAAAACAAGACTTTGTATGTCGACAAGAGAAATGAGCTAGTATCTTATTCGGTTTTATACCTTTAGTTAGAGGTCGACAAATGTGTTTGATCATCTCTAGTGTCGTGAGATAGATTCCAAGTCTTGTATTACCTTATTTTCTGACTCTTACCTCATTGAACCATGTGAAACCATTTGATTTGGAAGGAGGTGTAGAGTTGTAGTAACAGGAATTATTCTTGGTCGAAAACCATCATGATTTTTGTAATTGAAAAGATAAGGGTGGGAAACCCGTATTTTGTGTCGTAATTAAGTTGCATGTGATGATTCTTGTGTCACTATTACCTTGTAGACCCTTATGAGTCTAAAACTTTAAATTCCGGGCTTACGGGAAATTGTATTATATACTTGAGTATGTTGTAAAAACATATGGGAATCAAATAGCCACGTTAGAGACCACTTAGGAGTGGATATTTATAAACGATGTTTTATATGATTATGGGATTATGAATTGCATTACAAAGGCTATCCATATAAACAATGAAATAGAAAATCCATTGTACAACGTGTAAACGGAGATGAATCCATAAACTCGGGAATAGAGTAAACCTTTGCGCCATGCGCTAATGCATGAGGAATTCAAACACCTTGAGGGTATCGAGGATGTTTTATAGAGCTTATAAGTGGGCAAACTCATTTCATGAGTAGACATTAATGTGACGTGAGCCCTAATTTTAGTAAATGCTCATATCTATCATGTTGGAACGAGATTTGTTACTAGTCAACAAAGATTAACCTTAGGTAGGGAAAACTCCTTGTTGAATTACAAGTCGAATTGAATTACAAGCCGTGAGCCTCAGATTTTGCAAACATGCAAGAGGTACCATTAAATGGTTAAGTCAAACATTAATTCATTATACCTTTTTATCACAACTTCTCTAAGCTATTACTTGTCAACAAGGGGGTAAATCTCAAATGCTGCAAAGATGCAAAGAGAGAAACCTAAGAATGGATAGTCAATCCATAATGATTAATAGAGCAACGACAGTATCTTGTGAATTCACCTAAGTCAGAAAGACTAGGTTTGAGTTAGGCAAAACTCATCAGTTAAATCTAAATCCTAGAGACGGTAATTATTATATTAAATCATTGAGATTATTTAAAGATCATGAATGAAGGGTCAAGTGCCCTGACTATGTATAAGTACTCTTACTTGCAAGAAGGGAGTTAGATTCCTAGACTACATTGCTTAACCTGGGTAAGGTTATCATCTTGGTTGTAATTAATCTATCTATATTTATTATGAGACAATAAGTCATGGACCTCGAGTATTGCAATGATGCAATGAGAGTCCTGGTAAAGGAAGAAAGATGAAAGAAAAAGTCTATGGATTGTAGACTATGAAAGAAAACATGTATTGGGTCGAGAAGACTAGATTGTTGAAATCATCATGACTTCATAAGTTAAACATAGTTGACCAAGTCGAACTGTAGGAATATGATAGTATCCAAGTCGAGTTGGAGTGGGTGAACAATACGACATCGTTCATTGCGAATGTCAATTTATATTGAAAACTATGGCCATAGTAATGCATATGTCTCTGCATGCATTGTCGGTTCACTATATCTGGATTGCACATCCTATCAGGAATCATACTTAGCTAGAGGGTATCTAGGGTTGTATGATAGATAGAGTTGTGTAAGATACAACACTATGTACTCGAAAAGGCAAATTACCACTGGTCACCTTGGTCTATACTTCTCGTGAAGGGAAGGGCCACTTCCGGTTAGGAAGGAGTGCAGGAGACCGACGGTCTGTGGTTGGAGGTAAATCACTGGAAAGATTCTCTCTCTAGCAGAAGACATGCCGAGGCTTGTGATAAAGATGTCAGATTTTCGGATGCAGTATATCTCTGAGACTTGTGTTTTTTTGAGACTAAGTAAAACATTATCTGATTCAGGTATTTATAATTGATTTATTTTTGTAAACATTATACTTGAGAAAGACAATATGGTTTATTGAATTTGTAATGAGATATCTTGTAATTGTAGTTACTCGACTATATGTTGAATAAAAGAAAAATTTTCTCTGTCTCATTTTTACCTTGTAAATTTACTTTATGGTGAATTTTTGGTTTTTACTATGTTTTTAGAACGTGGATGTTACAACGTGCCTTGTCTATGCTTCCACACTTTGCATACATGTCTACAAGGGTGATGTAGTAGGTAAGGAGGATGACTCAACACCATGGAGACATATTTCATGGTGCAGGTGCACCTGAGCCATAGCCGATCTTGGCTAGGAGCATGTCATAACAAGGTCCTAGGACATCATAGGACAAGTTGATGGTCTTGTGTCATCATTTTGCATGTAATAAGGTCAAATGACCAATGTCATTTGTATTTGGAGTCATGTTTTATGTTGTTGTAAAACAAAAAGTCTAATAATGCAAGTACTGGCAAGAAGTTTCTTTGTCAACTTAACAAATCATGTAATAAGGAGGTTACCCAATGATCAAATAGGTTGAAAGTGAGTTATGATTGACTGGAACTAGTGTAAACATGTATAAAAACCTTCACACACACCGAGGTCTCGTTTCGTGTGCTAGGGGAGGTCTCATTTCGTGTGCGTCCGGGTGGGCGGTTAAATGCTAGTGGAGGTCTCATTTCATGTGCCAAGTGTTACATTCGTTCGGGGCAGCAAACTATCGGTAAAGTCCCTTAAGCACCCCAAGAAGAAAAAATTACCAAACTTTGACGGGACAGTTCTCAGAATTTGTGATAGCTGGGAACGTTTCATTTGGACCTACAGGTGTACATGGTGTCCATCTATAATAACCTCCCTCTCTTGGTTTCATTCAACTCTTGTTCGTTTGACCATGCCTAAATCAAATGCATTCTTGCAAAATGCTTCAGTTTCATGTAGTGGAAAGGTGCTAGGAGTGACATTTTGCATTCCATAGCTCGTGGGGCCAAACGGACTTCACCAACGCGTCGGTGTGGGTGCGTAAATGCTAGCAGAGGTCTCATTTTGTGTGCCAAGTGTCGCATTTGTTCGGGGCAGCAGGCTACTGGCAAAGTCCCTTAAGTGACTTAAGAAGAAAAAATTACCAAACTTTGATAAGATAGTTCTTAGAATTCGTCATAGCTAGGAATGTTTTGTTTGTACCTACAAGTGCGCATGGCGTCCGTCTATAATAACCTCTCTCAGTTTCATTCAACTCCTGCCTGTTTGACCGTGCCAAAATCAAACGCATTCTTGCAAAATGCTTCAGTTTCATGCTATGGAAAGGTGCTAGGAGTGACATTTTGCATTCCATAGCTCGTGGGGCTGAACGAACTTCGCCAATTTGTTAGGGTGGGTGGGTAAATGCAAGGGGAGGTCTCGTTTCGTGCCAAGCGTCGCATTTGTTTGGGGCAGCAAGCTATCGACAAAGTCCCTTAAGCTCCCTAAGATGAAAAAACTGCCAAACTTTGATGGGATAGTTCTTAAAATTTGTGGTAGATGGGAATGTTCTGTTTGGACCTACAGGTGCACATGGGGTCTATCTATAATAACCTATCCCAGTTTCATTCAACTCCTGTCCGTTTGACCATGCCAAAATCAAACGCATTCTTGTAAAATGCTTCAGTTTCATGCTGTGCAAAGGTGCTAGGTGTGACATTTTTCATTCCATAGCTAGTGGGGCCGAACGGACTTCGCCAACGCGTTAGGGTGGGCGGTTAAATTCCAGGGGAGGTCTCATTTTGTGTGCCAAGCGTTGCATTTGTTCGGGGCAACAGGCTACCGACAAAGTCCGTTAAGCACCCTAAGAAGAAAAAATTGCCAAACTTTGATGGGATCGTTCTCAAAATTTGTGATAGCTGGGAATGTTTTGTTTGGATCTATAGGTGCACATAGGGTCTGTCTATAATAACCTCTCTCGGTTTCGTTCAACTCCTGTTCCTTTCACCGTGCTGAAATCAAACACATTCTTGCAAAATGCTTCAGTTTCATGCTGTGGAAAGGTGCTAGGAATGACATTTTGCATTCCATAGCTCGTGGGGCCAAACGGACTTCGCCAACGCATCGGGGTGGGCAGGTAAATGGGAGGAGAGGTCTCATTTTGTGTGCCAAGCGTCACATTTGTTCGGGGCAGCAGGCTACTGGCAAAGTCCCTTAAGCTCCCTAAGATGAAAAAACTGCCAAACTTTGATGGGAGATTTCTCAAAATTTGTGGTAGGTGGGAACATTCTGTTTGGACCTACAGGTGTACATGGGGTCCATCCATAATAACCTCTCTCAGTTTTGTTCAACTCCAATTCGTTTGACCGTGTTGAAATCAAATGCATTCTTGCAAAATGCTTCAATTTCATGCAGTGGAAAGGTTGCCAGGTGCCATATTTTTTGTTTTGCTCATCGTGGGGCTGAATGGAGTGCACCAACATGTCAGGGTGAGTGGGTAAATGTTAGGGGAGGTCTCGTTTCATGTGCCAACTGTCGCAGTCGTTCTAGCCTGGAAGCTATCGAGACCTAGCACTTTTCGAGTTTACCGGTAGCTTGCAACCCGGAACAACTAAGACACTTGACGCATGAAATGAGACCTCCCCTAACATTTACCCACCCACCCCGACGTGTTGACATAGTTCATTTGGCCCCACGATGAGTAGAACAAAAAATATTGCACCTAGCAACCTTTCCATTGCATGAAACTAAAGCATTTTGCAAGAATGAGCTTGATTCTGACACGGTCAAACGATAGGAGTTGAACGAAACCAAGAGAGGTTATTATAGATGAACCCCATGTGCACCTGTAGGTCCAATCAAAATGTTCCCAGCTGCCACGAATTCTAAGAAATGTCCCGTCAAAGTTTGGCAGTTTTTTCGTCTTAGGGAGCTTAAGGGACTTTGCCGGTAGCTTGCTGCCCTGAACAAATGCGATGCTTGGCACATGAAATGAGACCTCCCCTCACATTTAACCACCCACCCCGACGCGTTGGCGAAGTTCATTCAGCCCCACGAGCTATGGAATGGAAAATGTCACTCCTAGCACCTTTCCACAACATGAAACTAAAGCATTTTGCAAGAATGCGTTTGATTTCAACACAGTCAAACGAAAAGGAGTTGAACAAAATTGAGAGAGGTTATTATAGACAGACCCCACGTCTACCTGTAGGTCCAAATGGAATGTTCCCAGCTACCACGAATTCTAAGAACTATCCCGTCAACGTTTGGCAATTTTTTTTCTTTTTAGGGTGCTTAAGGGACTTTATCGATAGCCTGCTGCCACGAACAAATGTGACGCTTGGCACATGAAATGAGACCTCTCTTGGCATTTAACCACCCACCCTGACGCGTTGGCGAAGTCCGTTCGGCCCCATGAGCTATGGAATGCAAATGTCACTCCTAGCACCTTTCCACAACATGAAACTGAAGCATTTTGCAAGAATGTGTTTGATTTCAACACGATCAAAGGGACATGAGTTGAATGAAACCGAGAGAGGTTATTATAGACGGACCCCACATGCACTTGTAGGTCCAAACGGAACATTCCCAGCTACCACGAATTCCAAGAACTGTCCCGTCAAAGTTTGGCAATTTTTTCTTCTTAGGGAGCTTAAGGGACTTTGTCGGTAGCCTGCTGCCCCAAACAAATGCGATGCTTGGCACATAAAACGAGACCTTCCTTGGAATTTACCCACCCACCCTGACGTGTTGGCAAAGTCCGTTGGGCCCCACGAGCTATGGAATGCAAAATGTCAATCCTAGCACCTTTCCACAGCATGAAACTGAAGCATTTTGCAAGAATGTGTTTGATTTCAGCATGGTCAAATAGACAGGAGTTGAACAAAATCGAGAGGTTATTATAGATGGACCCCACGTACACTTGTAGGTCTAAACAAAATGTTCCCAGTTGCCATGAATTCTGAGAACTGTCTTGTCAAAGTTTGGCATTTTTTTCTTCTTAGGGCACTTAAGGGACTTTGCTGGTAGCCTGCTGCCTCGAACGAATGCGACACTTGGCACACAAAATGATACCTCCCCTAGTATTTACCCGCCCCCCAATGCATCAATGAAGTATGTTCGGCCTCATGAGCTATGGAATGCAAAATGTCACTCCTAGCACCTTTCCAAACATGATGAAGAACCACAAACCAATCTAACTCCTGAAAGCATGAAGACATTGAGAACTGGAGTTGTGATCTCCTGTGAGAAGCATCAAAAAGAAAAATTGACTAAACATAAATATGCTGGAGGCAAGCAATTCATACTTCTATTTATATACAAAACAAAATACAAGTAACCATCTAGGAAAGTGGTGCAGGAGCACCTAGAAAATCATGTTTTCTTTTTGTAATAAGGTCTATTGACCAATGCATGTCATTTCAGTTTGTGTCTAGGTTCATTTTGTAAGTCCCAAGTGACTTAGGACACTTTTGTGAATTGTAACCGCATAATGCCAAAAATAGACGGTTGTCTCCCAACCGCTTGGATTGGTCTCCCAGCCACTTAGAGTCAATTTGGTACTCCTCAGGGCGAGTTGATAAATACCCAGAGGAATCAACCAAATGATGATTGTAATTAGATCGAAATAGAAGTGTGATCGAATGTAATTGCGATTATGCTAAGGAGAAATAGAATGATTATGTTCCGTCATTTTGTTTTCTGTTTCCTGTAACTACAAATCGATAGCTGTAGATTTTCATTCTCTCTGTGCTTTCCATTTTGTTGTTGTATGTCGTCGTGAAGCATTCCACTGGTAAGATTTCAGTCAAAATCAGTGGAATGGCTTTGTTGTATAATTATTTGTTTCTATTTTTTGTTTTGTTCCATTGTTTGACAGTGCAGAGGATCCAGACAGCGCGAGTTGCACAGTAGGTTGACCTAGCATCTCCATGTGCTAGGGTTTGGGAGAAGCAAACTGTGCATCGGTGTATCGACGTAGCAAACCCTAAGGTGGTTGATGGTAGATGTCTCACCGACAAGGAAGGGAAAAGCCATCGGTAAGTGTTGTGGCATCGGAAGACAAGTTAGGTCTTGCCAACTGAGAGGTAATTAGGGCATGGTCTTGTGGTATCTGTTGTGTGCTCCCCATCATATTGGTATCAGAGCCCAAAAAGATTTAGGTGGCAAGTCAAATTAAGGATTTGCAGGAGTGTTGGCGTTTGGGTGCTGTCTATGAATGTTTATGTCAGACAAAGAACGCGAGACAGAGGCGGAGAGGATGCCTCCCAAAAGTATGTCGCAGGACGTCGTTAAGAAGCTAATCGAGGAGATGCTTGAATCCAAGTTGGGGGAGTTCAAGTAGTCCAAAGGCAAAGTTAGGGAAGATGAAATTGACAGTGATGAAGGCGATACAGAAATTGAGGAAACCAGTAAGAAGACAGAGGAGATACCAACAGATCAGAGGGCATTTGTAAATGCATTGAAGTCAGTCAATAGGGACACCATAGATGGGTTACCTATGTATAGTGGAAGTATGGAAGCTGAAGAGGTGATTGACTGGATTGAGGCATTGAACAATCATTTCAAATACAAAGAAGTCCTTGATGATAAGAGGGTTAAGTTGGCAAAGGCAAGATTGAAGGGATCTTCTCTTGCATGGTGGAATTATGAGCAAGGAGAGAGAGTCAAGGAGGGGAAGAATATGATAACCTCCTGGGAAAGGATGAAGACTAAAATCAAGGCACAATTCTTACCCCTGGATTATAACATGCAAATGTATAAGAAATTGCTGAATCTTAGGCAGAGAGACCTTGATGTGAATGCATACACACAAGATTTCATAAACTCAGTCTTAGATCAAAGAGACAAGAAGAAGAGTCAAAGAAGGTGGCCAGGTATTTGAATGACCTAAGGATGAACATCCAAGATGAGATCAGCATCTTAGCACCAGAAACAGTGAACAAGTGTTTCCAAATGGCCTTAAGGGTTGAAGAGAAGATAAAGAGAAAGAGTGAGCAGAATAATAGAGGTAAAGGTGGAAAGAATTTTAGAGGCAGAGGTAGTTTTGGAGGAAGAAGTCCTAACTAGAGGCCTAGTGGTGAGTCTAGCCAAGAAGAGCAAGTTGAGGACTCCAGTAGTAGAGGAGGATACTAAGGAAGAAGGTCTAATGGAAGAGGTGGGACAAGTGGATTAGGTATAGGATCTAAATTCTCCAATATGAGATGTTATAACTACAATCAGATAGGGCACCCGGCATACAAGTGTCCAGAGAAGGCCTCAACTTCTCATGGTAGTGAGAAGAGAACCACTTTGATTCAAGAAGATGCAAGGAGTGTGACATCTCCTAAAGTGAATCTAGCATCAGAAATGGGCGAAAGTCTGATGATCAAGAGGATGCTGCTCAAGGAACTAGTGCAGACTGAATCATCTCAAAGAAGGGCTTTGTTTAGAATCAACTGTAAGATCCAAGGTAAGGTTTGTAAAGTTATTATTGACTCTGGTTCTATTGATAATATCATATCTTTGGAAGTAGTGAATAAGTTGAAGTTAGAAAAGATACCCCATAGCAATCTATATAAAGTCAGTTGGTTGAATAAGGGGCAGCACATACTCATCAATGAACAAGCATGGGTAAAATTCAGTATTGGGGGGTATAGGGATAAAATTTTGTGTGACATCCTTCCAATGGATGCTTGCCATCTTTTGTTAGGCAGACCATGACAGTTTCATAGAAAGGCTCATTATGATGGAGAAAAGAATGCTTACTCATTCTAAAAGGATGGTGTGACTTATAGGATACAGTCATTGGTAGAAGAGGATCCACAACATGTAGGGTCTAGTGTAATGATGGTAGGAGAGAAAGAATTAATGGACACCTTAAAGGAAGGTGATGGAGTAGGTTTTGCTTTGATTGTGAAGCCTAAAAGGGAAAAGCAAAAAAGTGAGAGAAGTAGGACCTAAGGAGGTCAGAGATTTGATTGAGAGTTACAAAGGAGTGATTGCAAAGGATATACCTGATTCCCTACCACCAATCAGAGACATTAGCCATTAGATAGACCTCATACAAGGAGCAGTACTTCCTAATAAAGCAACATATAAAATGACCCCTCAGCAAAATGAAGAGATAGTAAACCAGGTTTAAGAACTCCTAAACAAAGGGCTGATAAGGAAGAGCCTTAGCCCATGTACAATACTTATTGTTTTAGCCCCAAAGAAGGATGGAAAATGGAGACTGTGTACTGATTCTAGGGCAATAAATATGATAACCATTAGGTATAGGCTTCCTATTCCTAGAATAGAAGATCTCATGGATTGTTTGGGAGGGGCTACTTATTTCTCTAAGATGGACTTGAAGAGTGGGTATCACCAGATAAGGATCAGTGAGGGGGATGAGTGGAAGACAACTTTCAAAACTAATGAAGGGTTGTATGAGTGGCTTGTGATGCCATTTGGTCTTTCAAACGCCCCTAGCACCTTTATGAGATTGATGAATGAGGTGTTGCAGGAATTCATAGGGAAATTTGTGGTAGTCTACCTTGATGATATCTTGGTGTTTAGTAAGAGCAAGGAAGAGCACTTGAAACATTTGGAGATAGTCTTGAAGAGGTTGCAAGATCAGAAGTTACTGATAAACTTGGAAAAGTGTGACTTCATGAAACAAGAATTAGTTTACCTAGGCTTTGTCATCTCTAAGGGTGATTTAAAAATGGATCCTTCCAAGGTAGAAGCTATTTTGAATTGGCCTACACCCAGGAGAGCAGGAGAGGTCAGAAGTTTTCATGGTTTGGCCACATTTTACAGAAAATTTATTAAGAATTAGAGTGATATTTTTGCACCTATGTTAGAGACCATCAAGGGTGGAGGAAAGATGAAGTTTGTGTGGACAAAAGAGGCAGATCAGAGTTTTGAAAGTCTGAAACAGAAAGTTGCCAAGTATCTTGTCTTAGTACTTCAATATTTCAATAAAGTCTTCACTATTGAATGTGATGCAAGTGGATTGGCCATAAGAGCAGTGTTGAGCCAAGAAGGTAGACCAGTAGCCTTTTTCAGTGAAAAATTGAATGAAGCTAAGAGGAAATACTCCTCTTATGATTTAGAGTCGTATGCTATGGGACAAGCTCTAAAAAAATGGAGGTACTACTTGCTTCCTAAGGAATTTATTGTATACACTGACAATCATACTCTCAATTTTTTGAATGGACAGGAAAAGCTTAGCCATAGACACATGAAATGGGTGGAAAGTCTTCAAGCATACACCTTCATCATCAAGCATAAGAAAGGGACAACCAATAAGGTTGTTGATGCTCTAAGCAGAAGGGTGTTGACAGTGCAAGAAGTGCAGCTACAAAGCATGGGTGTTGAGTCACTCAAAGGATTGTATGAAGAGGACCAAGATTTTAAGGAGATTTACAGGATGGAATTTTGTTTAAAGGAAGTCAACTATGTATCCCTAAGTGTTCAATGAGGGATAATATCGTGAAGGAGAAACATAGTGGTGGTTTAGGAGGACATTTTGGGCTCAATAAGACCTTAGATCTTGTAATAAAGTTTTACTTTTGGCCACAGATGCAATCTGATATCAGAAGGTTTGTTGTGAGTTGTATGATTTGCCAGAAAACAAAGGGGGTCACAACCAATGCAGGACTGTACCAACCTTTGCCCATACCAAATAGACCTTGGGAAAGTTTGAGTATGGATTTTGTGATGGGATTGCCCAAGATAAGGACAGGTTATGACAGTGTGTTTGTTGTGGTAGACAGGTTCAGCAAGATGGCTCACTTTATTCCTTGTAAAACCACAAATGATGCTAGTTACATTGCAGGTTTGTTCTTTAAAGAAATTGTCAGGATTCATGGGTTACCTTTGAGTATTGTATCTGATAGAGACAACAAATTTGTGGGACATTTCTGGAGAACCTTGTGGAAAAGATTGGGTACGAATTTCTCTTTTAGTTTAGCCTATCATCCTCAGACTGATGGCCAAACTAAGGTTGTGAATAGGTCAATACGCAATCTGTTGAGATGTTTGACAATAGAACATGGTAGTAGTTGGGATGTGGTACTCCCACAAGCAGAGTATGCCTATAATGATTCTACAACTAAAAGTATAGGTCTAAGTCCTTTTGAAGTTGTCTATGGTAGTCATCCTAGAGGAATTTTTGAATTACGAGATGTTCAAGGGTTGGACAAAAGGAGTGGACATGCTGATACATTTGCAGAGGCTATGAAAGAGATCCATCAACAAGTTAGGGATACTCTACACAAGAACAATCAGAAGATCAAGGATAGAGTGGATCAAAGATGAAGGGATGTGCAGTACCAAATAGGAGATATGGTCGTGGTTCATCTCAACAAGAACCGACTACCCACAGGAAAACACAACAAGTTGATGATGTGCAAAATTGGACCTTGTCAGATTCTAGAGAAATATGGTTCTAATGCTTACAAAATTGAACTCCCTGATGATATTGCCATTTCACCTATATTCAATGTTGCTGATTTGACATTATATAAGAGTCCTGATATAGCAGAAGGTACAACAGATTTTGTCCAAGACAATGCACAGTGGGTGCAGTATTTACCACCTAAGGAACCCCCGAAGATGGAATGCATCTTGGATAGCAAGACAGCCAAGAAGACAGGAAATCATACCACTTAGTCAAATGGCAAGGACTTCCAGACTCAGAAGTCACATGGATGCTGGAAGAAGACATCAAAAGGCAGGGTGGTGATTTGCAGCAGTTAGTCTCTAAGAGGACTTGAGACAACTTTCACCCGGGGAGTATGGTGCAGGAGCACCTAGAAAATTATGTTTCTTTTTGTAATAAGGTCTATTGACCAATGCATGCCATTTCAGTTTGTGTCTAGGTTCATTTTGTAAGTCCCAAGTGACTTAGGACACTTTTGTCAATTGTAACCGCATAATGCCAAAAATAGACGGTTGTCTCCCAGCTGCTTGGATTGGTCTCCCAGTCGCTTGGAGTCAGTTTGGTACTCCTCAAGGCGAGTTAATAAATACCCAGAGGAATGAACCAAATGATGATTGTAATCAGATCGAAACAGAAGTGTGATTGAATGTAATTGTGATTGTGCTAAGGAGAAATAGAACGATTCTTTTCCGTCATTTTATTTTTTGTTTCCTGTAACTACAAATCGATAACTGTAGATTTATGTTCTCTCTGTGCTTTCCATTTTGTTGCTATATGTCATCATGAAGCATTCCACTAGTAAGATTTTAGTTGAAATCAGTGGAATGGCTTCGTTGTATAATTATTTGTTTCCATTTTCTATTTTGTTCCATTGTTTGCAGTGCAGAGGATCTAGACAACGCGAGTTGCACAGTAGGTTGACCTAGCATCTCCATGTGCTAGGGTTCGGGAGAAGCAAACTATGCATTAGTGTATTGGTGTGGAAAACCCTAAGGTGGCCGATGGTAGATGTCTCACCGATGAGGAAGGTTACGCCGAAGGTAAAATCCATCTGTAAGAGTTGTGGCATTGGAAGACAACTTAGGTCTTGCCGACTGAGAGGTAATTAGGGCATGGTCTGTGGTATCCGTTGTGCGCTCCCCATCAGAAAGTTTTATGCATACTTACAAATTAATCCAACGAACCATCTGGGTCTTCTCTACTCTTTATTGTGTCAAGTATGGCCTCATGGTCAGAGTCACGCACCTTCCACAAGGTCTTGTTCAAAGGTCTACCTCAATATTGTATCAAATGAACTTTGGTTGCCATGACAAGGTTGGAGTAATGAAGAATCTTCCGATGCGTGTTAAAGTCCTTAAACAACCAAGCATTAACACTCTTATGTGGGTACCTTCTAAGCTATGTTCCAGTAACAACCACTGACACTGTAGGGTATTCGATGTTTTCTCCATATGTAATTTCTTTTTGGCCTCAACACAACGACACAAGTAATAATTTGTTCCCTCTTCGTTATCTTCATCTGTAATAACTGCATAAATATACCCTACAATGATATGTGCAGCAAATTAGATGAAATTAATCAACATTACAAAAATACGACAAAGTTTAAAATAACATTAGGAATTTCAAAATTAACTATGCAAGTAGATATATTACCTGATTTGAACTAGATCTGATATGTGGTCAAAGTCAACTGACAATTCCATCTCTGTCAATCCCAGTGCCATCGGGGGTTGATACATGTCAAGTGGGCAAAGATAACTGGATTTCCATTCGTCAACCCACTCCCTTGACTCACACTCATTCCAGGCTTGAATTGTAATGCAGAACAAAAGCACACCATCTTTCGCGTATGTATACTCCATGAACCTACAATTGAGCTTCTAATAGAGTGTAGCTCACTTGATCCTGTCAGTGTACAATAATCCTCATATGGTGCAATGTTAGTATCATCTATCAACCAAAAAAATCTATGAACTGAAGACTTACCTTGATTACCTGGACCCATCGAAGCATTACACCACTCAATGATTAATTTTGCATCTGCCAGCGTTGCATTGTCTTTATACTTTAATTGTTCTCGTGCTATGGCTCTTTTGATACACGCTCCTACACCATCATGCTCCCTCTTTCCATGCTCGGCCTCACAAAAGTTCCACATATGTTGAACACCTGTAATATTATGCCTCCTGCTCATCCAATAGAAATTCTACGAGTTCTTGAATTGTGATGCACAATTATCTAACCATATGATATGCTGACAGAATGATATGCCCCTTCTAGCCAGATCATTGTAAAACACCTGAAATCAACCTTGCATGAACTCTGCGGAATGCGTGAGATCATCGCTTATATAAAATGATACTCCCTTATGATCTTTCTATCATCCTCTGTACTATCATTTGCATGAATGAATGCGATGTGCACAAATATAGAAACCTGTGTCGAGTTATAACATTGGGATTGCACCTCACACTATGGTTATAGACTGTAGTTCTCTGCAAAGTCGACGACTGAAACAATGCTACCAACTGGAAATGTGTCCTTGCATAACTTGAATTGCAAGTCCAACCATCGAGCTCTATGGGCATGTCTTACATACTCATATACTATGTTGTCACAAAATATAGGCATAAACTGATACACTAGAATATTCTGAATAACATATTCACACCTCTTTGCTTCTTTACCATCTCTTGTATTGTATGCCACTATATTATACTTGCTGAACTCTACTAGTTCATTTCCAACCGCTTGTGTTATTTCCATATGTTCACATATTGACATATGTTGCAAGCCACCACAATGATGACATGTGCCATCCAAGCATAATTTCCTGTAGAATAATTGACCTTCCTCTCTATCACATAAAATCATTGATATGAAGTCTCTTGAGGTAGTTGGTGGGGCACGTATGCGACAATTCTGCAAAACATTGTTAGCAAGAAAATCTAAACATATAGACTGATAAACATAAAAATGTTTAGAAAATTCAATATGTAATCTACAACAACAAGTAATGCGTGTGTGATTTATTTTGACAAATAAAGGTTTTAGCATTTCAAAATATCTTTGAGAAATTTTAATTTTGAGGATACTTCTCTAGAAATTTACCAAAAAACTATGTTTGAGTCATATCCAAAAAATGCTTTGGATGTGGCTCACGGTTTCAACTACCAATTCTCCTTCTTACCACATCCCTTTGATTCAGAGATACCCTTGTGAAATTCTTCCAAAAGTCTTCAATTAGTGATCTCAAAGCTTCGACAACAACTTTGTCTTTCCATGGGAGTCTCCTAGAGAATGCCCACAATTCATTAGTGTTTGGATCCTGAACTCTTTGACATCTTCAAATGACTCTCATTAGAGTTTTTCTATTTATTTTTATTTTTTGACTTGTATTTCTAATGAGGCAAGCTTTTTTTGTTTGTTGGCTTATAATTGTCAATGTAATGACATGTCGTGTGACATTACTATCCTTAGTGTATGAGGTGGAACCCACACTCTTATACGCACTCATTAGATTCTTGACAATTGATTTTTCACTTGATGCATTCGATGTTCTTAGGCCAAGAATCTTCATAGTGGGCCTGAATTTCATATTTCTCATCAGTTCAACAAAGAGTTGACATCTTTCGGTTTCATTTAAATTCTCAAAGAATAATTTCCATATCTTATTTGCATATCTTTGGCAAGTGCTCATGGGAATCTTATCCTGCATGGGCTCCAATACATTCTCATCAATATCAATTAGAAACTTAGGCCTCCTATGCAAAATTCTAGGAGGCGTTTTAATTTGGTAAGGTAGACTAAAAATTAGGAATTTCTTCAATATTTACTTGAGATGGGATAGATGATGTACCTTCGATTAGAGGTGAAAAGGTTGAAAATGACGTACCTTCAACTTGAGGTGTGAATGATGGCATGTGACCAACTTGAGAAGAAAATGTAGATGTGCCTTCTACTTCACCTGTGAAAGATGGAGTGTCTCCAATTCAAGAAGATAATGATGGTGTGCCTTCTACTTCACCTGTGAAAGATGGAGTGTCTCCAATTCAAGAAGATAATGATGGTGTTCCTTCAACTTGGAGATTCACTTTCCTCATTGCACGGAGGTTTTGCATTCATTCCCTTTATGCCATCAATTCCATCTCTCTCTTAGCTTCGTTAGACGTGTCATGTTACTCTTCAATTGGCAATGATGGAATATCTTCTTGTATGGTTGATAATTTCCTTTCCCGAATTCTCCTCATTCTTTCTCTTTTCCTCTCATTCTCAGCTTCACGCTCTTCTGGTGTTAGAGTCTTTGCTCGTTTCCTCAGCATGATGATGATTTCTACAAGCATGAAGAATAAGACAATGATCATTAGAAATTTATAATGACAATGAATAGCACAGTCAGAATGAATAACAAGGTTTTACAAACTTCTGAATAAGACACCTCATATCAAGATAACTTGAACATACATAAGTCATGGAGTATGCATTTGAACACACATATACACTCGAATCTAGTTTGAATAGAAGAGAGGAGGACAAACATGAATATGGAAGCTTTTGTGCAGGGAAGGAGTCTAAGAGGGTTTTGTGTAATGCCCTAAGGGCATTTTCATGCATTTTCCAAGTGGAAAGGGTGGCTAAATAGTGGTTCTTTGTGAATTTGAATGCAACCTGGCCAATTAAGTGTTCATATAGCTTATGTAGGCCTATTTAAAGGTGAATCAAGTGTTAGTTTGTTATGGGTTGGAGTGGATATGAGATTTTCATTAAAACCCCCTTATTTGTGAAGAAATGAAGGGTTTTCTAGTTTGCACCCTAGATGAGCATGGCTATACTAACCAATGGTGGAATTTGAAGTTTTGTGACATATAGATCTGTTGTTTTGGGGTTTGGAGTGGTTATTGAATTATCCTAGGGTTCTTGCTTTGTTAATTGGACCAAATTAGGCCTATTTCTACAGAGGGTCAGTCATAGAACTCACATTTTTCCTAAAACAAGGGCATGAAATATTTTGATAGGAGTGATTTGTGGATCAAACATTAGTTGATGTTTCAAGGCACTAAAAGTGACAAAATTGGTTTGAATACATTATATTGACATGGTGTATGCTTGTGTTAGGGTTAGGGAATAGCTTGGAGCCCTTATGCCTTGTGATGCCCTTAAGCACAGGTAGTTGGGCCATTGCAAGATTTTGGTTTATGGCTGAGTTGATTTGAGTATGTACAAAGCTAACAAAGCTAACAACTATTGGTAGCTTCATCTAGAGATTCATCCAAATGACAAACGTAAGAGATTCACAAGTGTTGGAAGCTTCATCTAGAGATTCACCCAAATGACAAACGCAAGAGTAAGCAACCACAAAGGAAAAAAAGCACACTAAAACATCAAATTCAAAGATAGAATAGATCTCACATGAGTCTACATCAACATTGAATGATGTCTAATATGTAATGATACTTAGATAGAGTATTTACTTGATTTGCAAAGGAGATAAGTGTGAGTTGCTTTCATTTGTAGGGGCATTTGATTAGCACTCCAAGTTTTTCCTATGGATTGAGTTGTGTTCAAGTTTTTCACTTGTAGAGCAAGCAAGTAGTAAGTTTCACTCACTATGGGTGAGTATGAGAAGTATGGCCACTTGGAGGTCAAGAAAGGACAAGGAAAATAGAGAATGTAAGAGCTAGTGATGACATGTTTTGGGTGTTGTAAGCATGCACATTTGTGTCCCATAGTAACATAAATGTTGTAGTATGTAACTTAGATGACTTGTAGCATGTTGTAGCATAACAATGATGGTTTTCATTATTGTAATGTGCACAAACTCTTATCTCAATTGTCACATGTGAATAGTTGTAGGAAGAGAACTCTTTACACATTCATTGTAAACAATGTATAAATGTATGAATTTCATTGTACATAGATGCAATAAGAAGGACCATTGTAGTAAATTATAACTTTCATAGCATTGTAAAATGACCTTCAAATGCAAGGAGGATCATACATGGCAGCAGGGTTATATAGACTATGATAGTGGACTATTATATAGACTTACATGACTGTCCTACACTCATGAAAACCTCTTTTGTAGTGTTTTATCTCCTTGTAACTCCCTTTGTATCATCTTATGTCATGATGCTTGTATGTCCATATATTTACATATATAACTCTCTTCTCTAAAATTTTGTTATGTTGATGAAGTAAATACATAATCTCCATCATATTTTTTTATGGATTGAGTGCTATCAAAGTGAGTTGTAACAATTTGTCAACTAGTTTGCGGTACTCATTTCCTCCATTTTTGTAAGAAAACTATCATTTAATGCATGGTTCTATTAAATGAATTGAATTATGCATGTATTAAGGAATAAATCCTTATATATCATCCTAGGGCAAAAATCAAGAGTCTTTCAAAATCAAATTTGGCTCCATGTATACACTCGAATATGAGTATGACAAACAATTGTTCACTAAAATTATTTTATGAAGTATTTGATAATGTTTTTCTCTTATATAGCTGAAAATAGGTGAAATAAAGGCATGAACGACCGGAACAAGGTGGAAACATGAGGAATTTGGAGTCTCTTTGACTGAACTAACTGATATACCTAGACACATATATGTCTTAGAACATAAGGAACATAAAAAACATAAAGACATAAAGACATTTAAAGATATAAAGAACATAAGAACATATATATGTGAATTAAAATTGAACATACCTTAGAATTTGATATTGCAGTTGACCAATTCTTTAAAAGATGGCTTCAAAATCCTGAAATTCTTATTTTTCTCAAGTTTGATTATGAATTTTATATAATTCTAGAATAGGATTAGTAAAATGTAAGTAAAAAACAAACATATATATCAATGGTAATTATCTTTGAAACAAAATCACACATGAAACATGAAACTTTCAGTTTAAATAATCAAATTTTCTCCAAAAACATGAAAAATCACTTCTTCTACATTGAAAAAACAAAAAAAGTGGTGGATTCATATAAAAATAATTCTCAATTAGTCAACCAACATGAAAAGCATTTCCTTGTCCGATATACTCGTGAAAAGTAGGAATAATAGGCATGTGGGGTTTGAAACACAGATCCCACATGTTTTTTTACCGTTTTCCATGCTTCCAAGAATGTGATCGCGTTATAATGTGAACGCATTCTGGGAAGCATGATAACATAAAGGTAACCTTGTATCTACATGAGAGAGCCTCTCTCTCTCTCTCTTCATTTCTCTATCCTATATATAAAGAGGGATCGGGAGACATGGAGAGATAGAGAGGGACATGGAGATAGAGAGGATAGGTGGAGATAGAGACAAGGAAAGGGAGATATGGGGATCAAGATAGAAAAAGGAGTCTATAGAGGGAGAAAGATAGAGATACATATATATAGAGAGGGGAGATATAGGGAGATAGACCTAGCAAGGGAGATATAGATAGGGAAATACAGAGAGAGAGGTAGAGAGGGGTATATTAAGAGATGGGGTTATGAGGATAGATAGCTCGATAGGGAAAGAGATCAAGAGATGTCTAGAGACATGGGGAGAGAGATTTCAAGAGGTAGAAGGATGGGGAGAGAGATAAATAGGAGGAGAGAGAGGTAGCGAGGGATAGATTAAGAGATAGGGATCCATATGTCTAGATAGATAGAGATAGGGATCCCTATTCTCCCCTCTAACTAAACCATAAACCTAAACCTCTAAATCATAAACCCTAAACCCTAAATAATGCCCCTAACCCCTAACCCCTAAACCCTAAATAATGTCCCTAACCCCTAACCCCTAAACCCTAAAAAATGAGCAATATTAAACCCCTAAACCCCTAAGCTCCCTAAACCATAAAACCTGGAAGCAACCCTAAACCTCTATCTCCCTATCTCTCCCAATCTCTATAAAGTGAAAACATGAAAACATTAAGCTTTCATTCCAACCAAATTCATTCCTAATTAATCCCAAATCATCCATAATCCATTCAATTTCATCTCTAAACCACTTCTAATCAGCCCTAAACCACTTCACACCATCCCAAATCACATCCAAATCAATTTAACTTCATCCCTAATCATTTTCCAATCAACCTAGATTTCATCTCAAATACCATCCCTAAACTATTCCTAAATCATTCTAATCATTCCCTAATCAGCACTAAACCACTTCAAACCATCCTTAAAACCATTCTAATCATTCCCAAATCATTCCTAATCTAGTCCTTTTCACCTCTCATCATCCCTAAACCAATCCATTTCATCCCAACTCCATCCCAAATCAATCTAAGCTCCATCTCAAACAATACCCAAAAATAATCAAAATCAAACAAATACCTCACTAGTAGCCATTAGAAGATCATAATGCTAATCTGTTAGTCATTTGCACCATTTTGTATATCGTATGTGCCAATATGCTCCTTAGTAGTGTTGATGGTGGTTTTAGCACACAACAATGTAGGTGTGATTGTTGGTTTCACACCTCTCTTGAAAAGTATCCTACCCTAGGTAAGACTACTCCAAGGATAATACAGCTAGGTCTTAGCTTGCTTGGAATAACTTCAGTGGAGTGTCTAGCTGTACCAACAAGGGGTCTTACACAAAATCCAGGGTTTATGGAAGATAACAACAATGAATATGCAGAAACCCTAGTGGTTCAGACTGTGAAGTCTAAAATTTTAGCAGATGATCAATGTAATGCTGCTTTAACCCTAAATCTACCAAACTTAATATAAATAAAATGCAAAAGAAAAATGAGAGAGAGAAGGGATAAGAGATCCTATAGACAATTATAGAAATGATCAATAACCAGATAGACAGATTCCCAACAATAAACAAATCTCTGCTTAACCATGTAGCCCACAATGCCACAAAGAATGTGCAATCTTCTAAGGAGATGTAATGATTTTCAAATTGTAGAGGGTTCATCAAACACCCAATCCTTGGTGCAGCTCAATGAAATCATACAATCGAACTTATCTCATAAACTATGCCCAGACTAACCATGCACAATGACATACAATTAGCAAGCCATTAAGGGTATGGACAAGAAATCCATCAAATATCTGAATAATTAATCACAAGTGCAACTAAATATCAACTAATTTCAAATTGACATGAACCATGAAGACCAAAATAAGACAACACATAATCACAAATTCCTAGCGACCTGCAAAACTTGCTTTGTATTGATTATATTTTGGCAAAGTCTCAACAATTCAGTATCTAATCTTACTTACAAATGAGAGCAAAGGGTGGCCCTTTTATAGGTAATGCACCATACCGAGTTTTTCAATGGACAATGGAGATTAACTCAACACCAACGGTCCAGATTACATGACATTTAATGAGATACATCAGTTAGTTACATTTTTGAATTTGCTTTTATCCTCTAGGAAAAAGATAAAATACAGCTTACAAATACATTAAATTTGGACAAAATAGATACCTATTTGGTTGTACATGATGAAAAGTCAACTTTCAAGGCATAATAGAGTCACATGATACTTGAAAACTTGAGCTGATGTGGATCCACGTGATTCCAAGTGCTGACTAGATCAAAAAGGAGTATTTGGCACTTTATTAGTGAAGATATATCCAACTGGATGCTTGTTGGACTGATTCTTGATGACTGGACTGCTGGGACAGCTGTATGCATGTCTTGGTGATCCTATCCAAGGTTATTTGAGTGGTATTTTTAGGAAAATATCAAAAATATAATTTTTGGTATTTTCTACATCGTAGTAAATTACATTTTCGGAGACCTTTGGAGCGGAATGGGGGCTAGAAACTTGTTAATTGTTTGGCATTAAGCTTAAGCAGCCAGGTAGCTCAAACTAGATAATTAGTTTATCTTTCCAACGAGTCCAAGAAGTTTAAATTTTGATAAAATAGCTAGGAGTTATGACCCCCAGACTGAATCACTAGGACATTGGACTGGATCTGTAGGAACAACAGTGATGTAGACATGATCTTCAGTGTCTTCAAGCTCCAAGGACTTATTTCCATCATCCCAGGCATCATACTAACATCCTCTTGCAGGTGTAGCAACAATTTGGTTGATAAAATGAAGTTTTTGCATTTCTAAGTCCGTACTGCATATCTGTGTGTACATCCTTCCATGATGGCTCCAACAAGCTCCTATGCTCTCCAAGACCTAGAATTCACAATTCAAAGCATTAATTTCATCTTAACAAGTCATTTTTCATCAATTTGGATCAAAACATGTCCATTTGCAGTCATGAATAAGTAAAAAACAACTCATTGTCAATGTCACCTTCTTCTAAACAACCTCTTAAATCTAGTGATTTTTGCATGATTTTCTACATTTTTCATCATTTTTGAGTACCCATTTGGCCAATACGATGATTAGGGAAGTTTTTGGGGTCAATAGAATCCATTTGCAAACTTTTATTTCATGTTTTTCTAGAATTTTCTGCAAAAAGTGAGATTTTTGGGGGTGTCCGACCTTGCGCGGATTTTGGGGTTGTCTGACCTTGCACGGATTTTGGGTCCGTCTGACCTTGCATAGATTTTGGCTCCATCCCATTAAAAGTCAGTCGGAGGTCATTTTAGCGCAAGTCAGTTGACCATGATTTTAGTGCTAGCTTTGATAGATGCTGCCGGCGGGGATTTTGGTCCTGACCGACTTAATACTGGTTTGAAGGAAGTCAGTCGGAGGCGAATTTAGCACTAAGGTTGGAGGGCGATGATTTTTGCGTAGAAGTCCGCGAGCGAGGTTTTTAGCACCGAAAGTCGGTAGCGACTGTTTTTGCGCAAAGTTAGTTGATTCAATATTTAGCGCTAAGGTTGGTAGAGGCCATTTTTAGCACTTTTTGTAGTTGGGTCATTTTTAGTGCTAGATTTTGAATTGGCCAGGGTGAAAGTATATTTAAAAATATATTAAAGTATAAGTTTAGATATGGAATTTCTTCTACTTTAAATATTTTTAAATATACTTTCAGGATGTTTGAGATAGGTCCCAGATCCATAGGATTTCATATGTAGATTCTAGAATTTTGAGGTTCCAACAGATTTCAGACTTAGTCATTTTTCAAGATTTTCAGGGTTTCAGACTTAGCCAAATCAGGGCTCCAGGACCATGTATTAGGGTGAAAACATATGGACCCCTTAGTGAAATCTAATGGAATTTAACATGATTTTGCAACTCTAGGATTTGGAAACTAGGAATTTCAACATGAAACATCCTACAGAAGCACTTTCAAGGGCAATATCCAATGACATGGGATTTTGGAGTAAAATGCAGTAACACCCAATTCCAATGCAGAAGGCAACAAATAGTAATCTTTTAAGCACAAGACCACACAAGACACTTCTAATTCAATCGTGAAAGACATCAACTGACTCCACATGTGTGAAATACCCAAATCTGTAACAAATCATGCATTCTAAGCACAAATTCACTTTCTCATCATCATAAGCAAGAGAGGTCGAGACTGCAAGCAAAAGAAGGGGTCTCCATTTGGCAAAATGGGGCGTGTGTGCAAGGCACAACAAGTAGCACCTACCTATCAATCACAAACATCATTCTACACCTAGCCAGTCACAGGTGTCATTCTACCCTCTGCCAGCCACAGGAGCCATCAGAACATCATAAGCGCCAATATGTTAGTCATTTACACCATTCTATACATCATATATACCAACCACAAACCCTAAACCCGATCAACCCTAAACCCTTATCTCCTTGTCTCTATCATCTCTCTACCTCTCAATCTCTATGCCTATGTCTTTGGCCATGTCCATCACCCTCTATCTCCCTATCTCTCGCTCTCTAAACTCCTAACCCCTAAACTCTAAACCCGATCAACCCTAAACCCCTATCTCCTTGTCTCTATCATCTCTTTACCTCTCAATCTCTCTGGCTATGTCTCTGGCCATGTCCCTCACCCTCTATCTCCATATCTCTCCCTCTCTAAACTCCTAACCCCTAAACCCTAAACTTGATCAACCCTAAACCCTATCTCCTTGTCTCTATCATCCCTCTACCTCTCAGTCTCTTTGCCTATGTCTCTAGCCATGTCCCTCACCCTCTATCTCTCTATGTCTCCCCTCGGTCTCCTTAGTATCTCCCTACCAATCCTCTCTCTCTAAACCCTAACCTAAACCTCTAAACCTTAACCCTAACCCCTAAAACATAAAACTTAAGTTACCCTAAATAATGCCCCTAAACCCTAATCCCTAAACCCTAAAACTGAGCAACCCTAAACCCCAAACCTCTAAACCATAAACCCTGGAAGCAACTCTAAACCTCTATCTCCCTAGATCTCTCCCAATATCTATCGATCCCCTCACATACTCTCTCTCTAAACCCTAACCCCTATTTACCCTAAACCTGAGCAACCCTAAATCCCTAACACCTAAACCCTAACCCCTAAACCTTAAACCCTAAACCCAAGCAACCGTAAACCCCTAAACCCTATTTATAATTCCCCTAAACCCTAACCCAAAACCCTAAACTCATAAACCATAAATAATGCCCCTAAAGGTCTAAGCAACCCTAAGATCATAAACCCTAAATAATGACCCTAAACCTGAGCAACTCTAAACCTCTCTCTCTCCCAAAACCCCTAAACCCTAAACTTAAGTAATCCTAAACTCATAAACCTGACCCACCCTCTCTCTCTCTCTCTCTCCAAAACAAGAAAACTTGAGCAATCCTAAACTCATAAACCATAAATAATGCCCCTAAAGGTCTAAGCAACCCTAAGCTCATAAACCCTAGATAATGACCCTAAACCTGAGCAACTCTAAACCTCTCTCTCTCTCCCAAAACCCCTAAACCCTAAATAATGCCCCTAAATCCTAACCCTTAAACCATAAACCTGAGAAGCCCTAAACCCCTAAACCCTAAATGATTCCCCTAAACCCTAAACTTAAGCAATCCTAAACTCATAAACCCGACCCACCCTCTCTCTCTCTCCAAAAAAAGAAAACTAGGATTCTCTCTCTCACTAGGTATCTCTCCCCTCCATCTCCTCTCTCCCTTTTCCTCCCTCTCACTCTCCCTTGTCGACAAAGAACATGGAAATGTAAGAAAAATAGGACATGTAAAGATGGATGATGATATAAATTGGTATTTAATGAAATGGAAACAAGATAATTTATGAAATTTCTTTGGATGGGAAGAATGAGGAGGAGAGGAGAGAGGGGAGGGAAGTAGAGAGTGAGAGAGAGGATATGAGGTAGAGACAGGATGGAAGTAGAGAGTGGGAGAGGACCGTAGGAGGTAGACAGGGCAAGGAAGAAGAGAGAGAGGGTAGGAGGTAGACAGGGGAGGGAAGCAAAGACTGAGAGAGAGGGTAGGAGGTAGATAGGGGAGGGAAGTAGAAAGTGAGAGAGAGGGTAAGAGGTAGAGAGGGAGGGGGAGAAGAGAGTGTGAGAGGAGGTAGGAGGTAGAGAGGCAAGGGAAGCAAAGACTTAGAAAGAGGGTAGGAGGTAGATATGAGAGGGAAGTAGAGAGCGAGAGAGACAGCAGAAGGTAGATAGGGAAGGGAAGAATAGAGTGAGAGAGAATGTGGGAGGTAGAGAGGGGAGGGAAGTAGAGACTCAGAGAGAGAGAGAGAGAGATGATAGGAAGTGTAGCTACCCTTGTAGACATGTATGTAAAGTGTGGAAGCATAGACAAGGCATGTCAATTGTAAGATGTAACACCTCAAAGAGATGTTCTATAATGGAATGCAATGATTGCAAGATATGCAAAAAATGGATTTGTTGAAAAGGCTTTAGAAACTTTAAAGCAAATGCAATTGGCATGTGTATTGCCAGTTATGCTCATCATAACATGAGCGCGTTATAATACGCTCGCGTTATGATGAGCTTTGTTTGACGTGTTTTTATCAGTTTTTAGTAAAATCTAGAGATAATCTGGAGTGTGCTCCCCATCAGGATGACACTTCTTTTAATGAAAACTCAAAAAAATACCACCTTAATCTTAAGATCTCTGTTAGCCATCTAACCATATAATTTTTTTTCACATTTTGAGTATGTTTAGTGTTTCATCTTGAATTTCTTTTGTAAGTGTGTCCAGTTTTTGTCAAAAACCAGTGTCTAGTATTTTTAACTTATTTTTTTAATTGTTCATAAAAAAATGAAATAAGTTATATTTTTAGAAACTAGACTCCATTCTACACGAATTCAAAAAAAAATTGATTTTCGATTAGTTTTCAAACATTTTAGGGGGAGCACACTCAAATTTCTATTTTTCAGGATGTGTCCACTTTAAAAATTACTAAAAAATCAATTATTCATTAAAAAATTATTAGAAAAATCAGGGATAAACTACATGGTGTTACCTAATTTCTCACTAGAGCAATTATTGAAATACTAAAAAAAAGTTAACATTTTAGGGGGAGCACACCAGACGTTATGTTATGTTTTTTTGAGAAAAATAGGACCAATTTGTGTGCTCCCCCTTTTTGAACCCCTTAATTTCAACCATTTTTAGAAAAAAAATAGTAGTTTAGAAACTAGATTCAGAGCACTACAACTCTTGTTTTCTTTCCATCTTCAAATTTTGAGTGTAGCTATCTTCAATTTCTCATCCAACATCAATGTTTCCTGATTTTAGGAAAAAAAAAAAGAAGTGGCAACTTAAGATGGTCCCTCATCTTTGTGCACTTACCTCGCCACCTTTTTGAAAGAGGAAAAGATCTTCAAGCAACAAAAATCTTCTTCCAAGATCTAGGTATTTCTGAGTTCTCTCCACCAGCAGAGCACCAAACTTCAAGAATACACCAGAAATGTTACAACAATCTTCTTCTTCAAGTATGCATGTCCTTGGATCCTCTGACCCAAAACTTTAGATCAACAAACTTATTGACTCTTTTGAAATGGATAATACTAGATGTTCCCCAACAAAGTCGCCAATCTGTTGGTCCTCCAAATTTATGAACATTGAACCCTAAAGATGTGCCATGTCTTATGCTCAAATTCAAAGAGAGATTTGGCCAACGAACAAGGCTAAACATAGCCTTCTACTCTTTGAGCATTGCCAAGTTCGGGAGGGTGTTCCCAGAGACGTCAAAATAATTTAGGAAACAGATACACAGCAAGGGAGATCTCTAAATGTAGGCAATTAGGTTCAAATGGTGTTAACATATGATAAGCTTGGTTATAATCCTTGTGAATTTACTCATTTACAGCTTCCTACAACACCATTAACCTAGGAAATACAATATGCATAAGTCCTTTGAAGATTTGCATCAGCTACAAGTTTCTCATGAGGTTTAATCAAGGTTATACTGGACTTCATGCATAAGGGTAGTGCAGAAATAATTTACAAATAATTTAGGAAAAGACTAACATGATTTTCAATTTTAAATGGGTAGGACAATCTTCAGCCATAAGACAAGTGCCTAATCCTGGGCTACAGAGTCATATTTGAACAAGACCAATAATGAAAAAGAAACCATAACATTCAATTAGGTATGATTTATCAGGTTTCTACCTTACAGAAACATTAAACCCTCAACTGCCCTCCTGCTCTCAAAATTACAATCCATTCTTAGTTATCCAATAAAATCTGAAATGATCCACATATCAGTGATGAAATTGTTTATACTTAATCATCTTAAGCATAACACTGTTATTGTATCCCTTGAATACATACTAACAAACACATGACAAAGAGAATAGCAAATGTATACCTAGGAAACCCTTGGAATCCCTGAAACATTCAGACATTAATGGAGACAGAATGCAAAATAATAATAGAAGCAATGGTCTTATATTGATTTATTGAACAATTTTTAACTGGATCACTACAAAATACTTGTCACAAATAGACCTCTGTATTACATAAACTAATCACTCATTACAATATAGCTTTGAGATCACTTGGATTGAATCTCATACTTTAGACCTTGTCTAAAAGTATGCTCTAGAACCAACCCTTTAAAATGATACAAAAGTTACAATTATAGAGAAAAAGAGAAGAAGATGAAAACCCTAGAATTAATCTATTGATGGCAAATGGCACATCCCAACTCCTTTGATCTGCAACTGATTTGCCTTTAGAAGATACCCCTCAACTCTTCATTTTCCCTCCTCTTTTTGCAACTGAAATGATTCTGCCCAAATCAAATTTGCATTCCCATGCACAATTTTAACCTACTTGTAAAAACATGTTCAACTGCAATTTTACTTGGCATGTAACAAATTTTACCCCCAGGCAGTTTCCCCATTTCACTGTCAAGTGAAAACACGTTTTATCAAGCAATTTTAACTCCTAGAGTCAAATAAAATATGCAAGGCATTTATAAATTTGCTGGAGGCAATAGAAATAATGGTGCCACGTTTTTCCTTTTGCTATCCTTTTTTTCTCACCTCTGGGCCATTTAAAATGCTTAGAACATCTCTTAAATTGCCCTTCGGTCATGAAGAATGCCCCAGGCACTATTCTGGGAGTGAAATAATACACTTACAACCTGTAGAAGCCCCGAAATACAACTTTAATCACAAACATGATTCCATGTCCTCTGCACTGCTTTACAATCTCCCTACTCACTACAGCACTCTAGAATGGCAGAATCAATGCATAAGTAAAGCTTTTCTGCAATCCTTAACCCCTGCGAATAAAATAAAACAATTAAAATGTTCTGTTGAGCTTTCCGCTATTCCGCACTCCACATCAGCACTCAGTTTTGCACATTCGTGGAATTGTAGAAATAAAATAAAATATTATTAAAGCTTTAATCAAAGCTTTATCCTTTTATTTTGCTTGGCCAAACATTCAAAATATTAAAATGCTCTTTCAAAACTGCATTCCGCACTTCTGCCAATGTTTTAAATTCTTGTTTTATTTGGTTCACGGAATGGCGGAATGTAGCAAATAATAAAACTTTAATAAAGTTTTGCTCCTTAATATTTTATTTCTAGCAGATAAAACATTGGAAATATTAAAACATTTTATAAAACCTTCTTTCCCACATCCGCACATCCATTTTATTCTCTTGTGCGGATTGACATAAAATAGTTTAATAGAACTTGTTAATTCTTTTCACTTCATCCTTTTACCTTGGGAGAAATAGTATAATGCTTTTACCTTTCCCTTTTACCACTGGAGAAATATTAAAACATTTAAAATGCTTTCATCTTTACTCTTCCGTACTTCTTTTGATGTCTCTCTTCATTATTTTTTCTTGGCGGAATAGCGGAAAGCTAAATAAAGCCATATAAAACTTAAATTAAAGTTTTATACTTCCTTTTCTAACTTCTCACTTATTTTAAAACATTTAAATGTTTTATTTTTGGGAAAGGTAAAACATTAGAAAATAGGAGAAAATTTAATTTCACCTGCCGGCCAAACTGGGAAAATTCATTACGTGCAAACTGGAACACCTGGAGCCAAGATTTTTTGTAAGCCATCATAATTAATTATTTAAAACATGGGTTTTAAATCAAATTTTGTCAAACACTTAGAATTTAGGTACCTCCTTTATAAACGGGCCCGCTAGACGTGTTCGCCGCAACCGAGATGCATTAAAATAATGCATTATATGAACTTGGATTTTGATGAAAATTGAATTGGAGATGTTTTAGGCCAAAATGAGAAATGGGTTGCCTTCATATTTGTGAAATTTGAAACTTTTTGGAACACCAATTTCAGCCTGGTTGCAGTCAAAAAATAATTAAATAACCCATCGAACTCCTCCTGGAAGTGCGAAACTGCACAGACACACTACCATATGTACCAAGAAACATTGTATCACAGAATTGTAAGATCACTTCTAAGTCACAAAATTTTAACCGGTGAAGATGCCCCCCGGGGTAGATTGAGCAGTATGTCGATAGCCTCTGTCGACACATTAGAAGGAGATATGCACTCAAAATTTGCAAAATTTGAGGGTTCCATCATGTCATACACTCATTTAGTGTGTAGATAGAAAAGTTTAACTCTTCGGAGGAACTGTAACTTGGTATGCGTGAGAAGTGAGTGTCGTGGAGGGGAGCCGGTGCTACCAAGTTACTATCTATCATGCCTTTATGTAAGTGGCTAGAGTAAAATCCAAGTTGGAACTCAACGAATATTGTCATTGTCATCCCTAGGATTTGTACTTGCTTATTTTTTGTTTATCAAAAATTGTATCAAAACAAAGAAGAAAATGAAATGATCATGACAACCTCTTGCTTTCTGGTAATAACTTGAGTCAAAAAGCAGCACTTCAAACTTTAGAGCATCCTAGGAAAACATGCAAACAAGCCAAGATTGACCAAACTGTAGCAAAAAGAAAAACCTTTGTGCAGATCTACGCATTTAATACATCTTCCTGTGCATTTAACAAATCTTTCAACGCATCCAAATTTTGTAGCGCATTTAAACATTCTTGTTGTGCATTTGCTAAATCTTTTAGTACAAGCACATTTCCGTGCATTCGAGCATCAGAAGCACGCATTCAGAATTGCGCATTTAAGGCACAGAAACACGCATCCACACCCTATTTCTACGCAAATAAACCTGCACATTCATAACAAAGAGTACTTCCATACAGTTTGAGAGAAAATTAAAATCAGATCCCTGTACCCATTTGAACCCATATCACACTTGGAAAGTTAGTTCAACCATTTCAGACCACCTTCATACTATTTTCACACATCACCTTTGCATACCATTCTCTTGCTATCCGAACACGTCAAACCAAACCAAAAACTTGCATCAAGGCATTATTGAGACTCTCCCAAATGCAAACAAAAATCTAGTTAGTTTCATATCAGGATTCCACTCATCCTTCCCATCGAAACTATACTTGTGTATCTTGATAGAAGAATAGTCTACATCAAATAGTGGTGATCAACCATCCCTATTTTGACTACCTTTTAGCTCAAGAACACCTTGTTTGGACAAATAGAGTCAATAGAAAACCTTAGAAAAATCTTACCAAAACCATATCTAATCAAATCATTTTCATACCAAAATATCGAACCAAGTCCACCAAGTCTCACAATCCAACTTCTGTCACATCCAAAGATTGCATGGTTCAAACTAGATCTTAATCTAAACAAAAGCAAAAAGTGGGTTCCCTTCACAATAGTGGGCATAATTCTGATGATGAAGAGGTTAGTCAAGAGGAAATCCTTAACAACTTCAAGATCCAAAATTTCTAAAGATGATTGATAGGGTAGTTGCCACAGATCCTCATAAATATTTTCTCATGCTAGCTCAACAAGGAGCTAAGTTGCCCTCAGATTTTGATGACTCCAAACTAAGAGAGAACAATGCCTCAAATGAAGCTGAATCTTCGAAAGATGGCTCCAAAAATGACAAAGATGCACCCAAAAATGACATAGATGCTTCTAAATTAGAAAAGCCTAAGGATACACTCAATCCCTTAGACACATTAACAACACAAATCCAAGCCTTGCAAAAATAGTTGATGGACATCCAAAGTGGGACAACAACAAAACATTACTCTCTTGAGGATATTTCACCATATCCCTTTGATAAATCTTTGCTCATGATACCTTTTCCCTCAAGATTTGAGGTTCCTAAATTTGACAAGTATAGAGGAAAAGGTAATCTAAGAGATCATATAAGGGAATTTAGCGCAGCATGCCTAGAAGTTGCACACAACGAAATATATCTTATACGACTATTCCCACGAAGCTTAGGAGGCCAAGCAATGGAATGGTTCTCCCGCCTACCTCCCAACATCCACACTTTTGATGAGCTAGTGGATAAATATGTAACACATTTCTCATACAATATCAAACATGAAATCTCCATGTTGGACCTTTGTAATAACAATCAAAAGGGCAGAGAATCCTTCACCTCTTTCCTACAGAGATGGAGACAACTTGCAAGCAAGTGTCCCTACCACATACAGGAGAAATAGATGATAGAAATGTTTGTTCACAACCTAACCATGGAATTGAGTTATCAAATCCAAATACAATGCCCAACTACTTTTAATAAGGTCATTGAAATGGGGCTACTCATTGAGAAAGCCTTGATAACAAAGGGGCAAATTAAGCTATACAAAGACACCCCTAGCTCTAACAACAATGCGGACAAGTCACGATTTTGGACCAAGAACAAACCCATTTTAAATGATGTGGTGGATGCTAAAAATGTGGTACAAAAGCAACCAATCTTCAATCTATCAAAACCACAAAACAATACACCATCCAACAAGCCCCAAAGCAATGAGCAAAGACCCACTAACTTTTCTCCTAGGAGGAAATTCACACCACTAGGAGAGTCTCTCGAATCCGCCCTTAGGAAGTTAATTGTGGGTAACCTCATAACACTTCCTCCTGTGCGTGAATATGAACCGAAATTTAAACCCGCTTGGTGAAATGATGCCAACTTTTGCGTGTATCACAGAAATAAAGGACATAAGACAAATGATTGTCAAGTGCTAAAACATGTCGTTCAAGACCTCATTGATCAAAAAGTAATCAAAATTGAAGGGCACACCACTAATGAAGAGCATATAGAATTCAAAAATCCTCTTCCACACTATGAGAAAGGAGGACCATTCAATCAAAACAACAATGGTGCTTACAAAGCAAACTATAATAATGTTTCTTATGAGTACACCGTCAATCATATCTCACACAGTGATTCACACATCAAGGTAATCACTATCAATAATAATCTTGACTGTAATATGACCACTCGTCATGGAAACATTACTTTACAAGGAGCTCCTCCCAAGTCATCATCCACATCGCACCAATACAACATCCTTGACCAACTCCACAAAACACCCGCACACATATCCATTTTGGAGTTATTGCATCTATGCCCATCCCACAAAGTCATCTTAGAGAAAGCTCTCTCGGAAACAACTATTCCTACAAACCTTGCTCAAGAGCAATTCCAAGTTATGTTAGGTCATCTAACCACACCACATTTCTTATCTTTCACAGAGAAAGCTGATATGTCCATTAACAACATAATGCATCCTTCCACATTGAGGCCCAAATCCACAAACATTGAATAAAAAGGGTCATAATAGATGGAGGTGCTGGTTTAAATATATGCACGTTAAAGTTAATCCTTGCATTGGGGTTTTCACAAAATGCCATTGATCCTAAAAAGAAAATAACTATCAAGGCAGATGACGAAGAAGAAAGAACTTCCAAAGGAACTGTAGTCTTGCCAATACGGGTTGGGCTAGTAGAGAGAGAGATGTCATGTGCCAAGTTCTAGACATGGAGCTAGCATATAACATTCTTCTCGGTAGACCATGGATCCATGCAATGAAGTCTGTTCCATCAACATACCATCAATGTATCAAGTTTCCACACAATGGCTAAGAAATTACCATACAAGGTGACCCTAACCCATTTCAGTATTGCAACAACATCCAATCAAAACCAGACGTGGTAATCCCCACCAATCGAGCAGCTTCCTCTTCTTCAAACCATGTGGATCCAAGTTCTCTAGCTTCTACCTCCAAAACATCAGAGCTTAAAATCAAAGTCAAGGACAAAGGCATTTGAAAATATGTCATTGAACAAACATTCTGTCTAGCACAACTGCCTCTATCACCAAGATCATATGGAAAGCCATTACCGAACAAAGCCAAGTCATTAGAGACTTCCAAAGGTCCTTTCATTAGATGGGGAAACCTATCGGATGAGAGTGATGAAAAAGATGTCTTATAGTGGCTTTACAAAGATGAAGATAGTGAAACCACACCAAATGATCATCAACCAAAGGTACCCACTGCACAGTATGGTCAATGGTTTTCTATTCTACAAAGGATGGGGTATGAAGGACATAGTCCCATAGGATTAAGGAAAGATGGTATCATAGAACCAATTGAACCCTCTACTTCCACAGCCTGAGACACTACTGGGTTGGGATACAAGGGTAAGGAGAAGATCAAAGGTAAGGAGAAACTCTGAGCAAAAGACAAACAAGCAATTACCACTAACTTCATAGAATAGTTGCACCAACTACAAGAATGGAGTGAAACAGATTCCAATGAGTATGAATGGGACGGCCTCTCAGAAACGTCTTGGGAAGACAAAGAGATTGATGTGGTTCAACAGCATATCTCTACTCATATAACGCATGAGGGATAAAACCCTAGGGCTAGATCGCTAGATTTTGATCCGCAATATGACGAACGTGAACTTCATGAGGAGAGACCGATGTCACACTTGACGAACCAACTTGAGGAGAGTACCATAATAGACTTTGTCAATACCTCTACCTATTCCAAGAACTCCTCCATTCTAACCATCACCACCTTTGAATCAAACCAACCAGATGACCCATTACCCTTAGTGCATCCCGAACTCATAGACTAGGATTTGCAAGACACCACCCCGGAGCTAGATACTTTCCAAAATGATGATGCTATCATCGATTACCTAGAGCTTAGGAACCATCTACCCGCAGGGGATCACAAAACTGGATACACCATAGAACTCAATGACAAGGCTTATTTTGGAGAGAGTGCCAAGCCTTTCAGTCATAAAAATGTGAAAATAAAAGATCAATCTAATGGTGAAAACCGCTCTGCGGCAGTGTTAGATCATGAAAATAGTAAAAAAATAAAAGGCATATCTGACGGTGAAAACCTCTCTGAGGTGCCAAAGGATGAAAGGCTTGACACTCTTCCCAATCTAACAATCAGGAGAGGTCCTCAATTCTGATTGAACCAACAGAACCTATTAGTATTGGAACATACAACAACCCATGGATAATCCATATGGCACAATCGTTATCCGCACAAGAAAAGTCAGCATTCACTGAATTCTTCAAGCGGAAACATATTAACTTTGCTTGGTCATATGTCGGGACTGGATCCTGATCTTATCATGCATCATCTTTCACTAGCTCCAAGAGCTAAGTCGGTTAAATAGAAACTGAGAAAAATGCACTCACAGATAGAATTAATAGTGAAGGAAGAATTGAAGAAGTTGCTAGATGTTGGTTTCATCATACCAATAGATTATCCAGAGTGAATTTTAAATATAGTTCTTGTTTCCAAACTAGATGGAAGAGTTAGATTGTGTAATGACTTCAGAGATCTGAACAAGTCTTGTCCAAAGGATGACTATCCTTTGCCAAACATAGACATCATTGTAGATCTAATGATATGGCACACCATGTTGTCATTAATGGGTGGGTTCTCCAGCTATAACCAAATCAAAATAGCATCGGAGGATCAACACAAAACAACATTCACATGTCCGTGGGGTACCTATTGTTGGTGCATCATGCCATTTGGACTAAAGAATGCGGGGGCAACATATTAGCATGCAATGGCTATGATCTTTCATGATATGATGCACACTATCATGGAAGATTATGTAGATGACATCCTAGCCAAGTCAATCACCAGAGAAGGCCATCTGCGGGTCTTAGACAAGATCTTCACGAGACTAGAGCATTTTCATGTATGGTTAAATCCAAAAAAGTGTGTTTTCGGAGTCACATCCGGTAAACTCCTTGGATATATTGTATCAGCTAATGGAATTGAGGTGGACCCAGCCAAGGTAAAAGCAATCATGGAAATACCGCCACCTAAGAATCTGAGTCAATTGTGGTCTCTACAAAGAAAGCTGCAGTCCATCATAAGGTTTATCTCTCAGTTGGCAGACAAGTGTCATCCATTCACACATCTCTTAAACAAAAACATTCCATTCAAATAGGATGACATGTGTAAGCAAGATTTTTAGCATCTCAAGGAGTATTTAATGAACCCACCAGTCTTGATGCCGCCTATTCAAGGTAAGCCATTGCTACTCTACATCTCAGCTACACCCATAGCTCTTGGAGCTCTGCTAACCCAACAAAACCATGAAGGAAAGGAACATGCAATCTACTACATCAATAGGACACTAGTAGGTTAGAAACTACAGTACACACCAATTGAAAGGGCATGCCTTGCAGTTGTCTTTGCTTCACAAAAGTGGAGACACTACATGCTCTCACACTCTATCAAGCTAGTGGCGAAGATTGATCCATTAAAATACCTACTCAACAAATCTACCTTAACAAGTAGAATATCTAAATGGGTCATGATACTCAGTGAATTTGATATCGAGTATGTAGATAGACGAGCAATAAAGGGGTATGTCATTATAGATCAGCTGGCGAATGCACCTTTGACAGATGACAACCCATTAAGCTTTGAATTTATGGACGAGTCTATCTTCAACATCACTACCACAACCTAGAAACTTTACTTTGATGGGTCATATACTTAACATGGATCTGGAGCAGGAATCTTGTTGGTAACACCACAGGGAGATACAATCCCTAAGTCATACAGACTTATGTTTCCATGTACCAACAATGTCACCGAGTGAAGCACTAGTTATCGACATAAAGATGGCAGTAGATTGGAAGGTCAAGGAACTTCATGTGTACGGGGACTCACAACTCATCATTAATCAAGTAAATGATGATTATCAAACTAAGGATGAGAAGATGATACCATACAAGCATATGGTGGATGATTTCAAAGCATATTTTGTTGTAATATCCTTCGAGCAAATACCAAGACTGGAAAACAAAGCAGCAGATGCAATGGCTACTATTGCATCCCTACTTGACATGCCTGAAAATCATTCTCATTATGAGTTCTTGCTGGAGCCAGTTTCCCATCCAGCTTATGAAATCCCAAAAACTTGCACCGTTTACCACATCGTAGGGTCCAATTCTCCCTTGTATGGCAAAGTTTACACCTATCTAAAAGAGAATATCCTACCACCTGACCTATCAAACAACCAGAAATGAACATTCATATGCCAAGCATCCTGATATACCATCATCACAGACACCCAGTATCGATTAGGTTTAGATGGTACTCTCCTTAGGTGTTTGGATAGTGAGTAATATCAGACCACTTTGAGAGAAGTACATGAAGGAATATGTAGGACACACTCTAGTGGTCCTACCTTGGCGAGGAAACTCATGCATCTTGAATACTATTGGCCAAGCATGGAAAGACTCCTATCATTTTGTGAAGTGGTGCGAGAAATGCCAGATTCACGATAATCTGATACACGCACCCACTCAAGAATTGCAACCCTTAACGACACCTTGGCCCTTCTACCAATGGGGACTTGATCTAGTAGGCAAGATTCACCCTTCATCCTCCAACGGCCACAAATTCATTATCACCACCACTGAGTATTTCATGAAGTGGATTGAGTTCGTTCCATTAACCAATGTCATAGGGAAACAAATCTCCTCTTTCATCCTTAACTACATCATATGCAGATATGGTATTATATTATCCATTGTCACGGATATTGGGCGACCTTTCAAGAATCAGGATGTGAAAAAACTCTGTGATAAATTCTACATTCAGCATCACTTCTCCACTCCATACTACCTGCAAGGTAACTGCCAGGCTGAGGCATCAAACAAAACTATCCTAAAGATACTCAAAAAGATTGTTGATGATGCTGGCCATGACTAGCATATGTAATTGAACCCCGCTCTATGGGCCTACAGGACCAGTATAAGCACTCCCACAAGTGCGACACCATACGCCCTCATCTATGGATCTGAAGCCATCTTGCCTATAGAAGTTGAGTTACCTTCCTTAGGGTGTCATTAAAGGGTCTCATAAATGATGAGGAATACAGAGTATCAAGACTCCAGGAGCTAGAGCTGCTAGAAGAATGAAGACAATATGCCTTCAACCATCTTAAGGCATACCAATAGAGAATGTTGAGAAGTTATAATCACAGGGTCAAACCAGGAGTCTTCCAGGTGGGTGACTTAGTTCTAAGAGAAAATCCAAGAAATCAGCAAGATAGAGAGAAAAAAGGGAAATTTGAACCCAATTGGTTGGGTCCCTATGTCATTGTTGCTACCTATGGATCAGGTGCTTATCAATTGGCCACATCAGAAGGTGAACTATTCAATGATCCCATCAACAACGTGCATCTTTGCAAGTTCTACACCTAAACCCCCAATGCAAGGGAGTAAAAAAAAATTAAAAAAACATGGAAAAAGAGAAAAAAAAACAAAAAATAGAAAGATAACAAAAAAATCATCCTCTGGTGAAAACCTGGTAAATAGGCGCCTTGGATAGATACCATGATGAAAACCTGGCAAACAGGCGTCATGTGTATTTTAACTATCATGCAAATAAAAGCAAGTGGTGAAAACCTGGAAACATGTGCCATTTGTGATAAACTGCTTCCTCCATCTTTTTCGACCTTGTTCCTCATCCATCTTTCCTTACCACCAACACTCAATTACATCAGGCTACCTACCATGGCTTGTTGTTCACTCATCTTTATCACCTTTTTCCATTAGGTTGTTGATCCAAACTTGCGACCATCTTGTCATCGATCCTCAGCCAATCCATTGAACCGTTGTCGAACTACATCACCTCTGAGCTATCATGTAGGCAAGGCCATCATTGATGCGCCCTTGAGGCTGCTTTCCTATTCCATTCAATCCCACGTCACCCATCCTTTTGTCCATCCAATCCGCACCATTTCCCAATCGCCTAGGTCCTAGGTCCACAAAGTCCACACCCCGAACTACGTTGCCTCTGCGTCGTCACGTAGGCAAGGCCATCATCGATAAGCCCCTGAGGCACTAGGTCAGTCCCTTAGGGCCCATTTCTTCATGTCTATTGTCTGTTCGTCTATAATAAATCAATCCTTTACTTAACTGGGGGCAATCCTCGACCTAGTTAGTGAATTGGATTTTTGAATGCTACAACCTCAGAGGATAACAATCAGGATCATGGTTTTATCACTAGATGGCAAGCAGCACAACAAGCAAGCTTTAAACATCATCTTGACAAAGAGACATCAAACTACACCTGACAATACCAACCTACCTAAAACTATCAAACATGACTCTATTAGTTATTGCAAGAAACATATATCTATGACAAGAAGGTTTAATGGTTGTTTTAAGTCTTATATCATGATTTTTGTTATTATATTTTTTTATGCTACTCAAGGATGTTAAAAACTAGAGAAGCTATGATGGGGGCATAATTATTTTATTTGTTTGTTGTTTGTGGGTTTATCTTTAGTAATGTGAAGCCTTGTCTAACGACACGATCAACATAAGGATCATCAAGGACACCAGAGGTCTAAACATGAAAGATGTGTAACCCTTGTCTGTTGATATGCAAGCAATACTTAGGTCATCTTGGTTCAATTATACTTAGATGCTTGTATTAACGTGCTAAATCAAAATCCATGTAAGTCATACTCAGGTCAACATGGTTTAATTATACCTAGATACTTGTATTTTCTTACAACATTTTTAAAGCTCAATGATGAAACAAAGTACTTCAAAAACTTGTATACGAAGATGAAAAATCCACATCCATACATATCAAATTGCATTTCATTATAAGCATTTCATTCTTGTCAAAAAATTCCAAGTGTCGAAAGATCCCTTTATCCATTTATCCAAGTTATTTCTTCTAAGTTACCCATTTGTTCCAATTCTTCTAAGTGTTGTTTCATTTATGGTTGAGTATACTTGCCATAACAAAAATAATCATTTTGCATATTATAAGTATGTACAGTTCATTATCATTTAGGTGAATTAGTGGCCTTAAACATTTAGATCATGATAGTTGTGTCATTTATCCACATAGATTGCATAACATTTCACATCAAAAATCTATAAAAACATAGATATCACAGTGTTTGGATATTAGATCAACATCCATACATAATGCAAATAAACCATCATGTGTTGCATTTACAATATCCCCACAATGTGCATTAGGTCATCTTAGCATATCAGTATATAGGATCATAAGCATGCATGTAAGTCATCATGTCCATCATAATCGCATAAAAACATCATGTCACATAGATATCAAGTGCATCATAGAGTCACATAAACACATTAGAATCATCACAGTATAAGCATAATAGATAACATCCATCGCATATAAATAACATCCATCCATATGAACACATGCATGTAGTACATCGAACTCATGTACATCATCATCATAAATAAAAAATAATAATAATGTCCAAGTATACAATGATCTCATAAAGTATCTATCTTTCCCAGTCAAAAATGGTGTATACAAACATAAAAATGCTCAACGTATGATGCATGTCTCCAAAACAGTGGCTATGTGGAACTGGCTCCGAAAGGTGCGGGATCCTGTGGCTACTGAGGGGGAGGCTGCGGACCTATCAGACCCATCTCTGATGGCAGATGAGGAGGTGGCAGCCTCATTCCTATGCTCTCTATCTGCGTCTGTCTCATCCTGCTACGTGAACTAGGGTAGAAACTATGGACCCTCTGCTCTGCTAGCACAACCTGCTCATACAACCCTCTCCAATAAAAAATCTCCTGCCCTGCCCTAACCATATTTGTCACAATCTAACTATGTGGACCCTGGGCTACCTCTATTGTACCTACTGTAATAGGGTCTCTGCCCTAGTATATCTTTGTATAGTTGTGTCTCGCTCAAGAATTGCAGTGCAAACATCCCCCTGCAACTGTGTAACCTGAGCCTGTAATTGAGCCACCTGGGCTTGTAACATTGCCACTTGATCGCCATCCTGCCCCTATAGTTGTGCCACATGTGCCTGTAACTGAGTCACTTGGGCTCGCAATGTTATTGAATCTCCATCACCCTGTGTATGTGCCTATACATGTGTCTGTACCTGTGGCTACACATGTGCGTGTGCCTGTGCCCGTGCCTGCATCTGAGGCACTCTCCTCTGTCTCACTCTCCTTTGACTGCCATCATCCCCACTGTCATCCCCATCATCTCCTCCTCCCCTGCCACCTTTGCCAACCCTCCCACCTCACCATCGTCCCCTCCTCTGTCGAGGGGCATCATCCTCTCCTCATCATCATTCTCAAGTCTCGGTGCTAGCTCTCCAAGACCAAAGTATCTTAGAACTGGATGGGTAGTAAAGTGCACTGTAAAGTCTTCTGTCATACCTGCGTCTACTATGTATCGCCGTAGATCCCATTCTTGGTATGGCATCTGAAGAAACTCAGTCCTCATTGTCTCAAAGGAAGCCACCAAACCCCACAGTGGATGCTCTTTGTGCGTCTGGGTAAAAATAGCAGTACCCTGGGGCATCCCCTGAACTCTGCCAAACTGTCGACACACATGAGAAACCATATGTCGCTCTAGAATATAGGGGGTCCTCCCTATCAGCCATCGAGTCTGGAAACAATAAGGCAACTCTGCTACATCCTCATCCCACACCTCGCAGTCTAGGTATGGTTGTCATGTCACCTCGTCCACATTATCCAATGTGTGACGCCAATACTCTAACTTTCCCAGCTTGGGTTGGGAAAGAGTCTCTTGAAACATATAAGAGTGGGGTTGGTTGTGTCCCCTCACTCCCATGCCAATCGACCGTGTCACCGCTATATGCAGCCAGGCCCAAATCTGAAGCAATGAAACACTAGCAAAAAGACTAGCCGCTCCATCATATACAAATTGATGCAAATCATGGTACAAATGGGCCAAGATGTAGGGACCCCAAGCAAACTGTGTCCCCTCCTGAACCATCCTCTCTAGAGTCTGTCCCCATCCAACCTGGAAGCCACGGGATCTCCTGTCAGGGCATACAACTCCTCCGATCAAACCTGCTAATATGGATGGCAAGGGGTCGTAGTACTCTACAATGTCTACCCAGTTGATCTATGTGCCCTCCAACTCTGGGTCATCGAACACTTGTCTACACTCAGCGAATCCAACTCTAGTAGCAGACTCGTACTCAACCAGCTCACCCTGAATAGGAATCCATAGAATTCTATGAACATCCTCTAGCATCACCATCATCTCGCCAGTGGGTAGATGAAACATGCCCGTCTCACTGTGGTATCTCTTACCCAAAGCGGTCAATAATCTGAGGTTAGCCTGCATCTCGGGCATGAAGCAAACATACCATAAGCCAATCGACCCAAGCACCAAATGGTCAGTATCAGTCAAGTAGGGCCTAAGCAACTGCGTCAGGGGGAATCTCTCCTGTGATTTCAGTACATGATCTAGGATCTCCTGCAAAATCAATAACAAAGTGCGTTAAAACACCAAATCAAACTAGGCCGCAAATCTATCAAATCAAACAAAGTACTTAGCTAACCTATCAAGAAACCTATTCTATCCTCTCTTCTGAGATTCAATCAATCTCAAAGATGACCTATCAGTTGGTCAACATAGATCATGTGCCAACTTTGTCAAAACAACTAAGTATTTTACCAAACCTATTAGATGCACAACTCTGTTTACCAGATGCGCAGCTTTGTATCAAATGCGCTGAATCCCTTATCATTTGTTCTTTTTCAGGCAAAAGCACCGAATCAGGAGTTATTTGCGCGGTTGTAAGTCATTTGCGTGTTTTCTTAACAAATGAGCCTAATCCCTAATTGTTTATGCTTTTTCCTGCTGGATGCACGACTAAAACCTAAAAGCACAGGATTGCGTACTGTTTGCATGCATTAATCTAGATGTGCTAAAACCCTAATTATTTGCGCCTAACTATCTATCATTTGCAAACAATTTGCATTTGCGCCAATTACTGGCTTAATTGCGCGGAATCACGTCATTTGCGTGTATTATGGCTTATTTGCGCTGAAACACTAAACCCGCACATTCAAAAATGACAACTTTGACTTACAATTTGACCACCATAAATGCAAAATCAACCAAGTTTCGAAGGATACATACCAGGGATCTATACTCTGCTGGCCGCCTGAATCGTCGGATCTTCTCAAATCGGTGGTTGGCTATCGGAATCCAGTCCATCTCTGTTGACTGCTTTGCACTGCCACCACACCAGAGCTCCTCAAATCTCTCCGCAAAAGACAAGTGTACAAATGACTAGGATTGTGACCCCACATACCTATATATAGCAAAATGGGCCCTAATTGGAGGAGTTTCACCTTGTACATGCTGGGGCATGGTTATTATCAGATTTTTGCTCGTTGTTAGCCAATTTCTTCTCTTGTCTATCCTATCAACCTATCTCATCGTGAGATTGTCTATCATCCTATCGTCACATTCTTCCCATCAAATCTCCCGAGGGGGCATCCTATTGTCATAAACTTGTACCAAGGGCAAACTGGGGCATGTATCAATCGCAGAAAATTTTTATTCTTTGAAACAACGTGATAAAACACATTGCATCAAAGAGGGGCAAAATGTATACACCTAAAAATGGCTAAGTCAAATTAAATAAATATTTTAATATTTATTTTTCTCATTCCTCTATCAATTAAATAAATATTCTAATTTATTTAAATGATTCACGTTCTTCCAATAATTAAATAAAATTAATTTATTTAATTAAATACCCTAATTCTTCTAATGTCTTGTCTAATTAAATAATTCTAAATTATTTAATTAATCCTAAATTCCTCTATTCCAAAGTCCTAATTTCATAAATCCACATCACCTTTCCACTTCATCTTCCACCTCACCATGTTGCACACATAATTAAATATTTTAATATTTAATTAGCTCATTTCCCTCACCCACATGTCCTATTTCTCCTCCAGTCAAATTAGTTAACTCATCAATCAAATCAGTTAAACTAATTAGTCATTTGAGTTCACTGGTCAATCAATTCAGTCAACTCTCCAATCAAACCCAGTTAACTAGTCAATCATCTTAATTAACTCTTCAATTCATTCTGTTAACTCCCATAACTCATGAAAGGAGCTTGGACACTTGTCCTCTCCTGATTCACGCACATTCTCTCAAGCTTCCTCAACCGTACACACAAGTAATTCCTCCAGTCATGGATCTATTGACACTTGAATTTGGCCTCTCTCAAGCCTATAAAAGCAAGGTTCTCACACCCATTTTGGATCCACTCAAGCATTCGTAATCTTACTCTACAGAAATCCTACCAGCGTGCCTTTGGTAAAGTATCTTCATTGCATTTGCATTATCCCATTATCATCATAATCATCCAACCATGTCTCCATTATCAATCATCCATCTCCATTAGAATTGCATTTGTAGTTTAGTCTTTATTGTACATTCCAAATCATAGTCATTCTCCTATTGTCATCTTCAACAGCAAGGAAGTACAACTTCTGAGAGCTAAAATCATACACAAGATCAGTACGAGATAGGCAACAATGGAAGCTACGAGGTAAATCGGTCTACAAAGGTATTATCTTTTGTTTATTGTATTTGCATCAATTCCATTGAGTTATTGGATGTTTAGTTGTTTAAAACAATTGTTCATATTTCCCATAACATTTGTGATCTATGTCAAGACCACTTGTAGTCTTGTCAACATATTAATTGTGATGTTTGGACTTAGAGTTAATACTAGAGTACTCAATTTTTAAAAAAATTTGATTATCTATTACCAAAAAATAACAAGTTTTGGGGTGGTAGGGCGGGCACCCTATCCATGGGAACATGGAAGGGTCGTATCCAAAGGATAGACACCTGGCAATGCGGCTACCTTCGATGGAATTTTGGTGATTATAGATTGAATAGTGGTTGCTTATCAATGTCATAAAAATGATGTCTTCGCACGTATGAGCTTAGATCGCCTCCTAGAAGGATTTACTCCCTTTCCATCCACACTCTGAGCTGACCAAATAATGATGGCATCCATATGGTTTTTTCCATAGAAAACTCTAGATGGTCACAACTGCTTTTAAATTCATTCTGCAGTCTCTTGGGAAAGAAAAGTATTGTCTCAGGTTCTTTTGAAGGTAGCTCTCTGGCGAGTATGGCAGAACGTTCAAGGTTCATAGCTCATATTTCTGTTGAAGGAATGGTAAATTTGGGGGTGGTAACACCCATTCAGTTGGAAAGCTCAGTTCGGCAAATGGCTTTTAAAGGTAACCTCACTGATCCAAGGCTAAAATGGGTATTGCGACTGCATGATGGTCTTTTGTTACCAATAGTGAAGATCATTCTGGGAAAAGACTTTCTATGTGCAGGGGAATTCTACTGGGTGGATACCCATGTTTCTGGCATCCATTTTAGATGCAGGGGCTTCGAAAGGGGAGGCGAGGGTGCTGATGGTGAGATTGTTCAGAGCAGAGTTAATTGGTGGCCTCGACAAAATTCTGGGAGCGGTCATTCCAGGGATAGGAGGCCCTCGCCCCGAAGACTTCTCATTGTTGGAGGATCTGTATGAGGTTGTTAAGTTAATCCCTCTCATTCTGGACATGAAGGGTCTGATATTACTTGAACATCGGGAGTGAGTGGTGAAGGCTATTTCCTTTATGAAGAAAATGCTGAGTCCGGAGGAGGTCACCGAGGACTACAAGTGGGTCAGAGAGCTCCAAGATATGGCAATGGAGCTTGGATTTATGTAAAGGTAGTGTCTCTGTAACTTTTTTCTCTTCTGCTCTACCAGCTTACCTTAGAAGTCTTCTAAGAAATGTCTGTTTAGTTTAATGCCAAGGATACCTTCATAGCCATAATGGTAAATTTTGGACAAACTTCGGCCCTGCATGGTCTTTCTGTAGCAGTTAAGAAAGCTAGATCATAACACCAGAATGCAGGAAAATAGTCTATAGCCACCTGCCTGTAAATAGTTTTCTACATCAATATAAAACTTCTATTTTACGGACCCAAAAAAATAACAAGTTACAATATGTTTCACATGCCCAAGGTGGGCATTCAATGTTCATGGATACTATAGTCCATATACCATAGCTAAAACAACAATTACAAAAAAAATGAAGTTTCACTTAGATACAACTGTGAACACTAAAGAGATGAACCAAAAAGGATGGTTTGACAAGCCCAATTCACCCTAATTCACCAATCTAAGTCACCTCAAGACTAGGCTAAAGAGTAATGCATAAACTAACTAAATTGCACCCTATCCACTATGCAACACTCTTGATTTGCCCTATGATATACTAGACTATATGTAAATTGCTAATGCTATTGATATGTTAAGTGCTCAAAGAGGCAGAATTTCATTACATTCAAAGTGCTTGTTGGAAATGGAGGAAAATGACTCAATTTATAGATTTTTGGAGGTGAAGATGGAGAGCTGGGATCAATTTTGAAGATCAAGGGCTCACATTGTTTGAGGATCCTCAAGCAAGGAGACTTGGACAAGTGGCATGAAGAGATTGCATGAGGATTTGCTCCAAGATTCAAGGAGAGATCAACGGATGAGATTGAATGGTTGAATGGATGGAGGGCTATGATTGGGTAGGTGTATGACATGTAAGGCCTCATTTATGACAAGGCATGGTTTGGATTTTGTGAGGAATTTAAAATTGAGAAGAGAGGACAAGTGTATTTTTAAATTTCATGTAATAGTGTCACATGTAATTTAAAATCAGAGGAATAGTGGAAAGAAAGATAGGTATGACAAAATGAATATTTGCCCATACTTCCAAGGCACCACTTGTCATGCACATGCACGTATATGAGATGACAACTGTCCATCTAGAAGTATGGGGGAAAGGGGTAAGCTAGGTTTAACTTAATTAACCCATGTGCACATATTTAGGAGAAATTAATGATTGATTACAAGAGTAATAAAAAATAGATAAATTAGGTAGTTAAATAAATAGGTATATTTATTTAATTTTCTGGAGATGAATGTGAACTATAGTCTTTTAAATGGGTATGTGGTTTTTGGACTATAGTAGGAGAAATTTTTTTTTTGTGATAGGAAGAGATGAGAAAATATTAATTGAATAATCACAAATTATTTAATTAACATATGTGTTGGGTGGAATAGTGGAAATTATTTGATTTGGATTGATTTATTGTGCAGCTAATGACAGAAGGTGGTCATGACCATTTTCAGGTGTTTACATTTTGCCCCTCTTTGCTATGACATCATAACTATTAGGTGTTGGTGGCATATAAAAAAAATTGGATTTTGAATTTGCCAGGTAGTCAACCGACAAGATGTTGGGATAAGTTGTCATTAACTTTGCAATCCTATCCATTTTCATGTATCTCCAAAGTTCTTGGAGAGTGTTCTCCAACACATAGGAACTTGAGAGACAAAATAATATTTAATTATAGCACTATGACATGTTGATAACTCCTATGAGGTAGGACCCAACTTGGGCGCCCACTTTGGAAGTGGAGTCCATGGTGACTTGTAGTTAACTCTTTGATGTCTATCTTGACTTGTTGATACCTCCTAGGAAGTGGGAGTTAACTTGGGCGCTCACTTTGGAGGTGTTTCCAATGAAGACTAGCAGTTTGTTTTTTTGTGTGCATGAGTGGATAATGTTGATACACTTTGGATGAACATGATGTAGTAGTTAACAATGGAGTTAGAGATGCATGATATTTGCATGAACATGATGTGGCAGTTAACAATAGATTTAGAGATGCATGATATTTTCATGAATATGATGTGGCAGTTAACAATGAAGTTAGAAATGCATGATATTTGCATGAATAGATGTGGCAGTTAACAATGAAGTTAGAGATGCATGATATTTGCATATTGCTTGCATGAACTCATAAAAGATTGCATGGACTTGCATGTTGTTGCATGTTACTTGCATGGACTTTCATGTTGTTGCATGTCACTTATATGAACTTGCATGTACTTGCATGTTGTTGCATGTCACTTGCATATGCTTGCATGTTGTTGCATGTCAGTTGCATGTACTTGCATGTCGGATGTATGTACTTATATGGTGTTGCATGTATCTTGCATGACACTCTAACTCAGAATTAGTTTTGGATAACTCTTGCATGGTGCTATAGGTGGTTGCATGACTCTTGCATGTTACAGAACAAGTTATGACATAATAATATTGGGGACATCAATGATGCATGTTGTTTGCATGACACTGGTGTGTGTTGGTACTTCAGTCGAATAAATCTAATTGGGAGTTACTAGGCGCTCATGGAGAGACTTTCAGTTCAGCTTTGTTGTTATCACATAACACTTCAATTGACTGAGTTTGATTTTGACTTCTTGGGCACCCATGTTGAGACTTTCAGTTGTGCTTTGTTATTGTCACATAACACTTCAGTTAACTAAGTTTGATTGGGATTTCTTGGGTGCCCATGTTTGAGACTTACAGTTAACAGTTGATTTCTACTATGCAGCTTTGGAGTTCACTATATTGGGCACTTGGATTTGCATGAGGATTCTTCTCATGTTATTGGATACAATTTATTGTATGTTTGAGATCCATGAATTCTATATAATGATGCCTTGAGTTGGTAGAAATATCATCATAGGAATTACAGGTTAATGACAGGTATTTGAAGTTGAAGGAGTAACGAAGTGCTAGCAAAATCTAGAGAAGATTTCAATATTATTGTAAACTCATTTACAAGAATTAATACAATCATAATCTCTTTGGGTGTGGAGTTTTTTCTCACAACGGTTTCTCTACATAAATTTTGTGTCTACTTCCATCATGCTTTTTTCTTCTCTACTACATTGATTAATTTGGAGAAATACTATTACATCTAAATTGAAAGTAATTTTTAGATTTACACATGCTTTTATTGCATATTTGAAAACACTTAAAAGCTATGTAGCTACAACTTTACCTTGTTCTCGCTCTTTTTTCCAACACAGGAAAGGAAAATGAGGTGAGGTGATGCCCCCTCGAGAGATTGGTGGAAAAATAATTTATTTCGTCGATGTCTCAAAAGAAGGAGGAGGGACGACATGATGATAGGGTAGGAAGAAATAGGCTTACAAGAGAGGAAATGAGCATAAACAAAGGTGGAGGAGAAAAATGAGGACAAGTGGGGTAAAATGAGGTCATGGAAGAACGATTAGGCAAACTGAGCTATAAATAGTGGTTTGGGGGCCCCATACCCCTCATTTGTTTATAGCCAAGTGTAGAAATTTGATTAGAAGAGAAAAGGTCTATTTGGAGGAGATGGTGTGAATTCCACGTGAGGAGCATCAAGGGGAGCATGTGCACAAGTACCTTCAGCTTGTGGCAGCTGGCGAGCCGGTGAATCATTGATCTATGATTTGTATTTTTGGGAAAGGGTAGTCTAGGTGCAATAAATGTGGGGGTGAAATGGGGTAGGCTTAGGCACTAAAGGGGGGTTTAGTGCTTAAGGGATGCGGGTAGCACCTAGGCGGTAGGGTTTAGCGTTTAGGCAGGGTTTAGTGCCTACTTTGATGATTAGCGCCCATTGTAGGCGATTAGCGCTAAGGAAGGTGATTTAGCACTGAAACTGTAGAAAAAGAGGGAGGGTGATTAGCACCGAAATGACAGGTTTTAGCACTGAAAATGTAGGTTGTAGCACTTAGTATGGAATCGACGCCTACTTAAGCAATTAGCGCTAAGGAGGGTGGATTAGTGTCAAATAGGTAGGCGGGATAGGAGGTGATTAGCATCGAAATGTCAAAGTTTATCGCCTACGCATCTTGTAGCACAGAGAGGGTTGGGGGTAGCACCTACGAGCCATTTAGTGCCGATGCCATAGGGATTAGCATCAATGCACCTTTTAGTGCATAGAGGAAAGGGAGTAGCACCTACACATGGTGTAGTACTTAGACAACTGGGATTAGCACCCAACCAGGTTGATAGAGGAAAAAGGTGTTAACGAGATTGATTTTGGATGGTTGCAGGATGATGAGTATGTCTTGCAATCAAGGGAGCGACGACCACCTACCTGTGTGTTGTGGGATCAGTTGGATGTGATAAAAAAGTTCTTTCTGTAAATGGCAGGGTTACGATGGATTTTGAAGATGCCTGATATACGCACTCATCGGGCGATGATGACAACCCTTATAGAGAGGTGGCAAAGCTAGCGGTGTGCCTTCCTATTATTGATAGGAGAGATGACTATCACATTAGAGGATGTGTGGAGGATACTTCATATCCCCATTCATGGAGCGAGAGTGGTGTATGATCACAAATAAGGGGTGAGATATATACATGCTATGTTTGCACCTGAAGTGTTATTGTTTAACACAAGGAGGACTGAGATAAGATATGCTCATGCTATGGGCAAGTTATATGCATTGCCATAGTTTGTGGCAGGGGTGATAGCGAGGACTCTCATTACAGACAAGAGATTGTGGGAATTTTTGGTGGGATGGGGTGTAGTTTTGTTGCGGATGTTCAGAGATGGAGTGGTATTTGCCTAGGGGCTCTATGTACTAGCCCACCTATATCATGACATGGATGTAGTGGTTTCTCGGCATGGGACGAGTTTGGGATGGAATGTGACTCTTCTGCATATATGGGCATGGGAGCATATCACCATTACCAGGCCCATTACAGTCAGGACACAGGTGAGGAGGCAACCATATGTGTTTGATTATGGAGGAGTACTACGACACCATAGGCTGGGGGACCTAGATTATTGGAGGAGAGTGATAGATGACATCTAGTCAGTGATATGGAGACTGTGGATTGCATGCAAGAGGTGGTCAAGTGATGCAGTGCAGCTAGCATATGTGCGACAACCCTGATCTCTGATGGGGTGGATTGAGTAGATTATAGATAGGTATATGCCTGATTAAGTGTTGCGCTAGTTTGGCATTGTGTAGGATGTCCCTCAAGAGGAGGCTGTATTCACATAGGTACAGTTAAAGGCACCGCGGTGGGGGTGTCGATCAATATGTGATTAGTGATTGCAAAGTTTGATGGATTGCAGCCAAGGGTCTAGGATTTGCAACTGGATGTCACCGATGCAAGGATGACTACCTTGTATGATACATGGTGGGAATGTGAGTGACCTATTCAGCTCATGATGCCAGCAAGATAGGTGACGAGACAGGGAGTAGGAGGAGGAGGATGTGGGGGGTGATGGCCAAGAGGAGGCAAGGGATGATGGACTAGAGGTTGCTAGACTGCAGACATAGGTAGATCAGTTGCAGGCATATGTGGTGCAGTTATAGGGGCAGATAGTGCAGTTGCAGGCTCAACTTACGCAGGCCCAAGGAGATGCAGAGGTAGCATAGCTACAAGCCCAGGTGGTGTAGTTGTAGTGTCAGGTAGTGAGATACCAACAAGAGCATGATGAGACACATTAAGTGATGGGGCCATAGATGGATGATGTACTTAGGGGTGTGCAGGCTCGAGGAGATGAGGCCACCAGAGAGGTGCAACATTATAGAACGCTCTATGAGTGTCTAGTGTCGGATGGGCAGAGAGAGTTACAAGAGCTAATCTGGGGGTTGCTACTTCTTGGAGGACAGAGCAGTCAGAGTGGTCTGTGTAACAACCATCACAGTAGTAGGCATAGATACCAGTGCAATAGGTAGTGCAATAGCCTATGGGGCCACTACCACCACGAGCAACAGGGCCATCCCAGTTAGGGACTTCTTAGAGAGAGTTTTGCCTAGGGGTTGATGTAGATAGTTTTTGACATGTACACCCATGGGCAGATTTTGTATTTTGATGGCTCTATGGAGCTCATGTATAGTTACTGTATCATGATCATATATATATATGAGATGACATTTTGGTGGTGATCTATGGACTATGGTTTATGTTTTATGGATGATGTGATATGATGGTTTATTTATGTTTATGTATCATGATGTATGACATGGATTATGCATGATTAGGACATGGATTATGTAGGATGGGTGTGTTATGTATGAAAAGTGGGAAAGATGAGGAATAGTGTCAAGATCTATCAAATCAAACCCTCATTTCACAAAAACACTCAAGGACAACAACCGAGCCAAGTCACTACAGATGAAGAGGACTTAGCTACAGGTTGGTCTACTCAGAAATGATATGGAAAGACTGATTAGATTGATGAATTTGTCAAAACCCTAATTCAATTAAACCTCAAACCCTAATTATAATGAAATCAGGTACAAACAAATAAACTGCTACAGATCACCAGACAGGAAGACACTTGAGAAGGATTAGAAACTCACCAAAAGTTGGATTTCTGGAGGTGAAGACTTCAGGGACAATGGGATGGGTGCCCTACTCTAATAGGGTAGTTTTTTTGTAGACTTGGAATAGAGAGGTGTGTCGGATGATATCCTAATCCTGCTTTCAGGATGAATCAGGTCGGGAGGACTATGGGGAAGGCACCCTAGTCCAGTAGGGTAGATTTACAATAACTAATCCTTATCCTCTGAATTGCTTCTTTGTACCTGCACTTTGCCAAATCTCGCACCTATAACCTGCAATCACAAAAGAGGGGTTTGGGGGTTGTGGTGTTTAGGAGCTTGCCTTGGTCAAGCCCTAGAATGACATTCAAGTCTTCCAACATCGTTGGTAGATAGAGTGCGTGCCCAAGGGAGAGCAGAGGACAAAGTAATGATGAAATAAAATGATTGAAGTACAAATAGATGTCACCTTAAAGGTGAAGCCCTCACAGAGATGAAGATCCCTCAAATCATGAGGAGATGGATTGATGAAGCCAAATCTGCACCAAACAAATACAATAACAACACAATTCTGCTCTACAACACAATGAATGCCTTGAAATACCTTAGCTTAATATCACAAGTTTGCATTATCCATCTAGGTGTAAAATGAAGTCATAAACCTATTTAAATATGTATTCCTACAAAACTTTCATAATTCAAATTGAAAAGGTCGACAAAGGAAAACCATTTTAAAGGTCCTATGCCGACATCCTAAAATTTAGGTCCCAACAAATCAGCCTGGAGTTGGGCATAGGCACCCAAGTCCTAAGGCACTTTTTAAGTCTTGATTAAGCTTTAAAATGAACCCCTAGGCCCCATTTAACATGAGTTTCAGGGGAAATTGCTCCGAGATAAGTTATAAACATGCACAATGAAATTAAGGGGAGTTAGGAGCTAAACTAGGAGGTAAAAAGTCATAGGGAAAATTTTTACAACATAACATTTATCCCCCACTTTACTGTATGTATGATCTTATGATTCCATACATGCATTAAAGTACAGTCGAAAACACATCAAACACACTAGGCATATGAAGCCAAGGCATGCACAAAGATTAAGGAACTATTTCTAGCCTCCAATCTCAGGTAAGCACTAGAAGACACATTGAATACACGCAAGACACAGAGAATACTGTAGGAAGCATGCAAAACATGGTGAATACAGTGGAAGCATGCAATACACGATGAAGACATGAGAGCAGTCACGTAATTCACCATGAATACATTGAGAGAAGACATGAATACATACATATACATATACACACACACACATATATGGGGAGGGAGCTCATCACTACATGCCACCATCAAAAACATGCAAGACATGTATAAAACATGCTAAGCATGCCAAACACGCAGGGGGGATATGTGGAAAACACATGGAATACATGAACATCGCATAACATGCCATAGACACACAATACGTCTTATACACGACAAACATGAGTGATGGAAGGAACTTATTGCTAAGTCCCACCATCTAAAACACATTTCAGACACACCTGACGGTTGAACTATGCTACCGCAACCACCAAAGATGTGCTTAAGGGTGGATGACTCAAGATCCAACCCCACCTCTGTAGAGGATTTTATAAAAAAGGATGTGCACTAGCTCAAGAGATACCCCATCCCACCTTCCGTAGAAGGGCTTTGTATAAAATGATACAAACTAGCTCAAGAGATATGTAATCTCGCCTCGTGATGAGGGCTTTCTTGCTTGCAATTTAAATAAGGATGTGCACTAGCTCAAGAGATACACCATCCTGCCTTGTGGTGAGGGCTTTCAAAAATGTTTTATTAGTGCCAAAATAATTAGACAGATACCATTTAATATGCCCCCACCTTAAGGTGGTTGATACCACTTTCCGGTATCAAGCACATTAAGGTAGAGTGAAAATGTGTAAGGGAACAAGAGATTTCGCAAAGCTCATGCCCCCATAGGTGACATGTGCCACGATCGTCGAATGTTCCCACAAACACAACTAAATCAAATCATGAAAGTTATGCATAAATCATATTACATCAAAGAATCAAGGCTACACTTGTGGGTTCGGAATCGAGTATAGTTGTTGGTCTTATACTACAGATATCTCAAAACCAAGTATAACAACAAGGTGAGATGCAAAATGTGCATGGAGCAGATTGAGAGTATTGTAAAGTTTCTTACAAGAGATATGACAACATGATACATCACACCGAGTGATTCTACTAGTCAAGTGTTGGATATATATCAACCCCATCATATATGGACTAGGTCCATTTTTGCTTACTTGCTGAAGGGACACACAGTCCTTGTCAGTATTTGTTTTCGTCATCCGCCAACTAGGTAGAGCCACAAAAGAATGGAAATAATAAAAATGAGAGAGGAGACAAAGTGCCTTAGGAACACCACGCAAAAGGATGCCCCCAAAACACCCTCCTCAACACTATGCCCCCAAGGCACAACACACAACAATAAAGAAGAGGAGAGAGGAGTATAGAAGAATTGAGATACAAATAGAAGAATGGTCACAACAGAGGCGGTTTCCCGGTGTCCTTAACCTTACAAGAGTATCAAGGGTCATCCAAGGAGACCTAAACAACATACAACATGGGGGGACACAATGCTAACAACATATATATCTAGGAAGAGGCCACCCTCGAGAGCCTCTGGAATAGGTGCTACATCGAGTATGGCTAAAGGAGGGAGGAATACTTACCTAATTCAATGGGATATTTCCTAGTGGACAATCCTTGTCTATCAGCTCAAGATGTATCACATTAGGTTTTGGTCTTGTTGATATTGTATTAACATTAAGTTTAGGATGACGACAGGCTTTGGTGGGCTTCAAATAACGCTATCCAATACAGACTATGTAGTTAATTCCAACAACTTGTAAAGGTACTTTGATTCCTTGTTGGTTTACACCACAACCATTGCCTACATAGTCACAATTTTTGTATAAATTTTGAAATCCACGACCATAGAGAGAGTCCATCTCTTTAGAAGATGGTGAGGCATCACATGTCTCATAATCTGTAGTATAAGTAAGAGTATTGTCTTTGTTTTCTACCAAGGAGACTTTGGGTCTCGTAGGTGTTTCCAAAGATTGCTTGGATGAGATCAATGCAACTTTTGATGTGTCAGGATTAGAGTTATTAAGTTTATATTCCCTCTCAAAAGGAGTAAAATCTAATGAACCCCAATCATCACCAAAAAGTGCATTCGATGATTTAGAGTCTTGCACAACATTATTTGTGGCAAGAGGTTTGATGAATCAACTCATAAGTTGTTTAGACTCATATGATTGTTAACTTATTTTTACATTTCAATATGTAAACAATTATTTTGTTCAGGATTGGCTTCAAAAGTGTGGAGCTTGTTTTGATAAATAAACTTTATTGATCGATGAAGGGTAGATGAAACTGCCCCCATGGCATGAATCCACAGTCTACCGAGAATCATATTATATGAAAGTGAACCAAGCATGACATGAAAAAGAGTAGATAATGTCATGGGTCCAACCTTTACAGGTAAAGTTATGGTACCCAGGGATTGTCTACTAACATTATCAAAGTCACGAATGCTAAGCCTATCCGGTTTGATTAAAGATGTGTCAATCTTGATTTTGCATAGTAAGTCAATGCAACAAACATTAAGAGCCGATCCATTATCAATCATAACTTGCTTTATCAACTTTTTATCTATTTTGACAACTATTATAAGTGGATCATATTTGTATTCAACTTTAATTAATGATATTTCGTGTTGTTGAAACATAATATCTATTTTTGTCGCATGTATACAATCTAACAGAGATGCTACATCATTTGGCTTAACAAGTGGTACAATCACCTTTTGTAAAGCTTCTTTGAGCATTCTTTGGTATGTAGGCGATGTTTGTATGAGTTCCCAAAGAGAGATCTTAGCAAGAGTAGCATGAAGCTGCTCAACAAGATCATAATCTTGACCACCTTTATGAGTAAGATGAGGTGGTGGAGGGAGCCTAAGTTGAGAAGATGGAAGAGAGACAAGTACATGTGGTGCTTGCTTGCTTTGCTTGTTATTGAGGGTGTTGTATGTGTGAGCAATCACATTGTAATGTGATTGTTAAGACATATTTTGTACACCTTGATTTCTTTGAGTGATTTGTCTTGCATAGTTTAGAATGTAATCCAGGGGTTAAGGTGGTTTTTGATCACCTTGAACCGTAATCATTGGTTTTAAGAAAGAAGGCACATTCAATTCCCCTTGCACAATCATCTTAGGAATATTACTACACTTTTCTAGTAACCCCTTAGTGGGTGGAAGAAACCTATTAAAGGTAATTGAATTGACATTGCTTTGATTTTGATTAGGTTCGACATTCATCCCTATAGAATTTAATTTGAGGGACCTTTCTTTATCCACCAATGCTTCATATTTTAAAGGGAGAGCATTGGAACAAAAGGAATTATTGATGGTTTGATCTTTAGTGATGTCCAATGGAATAGAACTTGCAACCAAAGGAGAGCTACCCAAGGTCTTCACATCCTTAGAGATATCCAAGGTAGTTGAATATTTAATTAAAGGAGGAAGATCAACGGTCTCCACTTTCGGGAGATCCATCGTATTAGCCTTAGAAACTTCATGTAGCATGTGATTATTAGATGAACACCTATTAACTACCCATGGAGGATCCTTTTTGAGAGGAGGTTCATCATTCGCTAATACTTTCTCTTCCAAAGGGATATTATTGGAATGAAGAGAGGGTAGGGTGATGTTAAGGAATGTATCAATGATTTCATCTTCTTTTGCCAAGATGTCCTTACAAATGGGAACAACTTTGGGAGATGAATCATAGGTTGAAATAGGCAAAGCTAGGTTACTGTCACATTTATAAGAAACTAGATCTAAGGCATTATCATGAGTTATGATGTTGATAGAAAAAGAACTTTCACAATCATATTTCTCATGAGTATTCATGGAGATTTATTCAGTTAGATATTCTAATACCATGGGGTATGTATACATGAGAGCTATGAAATTGTCAAAATCAGATAAATAGTCAAGGATTTCAAATGAAGAGCACTTAAATATATCCTTATGATACATGGATTGTATATGAATGAGAACATGAGGATTCATATTAAGTAATTTGAGTAAATTTTCAAAATCTTTGATATATGCATGTAAAGATACCAAAGAGCAATGAGATGAAGATTCCATAATAGAATATCTTGGAATAGCAATGCACAATAAGATCTTTTCATTTATCAAATATAACCAATATGAGAGACTTTTGTACACCACAACACTAGTTTGAGGAAACCGGGTTTTTGAAACTTGTTACCAAGAACAAAAACACACTAGTGTCCTTACAAATGGAGTGAATAAAATGTAAAGAGTGCTGCACAAAAGTTAATATAGACCACTTTTAAATTTTTTTGCAAAGCAATGTTAGAGAGAGGTTAAATTGCTTATGTTGAAATACACATTGTGTAATTACAAACATGTGAAATTTTCATAGTAAAGTATAAAATGATGCACAATTTCCAAATAATCAATGAAAATATGCCTAAAATGAATGCAAGATCATAATTGAAAGATTTTTATGATATATGCAATGAAACAATGCAAAACTATACTTGTTTATGAACCTAAAATGCTTGATTTTTTTACCTTTTTCAATGTAAATGCACAAAAAATGTTATGAGACTATGCAAAATGATGAATGAATGGAATATAATCAATTAAAGTATATAAAATAGCTTATATCTGATGCAAGAAGGCTTCCAAAGTCCTACAATTCTCAATGCACAATCAACAAGATGAAGGTAGTTATTTTTGTTGAAATACACAATGTGTAAATGCAAAAGGTGAAGGTTTCAAAGCTAGGATGCAAAAGTATGCACTATGATCCAAAACTACACTTCAAAATCAGATTTGAATGAATGTTGAAAAGGAGTAGCAAAATATGAAAATGAAATTTTGTCTACAAACCCTAGTTTTTGCAAAGACTAGGTTATATGAAAAATGCAACTTTTAAAGCAAAACCCTAGCAAATGCAACTTGTAAGTGCAAGATTTGATATGAATTAATGATGAATTACTGTAATAAAGATTAGATTTGATGTTAATATTATAAAAATAAATCTTTTTATGATATGCAATGCAAAATATGCAAAACTATGCGTTAATGCAAGCCTAAAATGCTTGTTTTTTCAATTTTTTTAAATGTATGCAAAAATTTTCAATGCAAGATGATTAATATGATATGAATGAATGCAAGGTTTGGTTACAACACTCAGCAAGATGCAAGTTTAGTAAAAAAATGGGTTCACCAAAATGTTATGTATGAAAAGTGGGAAAGATGATGAATAGTGTCAAGATTTATCAAATCAAACCCTCCTTTCACAATAACAGTCAAGGACAACAACTGAGCCAAGTCACTACAGATGAAGAGGACTTAGCTACAGGTTGGAGCACTTAGGAATGATATAGAAAGACTTATTAGATTGATGAATTTGTCAAAACCCTAATTCAATTAAGCCTCAAACCCTAATTATAATGAAATCAGGTATAGATGAATAAATTGTTATAGATCACAACACAAGAAGACACTTAGGAAGGATTAGAAACTCACCAAAAGTTGGATTTTTGGAGGCGAAGACTTTGGGGATAATGGGGTGGGCGCCCTAGTCCAATAGGCCAATTTTTTTGTAGATCTAGAACAGAGAGGTGTGTTGGATGATATCCTGATCCTGCTTTCGAGATCAATCTTGTCAGGAAGACTATTGGGCGGGTGCCCTAGTCCAGTAGGGTAGATTTATAGCAACTTTTCCTCGGATCCTGAATCCTTATCCTCTAAATTTCTTCTCTATTCTTGCACTTCACCAAATCCCACACCTGTAACCTACAATCACAAAAGAGGGGTTTGGGGCTTGTGGTGTTTAGGAGCTTACCTCAGTCAAGCCCCAGAATGACATTCAAGTCTTCTAACACTGTTGTTAGATAGAGTGTGTGCCCAAGGGAGGGCAGAGGCCAAAGCAATGATGAAATAAAATGATTGAAGCACAAATAGATGTCACCTTAGAGGTGAAGCCCTCACAAAGATGAAGATCCTTCAAATAATGAGGAGACAGATTGATGAAGCCAAATCTGCAACAAACAAACACAATAACAACACAATTCTACTCTGCAACACAATGAATGCCTTGAAATCCCTTAGCTCAATATCACAAGTTCACATTATCCATCTAGGAGTAAAATGAAGTCATAAACCTATGTAAATATGCATTCTCACTAAACTTTCATTATTCAAATTGAAAAGGCCAACAAAGGAAAACCTTTTTAAGGGTCCTATCTTGACATCCTAAAATTAGGTCCTGTCAAATCAGCCTAGACTTGGGCACGAGTGCCAAAGTCCCAAGGCACTTTTTGAGTCTTGATTACACTTTAAAATGAATCCCTAGGTCTCATTTAACATTGCTCCGAGATAAGTTTTAAACATGCACAATGAAATTAAGGGGACCTAGGAGCTAAGCTAGGAGGTAAAAAGTCATAGGGAAACTTTTTACGACATAACAAGATGATTAGATGTATGATGATGGAGTATGTGTGATGTATGATTATATTTATGATGATGGATTATGATGATGTATGATATAGATTATTATGATGAAGGATGTATGATGCATGACATGGATTATAATGATGTAGGATGTATGATTATATTTATGATGCAGGATGTGTGATTGGATGTGCTTTTGATGTATGGATTATGCATGATGTATGATTAAATTTATGATGATGGATTATGATGATTATGACATGGATTATGATGTGGATTATGTATGATGTATGTCATGGATTATGCATGGTGTATGATAGGGACTATGATGTGGATTATGTATGATGTTGTTAAGGGGGAAAAGATGAATGATGTAAGCTAGTATGTACACTAGATCAAACCCTCTTCCACAATAACATTCAAGGACAAAATTGAGCCAAGTCACTACCAAGTGGAGGGCTCAGCTACTGATTTTGTGCTCTTGTTTGCTATAGAAAGATGTGATTTAACCAAGTCTTTTATCAAACCCTAGGTCAAGTATGCATAAACCCCTAGTTATAAGATAATCAACTTGTAACATGCAGAAGACTATTGAAACCTAGAAACCAATTGCACAAGAGTGATCAGGAAGATGTCAAAACCTATAAGCTAGAAGCTGGGAAGTCAAAGGACTCTGAGATGGGTGCCCAAGTCATGAAAGTCCAAATATTTAGAAAATCAGAATGGGAGAAATGTTGCAGAGTATCTTGATGTTGGATTCAGTGCTTGTTTTAGCAGGAGGACTTCGGGGTGAATGCCCAAGTCTTCCGTAGAGGAATTTATGCAAACTACTTTCGAATCCTGAAACCCTTTCCCTTACACAACCTTCCTGTAGCTTCACTTCTTCAGACTTCATACTTGTAACCTGCACATAAGAAGAAAAGGGGTTTGGGGGTTGTGGTATTTAGGGATTTGCCTCAGTCAAATCTTGGGATAGCATTCAAACTTCCTAACACCATTGTTAAAGAGAGTGCATGCCCTTGCAGGACAGAGGCTAAAGATAAACCAAATGATGAAATGATTCAAACAACAATGATGTCACCTCAGAGGTGAAGTCCTTAGGAGAATGAAGATACTTCAACTCATAAAGAGATGGATGATGATTCCAAATCTGTAATAAAACACACAATACAAACATAAATCAGCCACAATAACATAATGAATGCTTTGAATACTCTTTGCTCCAAGATCATAAGTTCGTAATCACCATCTCTAGGTTATAAATGAATTCAAAACACACTTATATATGGTTTCTCGCTAACATTCGTGAATTTAATTGAAAGAGCCGACAAGGAGAGACCCATTTAAAGGTCCTATGCTAACATGCTTTGAAATCTGTCCCAAACAATCAGAGAGGACTTGGTTGTAGGTGCCCAAGTCCCAAGGTGCCTTTTTGGTCCAGGGTAAGGCATAGAATGGGCCCCTAGTTCCCATTTGACATGGGTTTTGGGGGATTTTGTATCAGGATGAATATTTAGCTTGTAGAGTGTTAACACAAAGACCTAGGAGCTAAACTAGGAGGTAAAAAGACATGTGTCCACTTTTTATTCCATAATAGATGTATGTCATGGATTGTGATGTGGATTATGTAGGATGTATGTTATGGATTATGATGTGGATTATGTATGATGTATTACAGGGACAATGATGAGGATTGTGTATGTTGTATGTCATGGATTATGATGTGGATTATGTAGGATGTATGATTAAATGTATGGATCGTGGATAATGAGATTAATAAGCTTAGATTAATAAACATATATTATGGATGCAAATGAAAAAATGGATAATAAATTTAGTAATGATAATGGGATGTAATAATGAAATGCAAGAATGGGATGGATAATGCTTAGATTAATAAACATATATTATGGATTCAAATGAAAAATAGATAATAAATGTAGTAATGATAATGGGATGTAATAATGAAATGCAAGAATGGGATGGATAATGCTTAGATTAATAAACATATATTATGGATGCAAATGAAAAATGGATAATAAATGCAGTAATGATAATGGGATGTAATAATGAAATGCAATAATGAGATGGATAATGCTTAGATTAATAAACATATATTATGGATTCAAATGAAAAATGGATAATAAATGTAGTAATGATAATGGAATGTAATAATGAAATGCAAGAATGGGATGGATAATGCATAGATTAATAAACATATATTATGGATCCAAATGAAAAATATATAATAAATGCAGTAATGATAATGGGATGTAATAATGAAATGCAATAATGGGATGGATAATGCTTAGATTAATAAACATATATTATGGGTTCAAATGAAAAATGGATAATGAGATGATTAATAAATGAAATAATGATATAAACAATGAATATGGGTAATGGGATGGATAATGATCTACCTAACTTGGTGTTGTATGCGAGGGACTGTACACTCAAAAACACAACTAGGTGGCCTGGGGCGGTCGAGTTGGCTTTGGCGCACACATGAACCCTCTCTCCTTGCCACAGGGCAAACCTCCACGTCACTTTCGTTCTCTTGGAAGTAGCCAATTGTGAGGAGGCAAGACATAGGGGTAGCCTGGCTCGCTTGAGAGTTGGACTTCGCGGAGAGTGGTCAGCCAGTTCTAGGGCCTTTGTTGTTGTGCGTTTGTTTGAATGCAGTGTTTTGTGACCTTTGTTGTAAAGATAACTATATGACTCGAAGGGTCACTAGTCACTGTTCTCCTGTTTGGGTTTCTAATGTTCCAATGTTGTGTGGGTTGACTATTATTCTTGTTGGTGTCTTGTTCAATTTGGCGTTGTCATTCATGTTGTTGGATGATTGCTTGTATTTGAAATTCTTTGAGTCTTTGTTGTTGTTGATTTACTAGTTGGTCTTGTTGTTGTCTAGTGTGGATCTCCTTTATCTCATCGAGGATTGCCTTCACCCACTCACCTCTAAGTCCAGGGTACATTCGCAAGCTTAAACAAGAGAGAGATGGTTTAAGCTAACCTTGCTCGACCTAGGGTTTTGACTTAGGGTTTGTGTGACCTAAGGTTTGACTTTATTTGACCTTGTGATGAAACCAAGGGTTTTGACTAACGTTGACTTTTCTTGACCTTGTGTTGGGACCAAGGGTTTGTAAACCTTCTATGCTGCTAATGTTTTTGTTCTTTTCTATTTTTGTATGCATCCAAGCCTATATGAGTGCAAACTGCTTTTTTGTGCTTTTTTATATTTATAGAAAGTAAAGTGCTTTGTTCTATTCTAGGAATTAGAAAATGAATGAAAGCTAGTATGAGATTACCTAATGCAATTGAATCTATGTTTTTGTTATTTTTCTGAATATGTGGATCAATTTAATCTAAGAAAGGGAAATTACTTTTAATCTATGAACTTTGGAAAGGGAAACTACTTTAACAATGCAAATCTACTTAGCCTATCAAGGAAAAAGCAACATGTATTTACTATTCCCAAGAGAAAAGTTTTTATTATCTAATTACTATGAAATGAAAAAAATATGAAGGAACCTGGAATAAAAGAAGACGTGTTAGCCTCCACTACCCTTAGAAATCCTTATATGGCAACCTCTAATCCTCTTGCAATAGTGGGGTGATCCTCTTGGCAACAATAAGAAAAGAGAAGCATAAGAACCTTTTGAAGATTTGAAATGAGCTCAATGAGAGCTTGATGAGCACTGTGTCTTGTGATGTGAGCAACGTATTGGCACAAACCAAGCTTTTAGGAAAGCTATATGAGATAACAAAAAAAAGAAAAAGACTCTAATGTCTTGCATGAGCATATGGATGCTTGATTTGGAGAGCAATAACTTGCAAGAACTATGTGCACAAATAAAATTGTCTCCCTTTGTGCTTGAGGGAGGGGGTATTTATAGGTTGGAAGAAGGGACGAGAGGTGAAGAAGAAGAATTAACTCAATTTGATTGAAAAGTTAACTTAGAAGATACAAGAGTGATCTAGGCTAGAATTGGAGTGATCTACCTAGTAATAGTTTATCACTCAAGAAGAAGTGAAGAAAGAGGAATGCATGAGAATGCATGAATTGATAACTAAAGATGAAAAAGAGCTAAATATGCATGTGTGGGTGCATGAAATAGTTAAATCAAGCTTAGGGACAAAATTTCATGCAAACAGAAGCAAAAATAGATGAAAACAAAGCTATTTTGAGCTAGAAACTCAAGTGAACTCACAACTGGAAAACATGAAAAGGTCACCCATGGGTCGCTCCTTTCACCAGTCAAGGTCGCCTGGGGGCGACCTGTAGAGGAGGGCACCTGGGTGGAAGTGCATGATGAGAGATGGAAGAGGAGGAGAAATGAAGGGGATCTGCCTCCAGAAACAGGTCAATTAAGGGTCAAAAACCAAATCTCCACTTGCAAAAGTAGGATCTCCTGGGGGAGGTCTAAAAATAATAGGGGGAGATTTGGATTGGTTGAGTGAAACTAGAAACTGAAAGTTAGAGATGGCTCGGGAGGACCTCTAGAAGGCCTCTAGGGGTGGGAATGGATGCAAACAACTAGGAAAAGGTGAAAACACACCTACAAGATGCATACAAGGCTTAGGAACAAAGTCGCAAGCACATGAAACACAAATTGACAAGTGTTGAAAAGTGTCAAAAGCAAAGAGAGAGAAAAGGACAAAGGGGAAACAACACAAGGAGGAAGAAAACACATGTCACTAAGAGAATTGATGCTAAGAGGATGTTATTTCATGCTTACATGTACGTGACAAGGATTGTAAGTCATCATTGGGGTCCTTGTGGAGGCTATGCATGATTTTGGTGCTTACATATTTGCCCCCTTGGGGATGGTAGTCTACATGAAAGGTAGGTACCGTTCCCGAACTAGGCCTTACATGTTAATTTTTCCACAATTGTACATGCAATTAACTAGTATTAGTCCAACATCTGAATATATCAAAATGAATAATGAAAATTGAAAGGATGAACATACCATAGATTGTGTGAGTTTGACTAGTTATTTGCCTTTGTTAGTGAGACCTGTAGGAATGAATGCATGCAAAAAAAATGCGTGAGAGATGCATAAAAGCAATAACTAATCTAAAAATGCATAAGGTAAACTAAGCTAAGAGAGATAAAGAGTGAGCAAATTAGTGAAATTTGAGTGAAATGATGATGGAACCAGTTGCATGAGTAGCCGTTGGGTAGATATCACTGAGGGGATCGCAAAGATGGCTGCCTCTTCTTTTGCTGCCGAGATTTAGGTACACAAATAGTGAAAAACCCTTCTCTAAGCCCTAAGTTACATTTTGTGAAAAATCTCTTGAAATTGTCTATTTTTGGTCAATGTTTTCTATTGCATTGTGTTTGTCTCGCTGTTTAGAGTAATTATGGTTTTTCATTTGTCGATATCGGTTAAGAAACGAGGGTTTTAGAGCATTTTTGAGTTTGAGGGGTAGGCACATGGGGTCACCCCTTTTTCTAGTTAGGTCGCTCATGGGAGATCTGGCTAAGCAATAGGGTCACTTGGTGGAGATCTGGCTGAGCAACAAGGTTGCCCAGGGGAGATCCAGCTGAATAACTAGGTCGCACGGAGGAGATCCGGTCTGATGAAAGGGATGACCCTAATAGATCAATTTTGACTAAAATTTGATGGTTTTTAACATTTACTTCACTTTATTTTGATCTAATTTGAACACTGAATTTGTCTGTTTAATTTTAATTTTGAAGGTTTATACGCTTTTTAGGGGTTTTCTGAGTTGACAAGATCAAATCTAAAGTTCTTTTTTAATTGGTAGGATATGTGCATTTGTTGGAATGCCAATTGTGAGCAGTTGTGGCTCTCAGAGATGTATGCTTCGTTTTCTACTGATGATTTTGCTGTCATGAAGAGGGAAGGCTTGGTTAGGATTTGCCATGTGCCAGTTGTACATCCAGTGGCATGCATTTGTTGTTATAATTTGACATACTAGGATGTTGGAAAGAACACATTTAGATTTCCATAGGTTTCAAGAGAGTGGACCATCACTCTTTACGATGTGTATTGCATTCTCGGGGTTCCTGTGAGAGGACACCCACTTGTTCTACCTGCTAGCAAGTCCTTGGAGGACAAGACATCTTGGGCACAGTTTATGGGGGCGAGTCACCCTGAGGATTAGACTGGAGTTTAGCTTACTTCAGTACCATGACTCTGCATTCCTCCCTTGAGGAATTTCTTGATCGGCTTGATCGCATCGAGGTTGTCTGGAGATAAGGCCTCAGCTCACTTGAGATGGTGTTGGACACCAATTATCCAGGGTATTGAGTAGGGTACAGTTTTTGCTTAGGGACCAGACATCTTGGCTATGGTCTACAAAGATTTCTATCACATTACACGGTGTGGGGCTCTTCGACTTGAATATTTGAGCATACAAGGCCATACTAGAAGGAGATTCCTTTTCCTAACCGTCGACTACTGAGAGCTACTAGGTGGGGTCATCTGGACCACTTTGATACTTCATTATGTGGTATGACTACTCTCACATATGCAAATATGATCGCTGACCCTTATACAGATATGGAGGGTGCATGGTCTCATGATAGACAAATAAGAGAGTATTGTCTTAGTATATCAGAGCTTTTGGATTGTAATGGTCTTGTTGAGGCTCATTCCATTGAGCACATCTTACAACAGTTTGGCGGACTTCCCAGAGGACTTTCCCCCAGTTCCCACTTGCTATAGATCTCTCCAGGAGATGGGTAAGATTGGACAGAGGACTGTCGTTTGGACCCCTTTGACTCTTGGGGTTTTGATCACTAGATCTTCTAGGACCCCAAGAGGGGGACAAAGGGGAGGGAGAGGAGCTCCTTCCCAAAGGACTCATTGTCATGGACGATTATGATTCTATCAATGAGGACTATGTTCCTGACAGGGATGACTTATCTGATGAGGTACCAGTAGGGGATGCACATGAGATAGATTCTAATGAGGATGATATACCTAAGGGTTCCTCTACAGTGCCTAGACCTCCTCATTCTGATGAGGCGATGAAACAACTTAATCCTTCAGGCAACTTGGCAACCCTCGTAAGTCTACTTTCATTTTTCTGATTTTGCACTATCTTTTCTTTACTTTATTCTATGAATCATCACATCTTTTATCTTTGCTTTGATTTGCAGGTAGCATTGAGGAGTGGAGGGACTTCATTCATGAGGTTAATATTGGTTTTATGAGTACCTTTACTAGGCTAACATGAGAGAGGCTTCTAGTTGATCCTGGTGTACCTCCTAGAGTTGGGTAACATACTGATGTCTTCACTCCTACCTACCATGGGTGTCAGGAGAGTGTTGCATTGAGGGTCAAAGTTCTTGTCCTTAGACATGAGAACACTGTTCTTCATGAGATGGCCAACCTTGGGATTCGACGACTGGAGTCTAGTATCGTAGGACCTTCACATTATCACACTCAAAGTAGGGTACCTCATTCACACAGGTCTCATAGAGAGACAAGTGCTACACATAGACAGAGGAGCAAGAGTCCCAAGGATTCCATTAGAGGGAACCACCCTTGAGATTGTTTTCTATTTGTCTTTTGAAACTATGCCCCCTTGCATGGGAGCCTTACTATCCTTCGAGAGCATTTTGTCCTAGATCTTGTACTCTTGTAAATGTAAACTTCTGATATATCTATGAAAAGTTGTCTCTTTATGGTTGTTTTATTATCGTATGAGTACTCATCTCTTGTGCACTTTGGAAGTTTAAAAACTCTTTGATTATGTTTTGACCTTCAACTCTAAGAATGCAAACATGATAACGATAACATGTTTTTTTCACTTTTTTTGGAATATATATATGAAATGCAAGTGACGATATGCAAATGCAAGAACACAAGTGATGCTGAAATGAAACCTTTACTTCTATGGAATGCCATGAGTTATGACATTGACTTTATTGCTTTGGAGCTCTTTTTCTGATTTTGGTATGAATGCATTATGGAACAAACAATATGACTGCTCTTTAATATGATTTTCAATCTAGGGGATTGTAGGTTATTCTGGTATTAGAGACCTAATCAAGTCTGTGAGATAGGGATTTAGAACTCAAGTGGGGAGCAAGAAGGAGATGGAGTGCTTTTGAATTTTGGGCTTTGCTAAAGGCTAAACACTGGTCCTTATCTAGATAAGACAATCTGACAAGCTTTCAACTTCGACAAGTAACAAATTCTATTGATGTTGGCTAGACTTAGATCATAGATGGAAAGCAAGATAGACTTGGGGTAAAGGAAAATGGGAAAGAACCAAGGTCCTTAGATAGAAAATGATCCCAAAGACTACTAGACTCTTAGCTTTGCTCAGTTAGTGCATGTGTGTGCTTTGTACCTTTCTCTTTTATTTTCTCTGGTAGAATGTCACCCTTGAAGCTTTGAGCTTATATTGATCTCCACCCAAGAGTACATACATTCAACAATCTTCTCTCTTTCACTCTTTTTTGAACTCTCTTTTTTTTTGCTTTTTCTCTCTTTTTTTGTATTTTCTAGAATGCCTCACTTTTCTTATTTTTTTGGATTTTTGACTCTTATAAAAATGAATGCCTTTAGAACTTTGGATATGCAATAATTTGATCTCTCAATTCTCAGATTTCTCAACACTCTTATTTTGATCACTCATTTTTTTATTCACTAGTATTTTAGATTGCTTCCTTCAAAGTTTTGATCCTCCTAATGTTTTTGGCCAAGAAAGATAAGGGGCTAAGCACCACCAAAAGTTTTCACAGTCCAATCGGACTTCTCTTCTACTAGGGAAGAATTGGGAAGGTCTACTTGCAAGCTTCCTTTGAACACTTTAGGTTTGAATACTAACTTTGTTTAGACCTAACATCTTGGCTCATTAAGACTTGGGTCAATGTAAATCTAAGAGCTAGGCTTTTGATTAGAATCACTGGGAATGAAGGGGTGGAATGGTGATTGTGAAAATGGGGAATCTCAGGACCTAAAAGGATCACGTATACCTAAGAAACCTTAGACTCCTTACTGAAATGAAAATAATATAAGAGCGAGTCATTCACTGTAATGTAAGATGAATAGAATGATATTAAAATGCAAGAAACAAAACTCTTTTTGACATTTTTTATTTTTATAATTTTTTTGGAATATTTGATTTTTTTTATGTTTTATGATTTTTAGATATAGAATTTCTTGAGGTGAAAGGCATTGACTATTCCACCAAACTCCTCTCCCTCCATTGTGCACAAGAGATAGGCACCATTTTTGATATCATCTTTGATCATGTAAGGACCTTTCCAGTCTTCTATGAATGTTCTCTTCCGTCTTCTCTTTTTGTTTTTCATGCTACCTCTTCTTTGGACGAGCTCTCCTATCCTATAGGATTTCATGTTACTGTTTGACTCATAATGTGAGACGGAGTAAATCCTGGAAAGCGTGTTGATGGGAGGGGGTCCAATACAAGACTCCATCGCACCTTAGCAATTCCATTAGCATATCAAATTGATCTTACATGTAAATCTTTACGTCCTACCTATCTTGAATGTTTTGTAAAAATTGGAATAATTCAAAGGGAATTTGAGGTTCCCTTTGCTCGTCAGGAGGGACAAAGATTATACTTGTCCTTCCATTGGGTTCAAGTCTCAAATCCATAGGATATTTGATGTAGCTTCCTGGCAACTCAAAGATGACAGGATCACCAGTTCCAAATGACACTCACATTTTCCATTCTTTGTTAAATTCCCCCTCACTTTCTTCATCTTCATCTGGGAGTCTCTCAACCATTTCAATTTGTACAATGGGTGCTTCCCATTCATCAAGTTCATTTGACTGCAATGAAGCAGAAGTGGCAAGTCGCAGTTGTGGTTGAGATACCATGAACATCCTTGGGAGAACTCCTATTACATTGGTTGATTCATTGTCAATAGAATTTATGTCCCCCATTGGTGTCAATGGTCTATATGATTCTTCTGATGGCGTGAGAGGTTCATAGGACTCGCTTTCTTCTCGTGTCTTAGGGATACGTGACTCACTCAAGGGTTTTTTGTCACGTCTTCTTCAGGATCTAAGAAAGCGTGAGGGTCTGCATTTCTCAAATCTAGCATAGTTGTTTCAAACATTGGTCCCTCAGTTCTATGAGGCTTCTCCCCTATGTAAGGAAATACTTTGTAGGTCGGTTGTACATTGATTATGAGTATTTCCAAAGGGAATTGGAGAGATCCATCCTTATCTATCCATTCCATGATTTTGATTGTCTTTTCCTTGGGGACAACCTATTTATGTTTTGGTGGCGCCTCATTTTCCAAGGCCTTCATCTCTACATTGTTTATAGTCTTTTCTGGAATTTTTCTCCTTTTGATACATATTGACTGTGGCGTACAAATAGGAATCAAAAGCTTATTTGTAGGAAATTCATAATCTATGGGGATGCCTATCTTTTTGTTCATTGTGTTTGATTTTATCATGCTAAAAGGCTCTGGATCCCCTTTCTCAACATACACCTTCCCAAGATGCAAGAATCGAGCCTCCTGGAATAACGTAGATGACACAACTTTCATTCTATGTATCTGGGGTCTTCCAAGAAGCAAATTGTATCCCGTGTCCTTATCAATGACATAAAATGTGGTTAGGACAATCTTTGGTCCTAAAGTCACAAGAAGTGTGATCTTTCCTATAGTAGCATCCTTTTTAAATTATCGTACCCACTTAATGTGTCTCTAGAATTAGTGATGTTGGTGTGCCCATAACCAATTCTTTCTAAGAGAGAAAATGGAACTATGTTCACTGTTGCTCTGTCGTCGATTAACATTGTCTTGATGCAGGTGTCATAGATCCACACTTGCAAGTATAACACAAGATCTCCTTTCTTTGTCAACTCTGCCTCATAGGGCATTTGCTTTAAATCAAAGAAGAATCCTAGGTCTTTAAGCTTAGCGTTTGGCGGGTTTACATCAAAATCCACACGATTGATTTGTTCACTAGGCAGAGGTGTAATTTGATCGAGGTATTTCCTATTTCTTACAATAGTGTTGAGTAATGTGAGGGAGAGTTCTTGAGAAGATCAATGAACAAAATATGCGCATAAGTTTTCTTTAGATCCTTAATGAGTTCATAAGGTCCAATTAGTGTTGGTATTGACTCAACCACCGAGACTGTACTTTGATGTATTTATTCTTGCTCCTTTTCAAAATCTCCTTCCTCTTCTTCATTATGTAATATTTAGACCAATCCAAACATCCTAGTTTCTCCTTTTTGTCCTAATTGTGGTGGGATATTTGCATTGCTACCTTGGGCTGCATTGTTTTGATTAGCCATTTCTGTGTCTTTGTGTGCAGGAAATGGGTCCTAATAGATTCTCATGTTGGTATTCTATGGAGCTATTAGGGCTTGGGTTTGCCTTGTCCCCTTGTTACCTAGCGTGACTTCTTACAGGTTTAAGCACATCTCTAGGAACAGTTGATGTTGGTCTTCCGACAATCTTGCTATGAATCTATTATACTCTCTACAAGATTTTGTGCTATGCCCCCTAGTCCTCTGAAAATAACATAATTGATTATATTGATAAGGGGGTCTTTCATACCTTCTGTCATTACCATTTCCATTTCGGTTCCAAGTTTGATAATTGTCCCGTGGGTAATACACATTGTTTCTAGGATGATAAATTGCATTAACATTGGGAGGGTAGTAATCTCTTCCATTATAATCGTCCCTCACTTTTCTGACTGGGGGTTGATCTGTCACCCTGTCTATCATCGAATTTCTATTTTTTTTGATAATCTTGATAACAGACACATTTTTTCTCGTATCCTCACTCATCAATTTTTCATTTGACCCATAAATCCTTCTACCACTATTAATGGCTGCTTGGTCGATCCGTAAAGCACATTCCAAGGCTTCTTCGTAGGACTTGTAAGGTAACTTCTAAACATCTTCTCTCATATCCTTGTTTAGGGCATGCAAGAAAAGATCGCATAATTTGTGATGATCCATGTTTGGAGTGCTTATCAAAGAATAGAGAACTTGTCTCCATCGAGTGATGAAATGGGCTACTGATTCGTTTGGTTCTTTCTTCATGGTTAAGAATTCTCGGATCCCTGTCTTCATGAGTTTGTTCATGTCGAAAGCCATGACAAACTCTCTGATTAATTGCCTGAATGAGTGTATTGAGGCCTCAGGTGGGCGATAATACCAATCCAGGGCTATTCCTTCTAATGTCTTGGGGAAATTTTTGGCAATAATCCCATCTCAAGGGAGGAGTTCTCTTATCGTGGTTGTGTAAGCTTTAATGTGTGAGTTGGGATCTCCTTCCCCTTTGAACTTCGGGAGATCAGGTAATGGTCGAGGTAACAAAACACTTCTTATGATTAGGCCAAGTGGCTCCTTTAAGTACTCCAAGTATGTGCCTAAAAAGACACTCTGCGATTGAGGAGTTGATAATATTAGCCCTGTAGGAGGGTTTTGAAAACCCAAAGCCATGTTGTTTGATTTGCTTTGCTTCTTAGGATTGCTTGATTGTTCTGAACAAGAGGGTTCCCATTCAGGAATGTGTCATTACTCCCATTTCTTGAGTAGTAGTTGAGGTAAGGGGGGTTTTGAGATGCCCCCTGGTCCTGTTCAATTCTTATATTTTCGTACGATTTCTATCTTCTTTCTGGGATAAGTTGTTTTGCCTCCAGAGTTCTGATTCTTTGTACTAGCATTGCGATTAGTTCTACAGGAGTGGGACCTCTAGGCACTTCCTCATTTCTAGGGTTTTGCTTATGAATGTTGTCATGATTTTATGTTTATTCCCGTATAGCATTTTCTCATTGCTCTTCTTGTAGAGCAACTCTAAGGGATTCTTGATCATCTTTTGCTTCTTGTAAGTTCTATTCTAGCCTTCTTACCTCATCATCAAGATGAGTACTTGAGGTACTTGTGGATGGTTGATCCATGCAGTGGATTTTTGATTTCATCTTTATTCTTTTAGCCTTTTGAGGTGTGTTTGGTATGGTAGGGTTATGCTCCCACGCATGATTGTTGAAAGACAAAGAACGCTTGGGTTCCCTTTAATCTTGTTCATAGTGAGAGTCTTCATAATCATAGAAGTTTGAGATTGGTGCATTTGGGTTAGGTGGCACATACCTGTCGAAATAGGGAGTTTCTAGTTCCCTAGAGGGAACAATCCCTGAGTTTAAGTTTGGTTCCATCATATTCAGGGGTGCCATAGATACCACAAAATAAATGGAATGAGTGAATGTGAAGGTGACAATGGAAGCGATGTAGATGGTTACGAAGAATAAAATGGTAATGTTTGAAACCTTTGAAATTAAAACACCAAATGATGGAATCTGAGCATTTGGAACATAAAACTACTCGTCCTGGCAAGATTTGTAATTTCACACCAGGTTCACCAAAATATGTACACTCAAAAACATGACTCGGTGGCATGGGGTAGTTGAGTTAGCTTTGGCGCACAGATAGACCTCTCTCCTTGCCAAGGGGTGAACCTCCACGTCACTCTCACTCTCGTGGAAGTAGCCAGTCAAGAGGAGGCGAGACATGGGGGTGGTCTAGCTCACTTGAAAGCTTGACTTTGTGGAGAGTGGTCAGACAGTAATGGGGCCTGTGTTGTGCATTTGTTTGAATGCAGTGTTCTGTGACTATTGTTGTAAAGATAGCTATATGACCCACAGGGTCACTAGTCACTGTTCTCCTATTTAGGTTTCTAATGTTCCAACGTTGTGTGGGTTAACTGTTATTCGTGTTGATGTCTTGATCAAGTTGGTGTTGTCATTCATGTTGTTAGATGATTGCTTGTATTTGAAATTCTCTGAGTCTTTCTTGTTGTTGTTGATTTACTAGTTGGTCTTGTTGTTGTCTATGGTGGATCTCCTCTATCTCGTCAAGGATTGCCTTCACCCACTCACCTCTAAGTCTAGGGCACATTTGTGAGCCTAAACAAGAGAGAGATGGTTTAAGCTAACCTTGACTTGACTTAGGGTTTCAACTTAGGGTTTGTGTGACCTAAGGTTTGACTTTGTTGACTTTGTTTGACCTTGTGATGAAACCAAGGGTTTTGACTAATGTTGACTTTGCTTGACCTTGTGTTGGGACCAAGGGTTTGTAAACCTTCTACGTTGCTAATGTTTTGTTATTTTCTATTTTTGTATGCATGCAAGTCTATATGAGTGCAAAACACTTTTTTTGTGCTTTTTTATATTTATAGAAAGTAAAGTGCTTTTTTCTATTCTAGGAATTAGAAAATGAATGCAAGCTAGTATGAGATTACCTAATGCAATTGAATTTATGTTTTTGTTGTTTTTCTGAATATGTGGATCAATTTAATCTAAGAAAAGGAAATTGCTTTTAATCTATGAACTTTGGAAAGGGAAACTACTTTAACAATACAAATCTACTTAGCCTATGAAGGAAAAAGCAACATGTATTTACTATTCCCAAGAACAAAGTTTTGATTATCTAATTACTATGAAATGAAAAAAAAGCATGAAGGAACCTGAAATAAAAGAAGACGTGTGAGCCTCCACTACCCTCAGAAATCCTTGTATGGCAACCTCTAATCCTCTTGTAACAGCAGGGTGATCCTCTTGGAAAGAATAAGAAAAGAGAAACAAAAGAAGCTTTTGAAGCTTTGAAATGAGCTCAATGAGAGCTTGATGAGCACTGTGTCTTGTTATGTGAGAAGCGTATGGACGCAAAATGAGCTTTTAGGAAAGCTAGATGAGATAACAAATAAAAGAAAAAGGCTCTAATGTCCTGTATGAGCATATGGATGCTTGATTTAGAGAGCAAGAGGTGAAGAAGAAGATGAGTTAACTAAATTTGATTGAATAGTTAACTTAGAAGACACATGAGTGATCTAGGCTAAAATTGGAGTGATCTACCCAGTAATATCTTATCACTCAAGAAGAAGTGAAGAAAGAGGAATGCATGAATTGATAACTAAAGATGAAAAAGAGCTGAATATGCATGTGTAGGTGCATGAAATAGTTAACTCAACCTTAGGGACAAAATTCCATGCAAATAGAAGCAAAAACAAGCAAAAAGTAGAGCTATTTTGAGCTAGAAACTCAAGTGAACTCATGGCTGGAAAATATGATAGGGTCGCCCATGGGTTACCCCTTTCACCAATTAGGGTCACCCGGGGGTGACCCTTAGAGGAGGGCACCTGGGTGGAATTGCATAATAGGAGATGGAAGAGGAAGAGAAAAGAAGGGGATCTACCTTTGAAAATAAGTCAATTAGGGGTTAAAAACCAAATATCCACTTGCAAAAGTAGGATCTCCTGGGGGAGATTTGGATTGGTTGAGTTAAATTGGAAACTGAAAGTTGGAGATGGCTCAAGAGGACCTCTAGAAGGCCTCTAGGAGTGGGAATGGATGAAAAACACTGGGGAAAGGTGAAAACACACCTATAAGACTCATACAAGGCTTAGGAATGAAGTTGCAATCACATGAAACACAAATCGACAAGTGTCAAAAAGTGTCGAAAGCGGAGAGATAGAAAACGACAAAGGGGAAACAACACAAGGAGGAAGAAGACACATGTCATCAAGAGAATTGCTTCTGAGAGGATGTTATTTCATGCTTACATGTACGTGACAACGATTGTGAGTCATCATGGGGGTCCTCATGGAGGCTGTGCGTGATTTTGGTGCTTACAAGGACGGGGTATGCACCTAGGTTATGCAAGTGTGGTTTTGTGTCTTTTTGTTGATTATGATACATGGGTCCTAAAAATGGTCACATGGAATAGTGTAGGTGCTGTGAGAGTGAGGGGAATACATAGGATGGGTGGGTAGGAAGATATTGGAAAGGAGGATGTACACATGGGATAATTTGGGTAGGAGGGGAGACAAGGAGGAGGGGGTGTAGGAGATGATATGATGGGAAGATCTCTTTGATGAATCTTGGAGTGAAAGGGGGACAATGGTTATGGGAAGGAATGTGTGATGTAGGTATCCATACATGGTGTGCGTTGGAAATACAAACCCTGTGGGAAATACCAAACAACATGATTCTTATGGAAAATGGGGATTTTTGAATGTATTAAAAAATATTGCATAGATTATGAGCACTTATGTTGATATAGCACAAGATGTTATGCACCAAGGTATGAGGATCTAAGGTGACAATGTATCCCATACATAGTAATTGACTCAGAAAAAAAAGGATGACCTTATACATGCCCAAGATAATACAATCTTGTTGAGACATGTGAGGAAGAAAAACTTATAGCATAAGTCCTTAGTGCACAAAGGTATTAAGGAACCTTTGATGCAAAAGGATGACTGGTATGCAAGAAGCCATTCCAACACACACAAGATATGAATATTAAGTTGGAGTAATAAGAACATCCAACAAGCACAACATACAAAAAACAATGACCATGCCCCATTCTGAGCCTTTCGTGACACGCCAAGATATAAAAAGATCAAGGTGATTAGGAAGTAATCAAGGAATGAGACAACAAATAAAATCAAGAAACAAAAGATCAATTGACCAACCATACAACCATTATATCTCTTGCCAAGAGGTGTGCATATTTAGGATTCTATCTATTGTAGGAAGATGCATCCGTAAGGTAGGGATTGATGGTGATTTGGATAAGTCGAATGATAAGTAGATAGATATGTAGGCAAGATGATATGGTCAAGGATAATCTCAGTGTATGTGATTTTGATGGAATCATGATGTTGTGGAAGTATGCATAATATGCCTGTCGTATGAGGGTCAAGTCTAGTTGAGTATGAGATGGGATGAGATGGTGTTTGCTTATTATGAAGCGAGTGTAGATAGGTGATGTGATGTGAACGGTGGAGAAATCGAGCTCAGATAGTAGGGAAAACTGAAAAGATTGGGGGAGGTGGCATCCTATGTACTTGCGTACTGGATACATCCTTCATATTCTAGATTGCCTACATACCCTGTATCCATAGGATCAAGGCACACTAGGATGCAAGTGGTGATGTATGTAGTTCTGGTAGATTGATGAGTGAGATGATGGGATGATTAGATGTAGTGGGTGGAGGTGTAGATAGGATGGAACTGTTAGTTTTTAGACCATACCATGGTATCAAAATCACGATGGTAGGCTAGGGGAGGCAAGGGCAATAGAGGGGATAAGTCTAGGTGGATGGTGAGGGATAGTCCAAGTGTAAGGATCAACAGTGGGTCCAGTCATGGTGGAGGATGATTGCTGCTTTTCTATTACTCACTCTTTTACTAGACGTATTCAAAAATGATGAAGGTAAGGTTAGGTGACAAGTTGTGAGGGGGGGAAATTAGGGAGGTGTGATGGACCAAGTATGGGAAAGTCCTTTCCATTTTCCCTCTCATTCTTTTATTTCAAAGTAATTATGTGCAATCTTTTAGAAATATGTAAAAATATTGAACTCTCCTTTGGATCTCCTTCTGTAACTCTTGGAAAATCCATGAAGTTCTTGGTGTTATTATGGTTGTGTTAGTAAATAGATTTGTCACTATGTTTTTATGTGTATAACTCGCCCTGAAATAATAACAAAGTTACTAATAGCTAGATAGCTTGCAATCAGACAAACAACCTTCCTCTGCGTTTAAAATGGGCATCTCCCTTGTAAGATAAAACTTAAAATAAAATGGGGTATACTTTTGACCTGAAAGCAGGAAAGGTGCTTTTCAAAGAAATATAAAGTGAGCACAAAGTCTCATGAATAGCCTATCTATCCATAAAAAAATAAAACTAAAATTTCTAAATCACCATTAGAGATTTCTTATACATAAGAATAAGAACATCCAAATGAGGAGCAAATATAGAGATATGCAAAAGGTTATCGATATTCTACACAAGATAAATGAAAGATTTCTTCAAACCATAAACATTGCACATTCAACATAAAAAGAACACGTAACTGTATAAAAATGGTGACTCAAGTCCACTATATTTCTGTATTCATAATAAAAAATTGAGCCCAAAGTCTCTTTCAAAACCTTACAATCATCGTATGCTTGTATCAAAAACCCCAAAATTACACGAGAATAACCCTCAAAATCTTGAATGATCAATTCTTGAAATCCTTCACCAAATCATCCTTTTACAATGTCTGGAAGCCTTTTTATATGTTACAATTGAAACGGCTTCTTATTCGTAACTGATTCTTGAAAAGGAAAATAAAACAAACTTTATTTCATTTGTTTTTCTTTTATGAAAATAAAGTTTATTTTATTAATTACAATGGAACACCCAAGTCTATTAAGAATAAGAAAATAAAAATCATATGGGAGCACTTTTACCTTTGTCTTCATTTGCTTGTTGGTCTTGATCATCGACATGATCCTCTAAAGAAGACTTTGTGTTAGGAATTTGCAGGTCTAATTAAACCAATTCCACATAACCCAATAGGAGAAACAAGATGCAGAAACAAACCATAATGCAAATATCAAATGAACAAGCAACAAGATAACACAAGATATACCCTGGGAAAACCCTTTGCAGGGAAAAACCCAGCCTCCAAAAGCATCCATGCTCACATGTATTATTCAGCAATAAAGATATTACAATACAATCTACGAGCCTCCATGAATACCCCTGAACCATCAAGCACCTCCAATGCAGCCTCCATGTGTACAAGCATGAATCCACACATCACCTACCATGCTTCACAATATGCACTTACAGGAGAGAACTCAATACAATGACAACCTCTCACAAACCTCCAATCCACCTACAATGAAATAGCCAACATTGCCCAAACCAATAACCATGTGCTTGCTTTTATAGACCAAGCTCACACAAATACAACTTGTGGTATTGGATAAAACCATGTGCCCCAAAAACCATGGTAACACAAAACCATTAACTTATAAACCCACTTGACCCCACATTTGACTATTGGTACTAACTTTTCCCAATTAATCAAATAATACAAATAATAATTAATTACTCTGTGTCCCACACACATAAAATAATTAACCCAATGTTACAATACAACTTATACAAGTGGCAACCGAATAAAATAGTACAATATTATGCAAGGTGTACAACACCTATCCCAACACTTTGATTGTGATGAAGCCAATTTAGCCCTGAAATTCTTGAATTTTGTCACGATAGGAGTGATGACCTTTCCATTAGCAATTGTCATTGTACCCAAATGAATCTTCCACATTGCTGCTACATCATTAGCTTCTCCAACTTTCTTGTGGAAATCTGTGATTTCTTTCCTGAAAGAAGAAAGATAGGTAGATAAATTGTAAAGTTTGTCTATTGCATTTCCATTCACAATGTCCATCTTAATCAGTTCTTCAGAAACAAGTTCCTTAAAACTTTGTTTAACAACTCCTACTTCAACCAAATTAATTTCATTCTCATCCAAGATGTCAACTTCAATGGACAAACAATTTGCCCTAATATCTAATAAAATTGAATCACAATTTTTAGCCATCTTCTTGAATTCTACCAATGCCTGTTTTATAACCAAAATCTTCTATTTAATGGTGGTTAGCCATTTGGATGATTCATTCTCCTCAGGCTTACTAATAACATTCTCAGAGATCAAAATACTCACATCCACTTTCACCATCTCCTATAAGTCTTTGATAATAACCATGAGCAAAGATTCTTCCTTTTTTAATCAATTGTACCGATTTCTTTCTTCTTTGCTAAAATATCCTCATAAAGCTTCATCACTTCATCAATGTACATCAATCCATCTACAACAATTTTTGATCCATGCATTTGTTTCTCTCCCGTAAGCTTGAAATTTTCTAATTTTGTCCATAACATTAGAACTTATGCCTTTGGGAGGTGTTTTAGCAGGAGTTACATCTAAAGCATCTAGGGGCTATGAGGTGGTATCTATTAGAAAGACAATTGTCGTTGCACCAAAAGATAAACCTAGTATTTCCCAATACAATTGATAGAATTAATGAATCCACAGGAGGCAGTTAAGCCTTGTCACGAACCCAAGCGCTACGCTACACAACACAAGGAGATAAAGGGCGTACACCTTGCAACAACCCCCCAGCGAAAGTGAGGAGTTCAAACCTGTGACCCAAGATCTGATACCAATTGTTAGAAAGATGGTTGTCGTTGCACCAAAAGATCAACCTATTAATGCCTGATACAACTACCAGAGTTAATGAATCCACAAGAGGTGGTTAAGCCATGTCACGAACCCAAGCGCTGTAAAATACAACACAAGGAGACCAAGGGCACACACCTTGCAAAAGTATCAATGATAGATTTGATATAGGAGGTGAGAACTTCCACCTATTCTTTCAATTCCTCATTCTCTTTTCTTTTGTCTTCTAACCCCTTAACCAAAATATCAACATATAACTTTGCATTATGTATATCACCCTCCAATGTGGGGGATCCTAGATCAACCTTATTTACATGAAAATTTACTTTAGTAGCATCTTCATAATTTTTGTCTACCATAGGATCAACAATTTCTACAAATTGGTGCCCTAAAGAAGAGTCTACCATCAGCCTAGACATCCTTTTAGCTTTCTTTGGTTTATGGGTGGTCTAAAGCAAATTGTCCACCACATCAAAACTAGGATCAATCATTTGAGTGTATTTTCTCTTCTTTCCAATGGCTTCTTTTAGCCAGGGTGGTGATGGTAGGACTGTTTGACCATCAAGTATAAAAGGAGGTATAATAGTATGGGAAACATAGTCAGGAAGAACATTATGCATTTTTTGTTGTTGAGGTGGTGAGGATGGTGGAGAAGGATTCATATTAGGTACAAATGGTGGAGGGGGTGAAATTATACTTTGATTCATTTGTGAAAAGGAAGGAGACACATTACCTTGAGACGGAGGAGAAAGAGGATTATTTTGATTCACTTATTGTTGCTCTTGTGCAAGTTCTTGTGTTTCTGCACTATCTCCTTAAGGAGCCCTCTTCACATCTAGCTTCTTCCTTTGCTTCTCTTCATCAACTTCACACCAGATTTTCAATTTTATTTCCTTGCCACGATCTTCTTCATCATCACCTCTCTTGGAAGTGGCTTTAGACTTGGTAGTACATATACATTGGTAGATGGTTGTTGGGAAGAGGATCCTACAACTGGTTTTTGTTTCCTTGAAACTTGTTCCCTTTGTGATGGCCCTATTGCTGTGTGCTCAATGATCTTAGATTCCAACCATTTCTGGCTTTTGGTTAGCACAAATACTGATCTTTATTGTATATCTGTTACCTCCTTTTTTGACCATCTAATTTTGTGTAGGGGTTTTGCCTGTACAACATAATAAGCTTCATCAATCAAATCAGATCCATCATCCACCACATAATGAACATTCCAACCAAGATTAAATGCTTTCATTTGGTCAATAGTCAATCTCATCCAATCCCTTCTTCTTACTTCATGCTCGTCCACACAATCTTCCCAGTAATCTTCTATATGAGATTGATGAACTCATAAGAATCTCCTGTATACAAATTGTTTTTAACATAGTTCTTACTGTTATAGGACAGTCTTGTGGTGAACATATGAAAATTGAATTTCAACAAAATTCTGTTAATATTTTTAGCATCTTCATGATTCTTGTAGATATATTATAACAAGTGCATAAGAAAAGGATAGCCTCCTTTCTTTTGATCATGACATTTCTTGCTTGCCTGGGCCATTTGTCTACACACCTCCAAGAATATAATATAATCACTAACATTCCTCAGTAATTCGTATGGAGCATTTTCAAAGCCTCCAATTCTTAGGTATGTGAATTTGTCAAATTGAATGAAATAAATACCAAATTGCATGACAAGTTGAGCTGCTTCAAGAGAAATCTTTATTTCAGGATTACCATCAATTTTTCTCACATTCAACATGCAAAATGCATCATTTGCCCTCCTATAATCTTTGTTTGTGTACTCCTCCTACAATTGAGGGTGATAATCATAAACTGGTGTATCATTTGAGGAGGCTCCTATAATTTTTAACCCAAGCCATCTATTCATAGAAGCTATGGCATAAAATAGATAAGAACACATGTAGAAACACTGTTTCTTTTGAAAATTCACAAACTGGTCATGAATATGGTCACTGATCAATTTTCCCCAATCCACATATTGTGATGAGTGACAAATGATGATAATAAATTGACACATCCATCTTTCAAATGTGCTTGTATCAATGTTTCCCATCACTCTATGAAGTAGTGTAATCATATTAGAGATATCCTCTTTAAAATGAGCTCTTTGTAATGTTTTAGTTACTTGAGATTTTCCTTGCTTCTCCTTTTTAAGCCAATGCTTGGCAATATTAGTTAGGCATAAATATTTTCTGTCAAGGTAATAATTCCAACCCTATTTTATAGACATACTAGAAAATTCATCTCTGATTGAAAATTTGAGGGTGACTCCTAGGGATTCAACATCCAACCTTGCAATTGTAGTACCATCCACTGTTCTTACCTCCATATTTTTAGGATGATAATTTTGAATACAAGCAAGAATTAAATTAAGGCATTGAATTGCTAGAGGAAACCCCCCTAGATGAGCAAGTCCGCTTGCAAAGGTTGTGTTGATGTGTGTTTTAGCACGCAACAACACAGGTGTGATTGCTGGTTTCACACCTCTCTTAAAAAGTATCCTACCCTAGGTAAGACTACTCCAAGGATAATACAGCTAGGTCTTAGCTTGCTTGGAATAACTTCAGTGGAATGTCTAGCTATGCCAACAAGGGGTCTTACATGCAATCTATAGATCTTTGAGTTGGAATAACAAATACATATAAACCCTTCAAGATTTCAGTTGATAAAAAATGTAAAATGCTGCTGAAATTCCTAATCTAACCAATTTTTTTTAAAGAAAATGTAAAAGGTATAGGGTTTTAGAGGAATCCTAAGTGACTTTCACAATGCACAGATTTTACTTTAAGTAGACAAATGCTTTGAAACTTAACCAACTTTATGAGTTACCAAACTAAAATGGGTGTTACAACACTGTAGAAAATGGTGCTATCTTCAATGGAAATCTAGAGATTTTTAGATTACATTCATTCATTAAATACCCAATGACTGGTGCAATTTAACTCACGAAATGCAATTGAACTAAGCACAATTGATAAGTCTAGACTAACTTTACACAATTGTTTACCATTAGCAAATAACCAAAAGTATGGACTAGGGCATTCATCAAATACTTTCAGCAAACCATAAACATTATAAAGCACAACTAACTAACTATGGGAGAGCAAGAAGCGAACCATAAAAACCAAAATGAGACAATACAAAATACAAATTCTCAAGATAATTGCAAAAATTTGCTTTGCATTACTTCAAATGGCAGAGTGTTAACAATTCGATATCAAAATCTCTCTTTCAAACAATGGCAATGGTAGCCCTTTATATAGGAAAGCGGCATATCAAGTTTTTCAATGAACGATGGAGATTAACTCAACACCGATGGTCCAGATTATATGGCATTTAATGAGATACATCAGTTTGTTACATTTTTGGATTTGCATTTGTCATCTAGGAAAAAGACAAAATATAGCTTGCAAATACATTGAATCTGGACAAAATGGATACCTATTTGGCTGTATATGATAAAAAGTCAAATTTCAAGGCCTAATAAAGCTAAAATAGAATCACATGACGCTTGAAAGCTTGAGCTGATGTGGATTCATGAGATTCCAAGTGTTGAATGGACCAAGAGGAGTATGTGACACTTTATTAGTGAAGATATATCCAACTGGATGCTTGTTGGACCAATTCTTGATGACTAGACTGCTGGGACAGCTGTATGCATGTCTTGGTCATTGGACTGGATTTGCAGGAACAATAATGAAATAGACTTGATCTTGTATGTATTTAGCTCCTATAGCTCATATCCATCATCTTAGACATCATATTGACTTTCTCTTGCAAGTGCAGCAGTAATTTGGTTGATAAAATGAAGTTTCTGTATTTCTAGGTCAGCACTGCATATATGTGTGTACATCCTTCCAAGATGGCTCCAACAAGCTCCTGTGTCCTCCAAGACCTACAATTCACAGTGCAAAGCATCAATTTCATCTTAAGAAGTCATTTTTCATCAATTTGGATCAAAACATGTCCATTTGCAGTCACGGATCAGTAAAAAATAACTCATTGTCAATGCCACCTTCTTATAAACAACCTCTTAAATGTAGTGATTTTCACATGATTTTCTGCATTTTTCATCATTTTTGAGTACCCATTTGGCCAATATGATGATTAGGGAAGTTTTTGTGGTCATTAGAATCCATTTACAGACTTTTATTTCACATTTTTCTATCCTTTTCTACAAAAAACATGATTTTTGGGGGTCACGAACTTTTCATGTGCAGTGGCATTAATTGTCGTAAAACATGCCAAAAATCTACAAAAACTTGATACAATGTTCATCATGATGTGACAACTAGTTGTGCAATTCAAATCCATCAGGAAAATCTAATTTGCTCCTTGAAAAACTTAATTTTTGGCCCAAAATACCAAAAGCGTGGGTTTTGGGTGTCACGGACTAAAAGTCAGTGGAGGTCAAATTTAGCGCAGGTCCACGAGGTGCAATTCTAGCACAAAATGGTTTTGGCACTGACTTGGGGTCCAACCGACCTTAGCGTGGATTTTAGGTCCGACCGATTAAAGTTAGTGAAGGCAGTTTTTAGCGCATGTTCGTGAGGCCTATATTTAGCGCTAACTTTATTAGCGGGGATTTTCAATGCAATCGACTTGCGCAAGTTTTAGCACCGACGACCTGCACAACTTAAGTCGGTGGAAGACCATTTCAGCACAAGTTGGTAGAGGGCAATTTTAGCGCTTTTCTTCGAAATTGTCTCGACGGGGATTTTTGGTCTGACTTACTTAGTGATAGCTTGGAGGGAGGTCGGTTGGAGGCAAATTTAGCACTAAGGTCATTAGAAGGCATTTTTAGCGCTTTTTGTAGTAGGGAGTGTTTTTAACGCCAGATTTTGAATTGGCCAGGGTGAAAGTATATTTAAAAATATATTTAAGTATTGAGATAGGTTCTAGATCCATAGAATTTCATATGTAGATTCTAGAATTTTGTGGTTCCACCAGATTTCAGACTTAGCCATTTTTCAGGATTTTTAGGGTTTTAGACTTAGCCAAATCAGGGCTCCAGGATCATGCGACAAGATGAAAGCTTATGGACCCTTTAGTGAAATCTAATGGATTTTGACACGATTTTGCAACTGTAAGATCTTGAAACTAAGAATTTCAACATGACACATCCTGCAAAAGAATCTTAAGGGCAATATTTAGTGACATGGGATTTTGGAGCAAGAAGCAGTAACACCCAATTTCAGTGTAGAAGGCAACAAATGGCAGTCTTTTAAGCACAAGACCACTCAAGACACTTCCAAATCAATCGTGCACAACATCCTGCATTCTAAGCACAATTTCACCTTCTCATCATCATAAGGCAGAAAGGTTGAGACTTCAAGCCAAAGCAAAAGAGGGGGTCTCCATTTGGCAAAATGGGGCATGTGTGCAAGGCACAACAGGTTGCCTCTACCATGGGAGACCTAGGATTTGCATTCATTCTATCCCAAAAATCTTTCAAGTCAATATGCCCTAAATCATTGTCCTTTACTTCCGCAAAGTGATTTTGGATAATAGTGGAGATGTCAAACCCTTTGTATTTGTATTTCATGAATGATTTGAAAAACCACCCAATAGAACAATCATCAATTTTCAACACAATTTGATAAACCAGTGGAAATAGGACTTCATCTAAAAAATTGTTATGTGCAACACACACAGAATTCATGAAAACCACGACAAAGAACTGGCAATAGGGTTTGAACAAATCTTAATTCTAGCAATATTTTGAAGAAAGAGATGGTGACACAACACTAATCTTCAATGACAATGAATACTGTAAATGAGCTTGAGCTGCTGAAGAGTTAGAGATTGTAACAATGAAAATGAACTCCTCTATTTCGATGAAAAAACTTGGTTTGGAAAGCAATGTAAAATTAACTTGGAAAATATCCTTTTATAGTCAAAGTTAGGATGCCTCGAGTTTGCTTTTCCTTTGGATTATCGAAATAAATGCGATAAAATATTTTCGACATTTCGACAAAGTTAAAACTACAAAATTTACTTTCAGTGAACTATGAAGTTCACAAACCTCTAAGTCTCCCAAGTTTGCCTTTTCATTTCAATATTTCGATGATAGTTTATACTTACAAACCACCTTTTTCAATGAACTCTTAAGTTTGCGAACCACGCAATCCTTCAATTTTTGACAACTTGATGAAAATTTGAACCTTTTAAACTTTATCTCCTTTGACACTTTCTTTCCTTCTTTCTATGCTTCAAATTTTTGGTGAACCAACTATTTTTGAACCAAGATTTTAGAGAACATTATAATTTGTGAACTGAGAAAATGGCTAAAACATTCCACAAACCACTTTTCTTTTGGTAGAAGAACAAGTTTGTGAATCACAAAAGGCTCTGAAACATTTCACAAAGGTAAGTCTAAGTCTTCTAGAATTTTAGTAAAGCAATGAGTTTGTGAACTATGAAAAGTTCTAAAACTAACTTTGGATACATACTTTTCAACATGAGAAGAGGTTCTCAAACTAAGGAAAACACCAAAAAGGGAGAAGAAATAAAACACAAAACCCAAAGTTTTCAACAAGAGATAAATTTTGTGAACTAGTAAGATTGTCGAAAAAGATAATTTGAAAATAGGACTCCAATTAGTGGAAATTGAAGCTTGTCAAAAGTAAGACAAAGGACTAAGGAAAGAGTTGCTTTTGGTGAACTGGTAGGTTCACAAACTAGCGAACCTATGGAAAAGGTTTTCCAGCCAAGGGTTTTGCCGAAAGGGAAAGCAAACAAAGACTTGCCATAATTTTGACCAAGATTTTGAATACTTGGAAAGAAAATGGAGACTTGAACCCCACATCTAACCAACATTTTGGACATCGTACAAGGATAAAATATTGGGTAACAGGTTGCAAATAGCTTTGTACTCACACTCTCAAGGATTTTCATGGCTCTCTTGTTGCATTCAGGCTCATGTGAGATTTCTTGAGGATTTGTAATATCTTCATGGGGTTTCTTAGGACCACTACTTATTGGGTTCTTCATCTCCAATTGGGTAGCTTGCATCTTCTCATTTATAAGTTAATTGAGTTCCATTTACCCTCTTTTTATGCTCATTTATGTAGTGTAATCCATTCTTGTGCTCATTACATTTGTGTGGGTTTCCTTCAATTTCCTTTCTTCCTTCAAATAGCTCACTAGTTTGCTTATCTTTAAGTAGATTAGTTTCATTTTATATTTGCAATTTGTTTGTCACTGTTGTTATTCATTCTAGACACACTTAGAATATAATAGCACACATATTTATTCCAATCTTTTCAATCTTGGTTACTATGGAGGTAGAAATACCAAAATAGGGTTTGCTCTGAACGTAAAGGGAGAAGTTCCATCCACTTCGTTGGTTTTATGAATTCTTTTCCCCTATTTCTTCATTTCTGTCATCTATTTCATTCCTTTTGAAATATATTGTTCATATCTTTTTGATTTCAACATATTTTTATCACCTAGAAGCTACTGGTACTCTATTCATCTCATAATGTGTAGGATAGGTGAAATAGAGTGAAACAAAGTTGAAAGTTTTCTATTTTATGTACGTTCTAGACTACAACGTGATGGGCAAACATCCATGCGATGCATTGGTGTCCTTGGTGGTGAGCTCCTCCATCTGATACTAGGTTCCTATTGATTTTCCATTTTCTATTATGTTATTAAAATATTCAAATTTTATCTCTAGCATTTTGTATTTCATATTTTTTTAGCATTTTTCTATCTTTCTATCAACTAACATAGTTTCTGTTTACTTTCCTAGCACTTTGAGGGATTGGTAACATTAATCCGTTGAAGATAAGTAGATTGTAGAAAACTAAAAATAGTCCTGAGTGTAGTTGTAGGTTCCTATTGATTTTCCATTTTCTATTATGTTATTAAAATATTCAAATTTTATCTCTAGCATTTTGTATTTCATATTTTTTTAGCATTTTTCTATCTTTCTATCAACTAACATAGTTTCTGTTTACTTTCCTAGCACTTTGAGGGATTGGTAACATTAATCCGTTGAAGATAAGTAGATTGTAGAAAACTAAAATAGTCCTGAGTGTAGTTGTAGTGAAAAGTTCCTTCGACTAATACCTCTTAGTTGAAGTGTAATTTTTCCTCATCTACACAAATATTAGGAGTTTGGGTTGACATCATCAACTAAAAATAGGAACAATGTTATTTGACTAAAATATACATAACATTATTTACATACATAATGATTAAAAATAGTAAAACTTACCTCAGTGGAAGTTGATAATTGTCTAGTACTACCAATGTGTCTTGATGTTGAAGGTCCAACATCCACCTATTCATCATCAAATTATCCTTTTAAGATCAACACAGATATATGACAAAAAAATCACATGTAATATATTTACTACTTTATTACAAATTACATACATGTGGACTTGACATGCCCACATAAGCATGTGATGAAGGGCCGACAACTATAAGATGCATACTTTGACCCTAGAATTTTATAATACATACAATTTTTACATTAATTTTTATTCATAATGGATTAATATAGTCGATTGTAAATTTCAATAGGAAATATACAAAATTGCACATCCTTATTAAAAATTACTTGTTGGTTAATGCCAAAGGCCACATGTAGTATCTCGTTGGTCAAGACCATACTATCTAATTTAAAAGTATGATGTGCCCCGCCCTATGTGGCATACTCCTCAAAGTGTGGAGAATTCTCTTTGACATGTGTACCAACATCATGACCATGTACATTTCATATTGTATACCTCATCAAAAAATCCTCAAACCCATAATTACATGTAGACCCACAAGCATGACAAATGTGTGGTGATAGTTAATGCCTTGAAGGCTCGCCCTCATCACCCTGGGAAAGAGGCCTGCTATGCTATAACAAGGTATATGTGAGTGAATTGATGGATTGCAAGGGCTACACCTTGACACTTTCCTTTATAATGGAAGGGACTATGATATGATGAATAGATGGGTGAGTAAGGGGTCTCATTGGTTGGTTGTGGGCATGATGTGTCCCTTCTGTATCTTTTTTGGAGCCTGTACCTTTGCCCTAAAATTGTACATATCAAAATAATTTGGGATTTCATTGAGGGTAAACTTGCAATAGAGTTTCCTCAAGAAATATTGATGGACTTCATTGTTATTGCATGGGGGATGGTTAAAAGCCATCCACCACCTATCCTAGAAGTTATCTTTTATTCCTTGGTGTTGGCACCAATGAATAGGGAATCGTTTACAACTTCTATGCATGGGTTGATTAGTTATAGGGTCTACAAATAACACATACAAATCATTTTTCATAATTTTTTATCTTTCACTTTTTTATGAGATAGTTTTGTTCAATAATATTGGTTAGAATTTTCTCTATAATCTGTCCATGTATTATTTGCCCATTAACTAAATCTATGTGAGATATTATAGAATCTAATGACATTACAAGAGCTAACCAATGTGTATTTTATCACATTTAGATTTTTTAGGGTTTCTACTCATGTTTGAAGCTCCTTCGTATTACGTTTGATTGGCCCTAAAATGTTTTCTTGGATATCATGAGGATGCCTCAGAATTAACAAAGGAGTTTGAGGGCGGTTATTCTACTCATGCTCTTCAATTGGACTTTCATCATGCATTTCATTAGGTGATTGAGGGTTTGTAAGTGTTGAGAGGTTCAAATTTGTTGAAAATTAAAAAATTAATGAATCAACACAAATGCAAATCAAAATTGTATCATTTTAACTAAAATTGCTAAAACATTGAATGAACTTACCTCTTGCACATCATGGTGGCATGAAACCTTTGATGAAATTGCTTTAAATCACCCAAAATGTGATCACACAATAACATAGTTGCGTTCTTTAGAAAATGTGCAAAAATGGGCCACAACTATTATTTTGCTTTCATGCAAGTTAAAATGTGAGCACATTATAATGTGCTCGTGTTTAGGCTTGGTAGTGACTGATCCTTGGGATTAGCACTACCAAACCATAACATGATTGCAGTATAATGTGATAACATTATGATTTTTTATAATGTGATCACATTATTCATTATTTTGACTCAAAAATATTTTTTGGCCATTTTTTGGCCTGCCATCTTTGTGCACATACCCATACATTTGTAATTTTTCATTGTATTGTATAAAATTTATGGTTAACATTTTTTGATCTATGCTTAAGTTGTAATAAGAAATCTCTTTGATTTAATAGCATTTGAGAGAAATGATATTTTCATTGTTTCTCATTAAAAATATGTATCTTTTATTTTGTCAACAATAAGAGAATAAAATAGATAAAAAAATAAATACTTTTGATTAGTTGGATAGTCCCAACAATAATAATTAGTTAAAGATTAAATCCATCACAAGAGTTACTCTATTAGAACTGGGAGGAATACGATATAGGGGAATAACTTAGAAGGACTACTTCATTGTAGTTTACAAAGTGCCCAAATTAACTTATAAGCGGTATCTCATAGATGCATAATGTTGATTATTAGTTGGACCTTGTAAGTTTTACATAAATATAACAATTTAATTATTGGATCAAACGAGTTTATATTGTGGCTTTTAAAGAAACATTTTTTAGTGGAAAGAGCCAAGTATTATACAAAGAATGCATGTTGCTTCTTGCATTAATGGTTTTTTTGATATATTAAACAGGGAAAACAAGGGTCCTAGTCCCTTTATAGTAAAATAAAGTTCACCAAGCTACCACAATAGCATAAAAAAACAACATATAGATAAAAAAATATAGAAGGCTACCAACAAACAACACAAAAATAACACATAGACAACACAAAGACATCATAGAGATCAGTAGAAAGGACAAGCTAAGTATGACCATGGAGGGTGGATAGATCCCCCCAGTCCTTAATGAGATTATTTAACTTCTCCTCTCAAGCAGGAGTGTCATCATTATCCACCTGTAGATCTTTCAACTTCTTTTTGGCCTTTTGAACTTTATCATTAGAGACCTGCTTCCTTTTCCTGAGCTCAAATTTTAGAAGCACAATACAACTGGTAGAGAACCGCATCATGTATTCCTAGTGAGTATAACAATTTTGGCTAAAGCATCCTCAAACTTGTTGATTTTTCTTTGAACCTCATCTAGGCTCTCCCTTAGCTTAGTTCACCTAATGTCACAACTATTGTAGTTATGCTCCTTAGCAACCACCTCATCTTCTTCAGGCAACTCAATAGGAACAAAGGTATGAGAAAGAACATTTTTAGACTCCATAGGGAATCTTCTTCCTCACTAAAAACACTATAATGTTGTTAGAGTTGAAGGAAGGAATAGAATTAGAGTCAGTACTTTTCTCCTCCATAATATTCTTTTTAGTAACCTAGGTACTACCACTAGCAACTTCCAAATTATCTTTCTTCAGAAATTGGTTAAGATTGCTAGCAAGTCTAGTAGATCTTCTCCCAATTCTAGGTATATTGATATCAACAACACACTTTTCTTAGTAACATACTCATGTTGATTAGAGTTGTTTATGATGGGGCTCTCATTAATAGTTTGTTCGAGCTTATCAACTATGCAAACTTGGCATTAATAGCAAACATAATAGTATTGAACTTAATTTTGATATTTTTATGTTTATCCTTCTTAGCCTTTGAAGGTGTATCAACAACATTGTCAGCATTATCCCCTTTGAGAGGTAGCAGGATTTCTTCCGATGCTATTTTCCTCTTTTTCCTGGCTTTTTCAACAACATGGGCTAAATTCATCTTTTACTAGGATGCACATTGGGCTTAACAACAGGGGTCCTCACAATAGGAGAAGAGTTCACATGTACATTAGATTTAGCCACATGATTCTTCTCAATAGGGTTAGATCCTTTCAGAATGGGAGGCTTAACTTGCACATTAGGCTTAGCAATAGAAGTCTTCACAAGGGGGTTATTACCTTTTTGAATGGGTTTCACACCAGGAGATGAGGTCTTTTGCACATTAGGTTGAGCCACAAGGGTCTTACCAATAGGGTTAGAACCTTTTAGAATGGGTGGCTTCACTTGCACTTTAGGCTTAATAACATGATTCTTCACAAGAGGATTATTTCCTTTTTGAACAATAGGGGAAGGGTTCTTCATTTTAGAGGCTTGCACTTTATACTTAGGAACATGGGACTTCTTAACATGGTTATCATCCATGGGAACATCAATCACCTCATTGGCCTAGTCATGAGTAGGAACAATAGACACAGGAGGGGTTAAAGCCAAAGTTGGAGTAACATGAAGGTTGAATTGGTAGATGCAATGAATGAGGCCTTGGTGTAAAGGAGGGTTGACACCACTGAGGATAAAATTCTCTAAGGATGAGAGGACATAAAAAGAAAAAGTAATAACATTTTGGTGCCTAAGATGATCCAAAAATGGGAAATGGTAACCATGCATAGTGGAAAATTTACCTTCTAGAGTAAGGTATTTGATGAGATACCAACTTACATCATTCTAGGGGTGAGGAAGGTCGACCCTTTTGAAGCCATTTTGGTACTTGGTCAGAGATTCACCCTCTTCTAGAAAAAAATTAGTGAGCTCTTTTTCTTTGCTACGACCTTATTTTTTTACTTTTTCCCCTGGTAGGTCACCCCAGTTGCCTAACTAACCATCTCCTCTATTATAGTGAACCTAATTCCTCGAAGTGCCACTTTTCTCTAGTTTCAAGACTTCACAAACTAATAAGAAAGGACCTCGTCATGATCATTCATTATTTGGAGATAGGGAGTAATTCCTCCTTGTACGAAGATGTCCCACATAGTATTGTTATGTTGCAGCTTAGCACAAGAGGAAGGCTCAACTCACATTCTCCCTTTCCATGGCCAACACACCCAAAAAATTCCTGAATAAACAAAGATTGAAACCCATTGTTGAGATAATAAATGAATGCAGGGTGCAAATTAATATAGAGATATCAACCCAAGTATGGGAAATCATCAAATCCAAATGCTTAACTCCAACTTTAAAAGGCTAAGTAATAATTTGAAAATGCATCTCATATGAATTGGAGGGGTGGAAGTACAAATAGTAATCATAATTTGGTGATGAAATGCTCCTCCACAAGTGTAATGAGAAATACACCCATGTGATTAAATACCACTCATTAAAAAGTTTATCCTTGATGTTCGGATTAATCCTTAGTGCAATCATTACACCCATAATTGCATTAAGGGGGTTAGTGGAATGATAATATCTACTTAATTACATCAACATAATTTTGAGCATTCCTCGTAAAATAGAAATGATGGGAATCACAATGGAAGCCACATGTAACATTTCAGAAGATAGGTGAGCATGCATAAAAAATTATACCGTCCTTTCAAATAACCATTTCTTCAAGAATTTAATGTGCAACCATTACGTGTGGTGATTGACATGGTGTATAGGAGGTGTAAAATAAATATTTATATAGGTAAGAAAATGTAATTTTAATGAAGGTGATTTGAGGTCATGATATAACACATATGCACTAAGATATAAATTCCATTGAGTCAAGATCTAAATAAATGAAATGTAGAAGGCCTCTCTTAATGTACATTTAACAAGAAATGGGAACGTGTTAAGTGGGCAACAAGTAGGGAATAATGAATGAAATAAAGTAGATAGAAGTTAATAAAACATAATATGAAAGACCATAAGAAAGAGATTAATATATACAATAATGTAAAAAATAAATTTGTTGACCAATTTATGAAACACACATCTAGCAATGTAGAGGGAAATGAGATACATGTGGGGAACATATTGTTGCAACGATCTCCCCCTTTGACTAAAGCTTCCCTATAACGAAGTTCAATGGATTTATTTAAAATTTTGGAAGGATGCAGGTAGCCAAGTAGGTCAGGTGGGTGCTTGTTTTGAAGGCTCTAATCTTGGTTTGCAACAAATCCTCATTTACAAGTCTTTAAATCTTGTGCTAGTGTGAAGTTCATTGTGTCCTCTTAGGAGGGGATTTTAGAAGGCCATTGGTAGTTTTATTGTAATTTGCAAGGGCATAAATGATTCAACCATTCTTTACTCTAGAATGGCCTACATGGATTAAGTATATAAATACATATACCAAGCCTCTAGATTAGACTCAATTATGCTAGTGTTACCAATCATGATGAGTGAAGCTAGTTTTTTTTCCAAATGACAAAACAACAATAATGTACATCACCATCCATGCTTGGTTATGTTAGCCATAATTATTTTGTGTAATATATGAGACATAATAAGGTTAGATGGATTTAGGAAACATATAAAAAAATAAAAAGAATAAAGTATGTTATTATAAGATCTCAGACAATTTTTTTATTGTAAGCATAAAAGAATATAAAACATGTTTAACAATCTAAATTACTATAATATAACATTATAATTGTAATCAAGCCTATCAAAATCTACAATAAACCTATCCAAACCTAAAATATATCAATAATAGAAGATGCAAAGTACTAAAAAAATTCCTTCATTGAAAATGTTGGTAGATCTTTTTCACACTACATACTCTTGCAATGTTAAGGTGCACAACTATTGGCCTTCTCTGAAGCTTCCAAAACATAGTTGTAAAGGGGTCCATCTCAGTTAATTTGTGTAAATATTAAAGAGAATTGCTAGATAGGCTCAAATTTCCTGTGAGCATATTCTAGTGTACAAGCAGTTCAAGCTCTCTAGAATGAATCTGCACCTTGCAGTTAATATAGCTTAAATTAGAAGTCAATGAACTAAAGCATAACTTGGGCATGGGCAACTAAGTGGAAGAAACAAGCCAGGGTATATACATTAGCAAGTCAACCAACCGAATAAAAACACTTAGACATGTACGATGAATTCAAAATATTACAGCCAACTCGCCAGCAAGGTTAGAAAATGAATTATAATAAGATGGAATGAAGGCTGAGGGGAACTAGGTGTGAAAATTCTATTGCATCTACTGATTATTAATTTCCTATCTTATGTAGATTATTTGACTGCCGAAAAATTAATTCACAACAAATATTAAAAAATAATACAGTTGCAACTTCACAAATAATCACGGAGATAGAAAAACAAAATATGCAAAATAATGAACACAATATTTTTGGACAAATTGTCCCTGGAAAAACCCCGAAGGGAAAACCAGTCAGCAGATAAGAATTTAATTCAACTGCAATAAATTAAGAGATACAAAACTGCTTGCCTCTTACTGGCAGAGCTCCAACAATTTTCTTTCCAATAATTTTCCTTCCCTCAATTGCTCCTGCTGAAATTGCTTCGGCAATATTTTATTATCCAGAAATATTTTCCTTCTCCAGAAATAATTTTCTTCTCCAGCAATTCCATTGCTGCTCTCCAACGCTATCACTGCGCCCTTGCTCTCACTGCAAATCAATTTGCTATTACTGTAAATTTATTTATTTGCTATCGCTGCAAATGTTTTTTATATCTGTCCTCTCCAAATGCCCATTGATCCTCTTTTATAATCTTCTCATTGAAAACCAATGGCCATAATTTAATCTCAATCAATGGCTAAGATTAATTAGACTCTAACAAGTCCTAATGTCTAGAAGTCTCTCAAGAAATCAATTTTCTAGGTATGGAGATAATTATTCTAGTTGTGTTTCTAGCCTCGTAATCACCACTCGAGACTAGAACACATGTCCGAGCTCCTTTTAAAATTAACACTCCCTCTTAGTGAGGAAGGTGTTCTGCATAACACCCAACTTATCTCTGAAGAAGATGAATTTTGCCTTCCCCAATGCCTTTGTCAAAATGTCTGCTACCTGCTGATCTGTAGATATATACTGTAGCTGAACAATCCTCCGCTGTACACAATCCCTGATGAAATGATACCTGATGTCTATATGCTTAGACCTATCATGAAACATTGGATTCTCAGATAATCTAATGCAACTCTGATTGTCACAGTGTATCACCGTAGTCTCAACCCTCTGACCAAACAAGGCTACCAACAACTTTCAAAGCCATATAGCCTCACACGTTGCCATGCTAGCTGCTATATATTCTGCTTCTGTAGAACTTAGAGCCACAAACTTTTGCTTCCTGCTGTACCAAGAGACAACTCCTGATCCCAAACTAAAGCAACACCCTGAAGTGCTTTTCCTATCCACTATACTACATGCCCAATCTACATCTGTATAGCCTATCAACTTGATACCATCACCTCGAGCATATCTGATCCCATACTTGATCGTACCACGCAAATACTGCAACACATGCTTTGCCGCTGTCCAATGCACTCTCTTCGGCTCAACCATGAACTGACTAAGAGAGTTTACTACAAAGGATATATCTGGCCCAGTGTTGACCAAATACATGAGAGATCCAATCAACTGCCTCTATAAGGTGGGGTCTACATCCTTTTCCTTGGATGAGTCTACCTTCTTCCAATTCGTGATCATAGGTGTAGACATGGCTCTATAATCTTGCATCTCAAGCCTCTTCAAGATTTCAATGCAGTATTTCTCTTGTCCAAGGAAAATCTCTCCATCTGTTTGCCACACTTCCATGCCTAGAAAGTAGTGCATAAGCCCCAAATCCTTCATCTCGAACTTTGCTGCAAGGTCCCTCTTGCACTCCTCTATGAGCCCTAATGAACCTGTTAAAAACAAGTCATCCACATATAGAACAAGAATGAGAACTTCACCCTCAATCATCAAGTAGTAGAGGTTAGCATCCGCCTCACTCTTCACAAAGCCCATTCCCTGGAAGTATTTATCAATGCGCTCATACCACGCCTTGGGAGCTTGCTTGAGTCCATATAAAGCTCTCTTCAATCTGCACACGTGGGTTTCGCTGCTGTGTACTACAAAGCCCTCTGGTTGTTCTATGTATACCTCCTCTACCAATTCACCATTAAGAAATGCCGTCTTGACATCCATTTGATGGATCTGCCATCCCATATGTGCTATAAGTGAGATTACGGCTCGTATAGAAGTATACCTAGCTACTGGAGCGAATGTCTCCTCAGTCTATTCCCTCCTTCTGAGAGAACCCCTTGGCCACGAATGTTGCCTTGTATTTCTCGATGCTACCATTTGCACTGTGCTTAATCTTATAGATCCAGCGTGATCCAACCACTACCCTATCTGTTGGTCTAGGCACAACCTCCCACACATCATTCTGCACTATTGAGGTATATTCCTCAACCATCGCATCTTGCCACACCTGTTGTTGTGCAGCCTCCTGATAGCTGGAAGGCTCGCTATCTATCAACTGACTAACCAATGCCACATAGTCATTATACCTGGCTGGTTGTTTCCGCTATCTACTACTCGTCCTAGGAGCTCCCACAAACTCCTGAGTATCCCTATGTGTCTGTTGAACCTCACGGTTCCTCCTATCAACTATAGAGGATGAAATATCAAACTCCAGATCTTCTTGATGCATCTCTTGGATTTGCTGTATCTGTTGCCCCATACTTTGCAAACTCTCAACACCTGAGCCTGTGCTTGTACTAGTAACTGTACTCGTGCTTCGCTGCCCCTGTTCTGGTTGAACAATCCTTGGAGCTTCTGTTGGCTGCTCATTCTGATCATCTACTGGCAAATCTCTAGACCTCCTATGTGCCTTGTCCTCCATGAATTTAACATCACGCCTAACTATAATCCTTCTGGTCCCTGGAATAAATATCTGATATGCCTTTGAGGTTCACTGTACCCCACAAAGTACCCTCTCTCTATAGTTTGATCTAACTTGGAACATGTAGGCCCTGGAATGTGACAAAATGCCAAACTCCCAAATATCTTGAAGTGACTGACATCTGGCTTCTTCCCTGAGAATGCCTACTCTGGTGTCATCTTGCCCAATACCTTATGTGGAACCCTGTTCTGTATGTATATTGCTGTACTGCATGCCTTTGCCCATAAGTAATGTGGCATATCTTGGTCATACAACATAGCCCTTGCTGCCTCCGATATAGAACGATTCTTCCTCTTAGCAACCCCATTCTGCTGTGGGTTGTAAGGAACGGTCCACTCTCTCTTGATTCCTTCCCTAGTACAAAACTCCTGGAACTCTTTCCCTTTTTACTCACCTCCATTGTCTGACCGAAGAACCTTTACTTTCCTGCCTGTCGAATTCTCCACAAGGGCTTTGAACTCCTGGAAGTGACTGAAGACCTCATCCTTGGTCTTCAAGAAGTATATCCAGGTCTTTCTGGAGAAATCATCAATAAAAGTAACAAATTACTTGTATCCTTTGAGAGACTTTGTTGACATTGGTCCACATATATCTGAATGTACTAGATCAAGAGCCCCCTTGGATCTGATGTCACTCCTTAGAAAAGCTGCTTTCACAAACTTCCCCAACACACATCCCTTACATACATCATCATGCTCTATGCTCACCTTTGGAACACCTATCACTGTCTCACGAAGCAATTTAAGTGCTCCATGATGTATATGGCCCATCCTCCTATGCCATAGCTCTCCTTGATCTCTAGGATTACTGCTGCTCACTAGTGTCTTAGGAGTATCAAACTGCAACCTATAAAGTCAGCCACTCCTAACTCCAATAGCTATGGGTGATTTCCAATCCTTATGCTTGATTAAAACATGCGCCCCTCTAAAGAGTACATTGTAGCCTTTATCCTAAAGGATAGATACAAAAATTAGATTCATGCCCAAGCCTGGCACATGCAACACATCATGAATGGAAATAGACTTGCCATTCTCCCTTTGAAATAGAACAGTCCCTCTCCCAACTAGATTGCACTTGGACTTGTTCCCCATCTAAATTTGGAATCTAATGTCCTCCTCCTTGTAGCTGGAGAAGTACTCCCTAACTCTTGTCATATGAAATGATGCCCCACTGTCTATATACCAAACAACCTGTGAGGTTGAGCTAGTTAGGCAAGCTATGAGTGCAAACTCATCCTCCATTCTACTAGAAATCTCATCTACACTTGCTGAAGCTGCCGTTTGCTTCTTGCCTTTCTTTTCATTTTTCTTCCTTTGTGGGCAATCGCTAACATAGTGGCTGAACTCGTGACAGCCATAGCATTTGATCTTAGACAAGTCCTTCTTCTCACTTTTTGGATTTGATCCTTTGCCAGACCCCTTCTTCGCTTTCCCTTTTCCTGCTAGGGCAACGTTTTCCTGTTCCACCTCACTTTTCTGACTATTACTGCTGGTTCCACTAACAAGACTTAGCCTAAGCTCCTCCTGAGTGAAGTCACTCCATAGTCGATCCCAACTCAGTAAGGTGTCTCGTCCATTAATAACTTGAACAAAGACATCCCACTGCTTAGTAAACCCATTTAGGGCTATTTGTACTAGCTTGTCATCATTTGGTTTGTCTCCAACAGTTGCCAACTCATCCTTAACAGGTCTAAGCTTGGTGAGGTAACTTGTAACGTCTTCTCCCTTGTTCATCCGGGTATTCCTTAACTTTTCTCTGAGAATCAACTTTCGGTTAGTGGTAGCATTCTGGTACAGATTTAGAATGGCATCCCACATCGTCTTCGCTGTAGCTAACTCTGCAATATGCGGAACAATATGATCTTTAACACCGTCAAGAATCAGCCTCCTCACCTTGGCATCTTCCTTCTTATATGCTAAGAGTTGTGTTGCATTTGTAGGTACAGGTACAACAGTGGTCACATATTCCTTGATACCATTCTCTTCCAGCAATAAAGAAATTTTGGCTTTCCAGACACCAAAATTTGAGGCTCCATCCAATCTGTCCTAATCTCTTAAACCTGCTAAGGCCATCTCAAAAGAAAATAATAATAATAATTTTGAAGAGGTCAAACTAGGTTTTATAAACCCTAGATTTATTTATTTATTATTTTTCTTTCTCCCTGTGCCTGTACTGAGCTTTTTTCTGCCCTCAGATCTGCTTTGATACCATGTGAAAATTCTATTACAGCTACTGATTATTAATTTCCTATCTTATATAGATTATTTGACTACCGAAAAAATTAATTCACAACAAATATTAAAAAATAATACAGCTGCAACTTCACAAATAATCACGGAGATAGAAAAACAAAATATGCAAAATAATGAACACAATATTTTTGGACAAATTGTCCCTGGAAAAATCCCGAAGGGAAAACCAGTCAACACATAAGAATTTTATTCAACTGCAGTAAATTAAGAGATACAAAACTGCTTGCCTCTTACTAGCAGAGCTCCAACAATTTTCTTTCCAGTAATTTTCCTTCCCTCAATTGCTCCTGCTGAAATTGCTCCAGCAATATTTTATTATCCAAAAATATTTTCCTTCTCCGAAAATAATTTTCTTCTTTGGCAATTCCACTGCTGCTCTCCAACGCTATCACTGTGCCCTTGCTCTCACTGCAAATTTATTTATTTGCTATCACTGCAAATGTTTTTTAGATCTGTCCTCTCCAAATGCCCGTTGATCCTCTTTTATAATCTTATCATTGAAAACCAATGGCCATGATTTAATCTCAATCAATGGCTAAGATTAATTAGACTCTAACAAACCCTAATGTCTAGAAGTCTCTCGAGAAATCAATTTTTTAGGTATGGAGATAATTATTCCAGTTGTGTTTCTAGCCTCGTAATCACCACCTGAGACTAGAACACCTGTTTGAGCTACTTTTAAAATTAACACTAGGATCGTACATAATAAAAGCTATAAGTTCTCCGGATGTTCCAAGGAAGTTCAGGGACCCATGTTTGGTGGCGAGCTTTTGTATGCGCAATTTTCTTTTTTATGGGGCTCTCAGAAAGATGAACGGCAATTCCTCTGAAAAAATTGTCTTTACTCCAGAAGATGAAATACAAAATGTGGAAGGTCCATAGCATCTACAAGCCATGTCAGTTGTATTGGAGCATTTTGATCCTTGTAGAGAGAATTGCTATGGAAGACAGAGGTTGTAGAGGCAGAGGCCAAGGTAGAGGCAAATATAGAAGCAGAGGTGAAGATGAAGGCCAAGGTGATGAAAACCAATGGCAGCCAACAGGTCATGGGTGTTGGATTATGATGTCCAAAAGTCATATTGATTCCCGCCAAAACACTTGCCTCTTGGTCTTCCTTATCCATTGTGGAGATTGTTTTAATAAAGAGATGTACTGCTGCTGTTAAGTATTGTATTCGTACTTCATACAGAGATAATCAAATTATTCCCCTGCTCCTGTGGATGTAGCCAATTTATGGTGAACAACGTAAATTGATTGTCTCCTGTGTCTGATTGTTGTTTACTGTTCTATTGCTCTTTTGCTTTCGCTGTTCCATTGTTTTAATAATTGGTATCAGAGCAGGGTCCCTCCCTGCCCTGTTAGTTGTAGTGTGGAGTACCAGCCTTCAGCCAACCAGGACAGAGCTTGCACTCCATCCTCTTCCCGAAAAGAAAAATGACATTCCAAGCTGAAGCCTTTGATTAGAGGTGAGTAATATGCAAGTTCTCTCTTCCCAACCTTCCCTAAAATTATGAAAACTTTGACAAAGTGAAACAACAATATTCAATCCTTAAAATCACTTACAACAATTCACTAACGCAATTTCTTCCAAATCTGTTTTGCCTGTTATTAAGTATTTCACTTACAACTCCTTTTCTATATGCCTCTTGGGCCTTTATAATAGACTAAATAGACCTGTACACCGTTTGGAATCTCACAAGTCGACTAGAAGGAAAATTCGAAACATTTCTGGACATGGAAACCATCAATTCATGCATTAATCATAGCATAAAACTGTGCCTGCTGCATCAGGCAATTGTCATGGCAGTTGGGTTCTGCACTCTGACATAGAAACCTCCAGTTTTCTTCATTTTTCTCTTTCTGATATCTCGCTCTGCATAAATGCTTTTTGGCCAATAAAAATAAGATAAATATTTACCACTTTTTGTTGTAAATGAAGTGTAAAATTGTTGAAATAGACGATATTTAAATAGAATGACACAAATGTATTGTCTGAACTGTGTTACACTTCACCATAAAATCTCAGATGAATTTCTTAACATAGATTTTTCAGTTATGGTCTTCCACCAGGGCATTCCAGTGCTAGATTATCTGTGGGAGAGGTGCAGAGTGGATTGTCAGAAGAATTGGGGTCTGAATTCGAAGCAGAGGGAGGAGGCAGAAAGTGCTCTGAGAGGGTTGAAGGTGAGGGTCATACATAGAAAAACAAAGCAGAAGTTTGCTGTGAGGGGACTGACTAAAAAAGCTACCAGACAACTTAAGTTCAAAATTGGGGAGGAGGGAGGGAGAGATGAGATTGGGCTTGTGGATTACTTCAGGCAGCGTTACAATTGGGAGATTGAATTCATGGAACTGCCTTGCCTGGACGTGAGCAAGCACCCAGAAAGGCCAAACTATATTCCCATGGAGATGTGTGAGATTTGTGCAGGCAGAGGTTCTCCATGGATGATCTCAATTCTTATCAGTCCAAGGAGTTGCCGAAAGTGGCTTTCCCTAACGTTCAAGACAGATTGAGCAAAATCAATGACATCGTGAAGCAACCAGATGGGCCTAGAGGGTGAGTTTTGTATGAAGAAAATCCCTGGTTTGTTTTTTCTTCTTCTTCCTGAATTAATTAGGTAGTACAGGAGAAATTGTTTGTTTGTTATTTGTTATAAACATATATTACTTATTAAAACATATATATTAAAATTAAAAATATAGTAATGTTAAAATTACTTCTGTCTGTATGAGCTGCCCTCCACCCATGCAGGGGTAAATCCAAGGACTTGAACCAACAACCATCATCCATATTTCAACGGCTTGATCATTTGACCTATCCCTGAACTAAAAGAGATATTATTTAATAATGGTATTTGATTTGAAATATTTTTGATAATGACATTTGATTTGAATATTTTAGAGGGATATATTGAACTTAATTAAAAAATAGAATAATAATGAAATTATTATTTTAAGTGTCTTCTTTAATTAATTTGAATAATGAATGAAAGGTTATAAGAAGGGGTAATTAATGATGAGTGTCTTTCTTAATTAATTTGGATATAAGATTGCAAGGAATATAATTAACCCATAAAAAAAGAAGTATAAATGTTAAATATTGAATCATTAAATTATCACATTTAATTCTAGTAACTTTAATAGACAAGAATAATTTTCCATTTAAATTCTTTATTGAAAAATTATTTCAACTTTATTTAATTTCATTGTTTATGTCATCATCATTTGAACTGAAATATAATTAATTTAATTAATGAAACATATATTTCTTTTACTTTGTCTACTTTATATGTTTATATGCATGTATATTTATGTATGGTTATATATGTAGGTAAATATACATATAGATGTATATGTGCATAGATATGTATGTGTACATATGTAGATGCATATATATACATTTAGGTACACATATATGTGTATATGTACATACACCTATGTGATGTACACACACACACGTGTGTGTGTGTGTGTGTACATATGTGGATGTGCATGTATACGTATAGGTACACATATGTGTATATGTACATACACCTATGTAATATATATGTATGTATGCATACATACATACATATTTGTATGCATTTATTTATATATATGTAGGTAAATATACATATGTGGATGTGCATATATACGTGTAGGTACACATATGTGTATATGTACATACACCTATGTATGTACATTACATATACATATATTATGCATCATAATTGCACAATATTTAAATATCTAAATTCCATATTAGAATAAGATCATATTTTTAATAGTGAGAATTTTTCATCATTTAGTTCAAATCTACACCTTTTTGCATTTTTGTATTTATACACTATTAATTTTTTTCATTCTTTTTATTTCTTTTGTGTTTTAATCCTATTTTCTTCCACTTCTAACTCTTCTCCTCCTCTTGCCACCTCCCTTCCTTTTAAGAGGTTCCATCTGCATTCCATAACCACACTTAGTGTGATCTGAAATGTGATACAAAAACACACACAGTCAAATCCAGAAGCATTCTTACACTTACCTTATTATTTTTATTTTGCTTCTCCAAAGCCTCTTTCTTTCTTATGTCTTAGATTCAATACAAGTCTTAAGTGTTTTCTAAATTCTTTATAGTTAGAATATAATCAACTTTACTACCACCCATATTTGTCTACCTTATTATTTTTATTATACTTCTCCAAAGCTTCTTTCTTTCAGATGTCTTAAATTTCATACAAATTTTTAGTATCTTTTAAATCTAAATCATGTTTATTTTCAATAATAAAAATGAGATCACACCAACAAAGCTTCAATTTTTTAAAATACTTTTCACTTTTAAGTAGTGTATTTAATTCATTATAAGGAGAAAATTTATTTTTCAAAACATTTTTGTTCATGTCAAGTGCATACTTTCACATACTCATATAAACATACACCACAAAACTTAGTTCACATCATCTTATTATAATATTATTTATAATTAAATTTATTTATACATATCAATCAAACATTGGTTACACCCAAAACACATTTAATATTTATACCATTCTTACAATTAAAATTAAAATTATTCAATTTTCATTTTTACTTATCATTATTTACAAATTTGACATCTATTTGTAACTATTTTGTCTCTTGCATTAAATATATTTTCACAAACCAAACAAATTATAATTGCAGATTAGAAACAAGTACTAGCCACTTCTTAACACTTGTTATTTCTTATTAAAAGCTTGAGATGACTTAATAAATAATGTACATGTTATTTATATTTTATTTTTGTTTATATGATTTTAAAAAATAATGAGATACCTAGAAAATTATGCTATTTTTAAGGAAAGAGCTTAAAGTATGTCAAGTAGGGCTTAAATTTGACGATCGACCTTGCCACTCAAGCAATTTTTTTTATGTATAAGTAAAGTTATTTATAAACCATATATATATATATATATATATATATATATATATATATATATATATATATATATATCATGTTAATCCTATATAAATTTTGACAGTTCAAAATATCTCCTTTGATATGGTCTTTTTAGAATTTTAATTGTATTTTACAACAAAAATGCTTAAATACGGCTAACGACCATAAAATTTAGGCCCTGATGTCAAGGCACCCTTGTTTATGGTGGGAGGTGGTCCCACACATAAATAGAGGTGTGCATTGACTACAATTATATTTTTAGAAATTAAACAAATTATAATTGAGATTAGAAACAAGTACTAGCCACTTCTTAACACTTGTTCTCTCTTATTAAAAGCTTGAGATGCCTTAATAAATAATGTACATGTTATTTATAGATAATAGGAGATATTTTTTGTAGCAATCAAACTCATTTTTTGTAGCTTAGTTTTTTGAGTCAAACTCATTGACCCATATTTCATGAGTAGTGGTATTTTTGTTTATATGATTATAAAAAATAATGAGATAGGTAGAAAATTGTGGTGTTTTTAAGGGAAAAACTTAAAGTTCTCTCAACCCTTGTTTATGGTGGGAGCGGGTCCCACACATAAATAACTGTGTGCATTGACTACAATGGTGGTGAGGTTTTTAATGGATGTAAAAGGGTTTAATGCTGGTGAGGTTTTTAAGGGATGTGAAAGAATTTTTAAAACATAAAAAAAAATAAAAAATAGACTAGTCAAAGAAGGAAGCTTTCATATAACTAATATAATTGTGAAAAGAAACATAAAATCTCATACCCATACAATACAACATTTACATTTTTTTTAAAAGTTGGAAAACTTTATGTTAAACCCAATCTTTTTTTAATATATTTATATGATAAAACAATCACATTGTAAATTTATTTCAAAATTAATTTAATTTTTGTTGTTTATGTTTGTGGGTATATATTTCTATTTCTATTTTGTTTCTAAGCTTTCTCTTAGGGGATTTATTTTCATTTTCTTCCACTCTTATTGCAGCGGTTCAGTTCTTGGGAGTTATCACATGTCAATGCATTCAAAAATGACTCGTGTAGCCGGTTGCATGATAGACCCACCAAACCTCAGGCTCGGGAATAGTCACCAAATCACCCCTCGACCTCGTGATGGGCAATGGAACCTGTAGGATTGCCACGTCTTGGACGCAAAACTGATTGACAGATGGGGAATTGTTTCTTTCTTGCATAACCCAAAAGAAGATGGGCAAATCAACACAATGGAGAATTTCTGAGGGCAATGGTGGCCAGATTCCAAGAAATGGGCATTTAGGTTTGGTAGTGACTGATCCTTGGGCTTGACACTACCAAACCATAACGTGATTGCATTATAATGTGAGAACATTATTTTTTTTATAGTGTGATCACATTATTCATTATTTTATCTCAAAAATATTTTTTTGCCACTTTTTGGCCCCCAATCTTTGTGCACATATCCATAATTTTTCATTGTATTGTATAAAATTTTTGGTTAACATTTTTTGATCTATGCTTAAGTTGTAATAAGAAATCTCTTTGATTCAATAGCATTTGAGATAAATGATATTTTCATTGTTTCTCATTAAAAATGCGTATCTTTTATTTTGTCAACAATAAGAAAATAAAATAGATAAAAAAATAAATACTTTTGATTAGTTGGATAGTCCCAACAATAATAATTAGGTAAAGATTATCCATCACAAGAGTTACTCCATTAGATTTGAGAGTAATACGATATAGGGGAATAACTTAGAAGGACTACTTCATTGTAGTATACAAAGTGCCCAGATTAACTTATAAGCGGTATATCATAGATGCATAATGTTGATTATTAGTTGGACCTTGTAAGTCTTACAAGAAATACAACAATTTAATTATTGGATCAAACGAGTTTATATTGTGGCTTTTAAATAAACATTTTTTAGTGGAAAGAGCCAGTTATTAAACAAAGAATGCATGTTGCTTCTTGCATTAAGGGTTTTTTTGATATATTAAACAGGGAAAACAAAGGTCCTTGTCCCTTTATAGTAAAATAAAGTTCACCAAGCTACCACTGTAGCATAAAAATTGATAGATAGATAAAAAAGAGAGAAGGCTACCAACAAACAACATTTTTTGCTGCACATCTTCAACGATGAACTCTGAGAACAACAAGTCATCCGGAACACACTGCAACATACTGTCATTGAAAGACTGAGCTTGCGGATCACCAAGAAACTTGAAACTGCAAGAAAGCATGTAATGTTCACATTCATAAACATGTCCACAAAACTGTAAAGGCAAACATTCACATCAGGAGGAATGCAGAGCATTCCAATAGGCCTTAAACACCACCTTACTCTGCCAAAACACATGCCGGTACTCTATCGTGCATAACTTTCACAGTAGAAGGACAGATGATCTAAAACTTTGGAATTCACACCTTTACAGCACCCTGAACATAGTTCCAAAACCGCATAGCCATAACTGCTAATGCGGAGGAATGCAAAGCATTCCATTTCCCTACTAAGAACACCTTCACAGAAATAACACTGTCTTCAGACTGTCAATTGTAAAACACTCTTTTGGTAAGCCAAACACCATGAAACTTGGATCAGGCCGCTAGTAACATCTTCCCAACATCAACAATACATTTCATCATCTTAGTGCTTCTAATTCCCATATTAATGTATCTTCTTGATGCTTCTAATTCCCATCTTAATATGTCTTCATACTCAACTCTGCATTGGTCAAGGCATGACATCCAACTATGAATTGTATCTTTTCTGCTGGATAGGACATGACATCCAACCATGAACACCATCACATATCCATGATAGTGTTGACATCAATGACAACCTTGTGACAATGTTGACATCAATGACAACCTTGTGACAGTGTTAACATCAATGACAACCCTAGGAACCATATGTGTAACAACATTACCTTGAGACGGAGGAGAAAGAGGATTATTTTGATTCACCTATTGCTGCTCTTGTGTAGGTTCTTGTGTTTCTGTACCATCTCCTTGAGGAGCCCTCTTCACACCTAGCTTCTTCCTTTGCTTCTCTTCATCAACTTCACACTAGCTTTTCAATTTTCTTTCCCTACTAGGGTCTTCTTCATTATCACCTCTCTTGGAAGTGTCTTTAGACCTGGTAGTATATACATTGGTAGATGGTTGTTGGGACTTAAGGAACCTACAACTAGTTTTTTTTCCTTGAAACTTGTTCCCTTTGTGATGGCCTTGTTGCTGTGTGCTCAATGATCGTAGATTCCAACCATTTCTAGCTTTTGGTCAGCACAAGTACTGATCTTTTTTGTATATATGTTACCTCCCTTTTTGACCATCTAATTTTGGGTAGGAATTTTAACTGTACAACATAATAAGATTCATTAATCAAATCAGATCCATCATCCACCACATCATGAACATTCCATCCAAGATTAAATGCTTTCATTTGGTCAATAGTCAATCTCATCAATCCCTTCTTCTTAGTTCATGCTCATCCACACAATCTTCCCAATAATCTTCTATATGAGATTGATGAGCTCATAAGAATCTCTTGTATACAAATTATTTTTAACATAGTTCTTACTATCATAGGACAATCTTGTGGTGAACATATGAAAATTGAATTTCAAAATTTTTTGTCAATATTCTAAGCATCTTCATGAGTCTTGAAGGTATAGTATGTCAAGTGCATAGGAAAAGGATAACCTCTTTTCTTTTGATCATGACATTTCTTGTTTTCCTGGGCCATTTGTCTACACACCTCCAGGAATATAATATAATCACTAACATACCTTGGTAATTTGTATGGAGCATTTTCAAAGCCTCCAATTCTTAGGTATGTGAATTTATCAAATTGAATGAAATAACTACCAAATTGCATGACAAGCTAAGCTGCTTTAGGATAAATCTTTATTTTAGGATTACCATCGATTTTAATCACATTCAACATGCAAAATGCATCATTCACCCTCCTATAATCTTTGTTTCCGTACTCCTGCAATTGAGGGTAATAATCATAAACTGGTGTATCATTTGAGAAGGCTCCCACAATTTTTAACCTAGGTCATCTGTTCATAGAAGCTATGGCATAAAACATATAAGAACACATGTAGAAACATTATTTCTTTTAAAAATTCACAAACTGGTCATGAATATAGTCACTGATCAATTTTTCCCAATCCACATATTATGATGAGTGACAAATGACGATAATAAATTGACATATTTAAAATGTTCTTGTATCATTGTTTCCCACCACTCTATGAAGTAATGCAATCATATCAAAAATATCCTCTTTGAAATGAGCTCTTTGTAATGTTTTAGGAACCTGAGATTTTCCTTTCTTCTCATTTTTAAGCCAATGCTTGGCAATATTAGTTAGGCACAAATCTTTTCTGTTGAGGTAATAATTCCAACCTTGTTTTCTAGACATACTAGCAAATTCATCTCTGATTGGAAATTTGAGTGTGACTCCTAAGGATTCAACATCCAACCTTACAACTACAATACCATCCATTGTTCTTACCTCCCTATTTTTAGGATGATAATTTTGAATACAAGCAAGAATTACATCAGGGCATTGAATTGCTGGTGGAAATCCCCCTGCATGAGCAAGTCTACTTGCAAAGGTTGCCTCTACCATGGGAGACCTAGGATTTGCATTCATTCTATCCCAAAAATCTTTCAAGTCAATATGCCCTAAATCATTGTCCTTTACTTTTGCTAAGTGATTTTGGATAATAGTGGAGATGTCAAACCCTTTGTATTTGTATTTCATTTTGAATGATTTGAAAAACCACCCAATAGAACAATCATCATTTTTCAACACAATTTGATATACCAGTTGAAATAGGACTTCTTCCAAAAAATTGTTATGTGCAACACACATAGATTTCATGAAAACCATGACAAAGAACTAGCAATAGGGTTTGAACAAATCTTAATTCTAGCAATATTTTGAAGAAAGAAATGGCAACACAACACTAACCTTCAATGATAGTGAATACCGTAAATGAGCTCAAGCTGTTGAAGAGTTAGAGGTTGCAACAATGAAAACAAACTTCTCCTCTTTTTCGACGAAAAACTTGGTTTGGAAAGAAATGTAAAATTAGCCTGGAAAATATTCTTTTATAGTCGGATTTAGGTTGCCTCGAGTTCACTTTTCCTTTGGATTACTAAAGTTAATGCAATAAAATATTTTTGGCATTTCAACAAAGTTTAAAACTACAAAATCTACTTTCAGTGAACTATGAAGTTCACAAACCTCCAAGCCTCCCGACTTTGCCTTTTCATTTTGATCTTTCGACGATATTTGATACTTAAAAACTACCTTTTTTGATGAACTCTTAAATTCAAGAACCACACAATCCTTCGATTTTCTGTAACTTGATGAAAATTTGAACCTTTTGAACTTTATCTCCTTTGACACTTTCTTTCCTTCTTTCTATGCTTTGGATTTTTGGTGAACCAGCTATTTTTGAACCAAGATTTAAGAGAACATTGTAGTTTGCAAACTAAGAAAATTGCTGAAACATTCCATGAACCACTTTTCTTCGAATAGTAGAAGAATAAGTTTGTGAATCACAAATGGCTCTGAAACATTTCACAAAGGTAAGTCTAAGTCTTCTAGAATTTCAGTAAAGCAATGAGTTTACGAACTATGAAAAGTTCTAAAACTAACTTTGGATACATACTTTCAGCATGAGAAGAGGTTCTCAAACTAAGGAAAATGCTGAAAAGGGATAAGAAATAAAACAAAAAACCCAAAGTTTTTGGCAAGAGAGAAATTTTGTGAACTAGTAAGATTGTCGAAAAAGATAATTTGAAAATAGGACTCTAGTTCATGGAAATTGAAACTTGCTGAAAGTAAGACAAAGGACTAAGGGAAGAGTTGATTTCAGTGAACTGGTAGGTTCACGAACTAGCAAACCTACTGAAAAGGTTTTCTAGTCTAGGGTTTTGCCAAAAGGGAAAACAAACAAAGATTTGCTAAAATTTTGACCAAGATTTTGAAGACTTGGAAAGAAAATGGAGACTTGAACCCCACATCTAACCAACATTTTGGACATGAAGTACAAGGATAAAATATTGGGTAATAGGTTGCAAATAGCTTTGTACTTACACTCTCAAGGATTTTCGTGGCTTTCTTGTTGCATTCATGCTCATGTGAGATTTCTGGAGGATTTGTGATATCTTCGTGGGGTTTCTTAGGACCACTACTTATTGGTTTCTTCATCTCCAACTGGGTAGTTTGCATGTTCTCATTTACAAGGTGATTGAGTTCCATTTACCCTCTTTTTATGTTCATTTATGTAGTGTAATCCATACTTGTGCTCATTACATTTGTGTGGGTTTCCTCTAATCTCATTTCTTCCTTCAAATAACTCACTAGTTTTCTCTTATCTTTGAGTAGATTAGTTTCATTTTATATTTGCAATTTGTTTGTCACTACTGTTATTCATTCTAGACACACTTAAAATATAATAGCACACTTTATTCCAATCTTTTCAATCTTGGTTGCTATAGAGGTAGAAATACCAAAATAGGGTTTGACCTAAATGTAAACCCCCAAAATAGCTCCAACTTTCCTTCTTCTTAGATTGCAAGTTCCAAATTTAAGGGAGAAGTTCCATCCACTTCGTTGGTTTTATGAATTCTTTTTCCCTATTTCTTCATTTTTGTCATCTATTTCATTGCTTTTGAAGTATATTATTCATATATTTTTGATTTCAACATATTTTTATCACCAAGAAGATATTGGTACTTTGTTCATCTCATACTATGTAGGATAGGTGAAATAGAGTGAAATAGAACTTTGAAAGTTTTCTATTTTCCATACGTTCTGGACTACAACGTGATGCACAAACATCCACGTGATCCACTGGTGTCCCTGGTGGTGAGCTCCTTCATCTGATATTAGGTTCCTGTTGATTTTCCATTTTCTATTCTGTTATTAAAATATTTAAATTTTGTCTCTAGCATTCTATATTTCATATTTTTTTAGCATTCTTCTATCTTTCCATCAACTAACATAGTTTATGTTTACTTTCCTAGCACTTTGAGGAATTGGTAACATTAATATGTTGAAGATAAGTATATTGTATAAAACTAAAACAGTCTTGAGTGTAGTTATAGGGAAAAGTTCCTTTGACTAATACCTCTTAGTTGAAGTGTAATTTTTCCTCATCTACATAAATATTAGGAGTTTGTGATGACATCATCAACTAAAAATAGGAACAATTTTATTTGACTAAAATATACATTATTTACATACATAATGATTAAAAATAGTAAAACTTACGTCAGTGGAGGTTGATAATTTCCTAGTACTACCAATGTGTCTTGATGTTGAAGGTCCAACATCTACCTATTCATCATCAAATTATCCTTTTAAGATTAGCAAATTGATATATGACAAAAAAATCACATGTAGTATATTTACTATTTTATTACAAATTACATACATGTGGACTTGACATGCCCACATAAGCATGTGATGAAGGGCCGACAACTACAGGATGCATACTTTAACCCTAGAATTTTATAACACATACAATTTTTTACATTAATTTTCATTCATAATGGATTAATATAGTTGATTATAAATTTCAATAGGAAATATACTAAATTGCTCAACCTTATTAAAAATTACTTGTTGGTTAATGCCAAAGGCCACATGTAGTATCTCATTGGTCAAGACCATACTGTTGGGAATTAAGGTGTCTCAACCTTGGTAATTCCTTGTATTAATTCATTGTATTTATTTATTTATTGCCTATTGTATAATTTGAATGCAAATCCTATGTTGTCATATTGTGGGAGTTGGCACGGTGATGTGTCATCCTACATGGCATATGACCACATGTAAATTTGTCCTCACACGAGGAGATAGGTGTCCCACTTAGTGGTAGGAATATTTTGCCATGTGTCAGCATCTTGGATGTTGTGTAAGGGAATATTGACCGAAACGGTCATGACGGATTTCTATGACAAAGTTATGACATGTAAGAGTTAGAAATAGAAGATCCTATGATAGGTGAAGACATGTGTCGAGAAGCATCTTTGAAAAAGGCATCTTTGGGTGCCCCAAGGTGGACTATGACATGTTGTAAGACAATATGCTATTTATAGCCTGTGTATGATAGATTCTCTTACAACTGTAAGTTATGACAACTATGATAGATTCTATGACAGTTGCAAGAGTCGTAAGAGCATCTGTCATAGCCCATTTTGGAAATAGGTGACCTCTTTGGGATGGGGTGACTTGACAAGTGTCAGGAGCATCCTACAATGTTGGACAAGTGTCCATAGGCATGGGTTTTGGGCCATGAGGCCATGTTGGACGCCCATCTCAATGTGGAGCCATTTTTGCCTTGTATTCTCTTTATAAATAGGTGCTTTGGAGAGGAGAAGTACTACAGGTTTGATAGGTATTGTTATGCTACCGGAACATCTCCAGATACGAGTGTCAAAGACTCCTACAAGAGCATTGGCTATGTGATTGTATTGTAACCTTCTTTGTTTATAGAATATATTTGAGCTGTGTTTTGGAGTGTGGGGTTTTTCACTCATAAGGGTTTTCCCCACGCATATCTTGTGTCTCTCTTCTTCTGTCTCACATTCTTGTGTATGTGTTTGCTACAATATCTCTGTTAGTGGGTTAACATAGCTATAACTATAAAGATAAAATTGAATTTGCACTCTCCTTTCCTCGTTAGATTAGTGTAGGAAGCGATTTCTACACACCTAGCTTCCTTTTAGTTAGTATCAAAGCCTGGCCAGCTTTGGTTCTAGCTGCTGGGTAGGGGTTTTTTGAGCTAATCTTAGGCTGAGTTGGAGTTTGTATAGAGTATTCTATATCTTGTTGTAGGAAGGAGATGACAGCCACATTCAGAAGATTAGAGGTGGAGAAATTTAATGGCACTAATTTTGAGTTGTGGAAACTCAAGATGGAGGACCTACTTGTTGATCGTGACCTATGGGAAACTATATCCGATGTAAAACCTACAACAATGTCACAAGATGATTGGGACCTCAAATATTGGAAGGCTAAGGGTCTCATAAGACTCTGTCTAGCTGACTCTGTCCTGTTGAATTTCCATGAGGAGAAGAGCACAAAAGACCTTTGGAAGAAGCTGGGTGATGTTTATCAGGACAAGTCCTTAGTGAACAAGCTTTTCTGAAAAAGAAGTTGTTTGATCTGAAGATGGAAGATGAAGGATCTGTTGCGGACCATATGAATGCTTTCAACATGATTGTTGCACAGTTGACATCTGTGGGTGTGAAAATGGAGGAGGAGGATCGGTGTATGACCCTGCTTTGTTCTTTGTTAGATTTGTGGGATCGTCTTGTCATGGCTATTGGAAGCACCACTACCACCTTCAAGATGGAAGATGTGGTGTCTTCCCTATTATCTGAAGAGATGAGGAGAAAGTCTTCTGAGGTAGCCAAAGAGGCTCTTGTGGTTCATGGAAGACCCAAAGAGAAAGGGAAGAAGAAGGACAAGAAAGGTGAAAAGGGTAGATCCAAATCTCGTGGGAGATCCAAATCTCCTGGAAAGTCTAAGGCTCTTTGTTGGAACCATGGAAAAACTAGGCATTTCCAAAAGGAATGCAAAGAGGAGAAGAAAAAGAAGAAGAAGAATGCTCCTGATTCAGATTCTGACAAGTCACAAGATGATGGCGATGCCTTCATTGCAGCCCTGGCCACCCATGCATCTGATGATGTGTGGTTGATTGATTCTGGTACATCATTCCACATGACCTCGCATCGAGACTGGTTTATGAAATACGAAGAGTTCAATGGTTGAAGAGTGTACCTGGGTGATGATTCTCATCTGAAGATTGTTGGTCATGGAAGAGTCTCAATCCGATTCCCTGATGGACGAGTGAAGGGGATCACTGGGGTTATGCACATCCCAGGCCTAGCACGGAAGCTGCTTTCTATAAGTATGTTGAATGATGCAGGTGTGCAGGTTGTCTTTTTGAAGCATGGATGCAAGATGACTAGAGGATCTATGGTGCTTGCAAAGGGTACTCGGAGGGGTACTCTGTTTCAGCTGGAGGCATGCACTTCATAGTGCAATAGTTCTTTTGACTTGAAGAAAAGAGCTGTAGTCACTTCATCCCCACCATCTAAACGAGCAGTGAAGAAATCTATTTGTAACTAGTTCTGATGGTAGTGCACATGCTTTGGAAGTTAAGCTTCCTTTTGAAAAGACTATTTTATGGCATTTGAGATATGGCCACATTGGTGAGAAGGGTCTTAGAACCCTGAAAAATAAAAACCTCGTTGAGGGGTTAAATGATTGTAATCTCGAGTTCAACTTTTGCGAACATTGTGTATATGGAAAGCAAAACCATGTTCAGTTTTACTCTAGTTCTCACAAGTCTTCTCGTGTATTAGATCTTATTCATTATGATGTGTTTGGTCCTATTAATGTTCCTTCGATTTCAAAATCTGTATATTTTGTATCTTTCATAGATGATTATAGTAGAAGGACATCATGGGTTTATTTTATTAGAAGTAAGACTGAAGTCTTTAGTTGGTTTAAAGAGTTTAAAGCCTTTGCTAAAAATTAGACTAGTAAAAAGATTAAGTGTTTGAGAATTGACAACAGTGGTGAGTTTTGTTAGACAAAGTTCGATAAGTTCTGTAAAGAGTAAGGGATTGGAAGACATAAGACAACTCCATACACCTCGCAACAAAATGGAGTTGCAGAGAGGATGAACATGACACTGAAGGAGAAGGCTAGGAGTATGCTTAGTGGATCAAGCCTCGAACAAAAGTTTTGGGCTGAAGCTGTAGCCACTGCTTGCTAACAGGTTTCCTACATCAACGTTCATTGGTAAGACACCCATGGAGGTGTGGTCTGGTAAGAAGCCTTCAGTTAGGTATCTTCATGTTTTTGGTTGTGAGGCATATGCACATGTGCCTAGGGAGAAACTATCTAAATTGGAAAATAAGGCTGTTAAATGTATCTTCATTGGCTATGGTGTCGGTGTGAAAGGATACAAGCTTTGGGATCTTGTGGCTGAAAAAGTGTTGTATAGCAGAAGTGTTATCTTTAGAGAGCTAACACCTTCTTCCGTTGTTCTACAGCTAGAACAGACAGAAAAGAAAGAGGATGTGGTTTAGTTTCCTTCTACCCCTTAGAAGACTGAACCGATAGACCCTATGAGACTTGATGATGAGGAAAGCTCTAGCAGCTCTGAAAGCTCAAAAGAAGAAGCAAAACCTCAACCTTAGCCATTAAGGAGGTCTACACGAACAAGAAAGCAACCTAATAGGTTTGGTTATTCATTACTTGATTCTAATTGTTCTTTTGCTTTACTTACTAACACTGATGAGCCTATAACTATGAAATAGGCTATGGGCATGAAAGATGTAGGTTCCTGGAAGGAGGCCATGGAGGATGAGATGGATTCTTTGGAGAAGAATAAAACATGGGACTTGGTGCCTTTGCCTAAAGGACGGAAACCTGTTGGATGCAAATGGGTGTTCAAGAAGAAATTCGGTGTAGATGGCAGTGTTGAAAAGTACAAGGCTAGATTGGTTACAAAGGGGTATTCACAAGTGGAGGGAATTGATTATGGTGAAATTTTCTCTCCCATTGCAATGCTGACATCCATTCAATTTTTGTTATCTTTTGCAGCTGCTTATGACTTAGAGGTAGAACAGATGGATGTGAAGACAACTTTCCTTCATGGTGATTTGGAGGAAGAGATTTACATGTAACAACTAGAGCATTACATAGAGAAAGGTAAATAAAATTTGGTTTGCAAGTTAAAGAAGTCTTTGTATGGTTTGAAGCAATCTCCTAGGATGTGGTACTTGAAGTTTGATGCCTTTGTGTTGTCGATTGGATATCTAAGATCAAAATCAGATCATTGTGTGTATTAGAAATTTGACAATGATCGCATTCTCATTATTGCATTATATGTTGATGATATGCTGTTGATTGGGAATGGTAAGAATATGATTTCTGATTTGAAGTCTCAGTTGTCAGCACAGTTTGAAATGAAAAATCTCAGGGCAGCCAGGTACATTCTAGGAATGGAAATCAGAAGAGACAGAGCTAATAGAAAAATTTGGTTAAGCCAGAGTAAGTATGTGAAGACTTTGTTGGATAGGTTCAACATAGTAGATTTTAGACCATTGTGTGTTCTTGTTTCATTGGGGACAAAGTTGTCTGTTAATGATTGTCCAAAATCTCCTAGTGAGGTGGAGGACATGAGCCGAGTACCTTATGTTAGTGCTGTTGGTAGTTTGATGTATGGTATGGTCTGTACAAGACCAAACATTGGCTAAGTAGTGGGAGTCCTTAGTCAATTTATGGCTAATCCTAGATGGGTACATTAGGATGCAGTTAAGTGAGTGTTTAGATATTTGAGGGGTACTTCCAAGTATTCCATTTTCTATCATCGTAATTCTATAGGACCTTCACAATTAGTTTATATTCGTGGATTCTGATTGGACAGGTGACATTAATAGTAGGAGATCCACAAGTGCCTATGTGTTCACTATGTTTGGTGGTACAATTAGTTGGATGAGTAAGAGACAACCTGTGGTTGCTTTATCCATGACAGAAGCTGAGTACATGGCAGAAACTCATGCTTGCAAGGAAGCCATTTGGCTTAAGAGATTGTGTTTAGATATTGGTGTTGATGCAGGACATATTATGATTTGTTGTGACATTCAGAGTGCAATTTGCCTTGTGAAGAATCTAACTTTCCATGCCAGAACAAAGCATATTGATGTACAGTTTCACTTCGTGTGAGACATGGTAGAGGATGGGAAGGTAAAAATGGAGAAGGTAGATACTTTAAAGAATGTTGCAGATGCATTGACAAAGCTAGTGGGCACAAAGAAGTTCAGATGGTGTTCAGAGTCTATGTGCCTCTCAGCCTATAGCAGTTAAATCTTGTTAATTCTATTGGCTCTTAGAAGGTGTTTGACAAGTGGGAGAATGTTGGGAATTAAGGTGTCTCAACCTTTGTAATTGCTTGTATTAATTCATTGTATTTATTTATTGCCTATTGTATAATTTGGATGCAAATCCTATGTTGTCATATTGTGGGAGTTGGCACGGTGATGTGTCATCCTACATGGCATATGACCACATGTAAATTTGTCCTCACATGAGGAGATAGGCATCCCACTTAGTGGTAGGAATATTTTTCCATGTGTTGGCATCTTGGATGTTGTGTAAGGGAATATTGACTGAAACGGTCATGACATATTTCTATGACAAAGTTATGACATGTAAGAGTCGGAAATAGAAGATCCTATGACAGGTGAAGACATGTGTCGGGAAACATCTTAGCAAAAGGCATCTTTGGGTGCCCCAAGGTGGACTATGACATTTTGTAAGAGAATATGCTATTTATAGCCTGTGTATGATAGATTCTCTTACAACTATAAGTTATGACAGCTATGACAGATTCCATGACGGTTGTAAGAGTCATAAGAGCATCTGTCATAGCCCATTTTGGAAATAGGTGACCTCCTTGGGATGGGGTGACTTGACAAGTTTTAGGAGCATCCTATAATGTTGGACAAGTGTCCATAGGCGTGGGTTTTGGGCCATGAGGCCATGTTGGACGCCCATCTCAATGTGGAGCCATTTTTGCCTTGTATTCTCTTTATAAACAGGTGCTTTGGAGAGGATAAGTACTACAGGTTTGATAAGTACTGTTATGCTGCCGGAACATCTCCAGATACGAGTGTCGAAGACTCCTACAAGAGCATTGGCTCTGTGATTGTATTGTAACCTTCTTAGTTTACGGAATACATTTGAGCTGTGTTTTGGAGTGTGGGGTTTTTCACCCGTAAGGGTTTTCCCCACGTATATCTTGTGTCTCTCTTTTTTTGTCTCACATTCTTGTGTATGTATTTGCTACAATATCTCTGTTAGTGGGTTAACATAGCTATAACTGTAAAGATAAAATTGAATTTGCACTCTCCTCCCCTCATTAGATTAGTGTAGGAAGCGATTTCTGCACATCCAGCTTCCTTTCACATACTATCTAATATAGAAGTATGATATGCCCCACCCTATGTGGCATACTCCTCAAAGTGTGGAGCATTCTCTTTGACATGTGTACAAACATCATGACCATGTACATTCCATGTTGTATACCTCATCACAAAATCCTCAAACCCATAATCACATGCAGACCCACAAGCACAACAAATGTGTGGTGATAGTTAATGCCTTGAAGGCTCACCCTCATCACCTTGGGGAAGAGGCCTGCTATGCTATATAGCAAGGTTTGCACCTTGACACTTTCCTTTACAATGGAAGGGATTGTGATATGATGAATAGATGGGCAAGTAAGGGGTCTCATTGGTTGGTTGTTGAGATGATGTATCCCTTGTACATCTTGTTTGAAGCCTTTACCTTTGCCCTAAAATTGTACATATCAAAATAATTTGTAATTTCATTGAGGGTAAACTTGCAATTCATTGTTATTGCATGGGGGATGGTTAAAAGCCATCCACCACCTATCCTAGAAGTTATCTTTTATTCCTTGGTGTTGGAACCAATGAATAGGGAATCTTTTACAACTTGTATATACGGGCTGATTTGTTCTAGGGTCTACAAATAACACACAAATAATTTTTCATAATTTTTTATCTTTCACTTTTTTATAAGACAGTTTTGTTGAATAATATTGGTTAGAATTTTCTCTATAATTTGTCCATGTATTTATTTGCCCATTAACTAAATCTATGTGAGAGATTATAGACTCTAACGACATTGCAAGAGCTCACTAATGCGTATTTTATCACATTTAGATTTTTTAGGGTTTCTACTCATGTTTGAAGCTCCTTTGTATTATGTTTGATTAGCCCTAAAATGTTTTATTGGATATCATGAGGATGCCTTAGAATTAACAAAGGAGTTTGATGGTGGTTATTTTGCTCATGCTCTTCAATTGGACTTTCATCACACATTTCATTAGGTGAACGAGGGTTTGGAAGTGTTAAGGGGTTCAAATTTGTTGAAAATTAAAAAAATAATGAATCAACACAAATACAAATCAAAATTGTTTCATTTTAACTAAAATTGGTAAAAATTGAATGAAATTACATCTTGCACATCACGGTGGCATGAAACCTTTGATGAAACTGCTTTAAATCACCCAAAATGTGATCACACATTAACATAGTTCCGTTCTTGAGAAAATGTGCAAAAATGGGCCACGACTATTATTTTTCTTTTATGCAGGTTAAAATGTGAGCACGTTATAATGTGCTTGCGTTTAGGCTTGGTAGTGATTGATCCTTGGGCTTGGCACTACCAAACCATAACGTGATTGCATTATAATGTGAGAACATTATGGTTTTTATAATGTGATCATATTATTCATTATTTTGACTCAAAAATATTTTTTGGCTAGTTTTTGGCCCCCATCTTTGTGCACATACCCATATGTTAGTAATTTTTCATTGTATTGTATAAAATTTATGGTTAACATTTTTTTATCTATGCTTAAGTTGTAATAAGAAATCTCTTTGATTCAATAACATTTGAGAGAAATGGTATTTTCATTATTTCTCATTAAAAATACGTATCTTTTATTTTGTCAATAATAAGAAAATAAAATAGATAAAAAATAAATACTTTTGATTAGTTGGATAGTCCCAACAACAATAATTAATTAAAGATTATCCATCACAAGAGTTACTCTATTAGAATTGGGAGTAATACGACATAGGGGAATAACTTAGAAGGACTGCTTCATTGTAGTATACAAAGTGCCCAAATTAACTTATAAGCGGTATCTCATAGATGCATAATGTTGATTATTAGTTGGACCTTGTAAGTTTTACAAAAATATAACAATTTAATTATTGGATCAAACGAGTTTATATTGTGGCTTTTAAATAAACATCTTTTAGTGGAAAGAGCTAGTTATTAAACAAAGAATGCATGTTGCTTCTTGCATTAGGGTTTTTTTTGATATATTAAACAGGGAAAACAAGGGTCCTTGTCCCTTTATAGTAAAATAAAGTTCACCAAGCTACCTCTGTAGCATAAAAAATTGACAGATAGATAAAAAAATAGAAGGCTAGCAACAAACAACATAAAAATAACATAGAAAACACAGAGACATCACAAAGATCAATAGAAAGGACAAGCTAAGTATGACCATGGAGGGTGGATAGATCCCCCCAATCCTTAATGAGATTATTTAACTCCTCTCAAGCAGGAGTTTCATCATTATCCACTTGTAGATCTTTCAGCTTCTTTTTGGCTTTTTGAACTTTATCATTAGAGACGTACTTGCTTTTGCTGAGCTCAAATTTTAGAAGCACAATACCATTGGTAGAGAACCACATCATGTCTTTCTAGTGGGTCTAACAATTTTGGCTAAAGCATCCTCAAACTTGTTGATTTTTCTTTGAACCTCATCTAGGCTCTCCCTTAGCTTAGTTCACCTAATGCAGCAACTATTGTAGTTATGCTCCTTAGCAACCACCTCATCTTCTTCAAGCAACTCAATAGGAAAAAAGGTATGAGAAAGAACATTTTCAGACTCCATAGGGGAATATTCTTCCTCACTTAAAACACTATAATGTATTTAGAGTTGAAGGAAGGAATAGAGTTAGAGTCAGTATTTATCTCCTCCATAATGTTCTTGTTAGTAACCTACTTACTACCACTAGCAACTTCCAAATTATCTTTCTTTAGAAATTGGTTAAGACTGCTAGCAAGTCTAGTAGATCTTCTCCCACTTCTAGGCATATTGATATCAATGGTGCTTTTCTTATTAACATCCTCATGTTGATTAGAGTTCTTTATGATGGGGCTCTGATTAATAGTCTGTTCGAGCTTATCAACCGTGCAAACCTGGCATTGATAGCTAGCATAATAGTATTGAATTTAATTTTGATATTTTTATGTTTAGCCTCCTTAGCCTTTGAAGGTGTATCAACAACATTGTCAACATTATCCCCTTTGAGAGATAGTAGGACTTCTTCCGGTGCTATTTTCCTCTTTTTACTGGCTTGCTAAACAATAGGGGCTAAATTCATCTTTTTACTAGGATGCACATTGGGCTTAACAACATGGGTCTTCACAATAGGAGAAGAGTTCACATGTACATTAGATTTATCCATAGGAGTCTTCTCAATAGGGTTAGATCCTTTTAGAATGGGAAGATTAACTTGCACATTAGGATTAACAATAGAAGTCTTCACAAGGGGGTTATTACCTTTTTGAATGGGTTTCACAATAGGAGACGAGGTCTTTTGCACATTAGGTTTAGTCACAAGGGTCTTACGAATAGGGTTAGCACCTTTTAGAATGGGTGGCTTCACTTGCACTTTAGGATTAATAATATGATTCTTCACAAGAGGATTATTTCTTTTTGAACAATAGGGGAAGGGTTCTTCATTTTAGAGGCTTGCACTTTATACTTAGGAATGTGGGACTTCTTAACAGGTGTAACATTCTATCTCATATTACTCAAAATTACTCACAAAATTACGAGAAAGTAAATGAACATGTTAAACATGAAAGTAATTTTTTTTTATCATTTGCATAAACACATAAAACTATTAGTATATTCTTTTTGAATATCTTTCAACCTTTAAATTTACAATATATATATTCAAAGATAAATCTTAGTGAAATCATTTCACTTTACATTTACAAATGTTTTGCACTTAGCAATATAAACAAATTTACATAAAATTGACAATCATAAGTCAGTTATAAACTATACTGCATCTGGAATCTTGATATCAGTCACAAAAGTCTCGGTGAGTCTTTTGCTATAAAGGGAAAGCATCATTTGAGTGCTTTACCTCCAACCACAAATTGACGGTCCGCCGCACACCTTCCTTCCTGGAAGTGGCCCTACCCTTCATGAAGAGTATATAAACATAGAACCAACATGTTGTCATTTGAGTCCTAGTGTTGTTTCCTATGTAACACAATCGACCATACAACTCTAGACAATTCTTCTAGCTAAGTATGCTCATCCTGACTAGTTATGCCATCTAGACATGGTGAACCAACTAATGCATGCAGAGACAAATGCATCACTTTGGCCAAAGTTTCTATATAATAGACGTTTGCAATAAACGTAGTCATGTGTTCACACACCTCTAACTTGACTTGGGGACTATCTCATCCTACAGTTTATTTGACTAATAACACTAGACATGTAATGTCTTGACTAGGTTATTTTAATCTCGAGTTCTAGGATATATACAATGTCTAGGTTTAGAATATTTAACCTTTAGGAGAGTCCTTCATTGCATTCTTGCAAACATCAAAGTCTATGACTACCTATCATTCCACTCATCGACTCGAGATTAAGTACTCTTGTACTATAAATCATGTTTTCAATTTTAACAAGAAATCATTAAACTTTAACAAAAGCTTCTCAGACTCTTTCTAAGTTATATATTTGTCTTAATCTATGGATTCTTGACTATTCACTGTCGACCATGAAATACACTAGATTGAATCAATGTCATAATCTGACTTGAGAATTTTAAGTTTACTAGACCCATCTAGGTTGATCCTAGGGTTTTAGCTTTTCTAACCGAATCTATATATAATATATTAAATACTCTTGTCATCCAAAGATAAGAATGTATAGCAATATAACATGAATTTATAATGCCTCTGATCTTCTCTAGACCGCTCTAGGCACTATACAAATTTACGTTTCTCATAAAACAGAGAACACGAGTTTATCTTATCCTATAAGGTCTTTAATGATTACTATCATTATCATAGGTACTCTTCTACTAAGTTTAAGCTTTTAACCTTAATAGGTTTAGGTTTACACTAATAATATTAGAATAATATCTTCGACCTCTCGGTCCTTTTAAGTCTACCGACTTTTATCATAGATTAGATTGTGAACTTAAGTCAAACATCTTTGATTAAAATGATAACACTATCATGGTTGCACCTATGATAATATATCGCTAACCTTAGATGCTTCTAGATGTATCAATATCTTTTCAATATTCTCTATAATAAAAGAATAATTATCACAAAAGCTTATATTAGAATCTATAAAAACACTTGAGACATAAACCCAATCTCTAACTAATCTCACTAGTTTTAATTTGTAAATCAACAACAAAGATCTAGAGAGGTTCAATTCTTGCAATCAACAATGTAGTTTTTGGTTTTACAACAACATCTGCAACCTATGCTTGCTGGAATATAAGAAGAGTAAAAGACAACTTATCTACAAATGGGGTTCCTTTGAAATATCAATGATATTCCAAACCTTTTTAACTAAATAAAGTGTTTACCAAAATACAAGATGACTACTGATTACATTGTAAACTTAAAGGCACAATAATGACTTCACAAAGAGTTTTTATACCCTAATAAATCTATGTTTAGCAAAGTAATTGAGTTATCTTAGTTTGAAGGCATCGAAGTAGGTATTTCATAAGATATTCTATTGTTTATGCTATGCTGTGAAATAGCTAATAATGAAATCCTTATAATATGATTATGAGCTCATAAGTTTCTTGCACATCGAGTGCTTCTTCAAATCATAACGAAAGAATACAACTTTATTCAATTCAAACTATGGTTCTTATCCGCTACGAACCTAAACACTTTGTTGAATAATTCTAAAAGATTCTACATAAGATCTTCCATGCAACATTATAAAAGATAGGCTTATTGCAGAATAATAACAAAACAAATGTTTTGGAATTGTGGCCTCCTACCTCATACATTATCTTATCTTCCACTAGTTGAAGGATAAGCTCTTAGTTCGCTCTATCATTGCTCGAAGAGTATGCTTCATCGATGAATATCATAGCACACAGACACTACAACAAATCCTTGTGATTAGCTCCCTTTTTTGCTTCCACCCACTGTTTTAATTTGTATTTTTCTCCATTTTTTTGAAAAAGTCGACGCTATTTATCGGGATGGCGCTATTTTTAGCATTTTTTACGCCGATAAGAACAAGTAGGCGCTAAATTAGGTGCAAATTAGCACCCAAATTAGTGCCCAGATTAGAGCCTAAATTAGCACCTACATTAGCGCCTAATTTAGAGCCTACTTTAGGGCTTGCTTTAGCACCTAATTGAGCGCCTAATTGTTCTGATCTAGTAGGGATTAAGGGTTAAAAGATAAGGGATTTGGGGCTTAGGGGTTAGGTATTGTTGGATCAAAATTTTAAAACCCTAAAATTTTGCCATTTCCCGCCATAAGTCTTAATAAGCTATTTCACTTAACTTGAAAAACACCACTATTCTATTGTTTACCCTAAATTCCTTCACCTTCACCATGAAATATTAAAAGATCACTATGCTTTCAAGATCATAATAAATATCGACAAGATGATACTATGTCAAGAAGACTCAATATCTAGTTTCTTCGATGGCCTGAAGGCATAAAAGGATGAGATCTTGATTTAACAATATATAGTTTTAAAACAAGTCACACCAATCAAAAAAATTAAGAAATCAAAGAGACAAGGGATATCAATGAGAGTCACTTAGCAGTCTTATCGATATACTGAACGCATCAAATAGACAAGGCATATCAGTGTGAAACCAAAATGTGTCACGCCGATCAAACGAAAAATATCGAAAACAATTTGTAAAGGGAGTTTGAGATGTCGGAGTGATATGGTTTAGAGTCCCACCGATAAAAGGAGTCTCACTGATAAAAGGACAATATAAAAGTTATTAATAGATTTTCAAAATGACTCTACTATATCGAATAGAATGGTTTTTTAGTCCCTTCGAAAAGGTGATGAAATAAAAACTATAAACATCAGAGGGATGATGGAATATCGACGGGACTTCTATTCCGAAGAGACTTAAGTTATCAATGTGACGCCATTTGGGGTCACACCGAAGTCCCGAACAAGCATAAGAATGAAATAAATGAGATCGCAAAACACATCATCTCGAGAATAGAGTGACGAGACATAATGATGGCGATCCAATAGCCTCTATTCAAAAATTAAATGTCCCTCCAATGATGTGAAAATACAAGTGAGACGCCATTAATAGCACCAGAGCTAAGTTTATTGAATACAAGTCTTAAGGGTATTGCAAAGAGAGATCGCAGAGCGCAGCGGGATAGTAATTCAAAACTAGAATGATTGATCAAGTAAGTAATTTTGACTGGTTTTATTTCACTTTCATAATTCACAGAGTTGAGATCCTTGCATAATAGTAGAGTATGGAAGAAACAATTCAAAACCCTAAGAGTAAAAGGCAAAAAATGGGAGATAGACAATTGAACCAAGATTTGTTAAATCAATGCCCTGGGTCGGGACAAAAATCTAGAAGGAATACTCAATTAAACCCACATGCAGGAAAATTAGAAGATTTATACAAGTAGATAAGGGACAAATGAACACCAGTATGAGGATATGATCTTTTTATTTATAATTATAGAAAGATGCACAGACAAAGGCTCGTTTCTAACCCTTGGAGACTAAATTTGGGTAAACTAGTAGTACTAAATGTGTTCATGAATGTCCAATTGTTAAAGCTCTTCACAGAAAAATACAACCCTAAGACTTGCTTGATTGAATTTGATGATGGGATAGGTTTCTTTCCCATTACCAGAGATTATATTGCAACAGTGTTTCAATTAGACTCCAACTTAGATAAGAAATTTAGAATTAGGGATTTGCTGACCGAGTACTGAAATATGAGCAACAATTACAAAAGATGGAAATTACCCATGCACAGACCGCGTGATGAAAACAACAAACTCAGGGTGTTTTCAGGGGTCGAAGACCCGCTCTATTCGATTGAACTATTTGAAGACTATTTCAAAAACACATATTACTTTGTTTGCCAAATATTGGGTGTAGAAGCCTCTATGTTCATGGAAATTGCACCCATGGTTTTAACTGCAGATATACAGAGTCATGATGCATGATATTTTGATTATGCTGAATATCTAGCAAATAACCTACAACATGATCTAATATCTTTGAAGAATGAAGGGAATAAGTTCAGACATTATTCCCTGTTTATGCATATGGTATTGTATGAAGGACAAAATATGTGCTTGTGGGATAAAAGTCTAAAGGTGAGAGACGTGGACAAGAATGGAGATATAAAACTTGTGCAAATGTGGACTGCTATCTGGGATAGCAGGTGTGATAAGTCCCATTATTTATACTTTGAGGATTTTTTTGTGAAACCTGTGTATAAACGGCTAGGTCATCCCTGTAATCACAATTTATGAATAGAAATACAAAAATTTCTAAGGCCAAAAGATAAATATGAGGAAGGGAAGTTCAGTCATAATTGGGGCGATTGGTATGTTTTTAGTGACTACATCATGATAAGAGTGTTCAGATATGAAGGACCACCCTTCTTGCAACCAAAAACATGCCCAGATAGGATTGCATACTTAGAAATTGTCAGGCAATTGGCTTACTCAGATTTCATGCACCTTAAGAATCACAAGTAATCATTCATGCCTAGAACTCTATGCTTTGGGGATTTCACAATTCTTTCTGACAAAGGTTATCAATTGATTGACAAGAAATCAGAACAATTCAAATTACCTTTTGGACATGCTAGAGAGAATTTTGATCCAGAACATTTTATAAATAATGTGAAGGCAAAACAAAAATTGAAGGGATATCATCATGTCCTGTTTGTTGATGAGGATCTAATCAAGAATTGTGCATCTAAAAACACAGTAGTGGAAAGGAGAAGTTTATACCATAAAGCAATGTTAGCAAAGGCTTGGAGGGTAGCCAAAAACCCCACTTACACCAGAGCTTTTCAAAATGTTGACGATCTTGTTGAAAGGTTGGATTTGATGACTACACATGCATCAAAATTGATCATGAATGTTCCCTTGTATGTGTTTGACAAAAAAGGAAAACAACTTAAAGAAGCACAAGCTGAATATGAAATTCCCCTTGGTTATCTATCGCCTCAGCCCACACTAGACATAAGTTTCTCTACAGACATAAGCACTGCAGAAGGAGAGGAAGAATCTGAGGAAGGAATGCAGAGCTATGACCCAACCATCAAGGGGTATGAACCTCCTAAAGACAGAGAAGTTGTCACCATAGAAGCACCATATGATTTATCAGGAGACATAAGGCATTTGGCCAATAGTAAATTTATCTCAGATGATGATTTCATTAAGACCCCTGAATTTAAAGCTTTCTTGTATGAGTACAAGAGTAAGTAGGCCAGAGAAAAAATGAAAGATATCACTCCTGAAATACAAGATGAAGTGTTACTGGAGCTTCAGAAGGAAATTGACAAAGAACTAGAAATAATGACTCTAGAAATGGGAAGGACACTATTACAAGAAGCAAGTGTGATGTTGATTCCTAGATGGGATATGGCCTTAGCCATTGTATTTGACACTTTCAATAGGAGTCAGGACAAAAGGTTGCAACTCAACATGGAAGTATTGGATGACATCAAAAGAGGATCAGGATATAACCCTGACAAGAGAACATTGCTGATATGGGCATTGTATCCTCCCAATACGAGACCTCCTATCATTGATGATCCAAATAAAGCATTTGGTCATCTTTTGATACAAAGGATTGAGGACACTGATCCCATGGGAACTGCTGACTTAAATGTTAATGTTGCAAGGTTCACGAAAGCACAAATTGAGAAATTGATCAAAGATAATGATACATATAAGAAAGAAGATGCCATGTTGAGACAAGAGATTGCCACCTATAGAGATAAATTGCCTTCATCTAGTAGCTATTCACCATACCTAGAAGCTAACGAGAGGGTTATAGAAGCCAAAGTAGATGCCAATTATTAGAAGCTCAAAACAAAGAAATTTCAAAAGAGAAGTGAACAATTGGAAACTAAATGGAAAATAGTTAAATACATTATGGCTTCTAAATTAGTTCAAAGATGTTTTGAAAAAATGATGGAAAATAGTGATAAAGTTTGGGATTTACATAAGAGAACACATTAGATGTATCAAGAACACAAAAGGCTGCACCTTAGGATGATGAAAACAAAGGAAAAATTGAAGGCTAAATCTAATGTTGAAGAACAAATGATCAGGGAATATGAAGACTTGATTAGTGAACATGAAAAATTTAATGGTATACTAACAAAAGATTTGAATGACTTCGACCAACATCTTGACATGGCATTTCCAAATTTTTTCAATACCGATGGGAGTTTGTGAGATAAGGACATTTGGAAAGATGAATTGAATGGACTATTGCTACCACTTCTTGAGAATATAAATAATGAATAAAGGGTGATAGGAAATACTTATACATGCTTGGAAAAGATATTCTCTCTGGAGTTAATTATGAATAATCTAATGTCGATAGATACCTACGTTGATCAAAATTACATCGATCATATTGGTAGGATAAATTTATTCATATCCAGGGCAGTGTAAGGAAGTGGTTGCAGTACAATTTTGTCATACAACAAGAATGTAGGTATATAAATCTATATCATGGAGATGAGGACGATCTTGCCAGACCTATGGGTCACGGATCACTCTATGATGATTAATGGAGCCAAAACTTGATCACTGCATATGCTTCTATTTCTTTTTATGTTTCCTAATTACACATTAGTTAAAAGGATGTAATTATGAAATGACATAATGTTTTGGGCTTGAAGCTTGTTCGCATCCTATAAAATAGGATACCAAGGCCATTTTAAGGGAGATATCTTGTCTATTTTATAGACATATATGCAATATAAAAGTAGTACTTGAAGAATCTATTTATACCTATCTATGTTTTCAAACTAGTATGAACTTCTGAATTAATAAGAAGAATCTGAGTTATTTGGTGGATCAGGAAATTGATGTTCAATTTTGTTGTTGAATTTAATATTTATGGGCTGCATGGTTGTCTCCAAAATGGTTTTCCAAGTTGTTTAAATTAATATATCAAGGATATAGTTAATTTGTCAGTACACATTTGTTGTTTCTATACGATCTATGTGAGTTTCTATCAGAAGTTGATTTAAGTCCTGCTAAGTAGTCCATGTTTATTGGTCTCTGCCCAAGGGTTAAAATCCTTTGAACAAGTCATCTCAGTTGGTTTCCTTCCTGAAAGAATTAAAATCCTTTCTCTTGGTCATAGCAATTTGGAGAAATATCATTAGGATTTTTATAAGAACCCTGCATCTCAACATTCTTGCACCATTGTACAAGATACAGATTTACACAAGTACCTAACAATTTGAGTTAAGTCAATATAGAGATCCATATACCATTAACTCTTGACTCTTTGCCCAATAAATAAAGCACTGGTCATACTCATTTCACAACATCAAATTTATATTCTCAAACTTCAAACTTTAGGAGTAATCATCAAACCTTACATCTACTTCACACTCATTTGCCACTGTGAAGGTCAATCAAGTCTGCACTAATCATTAAGGTATACCCACCTAGGTCTGGCAGAGCCTAAAGTGAAGGGGTTTTAGCCATATTTGCCCTGTGTCGTTAGCCAAAAACATTAAGAGAGCTTGGCAACCTCTTAGGATTAATGACCTATGTTTTTGTGACCTAACAGGTAGTTTAATGGTTAATGGCTTAGGGATTATGGTTAATATTATGTAATCTCTATATAAACTTTGATAAAAAATAATAAAGGTATGAGTGGAAGGGTGTACCAAAACTCTGCTAGTGTAACTTTTGAGCTTATGAATGAAATAGAACATCTTATTATCAGAGATTCTCCATGACTGTTTTATCATTCTATATTTTTCTTATGTTTGCCATACTTATTTCTTCTTATATTTGAATGAATATCAGTTATTGAGCCTCAATACTGTGCTTATGTGAATGAATATGCTGATGTAGTAAAGCATTTACTGTGGATGTTTTCAGTTACATGTTCAAAATTATGTTCAACATAAAAATGGAAACTATTTAAAAATAATAAAGTTAACAAAGTTTCTTATTTAAATAATTGTGAGTTATGTGCATTAATATTTTATTAACTTTTGTGTCTTCACGAACATATGTTGATACAAAATGAATGGAAGAAGCATCCAAGTAATCCTAATTTTTTCTGCCAACAATTCATACCAAAGATTGAACAATTTAAGGATATTGCAATAGGTAATTTGTATCAACACAAATAATATTACTGAAGCATTTCAAAGTTTAGGCCATGAGAACCATCCTTTTTTAAACATGGATTGCAAATAATTCTAAAAATTTAGAAGTCTTGGTCATTAACATTATTGTCTGCTACAATGTCATCTAGTGTATTATTGTCAATGTTCATATGTTCTTTCAAGTATTTAATATTATCATCATCCTCATCTTGACCTGCATCATCTTCATCATCATTGAAATTTGACTGTAGACCATCTATATTGTTACCATATGTATTTGGATCATCATTTTCTATACCATCCATATTGTTGTCTTCCATAATATTATCTAACTCTGGATTGTTGTCTTCTTGTACCTGAACATAACCATCTTCAACATCATCATGGATGTCAATTTCTTTGATGTTCTCTAATCCCTCTCTCTCATTTTGTTGGTCATCACTGTTTTGCTCAGTATCCACTAATGCATTGTTAAATACATGCCTTAATCTTGGATCATAATGTATGACAAATATCCATTTCGGGTCCAAAATATCTTCATAGAAAAATACCTTCACATGAACAACATACATATATTAGACGTATGTTATAACAATTTTATTGATTAATAAACACATGTATATATTCACAATAAACTATGAATTAATAGATTAATGATCACTACCGCTTCTTGATTGAGTTAAAGAAATACCCCTTCACAATGAATTGGTAGAACATAAGGCTCCTTATCCTCCAGTAGGAACCATGAGGAATCTATAGAAAACAATCCACTATGGGTATCATGTCTTTGTGTCCTCTCAAATGCTTCATACCATCTACACTTAAAAATACAACATTTAAAAGAGCAGTAATCCAACTCAATAATTTATTGTATTTTCCCAACATATTGTAGATTCCCTTCAATTATATTCTTATCTTTTGAGCTTGATTGACTGGATTGCTTGAAGTCAACCATGATGCCACAATCGAAGGATCGTCTCTTTACATCTACACTTTCTACACGATAATGTCGACCATATGACCACATTGTTGGATATTTCATCGCTTGTGAAAGACCATTTATTTCAGTGAAAACAAATATAATGATGAATATTAAAATAGTTAATAGTGTCAAAAGTGTAAGGAAACAACATTTTGTAAAATTCCAACTGTACCTTTCTTTCACATCCTCTAGACACGTTGATTTCATCTTTTGTTATGTTTGAATCTATACCTGCATCTTCTATTTGATTTTGAATTTGTTTAGTAACCCATTCTAGTGTGCAATCTTTTCCCCATTCCCCAAGCAGATCAGTGGGAAGTGGAGTATTCCTTGGGTTTGATCTCTTAAATTGTCTCTTTGCTTCTAACACTTCTTCTCTCTTTGTATCATATAGATCAATCCATTTGTTCATAAAGTCCATGTGGTGTAGAATGAACTTGTTGAGTATAGCACTTTCGTCTACACCTATTACATGTCAACATGTTTATTTCAAACTCTAAATGTCATGCTGTTAATTTGACAAATAAATTATAGAGTAAATTAATGATTGAAAGAAAAACAACCACACTGATCATGAATTTACTTACTAATTTCTACTTGAACACCATTAGATTATGGTTTTTCTCCATCAATAATATCTGATGCTCGTTCTTCATCCCAGAAGCGTGGCCCATCTTCAAAATCCTTACCAAGAAAATCACACAGGAAGAAAAATGCTTCATTCAATACATACCCTTCAGCCATGCAACCCTCTGGATGTGCATTTTGTCGGACATATCTTTTTAGAGTTTTCATATACCTCTCAAAGAAAAACATCCACCTCGTTGATACGACACCTGCCAATTCAATGTCATTAACTAGGTGTATAAGTAAATGGACTTGTAGATCCATGAAACTTGTAGGGAGCTCCTTCTCAAATACACATACAATTTCTGCAATTTCCTTCTTCCATTTTGGCACTTCACATTCGTGGATCTCCTTGGAGGTCACCCACCTAATATAAGACTAGTAAATTAGTATGAACCTTTAGTCAAAAATTAAAATGCAATATAATATCTCTATGTCTCTCACACATGAACATTTCATATAACCACATACCTTGTAAATGCTGACAATCAACTTATGGCATTCCTTAAGTCAACTGTAAGACAGGAATCCCCCCTAATTGCCAATGGCATGATATGCTATCAAACACATTTATGAAAAAGTCATTAGTAATTTTTTCTCACACAACAAAATATCAAAATATATTTAGTACTTAATCAATGCTACCAATAAATGTTTAATGATGATATATAATACCTTCATAAAATTATGAAAATCATGTGTTTTAAATCCTGTGATATGTCCATCAACTATAAAAGCTTTAGCCGATGATGACCCATAGCCAGTAGGTGTCCTTATTGAATGGATGACATTTTTTAGTTGGTCTAGCTCTTTTTTTTTCAAAATCCATGGAGCTTCTGCATATGTTTCATTTTCCTTGTTTGGCCACAAATGTTTTCTATCAATTTTGGTACGTGAAAGAGCAATATCTCTCCTCGAAGATAAGGTGTCCTTCTCTTTACCTAATATATGTCAAAATATAGAATCTAGGACATTTTTGAAGATGTGCATAGGATCTAATAGGTGAGATATTAATAGATCCTTCCAGTAAGGGAGCTCATAAAATATGTATTTCCTTTTAATTCATCCTGACATATTAACTACAATTTGTTTTGGTTCTTCAATTGAATGATCACCCCGATCAAAAAAATCCTCCCAAGCTTTCAATTCAACATCTTCATACTTCTTAATCCAATCACATGGACCCATAATAATGGGAGGGCCTCTATTTTCAACTTTTCCATCAAATTGATTCTTCAGGCAATTTCTAAACTTATGATCTAGTGGTAGAAAACCTTGTTGTTTGCGTAAATAAATTTATGTAGATCTTTAGAATATCGCCCTTGAAATTGTTCTGTACATATTGGACATGCAAAAATTCCCTTTGTTTGAAGCCCTACAATTCAATAAGTAATGTTAATAACATAAAAAAAATAGTATAAAACTAAGTATGAAAGCTGGGATGAAAATAAATTATGAGTGTAAATACGTAAATATTTTATCTTACTAGAACAAACACCAAGTCCTGGGAAATCATGAATAGTCCAACATAGCACACCATACAACATGAAGGACCTATTTGATGGAGGACGTGATATGTCATACATTCTTATGCCTTTCCATAGCAGTTGCATCTCATCAATAAAAGGCGCAAGATAAACATCCATGTTTTTAACTTGATGTTTTTCTAGAACAATGAGAGTCAGCATAAGGTGCTCCTTTCTAACACTCATGCATGGGGGAATATTGTATACTATCAATCTAACTAGCCAAACACTATAATTTGAGCTCAGGAAAGAGAATGGGCACACTCCATCAATTGCAAGACCAAACCTAATACTACGGGGTTCATCTTTGAATTTTCTTGGCCATTTTTCCTCTATGTGTTTCATTGCTTTGGAGTCAGATGGAATTCACATGAATCCATCTTTACTCCTATTCTTTACATGCCAGTCCATCAATTGTGCAAGTGACTTGCAACGAAACATTCGTTGAAGTCTAGGTATAATTGGCATGTGACGTAAAACCTTCTTTGGAACTGTAGGACCTTGTACATCTGTATGATATCTCTTCTCTTTGCATATAGGGAATTCTACCTTGTTTTGATATTCATCTTTGTATAAAATGCAATCATTTTTACATGAATGAATTTTCTTATATTCAATCCCCAACTCAACTAACAACAGACACGCCTCTCTGCAAGTTGATGGCAACACATTCTCTTCAGGGAATATTTTAGTTTTTAGTGCCCTGTAAGATTGCCAGAGATCAAATCAATTGAATGTTTGACTTATGATGAACATGTTTGATATGTAAATCTATACTAGTACTATTTATATACAATATATGGTTTTAAATCCCCTTAAAGAAATATAATTGAAGTTGATGAATGTTTACAAATTATGTACACCAATTGACAATGCAAAGTAAGAAATAGATTTCAACTCACTTCAGTAGGGTAGTAAATCCTTTGTCTGACCAACCAAATAGTGACTTGCTTTCTAATAATATTAATGTGCATGCCAGTTTTGAGGTTCTACTTGCACCTGATTTGAACACGGGTGTCTTCGTTGCTTGCTTGATGGAGTCTTTCAGGTTGTTATCATCAACATTATGTTGGTGGTAATTACCCATGCTATCATCGTTACTGTCAACCATATGATCATTATTACATCATCATTGTTTCCATCCGCTAGGTGGCATGTCATCAGTGTATGTGGATCTCATCAGCTCTTCAAATTTCTTAGCTGGTAGTATTCTCTTCAATGTTGCTCTTTTCACCCTGGTATTGTTTAAAGGATGGTTTGGATCATCTCGTCCAAATCTTAATAACCCAGTTGGATCTTGGGTATTAGTATGTGTTTCATCAACATCTTCTACCTATCAATAAATGCAAGCATTATTTAATGTTTGGCAACAATTGGATAAATCATAAATGTATCAATTTCAAAGAAATATAATCAAATATGGCTTAAAAAATAAAAATATAAATTGTATGAACATACATACATCAATTGAATAATGGAACATTATTTTATAGACTACCTTTTTTATACAATAATTTAAATAAAACACAATTTTGACAACATAGTTTATAAAAAATCAGTCCACACTCATTTATTATTCTTTAGTTTTCTACCATTAAGAACATCCTTAGGGATACCTTGTTCTTCCCTTTTCTTTCACGCAGGAGTGCATTTTAAGAAGGGGTTATCAATCAATAACTCATCCCCAATGGTAAGGTCCATAATAGCCTCAACCATTATCAATCTATCAACCTCTCTTTCCATATCTCCATCTTTATCATTTATAACCTCAACAAATTGACAATTCGGTCTTACAGTAGGGTCCCTTCCTTTACTACTATTTATAAATCCTACAATATTTTTGTGTGTATGCACATCCATCTATATACATAAGATGACATCTATTCATTTCTTTTCCACTTTCCAATTGGAGATGATGTGTATACATATTCAAATTTAGACCATATGTTGACATGCTAGGCTTATATTCTGCTAGCCTTCTCCATTCACCATTGTAATATGATGGACCATAATATGGCATTAATCTCCTAGTGGTTTGTTCTGAATTGTTTCTATGTTTAGATCCCACATGCACATTTTGGACAATAAAGAGGCCTAGATTTGCTCCATGAATATTGGAGGGTCGTATCATGTAGTTGTATCCCCAAAATTGAAACACCTCGTACACTCTAGGTAGTTGTTGATCACTAGGCCAAGCACAATATAGTCGGCGATTAAATGTCTCTTTGTAAATTTATCTCAAACTCAAGGGCAAGTCATCATCTCCATCACATTCATTCTCATAGGGTATGTAGTCCACCTTCCCCTTGTCTTTAATCAAATTATGCATCTTTAAATCGGTTCTTATTTTGTTACTTGTTTTCATCAATTCCTCATCTTTCGAGCTGGTATATTGACACATATTTTTGTTAGATGTATCATTTGATAAATGATAATTGCCCTCTAGGCTGGAAGTTGGTGATCCAAGAAACTTTAAACCAAGAACTTTATCCTGCAAGTATCCATTAAGAAAAAAATTAGTAATTTAAATAATGTAAAACAATGTTTAAACGAAGTATACATGTTATTTATATCAACTTGAAAAATTCCTTACCACAATTCCTATTGGATTTGAATCGATTGTAGGAGGCATACTACCGCCTGGAAGCTCATCATATATGTAATGTCTTTGTACAATTGCTCATTTGAATTGTTTCTTTCCACGACATACAGAACATCCCCAAACAACAATTTTCTCAAGGTATTCATCCCATGTACTATAGTCCTGACCAACCTCTTGTTCAGTGCAATCATTTGTTGTGTTTGCACGATCCATTGTCATATCCTCTTCCACCCACTGTCCTCTACGTGATTTAACAGTTTTAGGTCCACGTCCACGTACATATCTTGTTCTTTTGCTAGTTGAACGCTTAGGCTCTGCATTTGCTCCAATCTCCATCTAAAATAATCAACAATATGCATTAATTTATGTCAAGATTGGATAATACATTATAAATTTCAATAATACTATGAAAAAAGATGGACGTATCACAAAATGCCATCAGATCATTTTTTCCTAAGTTAAGTCAAAATTTGAGCATCTGATGTCCCGCTTCATCCGTTGTGTCCTCATTTGATATGACATGATCTGTTGCCATGGCCTCATCTGGCCCCTATAATACACAACATAATAAATAATGTTTAGTACACCAATTATATCATTTCAACGAATATGCTATCCAACACAAAACCTCACTTTAGTCATAAATTTGACATATTGATATCATGTTTTGGCTATCCTAATTTTCAAACTTTTCCCTTGATCATAGAATCACATTTAATCACCATTCTTGTGCATTTTCAACCAATAAGTTTGACCTCAGAGGCCTCATGGACAAAAAAATGACTTTATCTCCTCTATGTTGTAGCATTTGTGAATTCATAAACACCTTTCTCCTTTGGTTGAGGTTGCTTTCTCTTCTTACCTCTATTGTATCTGTAGATTTCGTTGTCATATCTATTTCCACCCACTTTCCTCTCTGCAATTTAGTAGTTCTACACCATCCACGTCCTCTCTCCATGGCCTCCTCTAGATCTTGTAATACACAACAATGACAATAGTCACATAACAGCTGTGCACCAAGAGAATATTGTTGAAATTATCTTGTTAATATGCTCGCTTTTCATTAAGACGCACTATGAAAAACAAAATAGGACATTGCAACATTTTTCTCTTCACAAAAAGTTTACACGTAGAATCTTGACAACTAGAGCTCAAATCTTATGATTACAAGATGACTACAAATTCACATCAAAAAGACATTTATTTACAAGCTGACTACAAATAAAACCTATTACTAATAATTTTAGCTGAACATCCCTTCCATGGTCCCTTGTTATCCTAGATGAAAGAAAACCTATTACTAATAATTTTAGCTGGTTCTCTACCTTACACTTCTTCCACAAATTCATTAAAACCGTAGATATTTTCTCTTTGAGAACTAGAGATTGGATTCCTTATTCTTGATTGAAACCTACTTTACATTGGATAGTGTGAGAATATTTATCTTAGATAAGATCCAAAACTTTAATTCTTGATTTTTTATTTTTCATGATTGGTGTTTATCCTCTATAGAGGCCGTGGGGAAAGTAGTTGGCTTGGTTATGTAGAAATCCCCTCATCAAATACAAGCTGACAAATATTTACAAATGGCTCAACCCATATAAGACTTAACAATTTACTACAACTTTAATGAAAGATTGATACATAGCATGACCTACTTTATGCTGTATGGAAATCATATTTGTAGCCTAATATGTTATGTTTTCATAATTAGTATTGCATGGAAGTCTAGCCACTAGCTAAAACCTTTGACATCTTGATTGATTTAGCTAGCATGTACATCTTCATTAACCAAGAGAAGGCATGAGATCTAAATTTCTTTGTTTGATAGGCAAAGGAGTTTGGTTTTCAAGTTACTAAAACACAACACAACTTTTTTTAAGTTCCATCAAATTATGTTTTTATTATGTAAAGTTTCTAGGATGTATCCATTTTTTCCAAGCTAGTTGGTGGTATGTTGTTGTCACACTAGATTCCAATGTTATAAAACCCTTACTACTTAAACATTTACCTCAATTCCAAATGTTTGCATGAGGAACATTTTGGTTTGGCACAGCTAGGCACTAAATTAGGCACACTTTGCGTCGCCTTTGGTACCCCAAAGAGATACATTTAGGGCTGAAAGTCGGTGCTAAAGTTGACGTTAACTATGACGACTATAGCACTGACTAATGAATTAAAAATAGAAAACTAAAATTTCTTGCCTGTGTTAAAACATACCACACAACAAAAAAACAAAGTAGAGGATTATTCCCGCCTGTGTTTTCATTATTTGGTCGCCCGGTTTTATTTTGTTGCCAGATACAAAGTAGAGGATAGATGGATAGAAATCAAACCCCTGATTTCACTTTAAACGTGAAAACCAAGTATGTTTTACCTTTTGGTTCAATTTGAATGCATATAAAGATATTTAGATAGAATTTTTACTAATAGATCTGTACAAAAGGGATGCCACCTGGTAGATAATGGCCGGGCTTCGGTTGATTTGGGTTATTTGGTGGTCTTATATTTGCATTATTCATTCCATCATAGGGTTTGAACTCTTAGGAGATATCTCATAGGCATTTAAATCCAGAAAGAGAGTCATTCAAGGTAAAGCTTGCTCATTAATCGCCCGTTTCTTTTAAATCGCCCATTTATTTTAAATCACCCATTTCTTTTAATTTCTTTGATTGGTGGCTTGCTTTCATACCACAAAATAAAACTTTCATACCACAAATTCGATGAAAACTTTCATACTTGGTAGTGTGTACTTCGTTTGCCTCCATAGACTAGAACTGCCTCAAAATGTCAAGCAATAGAGGGAAGGGAGCAAAGGGAGCAGACTCTGGCCACAATGAGGTAATTCATTGTCATTTATAGATTTGTACATGTTTCCATTGTTTCTTTGATTTTTAGTTTAGTTTTTTATTTCTAAATTTAAAAGAAGAAATTTATTATATATATAGGGACATGAGACTGACAAAGATAAATAGGCATTGGCTTCCATATTGGGGGTAGAGGCAGTGAACAAATTGGATGGTGTGGACTTGACAATGCTTGCCAGATACATAGAAAAATGATCTAGTAAAGCCCTTGAAACACTGCAACCAAATCAACTATGTCAAAGGGAATCAATTGATTCCCCAACTAGTCGTGGATCAAGCAAAAGATCCAGGAGGAAATCAATAACAATAAACTCTAAGAATGTGAAATAGGGAGCAGAGACTTCCAATGTCCCAGCCACTCCTGGGACACAGACTTCTTCCACCACACCATGTTTTGTGTCTTGCATTGGTAGCTACGATACCAAGATAGAATACGATGTGGTTTCAGGGGAAGTCCGAATGATAGATGCTAGAAAAATGTTTGTGAATAGGTTGAAAGAATCATGCCTTTAACGGTTCAAAGACCATCTACATTTTCCATTCTCAAAGATACCCATGCACCTGTAAAAAGCAGTTATCCATGACATGGAGACTGAATTTGGCACAGGTTGGTCTATAAAGAAGATAAAGCTACGAATGTCTCAAAACTGCAATAGATTTCGGTGCAACCAAACAAAGAAGATAAAAAAATTCCGTCCTGAGCTAAGGCTCAAAAAAGGCCAATTGATGTAAGTGTGAAAGTATGGAAAGAGCTTGTAAAAGCATATGAGAAGTTTGATGCATGGAGGAAGTCTGGTGAGGAGAGTATGCAGGTATTTGAATTTTCTCATAAGATTATATCAAATTTATTAAACAATTTTTAAATTTTATTTGTGCACAGTTAAATTGGATTAGTATATGTTTCAGGACAAGGCCTCCAAGGTTAGGCTTGACAAACTTCGTGCCACACATCACAGTGGCCAGAAAGGTTTACAGGCCTTGATCTATACATTTGTAAGTATATTTAATATGTTAAATGATATTTTTTTTTAATTTCCTAGGAAAAAGTAAAGGATTGCATATTAATTAGTTTAACTAGTCCATGTGCCATGTTTTGACAGGAGGAGAAATATGGCCGGCATCCAACACAATTTGAAAAGGAAATGTTACAAAGCAAAAAGTGGATTGATTTTGTAATCTGGATGGAGAAAAAGGTATCAATAGTTGACTTTCAATAACTTAGTTGGATATTGTTGTGTTAATGTGTCAATTTGCATTTCTTGTGTTGAGTTGTTTATTGATGCGTAGGATGAGTTCTAAACTGCTTCTCTGTTGGCCCTAGATCCTACTGAATTGTCCCATTATTTCATGTTGAGGAAAAAATATTGTTTGCCTTAAAGGGCAATGGGTGACATTCATGCCTTATTTTCATTGCATCTTTTAATTAATGACCATGGTCTTTTAATATCTCTTAAGTGTCCTCATTTAAGTTATGAGTTGTATCATTTGAGTAACTTAGTCCCATCTTGATTTGATTTATCTTCTTTTCTCTCAAACATGGTATCTCAAAGAGTGCTTCCTTGAATTCATGTTGCCATTCTACTAAGTGATCCACATGCATCTTTGCCATCCTTCCTCATGATGCTGCCATTCTTTTAACATGTAAGAATGTTTTGATGCATCTTGGTAGGCATCCTATAGATCTAACACATCCTTGTAGAACTCCTTTTGCACCAAGGTCAAGTCATCATGGATTTCTAATGCATATTCCATGAAATCACCTATGTCATACCTTGCAACCTTGTAGTATTCCACTTGATGTTTCAAGTGCTCAATTTCCTTCTTATGCCCTTCCATTTCTCATGTCATTTTAAGGATGTTTGATTCATTTGCTTGTGTTGTGGCAACCGTAGTCATAGCCCTAGCCACTAGATCCATATCATCTACATCCATTACCATTACTTCCATGGCTTCATTAAATCCCAAGAGTATAGTATGACATGCAACTTCTTAATCAACATTTCAGGTACATGCTTGGGAAAAGTATGGGGTACCTTTGCGGTGCCATAGATCTTCCTATATGTTAACAACTCATATAGGGAGTAATCTTTTAGGTTCTCCAAGATTCTGATCATGTTTTTAGACAACCTAGGGAACCTTTTCTCAAATAATAGCTCATGCAAGGGAGCAAAGAATCGGTCACAGATGTCCTCATATTTGGATGAATATTTGTGCTCCCATCGGTCCTAGCAATAAACATGGATAAAACGACATGGGATGCTCCATGTCCAATTCATCCCCAAAGAATTTATTAGCTGCACAAATAATATAACACAAGTAAAAGGTTGTATAGAATTTTGGCTTTGTGCCCACTGGAGGAGACTCGACTCTCATTATTTCATTGCACAAAGTGAGTGACAAAACAACTACCTAGTTTAAAATTTGCCCTTCTTTAAGCAACATATGTAGCAATGAGACTTAGGATTCTTGAAAATGAGAAGCATCCTTCTCCCCATACAACCTGCTAACTAGGGCCAATATGTTTTTTACTGAACCCTTGAGGCTGATGGAAGGGTACCATTTAGTGTTCCTAGAAGTTAATTATCTAACTCCTCTTGAGGTTTAGGCTATGTTTCAGGGTTGAAAACTAGGCACTTTTGTTTTAACATCCACTTCTAGGACCCATGGGTGATGTGGCACAGGGCCTTGAACTGCCACATAGGTCTTATAGAGAGAGTGTTTGGTGTAAAAGCCAAACCTAAGTCCTATAAAGAGAGGGGGTGATGCTAGATTCCAAGCACCAAAAAACCATAAAATAATCCTCTCATGCATGAACATGTGTTCCCAAATACTAGATCAACCCCACACCTGTGGAAGATGAAGGGCCACTCCACATAGAAAGTAATAAAGTATCTCGTGTGGGTCAAGTAGACCAAATAATCCATGCATGAACCAATAAACAACCTCCATGATGCCTCAACATGTGTGAAAGGGTACTATGTCATCTCTATCATGCCTCAACATATGTGCCAATGCCAAATCAAGTCCCACATGTGGTGATGAGAAGGTCTATCTATGTCAAAAAATGATGAACGGACATGTGTGAGCTAATGGAGACCAAGTGCTCCATGAACTAATCTCATATAATTTGCAGTAGAAGCTTATACATAATATGTCATTGTCTTAAGAAAATAGGCATCACAATATATCACCATGGATCTTGTAATGATTCTATCATTCATAAAAATAGTAAATCACATTCACTATATACATCAACATTTAGAACAAAATATAGCAACTGGAAGCACAAACATGAGAGGGAATGAACTGATACTGAAAACTCTAGGAATTCATTGAGATAAAAACATAGGCATTTCAACACTTTTGTATTAAATTATATATAGCTATCAAATACACCTTCTAAATAATAGAGTCTGAGTGTAACAAAATAGTCTGGAACCCCTTGTCTTTGAATTTACATAGTTTATATAGATATTTACAAACTTTGAGCCATTAGTAGCACATCAAACTAACTTTATGCTCTAATTAAAATCAAACAGAACTATATAAAACTGCTGCAAAGATTCTAGTTTGTTTGTTGGAACTGCTACAACATATTTGGACTGTTGCTCAAAAATTGGTGGACAGTTGCACAGAATAAGGCCTGCTGCTTATCTTCTAGAAGGTAGGCGAATCTTCATTCCATATTTAATAATGCTGGCCCATCGAGAAGCACTTGGGAAATTATAAGCTATCATTTCACTAGTTAAAAACTCCAGGTCATTATATTGAGCATATGAAAATGGAGGCAAGTAGTGCACTAATAATTTGAACTCAGTTAAGAGATTAAAGTCATCTTTCAACTTATCTACTATAGATTGCCCCTTCAATGATTTGCTGAGATCTTCAAATTTGGAGTCTTCACTTCTGCATTTGGCTAGTAATTCCAAATATTGATTTTGAGGAATCAAATATTGATGATCATCCCAAAATGATGGCAAACCTTTCTTAAATAGATTAGTGAATCGAGCCTTGAAACCTACCACTTTCTTTAGAAGTTCATCTGCCTTATTTTACACACTTTCCATTATCTAATGCTTTCCAATAAGTCTCTGGGCATCGAATAAAATAGCTGACCTATCATTTATCCCCAATGCTTGCAAACCTGCCCTAGAAGTAGCATTCATAGTATTGATAATTTGATTTGCAAGGTCTTTTGGCATACGGATGAGCTCTTCTCTTAAATCTCTACACCTCTGATTACTAGACACTTCTTGCTAGGCCAAAGAAGTAGCCCAGGCTTCTTGCAGTTAAATTCTTCACGTCTATGTCACAACTATAATCATGGCATTGTTTGGATTTGAAGTCTCATGTAGGGAACCCAAGGCTTCAAAAATGGTATCTTCCGCTAGCTCAAAAGCATCTAGTTTTTTTGCAAAAAATCTAAGCTCTTTAATATTAGCAATCTATAGAAGGACCTTATTGTGCCCGAGGCATCCCATTTTTAGAACTAATATTGATCATGGTTGCTTAGTATCTTGGATGTACATGAAATCTAGATTTTCTACAGGAAACTAGAGTTGTGCCCATAATTCTCATTCTTAATGGTGCTAGAGATGCCATTCTACTTCCATACTAAGATTCATTCAAAATTAGGTCATAGATATGCCCTTGACAGTCCTCAGGTTGATTCTATTTTGGTAGGTATATGCTGCTAAAAATACCACAAACTCTTTTACTTTTTCTCATGCATGCTTAGTAAGACACCATAACATAAGGATTTATTCCAAAGAAACCACACCAGCCACCAAATCTCAATCATCTATAAAAGGCATTAAGGAGCTAAGGTGTGATGAACCCTAGCTTCAAAAGTTTAAAAATTCCCTACATTTTGTGCATTAACAAGCTCCAAAGTCTGGCCTCCAAATATATTGCCAAGTCACTATAAGTAAGGGTTGATTTAGGTATATAAAGAAAGGTTTTCTTCAGCCTTAATAGGTTTGCCCGTTCCATCACAATATAAAACTATTGATTGCTGGTATGTGTGAGTCTTGGGCACTATATAGCCTGCTCCAACCCTAGATCACACTGTTGTCCTGAATATATTGTTACTTTGGATGGCTTCATGTTGGAAATAGAGATCCAATGAGGTTGAGAACTTAGGGAAAAGTGACTTTATTAAACTACAAGGCAAAAAGGGACAAAAGTGGCAAGGAAAATATAAAAAGGGGAAAAACAGGAGTTCTCTCCTCATTCTACACTAATCACTTTTTGAAAATTACTTGGAGAGCTCTTGATCTTGGAGAGGCTAAGGTTTGGAAGAAACCCTTGCATTATTCACTGGTTTCAGTGGTGCAAGATCCACCCTAGCTGGTCAGTAGTGGAAGATCATTTAGATTTTTCCATTAGATTCAATGTTTTTAGGACAATAGACTGCTGGTTGATATTAGAGGAAGTTGTGAAGACTGGAGGGAGATTTCTTGAGCAATAGAGGGTGCCTCTCTCATCTCTGTTATCTCGTGGACAAGCTGGGCACTATTCCCTTCACCGTGGGCATGAAAATTTCTATTTTGGAAGCATGGGAACCATATCTATTTTGCTGGGCAAGTTCCTTTTAAACCTAGGCACATTTCCTTCATTATGTAAGTATGTGGGAACTTATTGAAAGGAAACTAGGCGTGCAAAAATCGCTTCCTACACTAATCTAATGAGGAGAGGGCTATGCAAATTCAATTTAATCCTTACAATTATAGCAACATTAAACATCTAACAGAGATATTGCAGCAATACACATAGAACCAGAAAGAGGACAGAAGAAGAGAGACAAAGCTATAACGTGGGGAAAACCCTTATCGGGTGAAAAACCCCACACTCAGAAACCTACACAATGTATTATCAAAACTAAATATGGTTTACAATACAGTTGCAATGCAAGCTTTAATGGTCTTCGACACTCATGTCTAGAGTCAATCTGGTAGCGTAACAGTACCTATAAATCACATACTACATCTCCTCCTCCAAGCACCTATTTAAATAGAATATACAAGGCAAAATTGGTCCTATCTTGGAATGGGTGTCCAACTTGGCCTCATGGCCCAAAACCCACGCCTATGGACACCTGGTCAGCATTGTAGAATGTGCTTGACACTTGTCAAGAGCTGCCATCCCAAAGAGGTCGCCTATTTCCAAAATGGGCTATGAAAAATGCTCTTATGACTCTTATGACCATCATAGAATCTGTCATAGCAGTTACAACTTATAGCTGTAAGATAATCTATCATACATAGGCTATAAATAGCATATTCTCTTACAACATGTCATAGTCCACCTTGGGGTGCCCAAATATACCTTTTTCAAAGATGCTTCATGACACATGTCTTTACCTGTCTTACAAGCTTCTATTTCTGACTCTTTCATGTCATAACTTTGTCATAGGAATCCGTCATAACCATTTCGGTCAAACATTCCCTTACACAACATCAAAGATGCCGAGACATGGCAAAATACTCCTACTACAAAGTGGGACACCTATCTCCTTATGTGAGGACAAAATTACAAGTTGTCATCTTCCATGTAGGATGACACATCACCATGCCACATCCCACAAAATGACAATATAGAATTTACAATTAATTTATAACACAAGCAATGAATTAATAAATACAATCATAAATAATGCAAGGAATTACCAAGGCTGAGACACCTTAATTCCCAACATTCTCCCACTTGTCGAACACCTTGTAAGAGCCAATAGAATAACAGGATTTAACTGCTATAGGCCGAGAGGCCCATAGACTCTGAACACCATCTAAACTTCTCTATGCCCACTGGCTTCGTCAATGCATCTACAACATTCTTCAAAGTATATACCTTCTCCAAATTTACCTTCCCATCCTCTACCATGTCTCGTACGAAGTGAAACTGAACATAAATAGGCTTTGTTCTAGCATGGAAAGTTGGATTCTTCGCAAGGTAAATCGCACTCTAACTGTCACAACTGATCGTAATCTGACCTGCATCAACACCAATATCTGAACACAATCTCTTAAGCCAAATGGATTCCTTACAAGCATGAGTTACTGCCATATACTTAGCTTCTATCATGGACAAAGCAACCATAGGTTATCGCTTACTCATCCAACTAATAACACCACCAAACAATGTAAACACATAAGCACTGGTGGATCTCCTGCCGTCAATGTCACCTGCCCAATCTGAATCCACAAATCCACAAATATCAACAGAATGCGGTGGTCTTGTAACGTTACCATGATAGCATATGGAATACTCGGAAGTACCCCTCAAATATCTAAACACTCACTTAACTGCATCCCAATGAACTCGTCCAGGATTAGCCATAAATTGACTAAGGACTCCCACTGCTTGGGCAATGTCTGGTCTTGTGCAGACCATAGCATACATCAAACTACCAACAACACTAGCATAAGGTACTTTGCTCATGTCCTCCACCTCACTAGGAGATTTTGGAAAATCCTCAATAGACAAATTTGTCCCCAAAGAAACAGAAACACACAATGGTCTACAATCTGCCATGCTGAACCTATCCAACACGGTCTTCACATACTTACTCTAGCTTAACCAAAGCTTTCTATTTTTTTTGTCTCTTCTAACTTCCATTCCTATAATGTATCTGGCTGCCCCTAAATCTTTCATTTCAAACTGTGCTGACAACTAAGACTTAGAATCAAAAATCATATTCTTACCCTTCCCAATGAGCAACATATCATCAACATATAATGCAACAATGAGAATACGATCACCATCAAACTTATAATACACACAATGATATGATTTCAATCTCACAAATCCAATAGACAACACAAAGGAATCAAACTTCAAGTACCACCTCCTAGGAGACTGCTTCAAACCATACAAAAACTTCTTTAATTTGCAAACCAAATTTTCTTTACCTTTCACCATGTAATGCTCTGGCTGTCACATGTAGATTTCTTCCTCCAAATCACCATGAAGGAAAGCTATCTTCACATCCATCTATTCTACCTCTAAGTCATAAACTGCTGCAAGAGACAACAGGAATCAAATGGATGTCAGCTTTGCAACGGGAGAGAAGATCTCACCATAATCTATACCCTCCACTTGTGAATACCCCTTCGCAACCAATCTAGCCTTATACTTGTCAACACTACCATTTGCACCAAATTTCTTCTTGAACACTCATTTGCATCCAACAGGTTTCCATCTAGGAGGCAAAGGCACCAAGTCCCAAGTTTGATTCTTTCCAAAGAAGCCATTTCATCTTCCATGGCCTCCTTCCAGAAACCTGCATCTTTCATGTCCATAGACTTTGATACAGTTTTAGGTTCATCACTATTAGTAAGCAAAGCAAAAGCACAACTAGAATCAAGCAATGTAAAACCAAACCTCTTAGGTTTCTTTCTAATTCGTGTGGACCTCCTCAAGAGCTGAGGTTGAGGTTCAGCTTCTTCATCTGAGCTTTCAGAGCTGCAAGAGCTCTCCTCATCATCAGGTCCAACATTGTCTTTCTATTCAGTCTTCTCAGGGGTAGCAGGAAACTGAACAACATCCTCTTTCTTTTCTTTTTCTTCTCGCTATAAAATAGTGGAAGGTGTAAGCTTTCTGAAGATGACACTTCTGCTATACAACACTTTTTCAGCCATAGGGTCCCAAAGCTTGTATCTTTTCACACTATCACCATAGCCAATGAAAATACACTTAACAACCTTGTTCTCTAATTTTGACCACTTCTCCCTAGGCACATGTGCATATGCCTCACAACCAAAAACATGAAGATGTCTTATTGAAGGATTTCTACCAGACCACACCTCCATGGGTGTCTTTCCAACAAGAGCTGATTTAGGAGATCTATTTACAAGATAGCAAGCAATGGCAACAGCTTCAACCCAAAACTTTTGTTCTAGGCCAGTTCCACTAAGCATACTCCTAGCCTTCTCCATCAGTGTCCTGTTCATCCTCTCTGCAACTCCATTTTTCTGTAGGGTGTATGGAGTTGTCTTATGTCTTTCAATCCCAAGTTCCTTGCAATATTTATCGAATTCTGTAGAACAGAACTCACCACCATTGTCAGTTCTCAAACACTTAATCTTTTTACCAATCTAATTTTTAGCAAAGGCCTTAAACTCCTTAAACTTACTATAGACTTCAGATTTGCTTCTGAGAAAATAAATCTGTGTCCTTCTATTGTAGTCATCTATGAAAGATACAAAATATACAGATTTTGATAACGAAGGAACATTAATAGGACCAAATACATCATAATGAACAAGGTCCAATACACCACAAGACTTATGAGAACTCGAATAAAACTAAACACGGTTTTGTTTGCCATATATGCAATGTTCGCAAAAGTTGAACTTAAGATTAAAATCATCTAACCCCTCAACGAGGTTTTTATTTTTTAGGGTACGCAAACCCTTCTCACCAATGTTGCCAAATATCTTATGCCATAACATTGTCTTTTCAACAAGAAGCTTAACTTCCAAGGCATGATTACAACCATCAAAACTAGAAACAACAGATTTCTTCACTACTTGTTCAGATGGTGGGGATGAAGTGACTACTACCCTCTTCCTTGAGTCAGAAGAACTATTACATTGTGAAATGCATGACTCTAGCTGAAACATAGTACCTCTCCTAGTACCCTTAGCAAGCACCATAGCTCCTCTAGTCATCTTGCATCCTTCTTTCGAAAAGACAACCTGCACACCTGCATCATTCAACATACTTACAAAAAGCAGGTTCCATGCTAAGCCTGGGATGTGCATAACCCTAGAGATCCCCTTCACTCGTCCATCAGGAAATCAGATAGAGACTCTTCCCCGACCAACAATCTTCAGATGAGAGTCGTCACCCAGGTACACCTTTCCATCATCAAACTCCTCATACTTAGTGAACCAGTCTCGATGCAAGGTCATGTGGAATGATGCACCGGAATCAATCAGCCACACATCATCAGAGGCATGGGTTGCCAGGATTACGATGAAGGCATCACCATCATCTTGTGACTTGTCAGAATCTGAATCTGGGTTCTTCTTCTTTTTCTTTTCCTCTTTGCATTCCTTTTAGAAATTCCCAGATTTACCACAGTTCTAATAGAGATCCTTGGACTTTCTAAGAGATTTGGATCTCCCACGGGATTTGGATCTACCCTTCTCAGCTTTCTTGTCCTTCTTTTTCACTTTCTCCTTGGGTCTTCCACGAACTGCAAGAGCCTCCTTGGCTGCCTTAGAAGACTTTCTCTACAACTCTTCAGATAACAGTGAAGAAACCACTTCGTCCATTTTGAATGTGGATGTGGTGCTTCCAATAGCCATGACAAGGTGATCCCACGAGTTTGGCAAAGAACAAAGTAGGGTCATACAACGATCCTCCTCCTCCATCTTCACACCAACGAATGTCAATTGTGCAACCAACATGTTGAAAGCATTCATATGTTCTCCAACGGATCCTCCGTCCTCCATTCGAAGGGAATACAACTTCTTTCTCAGAAAAGTTTGTTAACCAGGGATTTGGCTTGATACACATCTCCCAACTTCTTCCAAAGCAAGTTTGCAGTAGTCTCCTCATGGACCTTTAACAAGACAGAATCAGCAAGACTAAGTCTTATGAGACCCTTAGCCTTCCAATCCTTGAGATCCTAATCAGCTTGTGACATTTCAGCTAGTTTAGTTCCACTGATAGTTTCCCAGAGGTCTCGATCAACAAGCATGTCTTCCATCTTGAGCTTCCACAACTTGAAATTAGTGCCATTGAATTTCTCCACCTCTATCCTTCTGGATATCCTTGCCATCTCCTTCCTGCAATAAGATTCAAAATACTCTGTACAGACTCCCACTCAACTTAAGATCAACTCAAAAAACCCCCACCCAACAGCTAAGACCAAAACTGGCCAGGCTCTGTTACCAACTGAAAGGAAACTAGGTGTGTAGACATTACTTTCTACACTAATCTAATGAGGAGAGGGCTATGCAAATTCAATTTAATCCTTACAATTATAGCAACATTAAACATCTAACAAAGATATTGTAACAATACATAGAACCAAAAAGAAGATAGAAGAAGAGAGACAAAGATATAACGTGGGGAAAACCCTTATCGGGTGAAAAACCCCACACTCAGAAACCTGCACAATGTATTATCAAAATTGAATATGGTTTACAATACACTTGCAATGCAAGCTTCAATGGTCTTCGACACTCGTGTCTGGAGCCAATTCGACAGCGTAACAGTACCTGTAAATCACATACTACATCTCCTCCTCCAAGCACCTGTTTATAGAATATACGAGGCAAAATTGGTCCTATCTTGGAACGGGCATCCAACTTGGCCTCATGACCCAAAACCCACGCCTATGGACACTTGGTCAACATTGTAGAATGTGCCTGACACTTGTCCATAGCTCCCATCCCAAAGAGGTCGCCTATTTCCAAAATGGGTTATGACAGATGCTCTTACGACTCTTACGACCGTCATAGAATCTGTCATAGCAGTTACAACTTACAGCTATAAGAGAATATGTCATACAAGGCTATAAATAGCATATTCTCTTACAACATGTCATAGTCCACCTTGGGGCACCCAAATATGTATTTTTCAAAGATGCTTCATGACACATGTCATCACCTGTCTTATAAGCTTCTATTTTTGACTCTTTCATGTCATAACTTCATTGTAGGAATCTGTCATAACCGTTTTGGTCAGACATTCCCTTACACAACATCCAAGATGCCAACACATGGAAAAATACTCCTACCACAAAGTGGGATGCCTATCTCCTCATGTGAGGATAAAATTACAAGTTGTCATCTTCCATGTAGGATGACAGATCACCGTGCCACATCCCACAAAATGACAATATGGAATTTACAATTAATTTACAACATGGGCAATGAATTAATAAATCCAATCATAAATAATGCAAGGAATTACCAAGGTTGAGACACCTTAATTCCCAACACTTATTCTCCTTGGCTGGGCACATTTCATTCCATTTGGAGCAACAAAGGACCATAGCAGCTCTCGATCTTAGTGCTGGGTGACTTTAATCCTCAAGTAATAGAGCGTGGGCCTACACTACTTAAATCTAGGCACTTTTTATCCATAGAACAATTGGCTGTCATTGTTTGTTTGTGCGTGGGATTTATATTGCCATTGCTAGGCACATTTGGAAGCATTTACCTTGGGTGTTTTCCACATCACAAGAGATTACTCCTTTCTGGGTGTGAAATTGATGCTTAGGGATAGTGTGGGGGCAGTTATCTTAGTGCTGGGCACTGCCTGATATGTCTGGAGGGGTCGAGAAGCTCTTGGGCACTAAACACAGTCAAATAATAGTCAAGAAGGGAGCTGAATATTTCATCTGGGTGCAAGGAAAGGAGAGCCAACTCTAATCGAATCCCCAGGTGCCATTCTTCTTATTTCTTATGTGTATTAAAATCTGCTATAAATAATAAGGGATTTTATGAATATATAAAGTTATATTGTTGCTGCCCCTTATTGTTATTTGCATGACAAAGCAAATTAGATAACAGTCCTATGATTTTTTTTGTGAAGTTCATAATTCTATTGTTGAAAAAGGAAATATGTACATAGATTACAGAACTGGACCTTTTTGGCCAGGCTGGCACAAAAAAGAGTCGAACCAGAGACTAGTTAGAGAGGCCTATATATGAAATTTAGGATTCTCTGCTTAACCCAACCAAAAAAAGATGGTTCAATTTTAAACTGCTACCCTTCACAGGGAAATCAGCGTACATGATTCTGAGAATGACTGCAAGACATGAAATATAAGATTCTGAAACAAAAAAGACTAAAAAACCTTGACAGAGAAAAACTAGACTGTTGGCTTATAGCTAGGAAATCCTAGAAGAACTAGGGCTGGATCGCTCCCAAATTTAGGTAGAGGCTCAAAGGTGATGATGCAACCATGCTCTTCCTTGTGCTCTAATTCTAATTCCACGCTCTTCCCCTGCATCCACTCCTCATTCGGTTCACTGCTCTGAGTGATAGGATGAAGGTGCTTTTGCCCCTTGGCCTGAACTGGTGCTGGAGATGGGTGGGAGTCTACCAGTGAAGCTTGTGGCGGAATGGGGTGGTGAGAGCCTAATTTGTCTACTAAGGTGTTTAGGTGCGCCCTAGCCTGCTCAAGAGCAAAATGGAGGTCGTGGACCGAAGAAGTAGCCTAGGCTTCTTACTGCTGCTGAGCTAAGAGGGTCCATCCTAGAATGTTTTTGAGTGCCCAATATGGGCTGACCACCTTGGGGGGATTTGCAGATTCTTGTTGCATTTCCAAATAAGCAGCCTCATGGTTGTCAATCTCCTCACGAATGTGCATGGGGATGCTTAGGTCGTAATCCCCGTAGAATTCCCAAGACTGATAACTACTACCTCTGCCTCCTCGCCCCATGCTATCGTGAACCACTCTTTATCACAGATGAGGTGCCATGATAGGCTCCAGAATGCCACAAACTATAACCTACACCGAATTGGCAGCTCCCGTTGCCAGCTCCACTCGAATCTAGAAGAATATCCACCATCCCCATGTTGAGCCTCGATCCATTGAAAAGGGGAGCCCTAAATCCAACATAGAAGCCATTAAAGCATGCTGTCTAAAGGCACATTTACTTGCCATCGCCGCCAGTGCTGGAGGGGGGAAACAACAGCCCACACAGAAGTGAGGGGCATTAAAAATTGGAGTTAGACAGACTGGCGGGCTAGGTGCCTGCATACCTTGGCTTGCTGCCATGCTGCGTGCCAGGTGTCTCAGAATTGTGGTCGCTGGTTGTTGTGAGGAGGGGAGGGTCGATTTATGGCACAATTTGCTGACAAACACCCGCATCCGGGGATAACAGTCCTATGATTGTGGTGAATGCTTGGGTGAATTAACACCTCAAAAGACACTGTTTAAGACTTTAAACTCAGACCAACACCTACAACCAACTAAAATCAGCAAGCAAAGATGACATGTGAAATGTTTGACAATAGTCCACTTAGAAATATGGTATTAAAAGGGGTGGAAAAATTAAGATCTGTGGGAGTGGTATTAAACAACAGTAAAAGTTTGTTTCTGTAGTAATTTAATAAGTATAACTGAGTATAACTAATATCCCTTGCTTCACTATTTCAGGCCAAGCATGAGAGCAGAATCATGGTTTGGAAGGAGAAGCTTCAGAGGATTTAGATGCTTGCTGGTGAAGACGTTGCCTCTTACCTTACAAAGGTTAAATTTGGTCATTATGCTTCAGAGGAGATTTTTCAAGATGGGTGGTATCTAGACAGTGGTGCCACATGCAATATGACAGGGGAGTGTGATCTATTTCAGCCACCTAGCTCAGTAGCTACTAGATGCTTGGTGAGGTGTGGGATCCACATAGAAGGAGCAGTCGGTAGAAGAGAGGGTTCAGTTGTATTTGAGTTAGAGTCAGGATGGACTCTAGCCTTTCATCATGTTCAATATGTTCCTTGTCTGAGATATAGGAGAAGATATATAGACCAGTTAACTCTCAAAGGATCTTCGAGGCAAACATAATCATATATAGCACAAAATGCAGAGGGTTGGCACTTAAGATTATGTAATAGAATTTACAGTTGATAGTTAAATTGTATAACAAATTTTTTTATGATCTTTACTAACATTTATTAGAATTGTTACATGTTTTATATCATTGGAATGACATATTAGTTGTAACTTTTTTGAAATTTTATTATGGTATGTGCACTTTGATATGATGTAATATGATTATGGTTTCGTTTCATATGTTGTAATATTAGATATATAACAGAAAAATAAATTATTGCATGAAATAAATAATAACTTTCATTTTAAATGTTTTTTTTGCAGAACATGGGCCTTCTAGAAGATCAAGATGATCCTCATGATATAGATCCATAATATGTTGGTTCTGGTACATATCACATGGCAGAGGATGATGATGATGCAGATACAGAAGACACTGAGGGGTAAGTGCAAGAAGATGGGGGGCCAAAAAGGGGTCTTAACTGGCCAATTTTTTTTCTGAAATCAGGAAATGCTGGCCTTGGATGAGAAATTGAGCATAGTTACACTCAAAATTTGGAGATGTAACCAATACAATGTTCATAGTGCTCTGAGTCTACTTTTTAAACTACTAACTTTTTTTTTGAAAATGGTATAGATTAAGGGGTTCAAAAGAGGGAGCCACATAAATTGGTGTTGTTTCTATCAAAAAAACATAACATAGCATGTTTTGTGGCTCCCTCAAAAGGTTCACTTTTTTTTGGTATTTTTAAAATTGCTTTAGTGAGAAATTAGCTAACAACATGTAGTTTATGCCCAATTTTTTTGATAATTTTTTGATGAATATTTAATTTTTTACTAATTTTCAAAGTGGACACATCTTAAAAAATATAATTTTGGCCGTGCTACCCCTATAAATTTTGAAAACTAATTGAAAATCATTTTTTCTTTTTTTAAAAATGTGTAGAATGGAGTTTAGTTTCTAAATATGTATTTTTTTTGAAATTTCAATAAATGGTTAATTTACAATGAAAAAAAGACCAAATAGTGGTTTTTGCCCAAAACCGAACACACAAACAAAAGAAATTAAAGACGAAAGACTTAACATTGTCAAAATGTGAAAAAAATTACATCGTTAAATAGCTAAGAGAAAGCCTAACATTACCCAGGTGTTTGATTTGTTTGACCTTGAAACACGTGCAAATTTGAGGGTTAGCACGAACAAAATTATGTGAAATCTTGAAGAATATGCAAAAACACGTATGTGGATGTTGAAAAGGCACTCCAAGCCTTTGGGTTGGAAATCCAAAGCAAATCCCAAGCCCAAGGCTTGGGATTCCCAAAGCACAACATAACGCGAGTGCGTTATAACACGAGCGCGTTATGTTGTGCTTTTTTTTTCTTTTTTGCATGTTTGCTGATGTTTTCCCAGTTTGACATAACGCGCTCGTGTTATGTCTTCCTTTGAATGAGATATGTTCAAATTTCATAAGTATGTTTCATGGATGTTTATATCTATTCTTGTAGGTATGTATGCATGTACATGTATGCATGCTTGTATGTATGTATGTTTGTATGTATGCATGTATGTATGTAAGTGTTTTGGGTTTAGTGTATATAAGGACCTGAGCCTGTATAGTTTTGAAAGTTGAGGGTTGAGGGATTAGGGCTTAAGTAATAGGTAGAGGGTTAAGGGTTACAGTTGAGGGTTAATATTCAGGTTGTTGAGTGTATAAGATTAAGTGTGTAAGGTGCGGGGATTATGGTTTACGATATGGATTGAGGGTATATAAGGCATAGGGTGACTTGGGTTGAGAGCACGTATGGTTTAGGTTTAATTTAAGTATAGGGTTGAGGCACAATATTCAAGGTTTAGGATATAAGGGTGAGGTTATATGGTCTAGGGATGAAGGTTTGAGGGTGTAGGCTTCAGGTTTAAGATATAGGGTTGATGATTGAGGTATTAGGGCTTAAGTATATTGTTGAGGGTATAGGGTTTAGGGTTTAAGGTTTAAGGGTTAAGGGTTGAGGGATAGGGTTTAAGGTTTAGGGGTAAAAGATTAGGCTTTAAGGTATAGTGTCTTGGGTTGAGCGTTTAGGAATAGGGATAGCATTTAGGGTTTAGGGATGAGGGACTAGGGTTGAGGGTTGAGGGATTAAGATTTAAGGTATAACTTGCTGAGGGTTGAGTGTTTAAGGATAGGGTTTAGGGTTTAGGGTTGAGGGATAAGGGTTTAGAGTTGAGGGATTATGGTTTAAGGAATAGTGTTGAGGGTTGAGAGTTTAGGGATAGGGTTTAGGGTTGAGGGATTATGGTTTAGGGTTGTTGGATTAGGGTTTAAGGAATATTGTTGAGGGTTTAGGAATAGGGCTTAGGGTTTAGGGTTGATGGATTAGGGTTTAGGGTTTAATGTTGAAAGTTGAGGGTTGAGGGTTGAGGGTTTAGGGATAGGGTTGATGGTCAAGGGCTTAGGATTAAAGTAGAGTATTGAGGGTAGAGGGATTAGGGATAGGATTTAGGGTTGAAGGTTTAACAATTGAGGGTTGAGGCTTTAGGGTTGAGGGTTAAGGGATTGGGGTTTAAGATATAGTGTTGAGCGTCGAGGGTTTATGGATAGGTGTTAGGGTTTAAGTTTTAAGGGTTAAGGGTTGAGGGATATGATTTAGGGTTTAGGGATAAGGGATTAGGGTTTAAGATAGAGTGTCGAGGGTTGAGGGTTTAGGAATAGGGATAGCGTTTAGGGTTTAGGGATGAGGGATTAAGGTTGAGGGTTGAGGGTTGAGGTTTGAGGGTTTATTGATAGTGTTTAGGGCTGAGGGTTGACGGATTAGGTTTTAGGGTTGATGGATTAGGGTTTAAGGTATAGTGTTGAGGGTTGAGGGTTTAGGGATAGGGTTTAGGGTTGACGGATTAGAGTTTAATGTCGAGGTTAGGGTTAGAGTGTCGAGGGTAGAGGGATTAGGGATAGGGTTTAGGGTTGAAGGTTTAAGGATTGAGGGTTGAGGGTTTAGGGATGAGGGTTTAAGGATTAAGATATAGTGTCGAGTGTTGAGGGTGTAGGGATAGGATTTAAGTTTTAAGGGTTAAGGGTTGAGAGATAGGGATTAGGGTTTAAGCTATAGTATTGAGGGTTGATGGTTTAGGGATAGGGTTTAGGTTTGAGGGATTAGGGTTTAGGGTTGATGAATTAGGGTTTAATATTGAGAGTTGAGGGTTGAGGGTTGAGGGTTTAGGGATAGGGTTGATGGTCAAGGGATTAGGGTTAACGTAGAGTGTCCAGGGTAGAGGGATTAGAGATAGGGTTTAGGGTTGAAGGTTTAAGGATTTAGGGTTGAGGCTTTAGGGATGAGGGTTAAGGGATTAGTGTTTAAGATATAGTGTCGAGTGTCAAGGGTGTAGGGATAGGTTTTAGGGTTCAAGTTTTAAGGGTTAAGGGTTGAGGGATAATATCAATCCCGTTGAGGGTTTAGGAATAAGGATAGTGTTTAGGGTTTAGGGATGAGTGATTAGAGTTGAGGCTTGATGGATTAGGGTTGAGGGTTGATAGATTAAGGCTTAGGGACATGGTTTAGGGTTGAGGGATTAGGGTTTAAGGTATAGTGTTGAGGGTTTAGGGATAGGGTTTAGGGTTGAGGGATTAGAGTTAAGGGTTGAGGGATTAGGGTTTGACGTTGAGTGTTGAGGGTTGAGGGTTTAGGGATAGGGTTGAGGGTCAAGGGATTAGAGTTAAGAGTTGAGGGATTAGGGTTTGACATTGAGTGTTGAGTACATTGAGGTTTGAGGTTCGAGGGTTTAGGGATAGGGTTGAGGGTCAAGGGATTAGGGTTAAAGTAGAGTGTTGAGGGTATAAGGATTAGGGATAGGGTTGGAGGGTTTAGGGATAAGGGATTAGGGTTTAAGGTATAGTATCGAGCTTGTTGAGGGTTTAGGAATAGGGATAGCATTTAGGGTTTAGGGATGAGGGATTAGAGTTGAGGGTTGAGGGATTAGGGTTGAGGGTTGAGGGTTTAGGGTGTAGGGATAAGGTTTAGGGTTGAGGGTTGAGGGATTAGGGTTTAAGGTATAATGTTGAGGGTTTAGTGATAGGGTTAAGGCTTGAGGGATTAGAGTGAAGGGTTGAGGGATTAAGATTTGACGTTGAGGGTTAAGGGTTAAGGGTTGAGGCTTTAGGGTTTAGGGTTTAGGGATAGGGTTGAGGGATTAGAGTTAAGGGTTGAGGGATTAGGGTTTGACGTTGAGGGTTGAGGGTTGAGGTTTGAGGGTCGAGGGTTTAGGGATAGGGTTGAGGGTCGAGGGATTAGGGTTAAAGTATAGTGTTAAGGGTATAAGGATTAGGGATAGGGTTGGAGGGTTTAGGGATAAGAGATTAGGGTTTAAGGTATAGTATCGAGCCCATTGAGGGTTTAGGAATAGGGATAATGTTTAGGGTTTAGGGATAGGGTTTAGTGTTGAGGGATTAGAGTTAAGGGTTGAGGGATTAGGGTTTGACGTTGAGTGTTGAGGGTTGAGGTTTTAGGGTTGAGGGTTTAGGGATAGGGTTGAGGGTCAAGGGATTAGAGTTAAGGGTTGATGGATTAGGGTTTGACATTGAGGGTTGAGTACATTGAGGTTCGAGGGTTGAGGGTTTAGGGATAGGGTTGAGGGTCAAGGGATTAGGGTTAAAGTAGAGTGTCGAGGGATTAGGGTTAAAGTAGAGTGTTGAAGGTATAAGGATTAGGGGTAGGGTTGGAGGGTTTAGGGATAAGGGATTAGGGTTTAAGTTATAGTATCGAGCCCGTTGAGGGTTTAGGAATAGGGATAGCATTTAAGGTTTAGGGATGAGGGATTAGAGTTGAGGGTTGAGGGATTAGGGTTGAGGGTTGAGGGATTAGGGTTTAGGGATAAGGTTTAGGGTTGAGGGATTAGGGTTTAAGGTATAATGTTGAGGGTTTAGGGTTGAGGGATTAGAGTGAAGGGTTGAGGGATTAGGATTTGACATTGAGGGTTGAGGCTTTAGGGTTTAAGGTTTAGGGATAGGGTTGAGGGTTGAGGGATTAGAGTTAAGGGTTGAGGGATTAGGGTTTGATGTTGAGGGTTAAGGGTTGAGGTTCGACGGTCGAGGGTTTAGGGATAGGGTTTAGGGTTAAGGGATTAGAGTTAAGGGTTGAGGGATTAGGGTTTGACGTTGAGTGTTGAGGGTTGAGGTTTTAGGGTTGAGGGTTTAGGGATAGGGTTGAGGGTTGAGGGATTAGAGTTAAGGGTTGATGGATTAGGGTTTGACGTTGAGGGTTGAGTACATTGAGGTTTGAGGGTTGAGGGTTTAGGGATAGGGTTGAGGGTCGAGGGATTAGGGTTAAGGTAGAATGTCGAGGGTATAAGGATTAGGGATAGGGTTGGAGGGTTTAGGGATAAGGGATTAGGGTTTAAGTTATAGTATCAAGCCCGTTGAGGGTTTAGGAATAGGAATAGCATTTAGGGTTTAGGGATGAGGGATTAGAGTTGAGGGATTAGGGTTTAAGGTATAGTGTTGAGGGTTTAAGGATAGGGTTTAGGGTTGAGGGATTAGAGTGAAGGGTTGAGGGATTAGGATTTGACATTGAGGGTTGAGGGTTGAGGCTTTAGGGTTTAGGGTTTAGGGATAGGGTTGAGGGTTGAGGGATTAGAGTTAAGGGTTGAGGGATTAGGGTTTGATGTTGAGGGTTGAGGGTTGAGGTTTGAGGGTTAAGGGTTTAGGGATAGGGTTGAGGGTCGAGGGATTAAGGTTAAAGTAGAGTGTCAAGGGTATAAGGATTAGCGATAGGGTTGGAGGGTTTAGGGATAAGGGATTAGGGTTTAAGGTATAGTATCGAGCCCATTGAGGGTTTAGGAATAGGGATAGTGTTTAGGGTTTAGGGATAGGGTTTAGGGTTGAGGGATTAGAGTTAAGGGTTGAGGGATTAGGGTTTGACGTTGAGTGTTGAGGGTTGAGGTTTTAGGGTTGAGGGTTTAGAGATAGGGTTGAGGGTCGAGGGATCAGAGTTAAGGGTTGAGGGATTAGGGTTTGACGTTGAGGTTGAGTACATTGAGGTTCGAGGGTTGAGGGTTTCGGGATAGGGTTGAGGATCGAGGGATTAGGGTTAAAGTAGAGTGTCGAGGGTATAAGGATTAGGGATATGGTTAGAGGGTTTAGGGATAAGGGATTAGGGTTTAAGGTATAGTATCGAGCCCGTTGAGGGTTTAGGAATAAGGATAGCATTTAGGGTTTAGGGATGACATATTAGAGTTGAGGGTTGAGGGATTAGTGTTGAGGGTTGACGGATTAGGGTTTAGGGATAAGGTTTAAGGTTGAGGGTTGAGGGATTAGGGTTTAGGGTATAGTGTTGAGGGTTTAGGGATAGGGTTTAGGGTTGAGGGATTAGAGTGAAGGGTTGAGGGATTAGGATTTGACGTTGAGGGTTGAGGGTTGAGGCTTTAGGGTTTAGGGATAAGGTTGAGGGTCGAGGGATTAGAGTTAAGGGTTGAGGGATTAGGGTTTGACGTTGAGGGTTGAGGGTTGAGGTTCGAGGGTCGAGGGTTTCAGGATGGGGTTGAGGGTCAAGGGATTAGGGTTAAAGTAGAGTGTCGAGGGTATAAGGATTAGGGATAGGGTTGGAGGGTTTAGGGATAAGGGATTAGGGTTCAAGGTATAATAACTAGCCCGTTGAGGGTTTAGGAATAGGGATAGCATTTATGATTTAGGGATGAGGGATTAGAGTTGAGGGTTGAGGGATTAGGGTTTAGGGATAAGGTTTAGGGTTTAGGGTTGAGATAGACAAGGAGCGACTGAGAGACATAGAGAGGGGAGAGGTAGAGAGGTGAGGGGGAGAGATAAGTGAGATATAGAACATGAGCTAATGGAGCTAGATGTGAGATATTGTAAAGGTGCTATCGAAGGTGAGATAAGCACAAATATTTATGGATCAATCTATAGCAGGACAAAATGCTAGCGTGTTATAACGCGAGCACATTATAATGCGCTCACATTTTCTCCTGCTATAGAAACGGTAAAAAAGTGTTGACCCCTGTGATCCAGGCCCACATGCTCTGTTTTCATACTGATTATGCACATGTTTTGACAAAAAAGAAGTGCTTTCATGCTGTTGGGAAGTTCACATGCATATTTTACACATTCTACCACCTTTGCATGATCTTTCCACCACCTTTTCTGCTTTGCCAACTTGAGAAGGAGGAAATAACATAGTTTTCACACCAAGTTTGATATATATCTATTCAAGTTTCAATTTTTTTAGTGTTGCAATGTTAATTGTGATTCAATTTTAGGAATTTAACATTATAGATTGGTTAATACTATTGTTGTTAGTAATTATATTTGAGTGTTATTCAATTTAACATTGAAAAGGAAGCAAGTGGTGAAAAACTCAAATTGTTAAGGAGTTTGATGCAAGAAGAAAAAAACACTACATAATTGGGTACTCTCTCCATCCGAATATTTGTTTTTTAGGTATGTCAAGTCTTTATATGCATGTTCTTTACATTTTTCTTAATTCTATTTGAATTACTTTATCATGCTTTATCATACATGTTTAAAATAGACACATTCCCAATCAAGAAAGCAACCTACAATCTCACATGATGCCATGTATATTTTCTACACTTGGGCTCTTTAATAATTATGTGTAATAAACAGACCTTAACATACCATGATGTCAAACTATAGAAGAATAAATTCTTACAACATAATAAAAATACAATCCCACTATTATCTTGTCATATTAACAAGTTAAAATACAAATGAATAGGTGCCAAGATCATACAAGTATGCACATGACAAGATGATTTGTATGAACATATCTTGGGATAGGACATTCCTTATGCATCTATTCATGATGATTTGTACATGCACATGACACAACAATTGTTGTCTATTCCTTCACAAGCCACCCAAATCCTAGTATCCCTAGTACCAACAAAACACCTTCTCAATTCCAAATCCTAGTAGCCCTAGTAACAACAAATATGTCAAATTGGGTCTGCCTCATTCTTTTCAAGCATGAAGTCCCATGTACTCTTTTCATGGCTGCAATAATTTACTTTGTATGCTTTGTACCTATTTTGGTTGAGTGACATTTACTCTTTTACATGATGATTGTATGTACATTTACTATGAAGGGTTGAATGACATATATTTTAGTTATTTGTATGGATTCATTTCTTAGGAACTAATATTGGTCTCTTTATCATGCTACAGACAAATTCTCCGTCATGCTAAGGAAATGATCAAGAATTAAACCAACACAGGAAGAGATAGAAGCTAAGAATGCAAAGAAAGCAATGGCTATGAGGGAACTTCGTGAGAAGAGAAAATTAGACACGATAAATGAAGACATGTGAATTGAAGAGGAACCACAACCATCACAAAGAGATATGGTATTGGCGGCACAAAGAGAACGAATGCAAAAACTTCGTGCTATGAGAGATTTGAATACCATAGTTGAAGACACGTCCTCTACCACAAGTCAACATGTAGGGACACCATCTACCACATCTCAAGTTGAGAGTACATCATCACTCACATGTGATGAAGGAGGTACGTCATCATTCCCACCTCAACCTCAAGGTATGTCATCTATTCCATCTTCAATCGAAGGTATGCTATCTAGCCCATCTCATTTAAATATTGATGAAATTCCTAATGTTGAGATGAATTTACCTAACTTAACACCACCTAGAACTTTGCATAGAAAGCCAAAGTATTTGATTGATATTGATGAGAATATTTTGCAGCCAATGGAAGGTAGGATTCTAAAACGCACTTGTAGAAGATATGCTAATAAGATTTAGAGATTGTTCTTTGAAAAGTTAAATGAGACTGCAAGATGTCAACTATTCGTTGAAATGATGTGAAGTATAAAGTATAGGTCCATCATGAAGATTCTTGGGTTGAGAACATCAGAGGCTTCAAGTGAAAGATCTATTGTCAAGAATCTAATGAGTGTGTATGAGAGTGTGCGTAACACCTCAAGCACAAAATATAGTAATGCAACATGAAGTGTGATTACATCGACTATAATAAGTAGTCAAACGAGGAAAGATCGTCTCATTAGAAAGACAAGTCAAGAATTGAGAATTAATAGGAAAACTTTATCAAGAGCCGTTGGAAGATGCCAATGAATTATGGGCGTTCTCGGGGAGACTACCATGAAAAGATAAACCAATTGTTGAAGCATTGAGATCACTAATTGAAGACTTTTGGAAGAATTACACAAGGGTATCTCCAAATCAAAGGGATGTGGTAAGAAGGAGAATCGGTAGTCAGAACCGTGAGCCACATCCAAAGCATTTTTTGGATGAGACTCAAACACAGTTTTATGGTAAATTTCTAAAGAAGTATCCTCAAATTAAAATTTGTCAAAGATATTTTAAAATGCTAAAACCTTTCTATGTCAAGATAAATCACACACGCACTACTTGTTGTTGTAGATTACATATTGAATTTTCTAACCATTTTGATGTTTATAGGTCTATATGTTTAGATATGCATACTAGCAATGTTTTGCAGGGTTGTACCATATGTGCCCCACCAACATCTTCAAGAGACTTCATATCAAGAATTTTATATGAAAGAGAGGAAGGTCAAATATTCTACAAGAAATTATGCTTGGATGACACATGTCATCGCTGTGGTGGCTTGCAACGTTTGCCAATATGTGAACATATGAAAAGAACACATGCGGTTGGAAATGAACTAGTAGAGTTTGGCAAGTATAAAACACTGACATACAATACAAAAGATGGTAAAGAAGCAAAGAGGTGTGAATTGGTTATTGAAAAGATTCCAGTGTATCAGTTTATGCCTATATTTCATGATAGCATAGTGTATGAGTATGCAAGACATGCCCATAGAGCTTGATGGTTGGACTTGCAATTCAAGTTATGCAAGGACACATTTCCAGTTGGTAGCATTGTTTCAGTCATCAACTTTATAGAGAACTACAGTCTACATCCATAGCGTGAGGTGCAATCACAATATTACAACTCCATACAAGTTTCTATATTTGTGCACATCGAATTCATTCATGCGAATGATAGTATAGAGGATGACAGAAAGATCATAAGGGAGTATAATTTCTATATTAGTGATGATCGCACGCATTCTACAGAGTTCGTGCAAGGTTGCTTTCACGTGTTCTACAATGATTTGGCTAGAAGGGGCATATCGTTCAGTCATCATATCATATGGTCAGATAACTGTGCGTCACAATTCAAGAACTCGTAAAATTTCTATTAGCTGAGTAGGAGGCATAATTTTACAGGTATTCAACATATGTAGAACTTTTGTGAGGCCGGACATGGAAAGGGGGAGCATGATGGTGCAGGAGCATGTATCAAAAGAGCCATAGCACGAGAAGAGTTAAAGTATAAAGACAATGCAAAGTTGATAGATGCAAAATTGATTGTCGAGTGGTGTAATGATTCCATGGGTCCAGGTAATGAAGGTAAGTTTTTAGTTCGTAGATTTTTTTAGTTGATAGATGATACTAACATTGCACTATATGAGGACTATTCTACACTGACAGGATCAAGTTAGATGCACTCTTTTAGAAGCTCAATTGCAGGTTCATGGAGTATCCATACACGAAAGATGCCATGCTTTTGTTCTTCCTGTACAATTCAAGCCTGGGATGAGTGCGAGTCAAAGGAGTGGGTTGACGAATGACAGTTAAGTTATCTTAGCCCACTTGACACATATCGACCCCCGACGACACTGGAACTAACACAGATGGAATCATCAGTTGACTTTGACCACATATCAGATCTAGTTCAACCAAGTAATATATCTATTTGCATAGTTTTTTAAATTCCTAATGTCATCTTACTTTGTAGTGTTTTTGTAATGTTGACTAATTTCATCTAATTTGCTACACATATTAATGTAGGGCACGTATATGCAGTTATTGCAAATGAAGATAATGAAGAGGGAACATATTATTACTTATGCCATTGTGTTGAGACCAAAAAGAAATTGGAGGCCCCAGTTACAGATGGAGAAAACATCGAATACCCTACAGGCTCAGTGGTTATTACTGGAACATGACTTAGAAGGTACCCACATAAGAGTGTTAATGTTTGGCTCTTTCAGGACTTTGACACGTATTGAAAGATTCTTCATTACTTGAACCTTATCATGGCATCCAATGTTCATTTGATACAGTATCTGGGTAGACCTTTGAACAAAAGCTTGTGGAAGGTGCGTGAGTCTGACCATGAAGCAATACTTGACACAATAAAGAGTAGAGCAGACCCAGATGGTTTATTGGATTAATTTGTAAGTATTCACATTGATTTTGTAAAGTCATGTTACATTGGATTGTAAGTATGCACATTAATTTGTAAGGTTTGTATTTTTTATTTCCTGCTGCATTTTTACACATACACATTTTTATATCATCATGTTATGCTTCATGGGGTTAGACCTAAGTGATGGATGAAGTTGATCCTGATAATAATGTATAAAATCTAGGTAATGTATAAAATATAGGTGTCTCTAGGTGTCTTGGTTTCTAACTAGATAATAGGTGTCTCTAATTGTGTCTTAGGTATATACGATATGTCAACTAGGTAGATAGAGACTAGAAAATAGGTGTCTTGGGTGTCCTGCGTCTACTAGACTACATGTGTCTTAGGTCTTAGGTGAGGCCACATGAGCTTCCACCTTCACGTGGTTGACCTTGTCAGTATAGAATATTTATATTTCTTGAAGCTAAGGGAAGCTCTTTTTCTTAATAGGAAAACTTTATCGACTTCAGTTGCACTAATGGTGCAGGGGCACCTAGGTTGTCATGCCTCCAAGAGGGGTCAAAAAATGAAAATTTATTTTGATTGAATCAATTGTATGTAATAAGGTCTTCTAAGACCATTTCATTTGTTTTTAAGTCACTTTGAGTCATTTGGGGTCAGTTTGAGTCTTTGAGTCCTGTTGCAAAAAAATGTCAATGTTGTCAAGTTGCACAAAGCAACTTTTGCATTTTTGGTGTCTTGCTCTTGATGCGACCAAACTAACTATTCCAATGCATCTGGATGAGTACATTTATGCTAGGCATAGTCTTTTTTTTCACCCAAACATGTTGAAACAGTATGAGCTACATTGTACCGACGAATCCCTGAAGAGTCCAAAATGCAAAAAGGTAGCAATCTTTGACAAGATGTTACTCAAAAATTGTCACTTAGAAACATTCTGTCTAAGGTAACATGATCACGTAGAGTGCCTCTACAATAACCTCTCTCAATTTTTTATATCTCTAAGGAATTTGCCCGTGGTGAAAGGTTTTCTGCTGCCCCAAAAATCATCAGAAGGAGGCAGTGTAAAGTTTGACAAAACTAACTATTCTAACACGTCTGGATGGGTACATTTATGCTAGGAATGGTCTTGTTTTTCACCCAAACATGTCGAAACAGTCTGAGCTACATTGTACCGACGATATCCCTGAAGAGTCTAAAGTGCAAAAAGGTGACAATCTTTGACGAGATGTTACTTGAAAACTGTGTCACTTAGAAATATTTTGTTTGAGGCAACATGATCACGTAGAGTGTCTCTACAATAACCTCTCTCATCTTTTTATATCTTTGAGGCATTTGCCCATGGTGAAAGGTTTTCTGCTGCCCCAAAAATCATCAGAAGGAGGCAGTGTAAAGTTGCAAAGGGGTGTAACTTTCGTCTTGCTCCTGATGCGACCAAACTGACTGTTCTAACACATCTAGATGGGTACATCTACGCTAGGTATGGTCCTATTTTTCACCCAAACATGTTGAAACAGTCTGAGCTACATTGTACCGACGATATCCCTGAAGAGTCCAAAGTGCAAAAAGGTAGCAATCTTTGACGAGATGTTACTCAAAAACCATGTCACTTAGAAACATTTTGTCTGAGGCAACGCGATCATGTAGAGTGCCTCTATAATAACCTCTCTCAATTTTTTATATTTCTGAGGCGTTTGCCTGTTGTGAAAGGTTTTCTGTTGCCCAAAAAATCATCAGAAGGAGGCAGTGTAAAGTTGCAAAGGGGTGTAACTTTTGTTCTTCTCCTCGTGTGGACAAATTGATAGTTCCAACGTGTCTGGATGGATACATTTAGGCTATGTATGGTCCTATTTTGTACCCAAACATGCTGAAACAGTTCGAGCTACATTGTACCGGCGATATCCCTGAAGAGTCCAAAGTGTAAAAAGGTAGCAATCTTTGACGAGCTCTTATTCAGAAACTGTGTCACTTAAATACATTCTGTCTGAGGCAAAGTGATCCCGTAGGGTCCCTCTACAATAACCTCTCTCAATTTTTTATATCTCTAAGGCGTTTTCCCATGGTGAAAGGTTTTCTGCTGCCTAAAAAATGTCAGAAGGAGGCAGTGTAAAGTTGCAAAGGGATGTAACTTTTGTTCTTCTCCTTGTGTGGCCAAATTGACAGTTCCAACGCGTTTGGATGGGTATGTTTGGGCTAGGCATGGTCCTTTTTTGTGCCCAAACATTCTGAAAAAGTTCGAGCTACATTGTACCAACGATATCCCTGAAGAGTCCAAAGTGCAAAAAGACAGCAATCTTTGACGAGCTGTTATTCAGAAACTATGTCACTTAGATATATTTCCTCTGAGGCAAAGTGATCACGTAGGGTCCCTCTACAATAAATTCTCTCAATTTTTTATATCTCTAAGGCGTTTGGCCGTGGTGAAAGGTTTTCTACTGCCCCAAAAAATCATTAGAAGGAGGCAGTGTAAAGTTGCAAAGGGGTGTAACTTTTGTTCTTCTCCTCGTGTGGCCAAATTGACAGTTCCAACACGTATAGATGGGTACATTTAAGCTAGGCATGGTCCTATTTTGCACCCAAACATGCTGAAACAGTCTGAGCTACATTGTACTAGCGATATCCCTGAAGAGTCCAAAGTACAAAAAGGTAGCAATCTTTGACAAGTTTTTACTTGGAAACCGTGTCACTTAGATACATTCTGTCTGAAGCAATGCGATCACATAGGGTCCCTCTACAATAACCTCTCTCAATTTTTTATATCTCTGAGGTGTTTGCCCATGGTGAAAATTTTTCTGCTGCCCCAAAAATCATCAAAAGGAGGCAGTGTAAAGTTGCAAAGGGGTGTAACTTTTGTTCTTCTCCTCGTGCGGCCAAACCGACAATTCTAATGCATCTAGATGGGTACGTTTAGGCTAGGCATGGTCATGTTTTGCACCCAAACATGCCGAAATAGTCTGAGCTACAAACACTAACTAGTCTTCAATCTTCAAACACTACAAATACCATGATATCTTGTATAAAGCTATCTTTTAGCCTTTTATAAAGGCATGCCCATCAAATTCAACCGCATAGAGATGATTGTTTGTATTCCAAATTCCTTTTAAATACTAACCTTCCAATCCTTTTTCCCGCCCTCATATCAATTAAATATGACCTTCGATTATGATATGGCGCTCAAGCTTATGAGAGTTTACCAGAGACATCGGTTGAGTTAGGTTGAAGGGCCAGTGAACTAATGACTTAAAGACCCTTTAGTAGGTTGATTTAAGTGATAGTAACTTCTGATTATAAGTCAATATTAAATTAAAACAAAAGTGCACTTTACACACGACAAGCAATTGAGGGTTTTAAAGTCTTAAGAAAAGTAGATTCTTTTTAGGGTTTAATGCCCAATATGCAAACCCTAACTATCAATAAGATTATGATTATGAAAGCTTGTGTCTTCTCTAACTTCTTATTGCAAGAACAAAACCACATCCACCCTGAATATGAACCTTGCATCATATCAACCTTTCAAAATAGACCTTATTATGAAAACCATATTCACAACAAAACCTTGCATGAACAAAACCACATCCACCATGAACATGAACCTTGCATCATATGAACCATGTTTGTCTTGTGCAGCATCAACATGAATTGAGAGACAATATCATGAAAATCATATTCACAACATCATGCACCTCATGACCATCACCTACCTTGAATCATTGTATCACCTTATCAACATCATGGCATCAACCTTGACATCAATGACAAACAAGCTTGACCCTTTGACTTCAATGACAACCTTGAACCTTGATTGTTGATGACTTATGGAAGCCTATAGCCCCAATGTTATGTTGCATACTAAAATTAGGTAAGACTCAATGTAATCTCATAACCTCGCCTTATATGCAAGAGGAATTACATTTATAACCACAATGGTCATCAGGTGCTCATAAGCATATGATTTTGACTATCTTATTCAAAACAACAAACATACTCTTTGTGTTGGATCTAGGACATACAACTGAGAGGGGGGGGGGTGAATCAGTTGTATAGAACTTGTTCTAATTCAAACACTTAATTCTCTGTTGTTAGTTAGCAGCATATCAAATAATCATTCATGGAAGCACAATACATAAACACAAGAGCAGATAAGCATCAACACATTGAGCACCAAGATTTTGACGTGGAAAACCCGGTTAAGGGAAAAACCACGGGGTGATTAACCCAAGAATTATTCTCTGTTAGAAGAATAAGGAAAAATGAATGGCACATGCCAATAAGGGCTCACTGCCCGAGCACACTGCTCACAAAGAGGCCCACTGCCTACAAGGAGACACACTGTCTACAAAGTGATAAAAATCACAGTCGTGAACTGGAGAATGACATCTCTACCATGTCCGGATCAGTTCCAATTAAGCCCAACAATCTCTGCTCTGCCTTTCGCACCTTTCTTCGCTATATCATACTCATCCACATACCACACACACTGAAATGAATTCACAAATCATTATTTATACAAGACATCGACTTAGGAACAAGCATCTAAGTCGGCAAACAACCATAGGAGTATCCGCAAGATGGATAACACATCCGGTCGGCCATCACAAGAACATTCGCAGGATGAACAACTCATCCGGTCGGCTAAACAGAGCAATAACTTCATCCGGAAGAATAACTTCAATTCCGGGCTCTACCATCAATGCGGACCAACAACACAACCTAAACATGATCCAAGAACCTTCACAAGCCTGTCTGAATGTCCGGATACATCCGCACTTCCTCTGCTTACTGGGATCTCTTGTCTTCCTCATCCGGAACTTCAAGAACACAGTCTGTCGCTAATGTCATAATGCAAGAGGTACTTCCGGACCTCGAAATCATACACAAATCAGGATGATACATCACAAGGACATCTCAAACACTCCTTCCAATCCGCAGATTATGATAATACAATTCCGGACCTCACCGGACCTTTTTGTGATCCTCTGTCACCTCCGGATACTTGCCGGACCCGGTTCTATACCGGCAGCCATAACTCCTTCAGATCTTCATGCGGACCTCTGAAATCTTAACTGTAGCATCTCAAGACTCATATCTACTAACCCTTTAATCCGCATCCTCCGGTTCTCATCCTATACAGTATATTTACCTTCTTCTTATCACTGTTCTTCACTGTTCCTGACTGAGGCTAATTTTCTCAATATCCTCAGCACAAAGCTCATCAAATCCTTCTTGTCAGTGCAGTATGAGTATGTTGACATCAATGACAACACTGGCTCACCTCATACTTGCCAACACTTTGCATCCCAATATGGTATAATAACAAGAAATTAAGAAATATTTTCAATTGACCAACTCATAAAGAATATGCATTAGCATACTCATTTGAATATTTTCAATTGATTAACTCATAAAGAATATGAATATTTTCTGTTCAACATGATGATTCATTTTTATTTTAAATACAACTTTTATCTTTTAGTTTCAAAATGAGATTTAGGTGATACTTGAATAACAATAGCTGGCTTATTGGATCAACAAACATCCTATGTAATACAATTGGACTTTAAATATTTGAAGTAGCCATCTACAAATATCCATTCAAACGTGGATTTATAATGCAAGTATGGACGCCATCAATAAAAAAAATTTGTATTGACCAAATATCCATATAGGCATACATCAATATCTGTCGATATAAGTATAACATATATACAAAATAGCCATATAGGCTTACAAGAATGCCATATAGGCATACAATGTCAACTATATGCAATACAAAATATATGTCCACAAATGCCATATAACATACAACAAATGAACACAATAAAAAGTCATTCCCCTCTGGCTGGTGAAGAGAATAGATCATGGGTAGCCTTTGATCTTCTAGGGGATGGAGACACGTATGTGGGTGGTCTACTACGAATCCGAGGGCTACTCCTCCTATTTAGTTCTTCCTGCATCTTTAGCTGTTACAATAAAAAGTATAGACATTAATATATAGAAATTACATGTTATAAAAAATGAAACATTTAACAAAATAATCACTTACTGCTACCATATAATTTGTCTCCTCACTTGCCTTAGTAGCAGGAATAGGCGATGGTGATGTCATGTCCTATAGAAACCATCCAGATAGAAATTAAACTTCAAATCAATAATCTTTTGATTTTTCAAAAATAAACAACTATAACAATGAATGTAAATTGAAATTTACTAATGTGCCTCATACCCCTGTCAATGGCATGGAGCTATGAATCGCAGAGGTCACACCATGCTCCATTGCCCTATGAACATCAGGAGGTGTCTCCACAGCCTGCATCATCTGGAAATAAAAAAACATTAGTCAATTATGAAAACTATTATAGTGATGCAAATCATGGCTCGTAACATACACACACGTTCACCTAAACATGGAAGTACACACAATAAAGAACACAAGTCACATACAAAAATCTAGTAAGTACAATTCATTCATTAAACTATTTATTTTATTACCTCCGTGAAGCTTTGAAGTCTGCCACCACTGGCAGGTGTTACCGTGAAATCTCTAATATTAACCTATTCAACATCCAAAATTAGATATTAGAATACCATTCATATAACAATGCTATTCACATGTAATATTTATAATTGTTTACTAGTTACATACCCTGACAATAGATGATGTAGTGTAATATGCAGGTGGAGAACCACTGAAAACTACATCAACACTATGACTCTAGAATTTTATTAAAATCATCAAACTAAATTAGTTAATCTTGCATTTCAAAAATAAAATTTAATAAATTAAATTCAATGAACTTGCTAATATTTACCTGAGTATCAAGGCTGAAAGTCTCATTCAGGAGGGTATCTGTCATCACCATCTGCTCAGTTGCAGATGTAGCCTGTGCACTTGCGTCCTGACTATCCATGGGGTCATAACCACAGGCTGACCCACAAGTCTGACAAGCATGGGGTGGGACCCTACTCCTTGCACTATCTCCCAACCCATGCTGTGCTGTAGGACTGGCATGCTCTATGTTGCTCTGGGTCAAGGCACTAATGGACTGAAGTGTATCGACCTCAACACTCTCCTTCACAATGGAAGGGATAGAAACATGCTCATGGGCTGGTCTACTGATTACTCGTCTCACTGGCCATTGTGGGTCAACACGTGCCCCTAGTCTATCTTGTGCTGACCCCCCACTTCTACCCTGGAAGTCCCGCATATCAAAATAGTTTTGCACTTTATTGAGGACAAACTCGCAGTAGAGCTTCCTCAAAAAGTATTGCTGGACCTCATTATTATTGCATGGAGGATGGTCAAAAACCATCCACCACCTCTACCCAAAATTGTCCCTTATCGCTTGGTTGTTGCACCAATGGATAGGGAACCTCTTGCATGTAATGGGTGGAGGTTGATTTGTTTGTGGGTTTGTGAAAATGGAACACAAGTCTAATTTTGTAATTTGTAACTTTTTCACATCTTTATATGATAGTTTGTCTACATAATACTCTCTAAACTCTTTCCTCTTATCCGACCAACTAGATATTTACTTGCTAATTGAATCTACATTTGATAACATAGATTCAAGAGATTGAGCAAGCGTGGACCTATGCAAGGTTGAAGTGGAAGGATCTTTCAACCTTGCAATTATGTCTTCAATTTTTTTTTTATTGCTTTCAATTTGTCCCATTAGATTTTCTTGTGTTTTATGGGTATGTCGAGGAATGGATGGAGGAGTTTGTTGTTCGGGTTGTTCTTTGGTAGGTATTTCCTCTTCAGGATTTTGTGGATTTTGAGGAGGAGGAGGAGGAGGTGCATTAACATTTCCTGACAATTAAGGAAATTTACATCAAAAATCAACTCAAACCTACCTATTTAGAAACAAATTCAAACAAATAAATAAATAAAACTCACTCCTTTGGCCTGCTCGACGTCGTGGCGGCATTTTGGCAATGAATCGGTAAGATTTTGGTGTTGAATCGAGTCTTCAAAAATGTGAGCGCGCTTCTTAGGGTTTGCAGGCCACAGGTGTAGAGGAAAATAAAGAAATGAAATGAGTAGAAATGCTCTTTATATATATATAATTAGTCATGGTTTGGTAATGATGAACACGCGAGCGCGTTATAACGTGCTCGTGTTATGTATTAATTTTTTTTGAAAAAAAATTGGCCACTTTTTGGCCCCCCAACTTTTTGCACTTACCTCGATGCCGATGATGATGATGATGATGATGACGACGACGATGATCATAATGATGATGATCATGATGGTGATGATGATGATGAGGTAGTTGCTGGTAGTAGCTAGTGACATTCATGATCATATAGACTGCATCATGGATCATTGCTGATATATCGTTATGATGCCTCTTTTCATGGTTACTATCATATGTATCATTTTCACGGCCTACAGTACCATATTATTGAGTTGTATCATTTTGACATGTATCATTTTGACTTATATCATTTTGACATGTATCATCTTGACTTGTATCATTTTGAGTTACATATTTTATCATTTTTACTTATATCATTTGTACATGTATCATTTTGACTTATGTCGACTGTTGGACATGTATCATTTTGACATGTTATTGATCTACTAGCATATTTAACTTTCACTTGTTTTAGTTATATATGATGATTATCTTATCAGTATTGACTTGTCAATTTATATATATTGAAAGTGGTCAATGATTTTTGGATGGATATTTATTACGTATGATGATTTTAATTTACTACTCAGGATGGATGTTAAATTCAATTAAATTATAGATATTTGACTCACTTGTTTTAATTATAGATGATGATCATGTTATAATAATCATCTTGTTATTTTATATATACTGGATATTGTTGTAGATTTTATTTTGATGGAGATTTAATAAGTATAATGATGTTGTTAATTTGTATGGATGTCCATTTCACTAAAAATTCTTTATAAATGTTATCCTATAAAATATTTCAAATGCTTTAGGGGTCTTCAGGTGGATGGAGCGTAAATCAGTGAGTTAGAGAGTATTATGTCAAACAGGTCTGTGAGCTTGTCTCACAAAGAGGATAGAATAAGATGGAGCTACTCAAAAACTGGGGAGTATCAGGTTAAGCTAGGCTATAAGGTGAAAAATGGGGTAGTTAGAAAGCAAGATTGGCCCACTCACCTTTTTTGGAATAAAGACACAAAAATGGAAGCAAAGCTAGATGTAACAAGTGACGTTATATTGGAAGCAAATTTGGAAGCAAAACCGAAAGCAAAATTGGAAGCAAAATTGGAAGCAAAACCAGAAGCAAAACCAGCAGCAAACCTGGAAGCAAAATTAGAAGCAAAACTGGAAGCAAACCTGGAAGCAACACAAGAAGCAAAACCAGAAGCAAAATCGGAAGCCAAACTAGAAGCAACAAAGGATGTCATAATGGAAGAAAAACTGGAAGCAACAAAGGAGGTCATAATGGAAGCAAAACTTGGCGTCAATTAGAAAGCCAAAAAAGAAGCTATTTTTTATGCCATACCAGAAGCAAAACAAGAAGCACAACTGGGAGCAAAACTAGAAGCAAAAATGGGAGTAGACATGGAAGCAAAATTGGAAGCCAAATTGGGTGCTAATTTAGGCACTATTTCTGACATTAAATTGGTCGTACTTCCCGGCGCTATTCCTGGCGCTATTCCCGGTGCTATTCCAGGAGCTAAAGGAGGCGCTATTGCTTGTGCTACTTTTTTGGCGCAAAATCTGATGTTAAATCTGGCGCAAAAAATGACGCCGAAGAGAACATGCACTTTGGCGCTGAGTTTTGCGCCGGTAGAAGTGTCCAATTCATGAACTCAAATGCACTAAATTCTGGCGCTATTTTAGGCACTAATTGCATGTTTTGTTGTAGTGAGAGAGAACAACACAACACTTAGAGAGAATAACACAGCACTCCAAAAGAATACCACCGCACACATAGAGAATAATATAGCACTCCAAAAGAATACCACCACACATAGAGAGAATAACATGACACTTAGAATGCAGATGGTATCATTGACCTACGGAGAATTCATCAAGCGAATAGTATCTCAGTTCTTACTGTGTAAGCTTCCTGTGAATACTTCCACAATCCTCACTATTATTCCTGTGCCCACTTTACTTATTTTTACTTCCCTATTAGGTCACTCCTCCCTATTTTGACTTTGCCTCCCCCTTTATAAATGGTATAGCCTTGTTAAAGGCTTTACCTCTCGACACCGTGGAGCTCTAGGCAGAATCTGTGCCTAGCAATGCTCTCGAATGGAAGTTTGAATTAATTACCACATCCTCCATGCTCATCGACATAAAAAAAGGTTTAACTCTAGATTGTATCAATTAACAACATATTATTGTTAAACAAAATGCATATATGTTGTTTCTATAACAACATAGAATATGAGAATGGGGTCGAGATAATCTCCCCCTCTTATATAGCTTATCGCCAAAATTAATAAATTATCATAATGAAATTCCTATCAGAATTTACTGAAGAAGAGGTTGTTTTAGCTTCTAATATAAACTAGGTTTATATCATATGAGGAAGATATGGCTATTGACCATATCTTGTCACTAGTTACAACTAACCAAACTTGGTTTTTCGACAAAACCTATACTTAATGGTTCTTGTCGACAAATTGACAATTGTCAAGTCAAATCTAACTTAGACTATTTGGTTAAATGCAACTTACCAATCTCGTTGACGGTTCGCTAAACTATAAAAGCACAAGACTCAAATGGCAACCAATTCATTCCTTCCATATGTCTATTCTCTTCTCTTCGATGATGCTCTCCTTCTCTTTCTCGAAGGGTGGAAAAACCTATTTTCCTGGTTACAACTTGCAATCAACCAAACTGGGATAAGTGCATCATTAGTCACTTCATACACCTTATGAATAACTAATCATGACATCATATAACCACATGTCTAAATTCTAAACATATAAACATAAACTCATGATTTCATTGATTTATCCTGACATTTACACATAATGTCAAATCACTAAATCATGCAAAATTATCTACTAATTACATACAAGTAAAAGGTAAAACATAGTCAAAATTTGGGATGTGACAATAGGGTTATCATTAATGGGAACATCAACCACCTCATTGGCCTAGTGATGAGTAGGAACAATAGACACATGCGGGGTTAAAGCCAAAGTTGGGGTAAGATGAAGGTTGAATTGGTAGAGGCAATGAATGAGGCCTTGGTGTAAAGGAGGGTCGACACTACTGAGGATAAAATTCTCTAAGGATGAGAGGATATGAAAAGGAAAACTAATAACATTCTGTTGCCTAAGATGATCCAAAAGTGGGAAATGGTAACCATGCATAGTGGAAACTTTACCTTCTAGAGTAAGGTATTTGATGAGATATCAACTTACATCATTCTAGGGGTGAGGAAGGTTGACCCTTTTGAATCCATTTTGGTACTTAATCAGAGATTCACGCTCGTCTAGAAAAGATTTATTGAGCTCTTTTTCTTTGCTACAACCTTGCCTTTTCACTTTTTTTCCCTGGTAGGTCACCCCAGTTGCCTAACTAATCTTCTCCTCTATTACAGTGAACCTAATTCCTCCAAGTGCCACTTTTCTCTAGTTCCCAGACTTCACAAACTGATAAGAAAGGACCTCGTCATGACAATTCATTGCTTCCAGAGATAAGGAGTAATGCCTCCTTGTAGGAAGATGTCCCACATAGTATTGTTACATTGCAACTTAGCACAAGAGGAAGGCTCAACTCACACTTCTTTCCCTTTCCATGGCTAGCACACCCAAAAAATTCCTGATTAACAAAGATTGAAACCCATTATTGAGATAATAAATGAAGGCAGGGTGCAAATTAATATAGAGATATCAACCCAAGTATGAAAAATCATCAAATCCAGATGCTTAACACCAACTTTAAAAGGCTAGGTAATAATTTGAAAATGCATCTCATACAAATTGGAGGGGTGGAAGTACAAATAGTAATCACAATTTGGTGATGAAATGCTCCTCTGCAAGTGTAATGAGAAATACACCCATGTGATTGAATACCACTCATTAAAAAGTTTATCCTTGATGTTCGGATTAATCCTTAGTGCAATCATTACACCCATAATTGCATTAAGGGGGTTGGTGGAATGATAATAGCTACTTAATTACATCAACATAGTTTTAAGCATTCCTTGTAAAATAGAAATGATGGGAATCATAATGGAAGACACATGTAACATTTCAGAAGATAGGGTGAGCATGCAAAAAAAATTATATCGTCCTTTCAAATAACCATTTCTTCAAGAATTTAATGTGCAACCATTACATGTGGTGAATGATATGGTGTATATGAGGTGTAAAAGAAATATATATATAGGTAAGAAAATATAATTTTAATGAAGATGATTTGATGTCATGATATAACACATATGCACTAAGATATAAATTCCATTGAGTCAAGATCTAAATAAACTAAAATGTAGAAGGCCTCTCTTAATGTACATTTAACAAGAAATGTGAATGTGTTAAGTGGGCAACAAGTAGGCAATAATGAAGGAAATAAAGTAGATAGAAGTTAATAAAACATAATATGAAAGACAATAAGAAAGAGACTAATATATACAATAATGTAAAGAATAAATTTGTTGACCAATTTATGAAACACACATCTAACAATGTACAGGGAAATGAGATACATGTGGGGAACATATTATTGCAACGATCTCCCCCTTTGACTAAAGCTTCCCTATCACGAGGTTCAATGGCTTTATTTAAAATTTTGGAAGGGTAGAGGTAGCCAAGTAGGTCAGGTGGGTGCTTGTTTTGAAGGCTCTGATCTTGGTTTGCAACAAATCCTCATTTACAAGTCTTTAAATCTTGTGCTAGTGTGAAGTTCATTGTGTCCTCTTAGGAGGGGATTTTAAGAGGCCATAGGTAGTTTTATTGTAATTTGCAAGGGCATAAATGATTCAACCATTCTTTACTCTAGAATGGCCTACATGAGGTATATAAATACATATACCAAGCCTCTAGATTAGACTCAATTATGCTAGTGTTACCAATCATGATGAGTGAAGCTAGTTTTTTTTCCAAATGACAAAACAACAATAACGTACTTCACCATCCATGCTTGGTTATGTTAGTCATAATTATTTTGTGTAATATATGAAACGTAATAAGGTTAGGTGGATTTAGTAGACATATAAAAAAAAACAAAAAGAACAAAGTATGTTATTATAAAATCTCGACAAATATTTTATTATAAGCATAAAAGAATATAAAACATGTTTAACAATCTAAATTACTATAATATAACACTATAATTATAATCAAGCCTATCAAAATCTACAATAAACCTATCCAAACCTAAAATATATCAATAATAGAAGATGCAAAGTACTAAAAAAAAAATTCCTTCATTGAAAATGTTGGTAGATCTTTTTCACACTACATACTCTTGCAATGTTAAGGTGCACAACTATTGGCCTTCTTTGAAGCTTCCAAAACACAGTTGTAGAAGGGGTCCATCTGAGTTAATTTGTGTAAATATTAAAGAGAATTGGTAGAGTCTCAAATTTCCTGTCAGCATATTCTAGTGTACAAGCACTTCAAGCTCTCTGGAATGAATCTGCACCTTGCAGTTAATATAACTTAAATCAGAAGTCAATGAACTAAAGCATAACTTGGGCATGGGCAACTAAGTGGAAGAAACATGCCAGGTATATATATTAACAAGTCAACCAACCGAATAAAATCAGTTAGACATGTACGATGAATTCAAAATATTACAGCCAACTCGCCAGCAAGGTTAGAAAATGAATTATAATAAGATGGAATGAAGGCTGAGGGGAACTAGGATCGTATATAATAAAAGCTATAAGTTCTCCGGATCTTCCAAGGAAGTTCAGGGACCCATGTTTGGTGGCGAGCTTTTGTATGCGCAATTTGCTTTTTTATTGTGTTCTCAGAAAGATGAACGGCAATTCCTCTGAAAAAATTGTCTTTACTACAGAAGATGAAATACAAAATGTGGAAGACCCATAGCATCTACAAGCCATGTCAATTGTAGTGGAGGATTTTGATTCTTGCAGAGAGAATTGCTATGGAAGACCGAGGTGGTAGAGGCAGAGGCCAAGGTAGAGGCAGAGGCAGAGGCAGAGGCCAAGGTAGAGGCAAAGATAGAAGCAGAGGTGAAGATGGAGGCCAAGGTGAGGAACACCGATGGCAGCCAACAGGTCCTGTTAGTTGTAGTGTGGAGTACCAGCCTTCAGCCAGCCAGGACAGAGCTTGCACTCCATCCTCTTCATCCTCTTCTCAAAAGGAGAAGCGACGTTCCAGGCCAAAACTTTTGACTCCAGGTGAGTAATATGCAAGTTCTCTCTTCCCAACCTTTCTATTATCATGAAAACTTTAACAAAAGTGAAACAACAATATTACCACAATTCACTAACACAATTTCTTCCAAATCTGTTTTGCCTGTTATTAAGTATTTCACTTACAACTCCTTTTCTATATGCCTCTTGGGCGTTTAGAATAGAATAAATAGACCTGTACACAGTTGGGAATCTCACAAGTCGACTAGAAGGAAAATTCGAAACATTTCTGGACATAGACACATGACGAAACTATCAATTCGTGCATTAATGAAACCACCACATAGGACAAAACTGTGCCTGCTGCATCAGGCAATTGTCATGGCAGTTGGGTTCTGCACTCTGACATAGAAACTTCCAGTTTTCTTCATTTTTCTCTTTCTGATACCTCACCCTGCACAAATGCTTCAACAGTCAAAGATCAATTTGGCTAATAAAAATAAGATAAATATTTATCACTTTTTGTTGTAAATGAGGTGTAAAATTATTATTGTCTGTTTGATCATTGAAATGGATGATATTTAAGTAGAGTGGCACAAATGTATCGTCTGAACTGTGTTACACTTCACAATGAAATCTGAGATGAATTTCTAACCCATGGAAGTTATCAGCATGCAATGATGAAAAGATACCAACATAACGCTTCTTATATATATAGATTAGTGTATGTGAGAGAAATGAAACCAGATGTATTTGAAAAGACCTCTGGCAAAATTTGTTCATGGGAAGATGTTCTGTTTTAATGAAATAAGATGTTTTGAATCAATATTACAAACAGAGAAGTAATATAGAGACAATTTCAAACATGAAGCTCCTTTAATATACTAGACAACTTGTTTGTTTTCTATATTTGTAGTTTTGTTGCCTTGTAATTCATAGCTTTTGGGAATGGATCTGCATAAGTAATTATAGGTTTTGTTGGGGAAAAAACAGCTGAAGTGGAGACCCAACATCCCAACCTTAGCAATTTTTCCAGTTTTCTTCATTTTTCTTCATTTTTCTCTTTCTGATACTTCACCTTGTACAAATGCACTTTACTTAAACATCATCAGTTTCAATGGTCAAACAATCAATAGTGGATTTACACCTCATTCATATCAAAAAGTGGTAATTATTTGTCCTATTTTTATTGACCAAAATTAACATTTGACTATTGAAATAGACGATGTTTAAGAACAAATATATAGTCTGAACTATGTTACACTTCACCATGAAATCTGAGATGAATTTCTAACCCATGGAAGTTATCAGCATGCAATGATGAAAAAGATACCAAACATAACGCTTCTTATATAGATTAGTGTATATGAGAGAAACGAAACCAGATGTTTTTGAAAAGACCTGTGTTTATGGGAAGATGTTCTGTTTTAATGAAATAAGATGTTTTGAATCAATATTGCAAACAAAGAAGTAATATAGAGACAATTTCAAACATAAAGCTCTTCTTTTCTATATTTGTAGTTTTGTTGCCTTGTAATTCATAGCTTTTGGGAATGGATCTGCATAAGTAATTATAGGTTTTCCTGGGGAGCAAACAGCTGAAGTGGAGACCCAACAGCCCAACCTCAGCAATTTTTCCCAGCTCTCTATTACGAGCAGTTGCAGCAGCGGGGAAAATTTTGAACCTGCGAGCAGACCCGACCAAGGAGGAACAAACGGGTACAGGATGATTCACCTCATTGCAAATCATTTCATTGTCAACTATGACCCATCTAAGAAAATCTTCCAGTACGATGTGGACATGACGCTGAAATCCCAGAAGATTTCTCAGCCAGAAGCTCAAACCATATCCAGGGCAGATGCTGATGAAATAAAGAACAGATTGTTTGCAGAGAATCGCACAGCTTTCAAAAAGGCAGTGCCTGTCTACGATGGAAAAAGGAAGTTATACTGTTTGCTCCCTTCGCTAGACGGTGAATTCTTTGTGAAGCTAGATAACGGTGAAGTAAAGGAGTACAGAGTAGTTTTGAAGTTCATTAAGAAGCTTGATGGACATGGATTAGCAGAGTTTCTGAACAGAGATCCAGAAAGACATTTAAGCTTTGATTGGGATTTGCTACAAGCAATGGGTTTGGTAGTAAGGGAGCATCCCAGCAAGAACAGGATTATAATAGGTAGAAGCCTTTATGATAAAGCGCGAGGCCGCCATATGCTCCTCGGTGGTGGCGCTGTGGCTGCTAATGGGTTTTCATCCAGCCTCAGGGCTACAAAGCAGGGTCTGTCTCTTAACGTAGATTTCTCAGTTATGGTCTTCCACCAGAGCATTCCAGTGCTAGATTATCTTTGGGAGAGGTGCAGAGTGGATTGTCAGAAGAATTGGGGTCTGAATAAGAAGCAGAGGAAGGAGGCAGAATGTGCTCTGAGAGGGTTGAAGGTGAGCGTCATACATAGAAAAACAAAGCAGAAGTTTGCTGTGAGGGGACTGACTAAAAAAACTACCAGACAACTTAAGTTCAAAATTGGGGAGGAGGGAAGAAGAGAGGAGATTGAGCTTGTGGATTACTTCAGGCAGCGTTACAATTGGGAGATTGAATTCATGGAACTGCCTTGCCTGGACGTGAGCAAGGACCCAGAAAGGCCAAACTATATTCCCATGGAGATGTGTGAGATTTGTGCAGGGCAGAGGTTCTCCATGGATGATCTCAATTCTTATCAGTTCAAGGAGTTGCGGAATGTGGCTTTCCCTACCGTTCAGGACAGATTGAGAAAAATCAAGGACATCGTGAAGCAACCAGACGGGCCTAGCGGGTGAGTTTTGTGTCAAGAAAATTCCTGGATTGTTTCTTCTTCTTCTCCCTGAATTTTTAATTAGGTAGTACAGGAGAAATTGTTTGTTATTTGTCATATAAGAGTTATAAAGAAAATTCCTGGTTTGCTGTTTTTTCTCCCTGAATTAATTAGTACAGGCTATTATATATACGACATAAAGAAAATTCTTGGTTTGTTTCTTCTTCTCTCTGAATTAAGTAGTATAGGCGAAATTATTTGTTTGTTATTTGTCATATATAAAAGTTACAAAGAAAATTCCTGGTTTGTTTCTTCTTCTCCCTAAATTAATTAGTACAGGCGAAATTGTTTATTTGTTATTTGTCATATACTTATAAGAGTTATAAAGAAAATTCCTGCGTTGCTTCTTCTCTCTGAATTAATTAGTACAGGAGAAATTGTTTGTTTGTTATTTGTCATATAAGAGCTAAAATTTCTGATTTGTTTTTGCTTCCTGAATTAATTAGTATAGGAGAAATTGTTTGTTTGTTATTGTCATATAAGAGGCATGCTTCTTCTTCTCCCTGAATTAATTAGTACATGATAAATTGTTTGTTTGTTTCTTATTTGACATATAAAAATTATATTATTATATTTAATTTTTCGTATATATTTCTTGGTTGTGATATTTACGAAGTCATCCCTAAGAAATTATATTACTTATTAAAAAATATATATTAAAATTAAAAATATAGTAATGTTAAATTATTATCTTCATATTTTTTTGAAGTTATTTATATGGTAAATGAATGGTTGTGAGTATTTAAAGTTAATTTATATAATAAATGAATGGTTGTGAGTATCTTTGAGGTGTTCAATTTTTGAATAAATTGGATAAAAGAGATATTCTTTGATAATGCCATTTGATTTGAAATATTTTATAGTCATATATTGAACTTAATTAAAAAATAGAATAATTATGAAATTATTGTTTTGAGTGTCTTTTTTAATTAATTTGGATAAAAGATTGTAAGGAGTATAATTAACCCATAAAGAAAATGTATAAATGTTAAATATTGAAAAATTAAATTATCACATTTAATTCTAGTAATTTTAATAATAGACAAGAATCATTTTTTCATTTGAATCCTTTATTGAGTTTTTTTTTATCAACTTTATTTTATCTTTTAAACTTCTACTTAAAATATTATTATTTTATTACTATTTATTTTTAATTTCAATGTTTATGTCATCATCATTTAAACTAAACATAATCAATTTAATTATTTAAACAGAAATATAATCAACTTAATTATTGAAACATATATGTGTATTTGTTTAGATGCATTTATTTATAGGTATGTAGATATAGGCATAGATAGATATGTATGTATGTATGTATGGATTTATTTATATATATGTAGGTAAATATAAATATGTATATGTACATAGGTGGATGTACATATAAGTGTAGGTACACATATATATTGTATATATGCATACACCTATGTATGCACATTACATATACATATATTTATGCACTATGCATCATAATTGCACAATATTCATATATCTACATCTTTAATTCCATATTAGAATAAAGATCATATTTTTTATAGTGAGATTTTTTCATTATTTAGTTTAAACCTACACCTTTTTACATTTTTGTATTTATACACTATTAGTTTATTTCATTCTTTTTATTTCTTTTGTGTTTTAATCCTATTTCTGAAAAGTCAATACAAAAACACACAATCAAATGGAGAAGCACTCTTACACTTACCTTATTATTTCACTCTTACACTTACCTTATTATTTTTATTTTGCTTCTCCAAAGCCTCTTTCTTTCTTATGTCTGAGATTCAATACAAGTCTTAAGTGTTTTCTAAATTCTTTGTAGCTAGAATATAATCAACTTTATTACCACACATATTTGTCTACCTTAATATTTCTATTGTACTTCTCCAAAGCTCGTTTCTTTCATATGTCTTAATTCTCATACAATTTTTTAGTATCTTTTAAATCTAAATCATGTTTATTTTCAATAATAAAAATGAGATCAAACCAACAAAGCTTCAATTTTCTAAAATACTTTTCACTTTTAGGGAGTGTATTTAATTCATTATAAGGAGAATAATTTATTTTTCAAAACATTTTTGGTCATATCAAGTGCACACTTTCACATACTCATATTAACATACAACACAAAACTTAGTTCACATCATCTTATTATAATATTATTTATAGATAAATTTATTTATACATATCAATGGAACATTGGTTACACCCAAGACACATTTAATATTTATACCATTCTTACAATTAAAATTAAAATTATTCAATTTTCATTTTTATAAATTTATTTATACATATCAATCAAACACATTTAATACTTATACCATTTTTACAATTAAAATTAAAATTGTTCAATTTTCATTTTTACCTATGATTATCTATAAATTTGACATCTATTTGTGACTATTTTGTCTCTTGTGTTAAATATATTTTTACAAACTAAACAAATTATAATTGCAGATTAGAAACAAGTACTAGCCACTTCTCAACACTTGTTATATCTTATTAAAAGCTTGAGATGCCTTAATAAATAATGTACATGTTATTTATATTTTATTTTTGTTTATATGATTTTTTTTGTTATATATACCCTGGTTAGGGACTAGGGACCCATCGAAAATAGGGCAGAGCCCCTTAAGTCTTAACTTTCACAAATCTGTCTTATATAGAAACAAGAGTCTGTGGAGAGGGCAAATTACAAGGTCCTCTCCAATAAAACTATCAACTGAAAATAAACAAACTACTTAACTACAGAACCAGACTTGTCCACCACCACACCTTCTTCATCGCATGCATAGGTGTAAATCAGTCGTGCGTGTTCTGCCACCTTCAAACCCAGCTTAGCTGCAATGTCCTCGACAGTACGACGCGTCTCTACCATGCCCAACAAGACATCATGGATGTGACCAAGCAAATTTTCATGGTTTTCCTCCGCCGCACTAGATACCTCCACCAAGTCCTCATGCATTAACACCAAAGCATCATTAATAGAGGTTAAAATAGCCATAGTCATCACTTGAGAGGCTCCAAAGAGATTGCAATGCCCCCTTGTTGTACCTGGATTGAGCAGGAGTGCCGAAACCGCTTCCCTGACCTTCCCACCATCCTGGCTATCCACCTCCTTAGCCAATGAAAGCATTATGCAAAGCCACTCTCTTAGAATGGGGTTTTTGACCTCTGCCTCAATCAAATTGGAGAAATTCACCATGGCTTCTTCCCCTAATAGCTTGCTCAAACACTTTTGGGGAGCATACGTCCTTCGCATCTTTCCCCCTACAGAATTGTTGGCCACCTTTTTCCTGAGTTGGCATTGTTGAGGAGATACAACCATCGCCTTCCCTTTATCCATGACCCTGAGGTAGCAACCGGTGTCATTAAATAGTCCGCCTAAAACAACTGAGTCTCTTGCCTTTAACACTCAAAAGTTGTTTTAATAAAAATGAAGCTGCTACATCCAATTTATATCATAATGATATTGGAAGTAGTGTCTCCCTATGCCACAAGCCACTCGTTATCATCATGCTATAGCCTGGCCTTTCCTTCTTGCACGTATTGTCATCAGGGTTGCTGAAATTTTGGATAGTTTAATGCCCTTTACCATTATGGGGGGATTGTTTATATGATTTAAAAACTAGTATAAATGTCGTAAATAAATCTATCTAAAAAATGCCTAGAGATATCAATTTGAAGTTATTTTATTTACTTTGAGATATTTTATTTTACATTACATCTCTTTTATTTACTATATATATGTATGCATAAATTTTATTATTAAATATTAATATTTTAGATTTATTTTGGACTTATAATATGCTTATTATTAAATATTAATATTTTGACATATAAATGGGTATCAAATCTAAGGTAAAAGTTAAGAGTTTTTGTTAACACGCTCATGCCATTACACTCCACCCCTTATTAGGATGTACATGTTATTTATATTTTATTTTTGTTTATATGATTTAAAAAAAATAATGAGCTACCTAGAAAATTGTGGTGTTTTTAAGGGAAGAATTTCAAATGCTTCAACACACCAGTTGTTTATGGTGGTAGCAGGTCCCACACATAAATAACATTGTTCATTGACTACAATGTACCGACACTTTATGGTGAGGTTTTTAAGAGATGTGAAAGGGTTTTCAAAGCTTAAAAATAAAATAAAAATAGACTATAGTCAAATAAGGAAGCTTTCATATAATTGATATAATTGTGAAAATAGAGCCATACAATACAACATTTATAATTTTTTTTTAAAGTTGGAAGATTTTATGTTATTTTTTTGTGGGGTACATGAGACAAAAGTATACATGCAACACACCATTCAGTGGTAATGTGGAGGATTTGAATTGTAGTCTTCATCACTGGGCCACTTGAGCACACCCCATACAAAAGATGAAGATTTTATGTTAAACCCAAATATTTTATTCGATATATTTATATGATAAAAACTAGCATATTTATATTAAAAAAAATATATCTAAATACGCCAAGAGATATCTTCCAATTTCTTTTTTACTTTTTATTTATTTTTATTTAATGCGTTTCATTTCCCATTAAATATATTTCTTATTCTTTCAGCTCTTCAACTCCAATTACATTGCCAAATTTCTTTCAAAATTAATTTAATTTTTGTTGTTTATGTGTATGGGTATATATTTCCGTTTTTATTTGTTTCTAAGCTTTTTTCCCAGGGGATTTATTTTCATTTTCTTCCACTCTGGTTATTGCAGTGGTTCAGTTCTTGGGAGTTATCACATGTCAGTGCATCCAGAAATGACACGTGTACCCGGTCGCGTGATAGAGCCACCTAAGCTCATGCTCGGGAACAGTCGCCAAATCACCCCTCGATCTGTTGATAGGCAATGGAACCTGCAGGATAATCACGTCTTCGACCCAAAACCGATTGACAGATGGGGAATTGTTTCTTTCTTAAATAACCCAAAAGATAATGAGCAAATCAACACAGTGGAGAATTTCTGCTGGGCAATGGTGGCCAGATTCCAAGAACTGGGCATCAAAATGGCAGAAACCCCAACAGTTTTCGAATCAAAATCGATAACAATGTTGGAAAATGTGCCACAGCTACGGAAGTCTCTTCTGGCAATCCACAAAAAAAGTAAAGGGCAGCTTCAGATTCTGATATGCATAATGGGGGCGAAGCACAGTGGTTACAATAGCCTCAAGCTTATTTGTGAAACCGAGATAGGCCTATTAACACAGTGCTGCTACTTTGAATATGTGCAGAGATTCAAAGAACCCATATTCTTCTCAAGATATTTAGCAAATCTTGCCCTAAAAATCAATGCTAAAGTAGGCGGGAGCAATGTGGCCCTAGCTCAAACCCTTTCTAATCAGCTTCCACGATTTGGGAACTCTCATGTTGTGTATTTTGGAGCAGATGTGAATCATCCGGGCCAGAGAAATGAAAAGAGCCCTTCAATAGCAGCAGTAGTGATGAGCATAAATTGGCCATATTGCACCCGTTATATGGTCAGAATGCGGTGCCAGGAAAGCAGACAGGAACACATTATAGATCTGGGAGAAATGTGTAAGGAATTGTTAGCCCTGTATTTGAAAGAGAATTTGAAGCTGCCAGAAAGGGTTGTTTTCTTCAGAGATGGAGTGAGCGAAGGGCAATTCAATATGGTTTTGAACAAGGAGCTTAAGGATTTGAAGAGGGCTTTTAGTGAGCTTGAACAAGGGTATAATCCCTCTGTTTCTTTCATTGTAGCGCAGAAGCGGCATCACACAAGGCTGTTTCCTGAGGGCGAGAAAGGAAATGTGCCGCCTGGTACAGTTGTTGATACTTTAATTGTTCATCCAAGGGAGTTTGATTTCTATCTCTGCAGTCATTATGCCCGCTGGGGCACCAGCAAACCAACCCATTATCATGTTCTTTGGAATGAGAATGGATTTAGTTCGGATGAGCTGCAGAGGCTGATCAATGATTTGTGTTATACTTACTCTAGATGTACAATGCCCATTTCACTGGTTCCTCCTGTGTATTACGCAGATCTTGCAGCCTACAAAGGGCGCCTCTATGTGGAGGCTCTCGGATCCTCTCAATCCAGTTCATCTTCTTTCACATTTCCTAAAATTAACCCACGTATTGAAAATGAAATGTTCATTTGAGAAAAAGAAAAATTTGTTGCAAAAAGCTCGTGAGGGGAGTTTGTCCAAGAATGTCTCTTCAGCATTTACAGTGCCTTGGTGTTCTGCCGGTTCAAGAGTCAATTGCTGTTTCTCTATTTTTAGAATAAATTGATTATTTATCACTTCTACACATGAATGAAGTGATAAATGAATTGATAAACAGCATTTTGTTTTTGTTAAATGTATTTTGGTTGATAGGCAACCAAAACTTTGAATTTTCTTTGGAGTTTGTCCAAGAATGTCTCTTCAGCATTTACAGTAAGCTCTTTGAAGCCCACAGAGGGTCTGCCTTAGTGTTCTGCCGGTGCAAGACTCAATTGCAGTTTCTCTATTTTAGAATAAATTGATTATTTATCACTTCTACACATGAATGAAGTGATAAATGAATTGATAAACAGTCTTTTGTTAAGTGTATTTTGGCTGACAGGCCACTAAAACTTTCAATTTTCTTTGGAGTTTGTCTAAGAATGTCTGTTAAGCATTTACAGTAAGCTCTTTGAAGTCCACAGAGAGCCTGCTTTAGTGTTCTGCTAGTTCAAGAGTTGATTGCAGTTTCTCTATTTTAGAATAAATTGATTATCACTTCTACACATGAATGAGGTGATAAATGAATTGATAAACAGTGTTTTGTTAAGTGTATTTTGGCTGATAGGCCACTAAAACTTTGAATTTTCTTTGGTTAATCTTGTTAGTCTCTATTCTCTTCTTTGGTTGGTCTTGTAAGTCTCTATTCTCTTCTTAGCTTAATATAATTAGTTTATAATTTTATATTTTAAAAAATTCAATAGTTATTAATATTTTTTTTAATAAAATCAAAGTTTATAAATAATTTGTTTTTTAAATGGGTGTAGTGAAATGATTAGTCTTGTTAGTCTCTATTATGTTCTTCTTAGCTTAATAAAATTAGTTTATAATTTTATATTTTAAAAAAAGTAATAGTTGGGATATTGTGATTTTGAATAATTTTTTTAGTCAAATCAAATTTTATAAATAAAAAATATTATATGCTCATTTTTTAATGCTTTATATATGTATTCTAAGTATTGTTCCATAATAATACAGATAACTACAATCTTAGTATTGTTCCATAATAATATAGATAACTACAATCTCAGTATTGTTCCATAATAATACAATAACTATTATGTATTTCAAGATGAGGTGTCTCAAATTCTTTTAATTTTTGATAATTTTATTTTGTTGGTGTCTCAAATTCTTTAAATTTTGATAATTTTATTTTGTTTGTGTATGTGAATTCTAAATATTTATATAGTAATGCACATAAATACTTCGTGTTTTGAGATTGTTTTGGGTAATTAGTTTAGTTTGAGAAGTCTAATTCTTGTGGGATATAACCTATGGAGTTCTAGTCATCTTGATGTTAACCTACATGGTAGTAGTCATTACATTAATTTTTTTTAGATTATGTGGTTGTGGATAAGTAATGAGAGTAGGTTACTCGTCTACCATATAAGATATCTATTAATTTGGTTCCTTGATAAGTTTTTATAGATGAAAAATAAAAATTGAACTTTATAAACGTAAATGTAGATTTAATTGAATTGTTGGATTATATGTGACAACTTATGGGTTATATTAGAATGTAAAGTATGTGCAATGGTTAAGATGCATACCACTATATGTTGTAACACCTAAAACAACCAAGAAAACAACTTAGAAACGAGTGTAGTTTTTTTAAATCTAATTTTATATCATCTTTTTTTTTTTTTTTTTTTTTTTTTGCATATGTTAGCTTTGGTTATTGAAAGTTGGGGTTACTTCAATCCAAAGCAATTAAACATTGATTTATCAAGCTTAACAACATCAATATCAATTTGATATTTCTACTCTTTTGATAAAGCTATAGATTCAAGTTACAAACTCATCCTTGGTTTTAAATAGAACTTAATCTCACTACTAAGTTTATGTGCTAGCACAAAACTTAAGTTTAATAGTATGATTGATCATTAATTTGACTCAAATAGGGAAATTAATCCTACAGCCTTAGGTTTATGCCTTTAACTCCAAGCGATTGAATCTGGTTAATTGCTAAAACATATTGGCCCGGGCTCTTCCATAATCAAAGTCAAAACTAGCTCTGAGGAACATCCATATATCATATTACAATTTAAGTCCATTTTAGACTCTAGACTTGATTTATTTATTTATTTAGGTTTAATCATAACCCTGTCCTAGAAGTGTTTCAACATTAGGAGAATCCTAGGTTACAACTTAATCTAAGTTCAATATCTTGAGTTAATTACTATTGATGCTCCAATGTGAGAACATCATGAAGGTTAGTCTTGAGAGCTCTATACCTAACAATATTTTTAACCAAATTTTAATCTAGTAACAACTCCATTTCACATATCCTTCAAGTAAAATTAAATCAACCAACAAATCCCCATGCAATTGAATTTTGAACTTGACCCTAGATTAAACTAGATTTGAATCTAGTATCAACTTTTGTTTATATATTAGAGGTAGATGTACTTTTGATAAGACAGAGTCATGCCCACTTTATCAAACTAGTTCAATCAATCATGTTTATATCTAGAAATTAAACTAAGGTCTTGGGACCTACCACATGCATTAGACATGATCATAAAACTCAATAAGGTTTTATTTGTGGTAAAACTCATATCCACTTTTAATTAACCTAGACAAACAAGGAACTTGGACCTAACAAGGTTCTTAATTATATTAGATGTCTAGATTGACTCTATGATTCATATCAGAAGTAAAATTGATATCTGGGAGTCAAAGACCTTTGATAGGGTATCTAGATACGACATATCTTTTGAACCCAATTTTAGTTTTTAAACAAGTATGATAGGTTCCAAATAATAGCATGTGTCCCACTTTTGTGCTATTTTGGGCCATAGAAAATAACACTTTTAAAAATTGACCAAATTTTATCAATTATAACAAATGGTCAAGAATTTAAAGATATGAACTAATAAATTGTGGTCATCATTTTTAATAAAGATTCTATTTATTTTTTTTAATTTTTTAAGAAAATCATTTCTTTAATTTTTGGTTAATTTTTAATAAAGTATTTATTATACTTTTAGAGTTGTTTATTAAGAAACCTAGCTTGCAACTACATAAACTAAGATAAGAAATAAAATCTTTTCATTCTTTTTAAACATAGATTCTTAACATTGGTATCTAGTGTTATCCTATTTTTTGTTGAATACATTTTTTCTTATTATTTTTTAATTGACAATAATTGTACTCTACACACATAGAGACTCTTTTTCTATATATTGAAAGTAGTTAAATATAGCTCGTATGAGCATCAACTTACAAAGAATAACAAAAACAACCCCATAGAGCAAAATAGGACTAATGATAACTCATAAGTAGCATCAACCTATCAAACTAATCCACATTAAAATGACAATGGAGTTCATATCATCGACAAAATAGGCCTAGCTTAGGTATAGATCAAACCCAACTAGCAACATAGAAAAACTAGTTCATCAACATAGTAAATTATCCCATCTACATATTATATCAACCCCACTACATAAAAAATAGTACATAACTAAATAGAAATATATCAATACATATCATATTAACCTAGATACATAACAACCTAATATAAAATCCATCACTTATCAAATTTTTATCATTTTTTGTCAATATTAATAATGAAGCCTTCAACATTTTTTCTTAGAGATTGAACCTTGTAGTCCACACGCTCATATAAAATCCTCCTCCTCAATCTTTGAGGAGTCTTCATCCACTAAAAGTTTAGCCCCTCACTTAGGAACAATAGTTGTAACACTCTTACCTTTGCCAACATTATTAACAAGAACAAATGGATCAACACTAGCATGAGGAACAACATGAACAATAGGTACACAATATTTATCAAACCCAAAGACCATATATCTATGTCTTTTATTGTGGCTAGTTGCCATCTTTATCATATATAAAATTATGAGGGCCCACAACCCATTGACCACTTCAAGAATCTAGAATTTGGGAACCATCTTGCATGGACTTTGTTGACAACAAAACACAAACCAATGATTTGTGTTATTTCTATGTTAGTGTTATGTTTTACCCTAGTGTGATGGATAAGAAAGATAATCATAACATATGCGATAAGATAATAAAATGAACAAAGGAAATAAACACATATACTCATTCACCATTCATACACATATAGAGTCTTCATAAGCTTCTCATATATATTCATTATATCATTTGACAATACATTGTCATAAATCCATTACATATTACACTTCACTCTCATATCTTCTAGTCTCTCATTGATCTATCACTCTTATCTATAACTATCACATGACTCTTCTATATATCTCTCTTCTATAAATACTTATCTCATGACTATCTAGGTATGGTACATATATGTTGATCCCATAGATTCATTACATATAGGGACATGTCCCTATCCATATTTCTTCATGGTTGTGACCTTTTGTGGTTGTTTTAAGTAATCTAAGTGTGTCACATTGTTGTTCCTTTGGGCTACAATATCTTTGACTATTTTTCTTTTGCATAGGGATGGGTTATCTTGATGCTAGCCTTTGCCACCCTTGCAAGTTTTCAACCTAACAGGATTGGTTTGGACTTGTTAGGTGCCTGTGAGGACCACCCTTTTTACTTCTGTTCTTGTGACTATTTACATTACTGTCATTGATATTTTTTTTATATATGTGTGGGATAGTAGTTCTCGGAATTGTCAAACTATTAAACTTTATTTTGATTACGGAAAAACTAATTGGGTGATGTTTGGATAAGTTACATTTCAGAAAAGTAATTAGGTGATGATGGAAAATTGTAATATGATTTCATTTATGCTATTTAGAACTATGTCATGATAATGCATGTTTTTAAGTTGCTTCGGCTATGATGATTATATGTGAAACTGATCTTGCAATTTAGTGTGCAGGAATTTACTAATCAAACCACAGATTTTGGAGATCATTCCGCACCTTGTTATTGTTATTCCCTGTTAAGCCGATCTGGTTCCACGAGGAACCAAGATCACGCTGTGTTTGATATGGTGTTGTAATGTGGTCTTTCATAAGGTCGAATGGGTTGGTCTACCCTCTTGTAACACTGACTTATGATTTGTGTTGTAAAAAGATTGAATTTGAATTTCTTTTCTTTTATTTAAATTTTGGAGGCCTCTTCTTGTGCTTTACCTTGACCATGGGTGTCCAGAATGGGTTAAAGTTGACCCTAGGTTATACCCCATGGGTCCAGGGCCCCATTTGACATGGGTAACCCTTGAGTAACCTCCTTGAGGTCATCTTAACCTCACCCTGAAGTTAGGTGGCGAAAATTGGAGTACCAACACCCAACCCATCCCTCTTCAATCCCCAAGGTAAGAGATGACTACAAACCCATCCATTATTGAGGGATTGACTTGGAGTCACCCTCACCATTAGTGAGATTCCCCATGAGTTGTGGGGTCATCCATTATGAAGGAAGGAAGAAGAGGCATGGGTCAACTGTCTTTTCCTCCATTAACTCCTTTTATTTCTCCCATGCGTAAGAGAAATGACATGAGGAGAGGGATAAGGAGTACTCTAGGGATGGGTGAGTGACATAAGCCAACACTCATCCCTTGGGACATAATAGTGGTTTTGGGAAGAGAGAGGAGGTGACAAGTGTCACCTCCCCATTCCTCTAAACTGAAAAGGATTTGGGTTATTTGTTTCCAATTTTGGGATGGGAGGGGAGTTAGTGGATTTGTTTTGGAGAGTTTTATTTTCATTGCCAAAATAGGAAAGTTAGCTTGAGGTGAGGAAAGGAAGAGGGAGTTGGTGGCTAAGGTTGGAAGAGATCTCAGTGGAGCTCTACAACAGTTTCATTCCAGAAGGGCTTTGCAAGGCTGGTTTAGTTTTACCCTTCTTTCGTATATCTGATTGTTGTATGAGATGTGTGTGAAAGTTGTTTATTTGCTATGTTTTGTTTTGTTTTGTGGGAACTGATGTCGGGTTGTTGACAGAGCTTCTCCCACTTGGGAGAAATGCTCATCAAGTTTGGGGTAGGGGAGGAGTGATCCTCCTCGGGTGCATACCGGGTTCTTTGGGATGTTGAAAGCCTTGAGGGCATGTAACTGTGACTGGTTCTTTGACTTGAGAGTCAAATACAGATTCTTTGGAAAATTTTGTGATCAAACTTGGTTTGAGGCCAAGAGAAATTGTGTTGGATATATTAACTGTAAGGGTGACACTCTGGAGTCGAGTGTGTCCACTCTCCTACCCCTTATGAAGCTCACTGTAGTTGAGTTTCGTGTTGTATAATTTACCCACGGGTGTTTGTGTGTTTTGGGTTTGTTGTTGTTCCCTGTTGTGAAGTGGAGTGCTTGAGTTCCTAGGTGTGAGTATGGTCTCCCTAGCTCGGGGGTGACCCTCTTGTGGGTCTACGGAAGGGAGGAGAGCTAGATGAGTGGTGTTTTCTTCTTTGTTTGTCTTTGATACGCAGGTTTCCGCTTGAAGCTTATGGTTGGGTTTGGAGGAGTGCTGTATTTAGGGAGACTGTATTTCATCCTTGCTATAAGGAGAGTTTGGTTCTTTGAGCCTCATCCGGTTTCAGTTCATTGTGGAGGGATTTTCTCACTCTGTAGTTGTAAGAATTGTTGTATGGGGAAAGAGAGAAATTCTTCCCTTCAGTATTGTTGTTGTGTATAATTTTTCAATCATATTAGACCTGGTGATGAAACTTGTATTGATAGACAAACGAATGAAGTTATCTTTAGTATTGGAATTTGTTATTGTTTTGGATCAAAATTGATATAATTCATTTATAGTTTTGATTGGAAGAAAAGAATAAATTTCAGTTAGATAGCCTTGTTAGAAATTGTAAATTGATTTGATTTTGAAAATAAATATAAATAAAGTAGTAATTTTATATGAGTTGTGGATTAGCCGTAATCTTTCCAGATGTGAGCCAATGAAATTTGATCTGTATATGATTTTGTATTAAATCGCATTTAAGTAGACTTTACTAAATCTCTGGTTTTACATTATCTATATTAAGTCAGAAGATTGCATACTAAGAAAAATTATGGATGGCAGTAAAATTTAGTTATAATCCATTCTCTGCATTTAAGACAAATTTCTGGTTTTAATCAAAAGGTGATTTTAAATGTCTGTTAGTTGAAATGTTAAATTAATAATTGAAAATGTAATTACAAGATAAAATTGCTTTATTTGCTTTCATTTCTCTGTGTTTATGAAGTTACCCATGAAAGGAAATTATTAAAATGATTGTTAAATAGAGTTATAATTAATAGTCTTACTATTCTACTTCTCTGTAGTTTAGCTTTATTATTTTAATTTTTGTATGTTAAATTTCTCTATAAAAAAAAATAAGTTGAGAATAATATTTTAATTCTCTGTATTTTAGCTTAAATATTTTAACTCTCTGTATTTTATTTTATTTTATTTTTTTTTTCTTACTAAAGAAGGCATAAGTCTGAGGATATATAAATATAAATATAAATATATATATATATATATATATATATATTTATCATGATAACTGGAGGTTTGTATTAAAATGACAGAGAGATTATATTTTAAAACAATAAAGAAATAAGATAAAATGAATCGCATTTTTTTTTGCTGTGTATTATACAGCACACATTGATAAAGAATGAAATGGTGGTGGGAAGGGTTTGAACCTTCCCACCACCCCTGTCGGTGCTCATTGGGTGTGGGGAGGGGCGGAGCCCCCACCCACACCCCACTACGTGGGGTGTGGGTGGGGGCTCCGCCCCTCCCCACACCCCCCTATATATATTCACAGCCCGCGATGGAGTCCGCGGACTCCACTTCAAACCTCCGCCGTGAGTGCCTTCGCCGCTCCGTGAGCAGCCCGCCTAACCCTGTTTCCCACCTCTCGCCAGCATTTAACCTCCCGCCACTCGCCATGGGCGATACACCCTCTGCGCCACCTCTCCATGCTCCCTGTCCGCCGCCCCTGTGCGGCCACTGCCGAAGTCTACCGATCCACCATTAACGCGACCCCTGCCATGGCCGCGCCGCCGCCATCTCCATCCCTCTGCCTTCACAAAGGAAACAAAAAAAAAGGGGGGGTTAGGGCTTGCTATTTGGAAAATGATTTAACTAAATAAAATAAGAAATGTTTCCATGGTTTGGCTTTTATTTTATAAAGAGGAGAGCCTCTTATATACAATAACAATGGTATATAATTGTGTATATATATATAGTTATATATATATATATATAATTATATTATATAAAAAAATAAAATAAAAGAATAACAAGTGAAATATATTAAAAAAAATAGTAATAATATTTAAATAACTTAATAAAATAAACTAACAATTGCAATAATAGTATTAGTAATAAATAATAGTAATAATAACAACAGTAATTATAACAATAAGAGAAATATAATTGAATATATATATATATATACATATAAATATATCGATACATACATATATTATTTAATTATTAAGACTTTCAGAGAGGCCGTTTCTTCCTTACAATAATAAGAGAAAATAAAATTATAATTTAAAGAGAGCATAAAGGAATATACTATAATACTTCGGAAAGAGTTTCTCGGAAGTTTCAACTATCAACGAAATTTAATAACCAGGAAAACGAAGAGGAAAATTACGCGTCACCTTGTTTAAAAGATCACTGGAAATAAACTTAAGAAGCCATCACAGACATTCCATGTGAGGCCATTTTAATCTCAACTGTAGTTAGTAAACGCCCAATGGAGAAAACATGAAAGAGAATTAGAAGAAGAAAAACTAACATTGGAAAACACAGAGGAGAAAATGCGCGGCATTTTCCACCTGGGATAAGAGAACTAAGTAGATGTACTTTCTGCTAATTTTTGATTAGGAACAAGATTAATTAGTACAAACGTAAAGGAGAATCCTGATCGGAGAAAATAAGGGGCTGAGTCGAGCGAAGTAGTAAACCAGCTTGTGTGATCTGTACGATCCGGAAGTTAGGAACAATGTTAAAATAGATACAGTGATAACTCTGATTGATGTAGGATATGAAGAAAGGATAGGATAAACATAAAGAAAACGTAGAAACCAAAAGAGAGAGACCGAAATATAAACAAACTAAAACTTCAGAGAAATAGTTAAGGTGAGCGCAATAGAAATACAATCAAAATTAAGATCCAGAGAAACGGAAGAGAGGGCAAACGAACTGTCTTGTTGAGAATACTAAGTTCGAAGTAGGAGTATATTTCAGGAAACGAGAAAGAAGGCAGACAAATGTGCTTTGCTGAAAAATAACCCCATATGGAGATCACGAGTCAGTTTAGTAGGAACAAGGCGTCGTGGGAAGTTGCTAATCTATCAGGGAACCCCGTAAGTGGTATAGTGTTGAGTAATTCCCACTTACGCCGTAAGGCGTTATGCTGTTGAAATCTTCCAAGAATTAGGGTTAGGGACCTCAAAAATATAAACCTTGTAGCGACGTTAACTGCGTCAAGGAGACCCCCTTGTTGGTCTGCTTGCGTCTGGTTGCACGCAATTGTACTTGTACCCCGCCGACAACTGTAGTGTTTTCACCTTGAGCGTACACCACCGAGCATGCTTACGCATGTGAGGGGGTTTCTAGGGATGTGTGAGAAATTTTTTGATAGTTTGTGTCATAACCACATGACAGATGTGGCTATGACACGTGTGACGCGTGTTGTGACCACATGGAAAATGTGGGCATGACATTTGGTATCAGAGCGCCAGTTTAAACACTGGGCATATTTGGGCACGTTATTATTCCGCAACTTTGATTAATTAGTCTCTACCTTGTTTTGTAGGATGCCTCCTCGACGTGTTTGACGAGCGCGATCACGCCACACAGCGTCTGTCGAGGTGCACAGCGATTCCTCAGCCGAGGGACTAGCACCCGTAGTTACAGTAGCACCACCTGCACCACCTATACCACAAGCACCACTAGTACCACAGGCGACACCAGTATTGGATATAGGTCCACAGATCTTACAGGCACTACAAGCTATGTTAGAGAGGTTACCGCTAGTGATTCTTGAGCCACGTGTCGAGCCTCGTGTTGATTCGCGAGAGGAGCCACGTGCTGAGTCACGTATTGAGCCACTTGAAGAGCCCCGCGTTGATCCACTAGAGGTGCCACATGTGGAGCCTTTCGTTGAGATCCCCGACACAACAGTAGATGAGGTAGGGTCAGCCTCCCGTGCATGGAGCAGGAGTCCTCCGAGACCTTTGAGACGAGATGAGACCCAGAGGGCAGAACAGGTACATCATGGATTGTATGAGGATAGGGTGGAAGAGCCAGTTGTGGGACTTAGAGACAGAGGGGACCCCATCAGAGATCTACTTAGGCTCAACCCACCCACTTTCGCAGGAGCTACAGAGGGAGCTGTGGCCGAGGCTTGGCTAATTAGTTTAGACAGGTGTTTCACGTTGCGACCATATGGAAGCAACACGAAAGCATGAGTGACGGTCCATCTTCTGAGGGATGCCATAGCTACCTGGTGGCGCACTGAGGAGTGCAAGCGCTGACTTTCTGTGGATACACTCACTTGGGATATCTTTATAGAGCGCTTTAATGCGCGATATTTATCAGAACATTACAGACAGCGCAGGATCGACGAGTTCCATGATTTACAGTAGAGGGGACTCACTGTTACTCGGTATGAGAGCTGATTCATTGAGCTTTCTCGTTACGCGGAATACCTCCATGACGAGAAAATCTTAATACACAAATTCATCAGAGGGCTGAATCACGGGATAGCAGGACCAGTTCGTATGGCAGATCCCTAGACCATGAGCAAGGCTGTTGAAAAGGCCCTTATATCAGAGGAAATTCAGGGACGAGGGCAGAATTCACGACCGTAGTATCAGGATCGAAATCCCCAACAACAGCAAAATTTTTGAAGGCCTCAAAACACAATACAAAGAGGAGGATATAACTCTTCATCATTACCTCCTAGGCCTCCACAGCAGCAGCAACATCAGCGAAAAGCTAAATTCCAACAGAGGGGTCAGGGAGGACAGAGCCGTGGATGGCAGCAGCAGGGTTCACGCAGAGATCAGAGACCGCAGGGTTCATCGGCAGGACCCGTGAGGTCCCAGCAGTCTTACAGAGGCTCACAGGGGTCCACGAAATGGACTGGGCAACAACAGTCAGGCAGAACACAGTCAGGGCAGTTACAAGCTAGAGGACCGTGTTATGTGTGTGGTGGGGCAGGGCATTTGGCTAGAGAGTGCCCGCAGGGATTTACAGTAGGGGGACAACCCCGATCAGGAGGATCTGAGCAGACTGTAGGTGATGTGGGCAGATCCCACCACATGTTTGCAGCGGTTGATAACCGCCAGGCCGATTTCTAGGCCTCAGTCATCGAGGCAACAGGTACGATTGGAGACTTCCCCATCTCTATCCTTTTTGACTTGGGAGCTACTGACTCCTTTTTGTCTACATCGTTAGTGGAGCATTGCAGGCTGGTGGCTTCTAGGCAAGACATTAGGTGGGAAGTTGAGTTGGCCTCAGGGGCCAGGATGTCAGTAGATACCTTGGTTAAAGACTGCGAGATCACATTAGGATCCTTCACTACATCATGTGACCTTAGGGTTATGCCCTTAGGATCCTACGGTGTAGTTCTGGGTATGGATTGGCTTGCGACACATAGAGCCAAGCTAGATTGTCGTCAAAGGACGATTAGCTGTTTAGACGATCGTGGTTCGCCGGTTGAGATAGTGGGCATTCAAAAGCCCACGGCTGTTCGTATGATATCCGCTCAGCAGCTTAAGCGCTGTATGCGGAAGGGATGTCAGATGTTTGCCATTACGGTCAGTGATAGAACAGAGGAGGAACCTGAGGCTACTTTAGATGATCACCCTGTCCTTAGAGAGTTTGCCGACGTATTTCCACCAGAATTACCAGGTATGCGTCCACGCAGAGAAGTGGACTTCCACATCAACTTAGTGCCAGGTGCAGAACCAATATCCCGTGCACCTTATAGGATGACTACACATGAACTCACCGAACTCAAGCTGCAGTTAGAGGAATTACTTGAGAAGGGGCACATCCGACCCAGCGTTTCACCATGGGGCGCACCGATTATCTTCGTGAAGAAGAAGGATGGGTCTTTTCGATTATGTATGGACTACAGGCAGTTGAACAAGGTAACGGTGAAGAACCGTTATCCTCTGCCTAGGATTGACGACCTTTTTGATTATATGCAGGGAGCCAGAGTGTTCTCGAAAATTGATCTAAAATCTGGGTATCACCAATTGCGCATCACAGAGGCAGATATTCATAAGACTGCTTTTTGAACCAGATATGGCCATTACGAATTCACAGTGGTACCCTTCAGGTTGACGAACGCCCCTGCAGTGTTCATGAGTCTCATGAATGGGGTGTTCCGTACTTACCTAGATCGGTTCGTAATCATATTTCTAGATGATATTTTAATTTATTCGCGGACCAAGGAAGAGCATGTGGAGCACTTGCGTCAGGTTTTGCAGCGCTTACGAGAGGAGCAGCTTTATGGCAACTTGGCGAAGTGTGCCTTCTTTAGGACAGAGGTGCAGTATTTGGGACACATTTTATCAGGCGATGGCATCTTTGTAGATCCATCTAAAATCAGAGCAATTCAGGAGTGGCCAGCACCCACCAATGTGACAGAGGTCAGAAGCTTTATGGGGTTAGCCAGGTATTACCGTAGGTTTGTCGAGGGCTTTTCCAGGATAGCACATCCCATCACTTCCCTTCAGCGAAAAGGGAAGGGTTTCATATGGACTGAGCAGTGTGAGAAGGCCTTTAGAGTCCTCAAGGAGCGTCTTACCAGTGCTCCTATTTTAGCGGTTCCAGATCCTACAGAGGAGTTTGTTGTTTGCACAGATGCATCATTAGAGGGTTTGGGAGCCGTGCTTATGCAGGGTGGTAGAGTGATCGGATACGAATCACAGAAACTGAAGACACATGAGTTAAACTACCCTACTCACAACTTAGAGCTCGCAGCAGTTATTCATGCTTTGGTCCGCTGGAGACACTTTCTCTTAGGTCGATGCTTTGAACTCCATTCGGATCATCATAGCTTGCAGTATATCTTACACAGCCAAACTTGAACGCCAGCCAACGGCGTTGGATGGAATTCCTATGCGAATACGACTTTGATGTCCACTACATCAAAGGGAAGGAGAACGTGGTCGCTGATGCTTTGAGTCGAAGGTGCCACGAGATCCTGACCCTAACCTTGAGGGTGGACTTGAGAGATCGCATCTTACAGCATTTGTCGGAGGACGAGTGGTTTCTTGAGGTGTAGCAGGAAATTCTAAATCAGAGGGCCCTTGAGGGCAAATTCGCAGGATATACCCTTGAGTCTGATGGTTTGCTTAGACATCAGCAACGCATCTATGTACCAAATGCGGGTAATCTTCGTACAGTAATCCTATCAGAGGCTCATAGAGCACCCTACGCAGCACATCTAGGAGTGAAGAAGATGCATGCTAATTTACGACAACTTTATCATTGGGCTGGAATGAGGCGTGACATTGCAGAATATGTTGCTTGTTGCCTAGAATGTTAGAGGGTCAAGGCCGAACATCAGCATCCAGCTGGACTGTTGTACCCTCACGAAATACCTGAATGGAAATGGGACACCGTTTCTATGGATTTCATCGTTGGTCTACCTATGTCATCACGTCGCCATGATGCTATTATGGTGACCATTGACAAGCTGACCAAAGTGGCACATTTTTCACCAATATGCACAACGTACAATGCACCATCGGTGGCAAAGGTGTTTCTTGATCAAATTGTTAGACTTCATGGGGTACCTCGCCGCATTATATCTGACAGAGACTCCGTATTTACTTCATCGTTCTGGAGAGCCTTACATCAGGCGTTGGGCACACAGCTCAACTTCAGTTCAGCCTATCATCCGGAGACCGACGGACAAATAGAGAGAGTTAACCAGGTGTTAGAAGACATGCTCCGCATGTACATTATGGATCATCAGTCTAGATGGGAGGAGTACCTCTATCTAGTTGAGTTCGCCTACAATAATGGGCATCACAGCTTGTTGGGTATGCCTCCTTTCCAGGCTTTATATGGCAGACCATGCAGAACACCTTTGAGTTGGGATCGGATAGAGGACAGAACGGCCATAGGTCCAGAGATAGTTTAGAATATGGAACAGCAGGTCAAACAGATTAGACAGAGACTTCAGGAGGCACAAGACAGGCAGAAGAAGTATGCCGATGCTAAGAGGACAGACCGAAGCTTCTCTGTGGGTGATAGAGTATTTTTGAGAGTGCAACCGCACAAGAGTCCAATCCGTTACGGGAAGGGCTCTAAGCTCGCACCTCGATTTGTAGGACCTTTTGAGATCTTGGAGCGGATAGGACTAGTAGCCTATCATCTAGCCTTGCCACCTAGCCTGTCACGTATCCACGATGTATTTCATGTCTCAGTTTTACGTCAATATATTTCTGACTTATCTCACGTGTTGGATTGGAGTGCTCTTCAGGTAGAGGCAGATGGACAACTGGCGTTGGAGCCAATTCGCATATTGGCTCGTCGGACGCTGGCCCTTTGACCTAAAGAGCTGGACCAGGTTAGGGTCCAGTGGGACCTATACGACGAAGTCACAGCGACATGGGAAGATGCAGAGAGACTGAAGACCCTGTATCCTCACCTTTTTGATGACTTCCAGGAGGAAGTACAGTCTTAAGGGGAGAGGATGTGAGGACCACCCTTTTTACTTCTGTTCTTGTGACTATTTACATTACTGTTATTGATATTTTTTTTATATATGTGTGGGATAGTAGTTCCCAGAATTGTCAAACTATTAAACTTTATTTTGATTACGGAAAAACTAATTGGGTGATGTTTGGATAAGTTACATTTCAGAAAAGTAATTAGGTGATGATGGAAAATTGTAATATGATTTCATTTATGCTATTTAGAACTATGTCATGATAATGCATGTTTTTAAGTTGCTTCGGCTATGATGATTATATGTGAAACTGATCTTGCAATTTAGTGTGCAGGAATTTACTAATCAAACCACAGATTTCGGAGATCATTCCGCACCTTGTTATTGTTATTCCCTGTTAAGCCGATTTGGTTCCACGAGGAACCAAGATCACGCTGTGTTTGATATGGTGTTGTAATGTGGTCTTTCATAAGGTCGAATGGGTTGGTCTACCCTCTTGTAACACTGACTTATGATTTGTGTTGTAAAAAGATTGAATTTGAATTTCTTTTCTTTTATTTAAATCTTGGAGGCCTCTTCTTGTGCTTTACCTTGACCATGGGTGTCCAGAATGGGTTAAAGTTGACCCTGGGTTATACCCCATGGGTCCAGGGCCCCATTTGACATGGGTAACCCTTGAGTAACCTCCTTGAGGTCATCTTAACCTCACCCTGAAGTTAGGTGGCGAAAATTGGAGGTATGGGGGGGACATGATGGGTTGTACCAACACCCAACCCATCCCTCTTCAATCCCCAAGGTAAGAGATGACTACAAACCCATCCATTATTGAGGGATTGACTTGGAGTCACCCTCACCATTAGTGAGATTCCCCATGAGTTGTGGGGTCATCCATTATGAAGGAAGGAAGAAGAGGCATGGGTCACCTGTCTTTTCCTCCTTTAACTCCTTTTATTTCTCACATGCGTAAGAGAAATGACATGAGGAGAGGGATAAGGAGTACTCTAGGGATGGGTGAGTGACATAAGCCAACACTCATCCCTTGGGACATAATAGTGGTTTTGGGAAGAGAGAGGAGGTGACAAGTGTCACCTCCCCATTCCTCTAAATTGAAAAGGATTTGGGTTATTTGTTTCCAATTTTGGGATGGGAGGGGAGTTAGCGGATTTGTTTTGGAGAGTTTTATTTTCATTGCCAAAATAGGAAAGTTAGCTTGAGGTGAGGAAAGGAAGAGGGAGTTGGTGGCTAAGGTTGGAAGAGATCTCAGTGGAGCTCTACAACAGTTTCATTCCAGAAGGGCTTTGCAAGGTTGGTTTAGTTTTACCCTTCTTTCGTATATCTGATTGTTGTATGAGATGTGTGTGAAAGTTGTTTATTTGCTGTGTTTTGTTTTGTTTTGTGGGAACTGATGTCGGGTTGTTGACAGAGCTTCTCCCACTTGGGAGAAATGCTCATCAAGTTTGGGGTAGGGGAGGAGTGATCCTCCTCGGGTGCATACCAGGTTCTTTGGGATGTTGAAAGCCTTGAAGGCATGTAATTGTGACTGGTTCTTTGACTTGAGAGTCAAATACAGATTCTTTGGAAAATTTTGTGATCAAACTTGGTTTGAGGCCAAGAGAAATTGTGTTGGATATATTAACTGTACGGGTGACACTCTGGAGTCGAGTGTGTCCACTCTCCTGCCCCTTATGAAGCTCACTGTAGTTGAGTTTCGTGTTGTATAATTTACCCACGGGTGTTTGTGTGTTTTGGGTTTGTTGTTGTTCCCTGTTGTGAAGTGGAGTGCTTGAGTTCCCAAGTGTGAGTATGGTCTCCCTAGCTCGGGGGTGACCCTCTTGCGGGTCTACGGAAGGGAGGAGAGCTAGATGAGTGGTGTTTTCTTCTTTGTTTGTCTTTGATACGCAGTTTTCCGCTTGAAGCTTATGGTTGGGTTTGGAGGAGTGCTGTATTTAGGGAGACTGTATTTCATCCTTGCTATAAGGAGAGTTTGGTTCTTTGAGCCTCATCTGGTTTTAGTTCATTGTGGAGGGATTTTCTCACTCTATAGTTGTAAGAATTGTTGTATGGGGAAAGAGAGAAATTCTTCCCTTCAGTATTGTTGTTGTGTATAATTTTTCAATCATATTAGACTTGGTGATGAAACTTGTATTGATAGACAAACGAATGAAGTTATCTTTAGTATTGGAATTTGTTATTGTTTTGGATCAAAACTGATATAATTCATTTATAGTTTTGATTGGAAGAAAAGAATAAATTTCAGTTAGATAGCCTTGTTAGAAATTGTAAATTGATTTGATTTTGAAAATAAATATAAATAAAGTAGTAATTTTATATGAGTTGTGGATTAGCTGTAATCTTTCCAAATGTGAGCCAATGAAATTTGATCTGTATATGATTTTGTATTAAATCGCATTTAAGTAGACTTTACTAAATCTCTGGTTTTACATTATCTGTATTAAGTCAGAAGATTGCATACTAAGAAAAATTATGGATGGCAGTAAAATTTAGTTATATCCATTCTCTGCATTTAAGACAAATTTCTGGTTTTAATCAAAAGGTGATTTTAAATGTCTGTTAGTTGAAATGTTAAATTAATAATTGAAAATGTAATTACAAGATAAAATTGCTTTATTTGCTTTCATTTCTCTGTGTTTATGAAGTTACCCGTGAAAGGAAATTATTAAAATGATTGTTAAATAGAGTTATAATTAATAGTCTTACTATTCTACTTCTTTGTAGTTTAGCTTTATTATTTTAATTTCTGTATGTTAAATTTCTCTATAAAAAAAAAATAAGTTGAAAATAATATTTTAATTCTCTGTATTTTAGCTTTAATATTTTAACTCTCTGTATTTTATTTTATTTAATTTTTCTTTTCTTACTAAAGAAGGCATAAGTCTGAGAATATATATATATATATATATTTATCATGATAACTGGAGGTTTGTATTAAAATGACAGAGAGATTATATTTTAAAACAATAAAGAAATAAGATAAAATGAATCACATTTTTTTTGCTGTGTATTATACAGCACACATTGATAAAGAATGAAATGGTGGTGGGAAGGGTTTGAACCTTCCCACCACCCCCGTCGGTGCTCATTGGGTGTGGGGAGGGGCGGAGCCCCCACCCACACCCCACGTAGTGGGATGTGGGTGGGGGCTCCGCCCCTCCCCACACCCCCCTATATATATTCACAGCCCGCGATGGAGTCCGCGGACTCCACTTCAAACCTCCACCGTGAGTGCCTTTGCCGCTCCGTGAGCGGCCCGCCTAACCCTGTTTCCCACCTCCTGCCACTCGCCATGGGCGATACATCCTCTGCGCCGCCTCTCCATGCTCCCTGTCCGCCGCCCCTCTGCGGCCACTGCCGAAGTCTACCGATCCACCATTAACGCGACCCCTGCCATGGCCACACCACCGCCATCTCCATCCCTCTGCCTTCACAAAGGAAACAAAAAAAAAGGGGGGGGTTAGGGCTTGCTATTTGGAAAATGATTTAACCAAATAAAATAAGAAATGTTTCCATGGTTTGGCTTTTATTTTATAAAGAGGAGAGCCTCTTATATACAATAACAATGGTATATAATTGTGTATATATATATATAGTTATATATATATATATAATTATATTATATATAAAAAAAAAAAGAATAACAAGTGAAATATATGAAAAAAATAGTAATAATATTTAAATAACTTAATAAAATAAACTAACAATTGCAATAATAGTATTAGTAATAAATAATAGTAATAATAACAACAGTAATTATAACAATAAGAGAAATATAATTGAATATATATATATATATATATATATATATATATATATATAATCTTATATATATATACATATAAATATATCGATACATACATATATTATTTAATTATTAAGACTTTCAGAGAGGCCATTTTCTCCTTACAATAATAAGAGAAAATAAAATTATAATTTAAAGAGAGCATAAAGGAATATACTGTAATACTCCGGAAAGAATTTCTCGGAAGTTTCAACTATCAACGAAATTTAATAACCAGGAAAACGAAGAGGAAAATTACGCATCACCTTGTTTAAAAGATCACTGGAAATAAACTTAAGAAGCCATCACAGACATTCCATGTGAGGCTATTTTAATCTCAACTGTAGTTAGTAAACGCCCAATGGAGAAAACATGAAAGAGAATTAGAAGAAGAAAAACTAACATTGGAAAACACAGAGGAGAAAATGCGCGGCATTTTCCACCTGGGATAAGAGAACTAAGTAGATGTACTTTCTACTAATTTTTTCTTAGGAACAAGATTAATTAGTACAAACGTAAAGGAGAATCTTGATCGGAGAAAATAAGGGGCTGAGTCCAGTGAAGTAGTAAACCAACCTGTGTGATCTGTACGATCCGGAAGTTAGGAACAATGTTAAAATAGATACAGTGATAACTCTGATTGATGTAGGATATGAAGAAAGGACATGATAGACATAAAGAAAACGTAGAAACCAAAAGAGAGAGATCGAAATATAAACAAACTAAAACTTCAGAGAAATAGTTAAGGTGAGCGTGATAGAAATACAATCAAAATTAAGATCCAGAGAAACGGAAGAGAGGGCAAACGAACTATCTTGTTGAGAATGCTAAGTTCGAAGTAGGAGTATATTTCAAGAAACGAGAAAGAAGGCAGACAAATGTGCTTTGCTGAAAAATAACCCCATATGGAGATCACAAGTCAGTTTAGTAGGAACAAGGCATCGTGGGAAGTTGTTAATCTATCAGGGAACCCTGTAAGTGGTATAGTGTTGAGTAATTCCCACTTACGCAGTAAGGCATTATGCTGTCGAAATCTACCGAGAATTAGGGTTAGGGTCCTCAAAAATATAAACCTTGTAGCGACGTTAACTGCGTCAAGGAGACCCCCTTGTTGGTTTGCTTGCGTCTGGTTGCACGCAATTGTACTTGTACCCCACCGACAACTGTAGTGTTTTCGCCTTGAGCGTACACCACCGAGCATGCTTACGCATGCGAGGGGGTTTCTAGGGATGCGTGAGAAAATTTTTGATAGTTCGTGTCATAACCACATGACAGATGTGGCTATGACACGTGTGACGCGTGTTGTGACCACATGGAAAATGTGGGCATGACAGTGCCAACATCATCCCCTTACTTAAACCATTTCTTATCCTTAAGCCATGCAAGTTTTATCTTCCACTACTCAAAAATAAAATTTGAAGTTGTTCCTATCAAAATTCCAATTGATTAGTGTTGATAGAAAAACCTAGACCAGTGTCCAAGGTTTTATATTTTTTTACATGTAGTAAACCTTGGTGTTGCTGACTCCCAAAATAACTACAACCCAAAACCCTAAAACATTTTATAATCACCTAGGCCAAGGGTGTCGTCAGGATGATTAAAAGAGGTTTATCAACAAGTTCTGGGCAATTTTGGACAACCTACAGGAGTGTGTAGGCTCCTCTGCACTTTAGGTTCAACTAGACCTAGGATGGATATTCCTAGAGGTGTTAAATAAGACAAACAAACAAATACAATCATACCCAATGTACACTTGACCCCCAAAACTGCCACTAGGTCAAGACAAACTGGTTGCACATGCCTCTGATTAAGTTGATCACTACACTATGCAATTGCCCAAACAAAATGCACAACTACAAATCACTATTATAGGGGCATTCATAATAATTTGACTATTTAACTTATTCCCCGGCAACGACGCCATTCTATTGGCGTGAGTTGACGGGATGCCAAATTCAACACACAACAAATTGCACTTGAACATGGCACTACTGCACTCCTCAAGATGAATCCACTTAACTTTGCATACACAACATACATAGTGCAAGCATACATGTTCATGATTCATAAATGATTTGAGTTGTTTTGCATTACTTTAGATTTATCCCTGGTTATAAAACAAAACCATGAACAGCTTGAGAAACCCTAAACTAAATCTCCTCCTACTCCTACAACAAACATGGTAGAGAGATTAATTAAAATGATGATTGATCCATCCCTAATATGGACCACTACCTATTCAATTGGGAAACTGAGTCATATAATGCAAGGAGGAAAGAAAATATGCAATAGAGGATCAATGGAACCAAACACGTATTCACATACATATCATAAATAAAGCCTTCATGCAATGGACATACTTATTAATCCAAGAAAGAAATGCAATGATTCATATGCAACAAAGAAATAGCAAATAAAAAGCTTTATATTAACTTGGGTATTGTCACACACCTCTAAACCCTAGTTACAATATTCATGCCAATAAATGTGGCAAGGGAAAACATACAACGGCGATTATATATTCGTTAAAATCATTACAAACTTTTGTGGAGACATACCAATGCATGTGGATATGATTTACACATCTTTCCTACACTCGTGATTTGATACCCTAAAATTCTCCTTAGGTGCTTCCAGACCAGACAATTAGTTCAACGTCTAGCCCTATCAAAAGTGTTTCAATCTTCAATTTATAGCATGAGAAAATATGATCTGAGGGCAAAATGGGAGGGAAAACCTCACCAACTCCACCAACCACATTAAAAAATGATGCTTTCATCCACCCACTTTGCAGTTATTGCATTCTTGAGAGTTGTTAGCGCATTTGAAAGAGTGAGGAAGGCGAGGAAGTTGGGCTTTGACAAATCAGACTTTGGAGCCCAGGCCCTCCGCCTTACAACATGCACATCAGAAGAGAAGGAGAAGAGTGCCTAACCCTAATTACATAGAATATGAAGGGCATTAGGAGTTAGATCTCAGGCCTCCTTCCTTCCTCCTTCCAAAAGAAGGAATGAAGGAAAGGAGAACCCTGACAACATAGAAGAATATTGGCCCCGTCGGACCTTCATCATTTTGCCTACCAAAAGGAAGGAAAAAGAAAGAGAAATTCCTGCCTACTGATGCCCGCTTGCCTTAAAAAGAAATAACACTCGTTGGGGGTCAGCCGTTGGGCCTTCCACCTTCCATCTTCTATGAAGAATATGGAAGGAAGGAAGCCCAAACTCTGACCTCCAACACACTTAAGAAAAATAGAGCTTGCTGGAGTTCAGCCTTTGGGCCCTCCACCCAAAGAAGAGATCACCTGTCGAGGATCAGACGTTGGGCCTTCCCTGTTTCACCTTCCTCAAAGAAAGGAATAAGAGCCAACCTTCAAACTCCACTGCACACTTCATACTTAGAAGGATTTGAACAAGTAGACCCATCAGACTTTGGACCCCGAAGCTTCTCCCTAACACCTTCCTTGAAGAAGACTAAAGCCCCCGAAACTCTGACCTTCGAAACAATTAGAATTTTTTGCAGGGAACCGAAATGAAAGTTGGAGCCAATAGACAAGGCATGATAGAAGACAGGAGCCCGAAACTTTGAAACTTTGATAAATACAAAATACAACGAAACACTTAGAAAGATTTGGACTTAAGTCATTTTTTGGGATTTTCCCTTGTACTTAAAAGGAAAACACATGAAAACCTATAGAAGATGTCTCTGATTAGTTATAAACTATAGGTTCAAGTGGGATTTTTGCTGAATTTGGGGCAAAAAAGGTGCAAGTTAGGAACTAGTTTTTAGGCATCAACACTAGTTTTGGTTGGGGACATGTGCCAAGCATTGGCACATCGAGAACCAACTATCTTTGGGCATACCAAAAGGAAAAAACACACACAAGGGGAGAAACATAGGACATATTTACAAGGCATACAATCATAAGCATGGGGGCACAACAGGAAAGTTGACTGTATTCAAAATTTAAACACTTTGTAGGTACAACCTGTACCAAGTGACTGAACCTACTTTCCTTTGTCAAAGACAAGATAAATGAAAGAGCTGATCTCCCTCAAACTAAATTTTCACTTCTCACCCAGCTACAACAATTAAAAATGACCCTTAGCATGCACCAATCTATGACAAATGTTTATGAAGCCAAGGCTAGCCTTACTAATGAAATTACTATTGCATGGCAACCATAAGAAATAGGTGCTTGACCTATTCCATATTGCATTATGTTTGTTCTCAACAATGAGGGGTGAGAAATCAGAATTCAGGTCAGCAATAAAAGACATGGATGGAAGTAAATCTCCATCACCAATTGCAACCTTATTACACTTGCTGACCTCTTCATGCAAACTGAGGGAAAACAAAAACACCTCCAATTCATATAGCAAAGAAAAATTTGCCTGAATGCACTGTTTATCCACAAGAGAAGACACTTCATCTTGTAGAACAAACAGGAAAGACTCCAGCTCAGGTATACCTTCGAGTTGGGCTGCCATCTATTGAAATTCAGGAATGAACACACCTTGCCGCTTATTCACATTAATGTCCCATATAAAGGACCCAACCTCAACTACAACACCAACACATCCAAGAGTTGGTGAACATCCCACATCAAAGTGGAAACATTCATATTCATTTGTATCCTCACCAAACTCTTGAACAAAACTTTCATATGTGCTGCAACAACTTTCAAATTCTGAATCATAAACATGACTCAGGATACAATTCAAACCATCAGCACACACACCAATACCATGAGACACCTCAAGTGGAGAACCATGTTCTTCAAATTGTCTCTCTATTTCAATTCTATCTCGGCGACCTGTTGTGTCATATATGCTATTGCAAACTGACTGATGACACACTTCTTTTTCCACATTCATTCTTATTCTATTTTCTTGTGGCTAAGATGAAGCACACTCTACATGAGGAAGAGAACATACCTTTCACCAAAGAAACAGGTTCTCATATGCATCCACATGATCACCATCTTCAAATTCCAGGGCAAGCTCTTCACACTGAAACCCCATGGATGCACCAATAACTATCTCTAATCGGTTATCACCAAGTGCAAACACTTCTACATCAACCTCATGTAGACAAATATTAACTGCTTCATCATAAACGGGAACAAAGGAGGGCATGAAATGAAACAAGAAACAAGCTCCTTGCCTATTATCTATTTCATTTACTTGTGCACATATTTCATACTCAACCACATAAGTTGATCCATCTGATTGTTCATCCTTGTACACAACATCTTCATTATTCATTGAACCACATACCTCAACATTGGATTGGAAGTTACCATTGTTCTCATCATTTTCACTTTCACTTGATGAGTTATTCAGTTGAAGGTAGGTGCATACGCTACTTTCATCATTTGCATTGCTGTCATATACTACACTAGCATCACTTTCTACCCTCCTGACTACACAATCATCATCATCCAATGCTACATTCACCTGATTATTTATATCCACATTGTTGTTGTTCAGATTAGCATGTTTATTACCAACAACACATGCATTTGTGGACAATAAACCCTGTATGTAGTCATCTCTCATTTTCTCCATGGAGTCTAGGGAAAAATATGCTTGCTGCATATTCATTATCCTCGAATCTTCCTACACATAACTTAGTCCAGTTTCATATGCTTCAAAAAACATATCAATGTAGGCAGGAATGTTAGGTCTAAAACCTTCAGGAATATGGGAAAGAGCAACAACAAACCTATGACTAAAATCCTTGCTTGACTCTCCCTCTTGTCTTTTAATTTTTTCTAGTTCTATGACGAGATCAGTAGGGTCAAGACCTATGACAAAAAATTCATTTTCAAATGCTACCACAAATTCATTCCACAAGGCAAAGGGCTGCCCTAGGTAATTTTGGAACCATTATTTTGCCTTTCTATGTAATGACCTGACAAAAATTCTCATGTACATATCCTCATCCTCAAACTGATGTTCTTCCATGAATTCTGCGAATACATCAACATGTGTGTCCCCTTCCCAAATATCATACTCATCAAACTTGGGCAACTGTTTGTAGACCTTGGTTGGCATAGTCATTATTTTGTAATCAACCCATGAGAGGTCTAGCTGATCATACACAAGATCTAAGGGAAGAGTAGGGGACTGATCAAACTAATTTTTAGGGACAATAGGGAATGCATTGGACTGCATCCTAGACTCTAGCAGCCTAATCTAATTTTCTATTTCTACTTCTTGCTGCAACAATGACTCTAACAACTATTTGGTTTTATCAATTTCATATTGCTGCATTGCTAAGTCATTTTGATTTTGCATGGGTGAATATAGGTTTGGGTTTGTATAACATGCAGAGCCATGACTGGAATATGCATTGCTAGGATGGTCATGGGAATCCACACCAATGTAGTTTCTAGGGTATGATATATATGCAGATGTTTGTGAATGAATATCCTTAGGGTATCCATGTTCATACTAGTTGGCCATGACTAAAACATCCTATAATGCTGGGCAAAAAACTAAGGCATAGAAATTTTGTTTCTTCAACATGATAGGAACCTCAAACTCCAAAAGTGGGAAAAGAAGAAACTATGTGTACACCTTTCTGTCACTAGCTGTTGCACACTAAGATGGAGCATTCTTGAATCATTACTAGCAACCAAGGGGCGGCAGCAACAAACTTCTGTTCTTATAGCAGAGTCGCCACCTCTTCCAAAGAGGAATTCTTTGAAGTGTGACTGATCTTCAAGGCTACAAACTGATTTTGGGTTCTGTTGGTTATTTTCCCAGACTGGATGCTTATTCCTAGTTATCCCTACAAAGTAGCCATCATTGATCAACAGGATTCCCGGGCTAGGGGCCAACAATACATGAAATAGACTTTATAAATATCTCCTCTTCTTCTTTAGGCTCTGTAGAACCAAGGGGGGTATTCCCTATTCAACATCTATGAAATGCATCTATATATTAGCTGGGATGTTGACACAAAGCAGATAATTCCTCTCATATGCAAGCCAAAACTGTGAGATAAGTGCAAAGGGGCTAGCTTTGGGCCTATATTCAGTTGTAGACAGAGGATTTTGGTCCTAAAACTACTTCTAATGTCCTAAAAGGTTTGTATTAAAAGTTTGAGTTTGATTTTATGTTTGGATGCAAAACTGAGACTTTGGGTTGCAACCTAAATACAAAACCAGATTGGTGCCTATCCAGGGCTCGGAGTCAATAGACATATATATGTGAATGTTTATCATAGACCTAAGACAATAATTAGATTTCAAGGGGATTATGTAATGTCTGCGTTACAGACAACACCCAAGATAAAGTATTTAGTTATTTCTACTTACAAACATCCTTACTGCAATGTATCCTTCCCAACACTTAACCCAAAATATTTAATCTACTCCTTAAGCAGAAGTAAAAGATTAAGCATTCAATATAGTAAACCACATTCTAGAATCCCAAACACCCCTTAGCTATTTAGATTCAGAAGAACACATTCAGTTTGGAGACAAATAACAAAATACATGCTATAAAGCATTACTCATTTAAATCAACATGAAACTGATCAATTCTGTATATAAGGCATTCAACATACAACTTATAAACTCACAAAATATACCCAGAATAGAGCCACCAATGAGATTATATCTGATCACAGCACCAAAAGTTGTCCAATTTTTAACAACAAATATGAGTGACACAGTTTGCCTTTTATAGCAAAACTGTACATCCAGCAAATTAATTACATCACAAGTCAAAAATTCTGCCAGATACATTGCACCAGAAATGGCACCCAAAATATTGAAGGCAACCCAGGAAAACAGAGGAGAGGGTAGGTGAGCTTAGAATCTGCACCGCCGTTTAAAGATTTTCATCATAAACCTGGTAGTTGGCCGTTCAACCATCGGCCCATGCCTCTGTATGTTGCCATTAATGGCTCAACTACCCACAGCTCCCCTTGGAAATCGTAGTAGCACACCCATGGAGTTTTCTCGCCCAAAAATGACTGCAGACACAAGGAAAATCCATTGCTAAAGGTTTAAAACTTGACCGTTGATCTATATTCCATCACTGAGATCAACGGTCTCAAAACATGCATGAAAAGTCGCTAGCCAGTGATATCATGCCACGTAGGCACTTCATGCATCTATCGCTGACTTTTCTCCTTCTCCATTTTGCCATTTCGCCCTTGTATATGCAAGAATGAATTCATATACAATCACCGCTGTTGCCTTTCAAAATCCCTTGTATATGCAAAATGCATATACAACACACACATACATACAAGCCGCTGACTTTTAAATCATTATGCATCAGAATGAACCTCCTTTTGAAGTTCGGCTTGTATCCTTTTCAATGCACATCAGCTTCTATATCGGCATATACAAGCGCTTTATACAATCCATGGACCTCAAATATTTATGAAGTAGCTTGAAAACTCCATTGCGTCCGGGTTGTATATCACCTTCCTTGCATATCGCAATGTATATCGGCACATACAAGTGCCCAATATACATGCTGCGGACTTCAAACTTTGAATTTACTAAACTGCAAAGCCTTTCTAGTCCGGCCCTTGCATATTTGGAATGTATGCTCCTCTTTGCATCCTGCGAATGTATATTTCACATGCATTCGCCTTTGTATGTCTGTGGGCCCCATCAATTGTATATCCTGCTGCCTTATACATTGTTCCTTGCATATGACCTTTGTATGTCCGAACATACATTCACCCTTTCACATACAAACAAGGAATCTTTCTTGGAATATGCCCGCAATGTATCTTTTCCTTACATGTTGCCATTGTATCTAACCATTAAATGTCTAAACATACAAACCAAATATACTTGCAGACCTGATATACAAGCAGAGAATATTCTAGGGCTCTGCGATGTATATTCCATCCTTGTATATTTTTCCTTATAAGCCCGATATACATTTAGAAATGCATACAACTGTAGAATATACCTAGGAATCTGCGGGGTAAGTGCAAAAAGATGGGGGGCCTAAAAAAAAAAGTCATAACACGAGCGCGTTTGCTATAAATAAAAAAAAGGTTTCTAATGTCATTTCATTTCTTTCTTCTCCTCTATGCCCGCGGCCTACAAACCCTAGAAAGCGCGCTCGCATTTTGCAAAACTCCATTCAACACAAAAACCTTATCGATTCATCGCCAAAATGCCGCCACGACGTCGAGCACGCCAAAGGAGTGATTTATATTTGTTTTTTTGTTTGAATTTGTTTCTAAATAGGTAGGTTTTAGTTGATTTTTTATCTATATTTCGTTAATTGTTAGGAAATGTTAATGCACCTCCTCCTCCTCCTCCTCCTCAAAATCCACAAAATCCTGAGGAGGAAATACTTGCAGAACAATGACCTCCTCCATCCATTCCTCGACATGCCTCTGGAACACAAGAAAATATAATGGGGCAAATTGAAAATAACAAAAAAGAAATTGAAGATATAATTGCAAGGTTGAAAGATCCTTCCACTTCAACCTTGCATAGGTCCACGCTTGCTGAATCTCTTGAATCTATGTTATCAAATGTAGATTCAATTAGCAAGCAAATAACTAGTTGGACGGATAAGAGGATAGAGTTTAGAGATTATTATGCAGACAAGCTGTCATACCAAGATGTGAAAAAATTACAAATCACAAAATTAGACTTGTGTTCCATTTTCACAAACCCACAAACAAATCAACTTCCACCCATTACATGCAAGAGGTTCTCTATCCATTGGTGCAACAACCAAGTGATAAGGGACAATTTTGGGTAGAGGTGGTGGATGGTTTTTGACCATCCTCCATGCAATAATAATGAGGTCCCGCAATACTTTTTGAGGAGACTCTACTACGAGTTTGTCCTCAATAAAGTGCCAAACTATTTTGATATGCGGGACTTCTAGGGTAGAGGTGGGGGGTCAGCACAAGATAGACTAGGGGCATGTCTTGACCCACAGCGGGTAGTGAGACGAGTAATCAGCAGACCAACCCATGAGCATGTTTCTATCCCTTCCATTGTGAAGGAGAGTGTTGAGGTCGATACACTTCAGTCCATTAGTGCCTTGACCTAGAGCATCATAGAGCATGCCGGTCTTGCAACACAGAGTGGGTTGGGAGATAGTGCGAGGAGCAGGGTCCCACCCCATACTTGTCAGACTTGTGGGTCAGCTTGTGGTTATGACCCCATGGATAGTTAGGATGCAGGTACACAGGCTACATCTGTAGCTGAGCAGATGGTGATGATAGATACCCTCCTGAGTGAGACTTTCAGCCTTGATACTCAGGTAAATATTAGCAATTTTATTGAATTTAATTTATTAAATTTTATTTTTGAAATGCAAGATTAACTAATTTAAATTGATGATTTTAATAAAATTTCAGGGTCATAGCGTTGATGCAGTTTTCAGTGGTTCTCCACTTGCATTTTACACTAGATCATCTACTGTCGAGGTATGTAACTAGTAAGCAATCATAAATATTACATGTGAATAGCATCGTTATATGAATGGTATTCTAATATCTAATTTTGGATGTTGAATAGGTTAATACTGTAGATTTCACGGCAACACCTGCTAGCGGTGGTGGACTTCAAAGCTTTATGGAGGTAATAAAATAAATAGTTTAATGAATGAATTGTACTTACTAGATTTTTGTATGTGACTTGTGTGCTTTATTGTGTGCACTTCCATGTTTAGATAAACGTGTGTGTATGTTAGGAGCCATGATTTGCATCACTATTATAGTTTTTGTAATTGAATAATGTTGTTTTATTTCTAGATGATGCAGGCTGCGGAGACACCTCCCCATGTTCATAGGGCAATGGAGTAGGGTGTGGCCTCTGCGATTCATAGCTCCATGGCATTGACAGGGGTATGAGGCAGATTAGTAAATTTCAATTTACATTCATTGTTATAGTTGTCTATTTTTGAAAAATCAAAAGATTATTGATTTGAAGTTTAATTTCTATCTGGATGGTTTCTATAGGACATGACATCACCACGGCCTATTCCTGCTACTGAGGCAAGTGAGGAGATAGATTATATGTTAGCGGTAAGTGATTATTTTGTTAAATGTTTCATTTTTTATAACATGTAATTTCTATATATTAATGTCTATACTTTTTATTGTAACAGGTAAAGATGCAGGAAGAACTAAATAGGAGGAGTAGCCCTCGGGTTCGTAGTAGACCACCCACATGTGCGTCTCCATCCCCTAGAAGATCAAAAGCTTCCCGTGATCTATTCTCTTCACCAGCCAGAGGGGAATGACTTTTTATTGTGTTCCTTTGTTGTATGCCTATATGGCATTTATGGACATATATTTTGTATTGTATATAGTTGACACTGTATGCCTATATGGCATTCTTGTAAGCCTATATGGCTATTTTGTATATATGTTATACTTATATCGACAGATATTGATGTATGCCTATATGGATATTTGGTTAATACAAATCTTTTTTATTGATGGCATCCATACTTGCATTATAAATTTACATTTGAATGGATATTTGTAGATGGCTACTTCAAATATTTAAAGTCCAATTGTATTACATAGGATGTTTATTGTTCCAATAAGCTAGCTATTGTTATTCAAGTATCACCTAAACCTCATTTTGGAACTAAAAGATAAAAGTTGTATTTAAAAAAAAATGAATCATCATGTTGAACAGAAAATATTAATATTCTTTATGAGTAGCATAGAATGTCAACTATATGCAATACAAAAAAATGAATCATCATGTTATTCTTTATGTTTGAGATCCTGAAAATGACTAAGTCTAGTAGCTTGATATCCTGAAACACTAGGATGAATATCCAAGTCATTAGGATGATTGCGCCTTGAGAAAAAGTCATTAACATGAGTGCCTAAAGGAGACTTTCTTAAACATTCAAACATTGAGCAACAAGCATGAAGGGTTAAGGTGCAATTTGCAACTCATAAAGCCTCAAAAGGGCGCCCGACTTAGAGAGAGCATTCATTTAAGACAAGGCACCCATTGACACCTATTCCACCATAAAAGTGTGCCTAAGGTGGAAGGAGAACAAGCCTCTAGTAAGTGAAGCGCACCTATTGTCTAAACCACTTCATTATGGCACCCTAGCATGAGGAGGAGTATATAAGTCAATAGGAAATGGTGCCTATAATGCAAATGAGGGACTAAGTGGCATTTTCAATAAGCATCAATTCACCTTGAGCTTTCAATAAATACATCAAATTGAGCCCCATAAGCCTAGGCGCCCTTTGCCTACAAAAGAACCTTGTATCGACGTCAAGAGTTGGTCGTATTGGTGTGTCAACAGAAGAGTTTTTGAGTGTGCCGATGGTATTAAGTCCTACCGATAGGTGAGGGACTTAGAGTCTCGTATTGGAGTGACAAAGACATCGGTGTGAAAGGATATAGAGTCACCGATAGTGGTTTGTTTGACCGATAAGATTCAATGATGGGATGTTTGTTAGAAGTGAAATCAAACGGAGTCATGGTGGCATCGGCGTATCGGCCGATGAAATTTTAAGCTCGTCGATGGTATGTTGTCTCGCCAATAGTGAGTTCAAAGGTTGAAAAGTTGATAATTCTATGCTTCCACTGTGTGCTCTGCATCATACACTCATCCCTACTACAGTCTAGCATTCTCTAGTTGTGTTCTCCCCTTTGTTTTTGTGAACGCCTCTAGAAGTAATGTTGAGTTACTTGTGATGTCCTTATTGACTGGTGTTGTTTTGGATTCATGTGTAATCCTTGTTCCTTATAGTCTATTGTCTACCTGACTATTTGTTGTAACTTATTGAACCACTATGATTTTGAATATTTAGATTTAGAGGGCATTAGACACCAAAACTTCTTGACCTTTAACAACCCAACCTAGAATCAATAGATTTTTGTCCATCCCAACTATTCTAGTCAAGACAAAGCATGTTGATTCTCATTCAATCCAAAGTTCATTAACAAGATTATCTTATCATAATATTTAGGGAAATGACCACCTAGATGGACAATGATGTAATCTATCTATAAAGAAACTTGCAAGAAGTATAGGAGGCATGAGAATCCCTCCATGTTGTTTATCAAGTTGAATGATCTATGACACATCATGTATCATTAGAAAATACTCTCGAAGAGAAAGCAAGTGAAAATACTCAAAACAACCCATAACAAGGTGGAGAAGTTTAAAGGATGGAGGTTGCAACACTTTCCAACCTTAGCTACACTAGTCCAATGGATCAGGATAATACTATCAAGCATCCACATAATAGTAGATAATCTTATCAAAAGTCACAGAGAAATTTCTAAGGACCAAAGTGTTATCCCTATGACTTGACACATACTGCTTGTTTCATAAAGCAAAGGGACATGATATAAATATTGTTGTTATATGGAGCCTAATCAGACTCGAAGGTTAAGTTTACCCAACTTTTATCAGCGTGGTTTCTCCCCAAATATGTTCCTACTAGTTTTGGCACCTTGAAGTCTAAGTGCATGAAAATTGAAGTCTAAGTGTTTTTCTTCAGGATCTAGGTGCCAGTTGAAGGTTGTAGTTGCCAAGAAGAGCGCCTAGCAAGAGGAAGTCTTTTGGAGTCTCCAAAACACATCAAACACTTGACTAACAACAAGATAACTTTTTCCCAAGTTAGGCACTTCAAGAGGGAAGTTAAAACATGAATAAGCGCCAACTTGTCTAGGCGCAAACTCAAGCTTGCTGAGGATACACATGGCGCCCAACATTCCTTGGTGATTTCATGAACTTCAAATGCTCAGAACTATTCAAGGAATGCCCAATGCCCCTTCTTGATGATAGGCACCAAAGTGAGGGTGGAATTGCGCCTTGATGGCATTAGGCGCTATCTAGAGTATGCTACTCCATGGAAATGCACCTTCTTGCTTAGAGTAATTCAAACACTCCAAGGTCTTCAGTAATCAATTCCCCAACTTATGAAATGTCCTCCTTCATTTTAAAACACATTGTAATGCTCCAGAGAGATGACTATACCTAGGTGTCAATTTGGGTTAGAAATGCCTCCAAATTGCGCCTTCTCTTTCAAAATGCAAAACAAGGTCCAAAGGTGCTAATAAACTGAAGCGCTTTTTTGGAAAAGTCTCAGAGGTTAAGATGTGCCTTGTCTTAATGAGGTGCAACTCTTGGGTAAGAAAGCTTGTAAAGTGCGCCTAACTTAGTGAAGAGGTTGATAACTTCTAAACCCTTCGTGGAACTTAGATTGCTTCAACTGAAGATCATCTCGCACCAATACATCACCAAACTTTCAATCAGAAGATCAATTCAAACTTAGGCGCTCATTAAGAGTCTTTCCAATGTTGGCACATCTGAGAGGTTAAACTGGCAAGAGATGGCGCCTAGCTTCCTAGACCTTGTTTCAATATGTTTGAGTTCCAAAGTTGACTCAATGGTATCAAGATGGCACCATAGAGTCTTTGGACTAGTTCCGTAGAGTTTCGAAAACATTCTGGCTCCTTGAAAATTCCTCCTACATGCTTGGGTGCCATTTCAAGGTCTTGGAACCATGATGTAGCGCCTTATTACTCTAGGCGCCCATTCATGATTGTGCAACTTGAGATTGGCACCTAGAGTGAATAGGCTTTCATCCTGACTTAATACACTGCCTCCTTCTGACGATTTTTGGGGCAGCAGAAAACCTTTCACCACGGGCAAATGTCTCAGAGATATAAAAAACTAAGAGGTTATTGTAGAGGCACTCTACGTGATCACATTGCCTTAGACATAATGTTTCTAAGTGACATGGTTTTCGAGTAACATCTCGTCAAAGATTGTTGCCTTTTTGCATTTTGGACTCTTCAGGGATATCGTCGGTACAATGTAGCTCGGACTGTTTTGACATGTTTGGGTGAAAAATAGGACCATGCCTAGCCTAAATGTACCCATCCAGATGCATTGGAATAGTCAGTTTGGTCGCATCAGGAGCAGGATGAAAGTTACACCCCTTTGTAACTTTACATTGCCTCCTAACGATTTTTGGGGCAGCAGAAAACCTTTCACCACGGGCAAATACCTCAGAGATATAAAAAACTGAGAGAGGTTATTGTAGAGGCACTCTGTGTGATCGCATTGCCTTAGACGGAATGTTTTTAAGTGACACGATTTTTGAGTAACATCTCGTCAAAGATTGCTACCTTTTTGCACTTTGGACTCTTCAGGGATATCGTTGGTACAATGTAGCTCGGACTGTTTCGACATGTTTGGGTGAAAAATAAGACCATGCCTAGCCTAAATGTACCCATCTAGATGCATTGGAATAGTCAGTTTGGTCGCATTAGGAGCAGGACAAAAGTTACACCCCTTTGCAACTTTACACTGCCTCCTTTTGATGATTTTTGGGGCAGCAAAAAACCTTTCACCACGGGCAAATGCCTCAGAGATATAAAAAATTGAGAGAGGTTATTGTAGAGGTACTCTACATGATCGCGTTGCATTAGACAAAATATTTTTAAGTGACACGGTTTTCGAGTAACATCTCGTCAAAGATTGCTACCTTTTTGCACTTTGGACTCTTCCGGGATATCGTCGGTACAATGTAGCTCGGACTGTTTCGACATGTTTGGGTGAAAAACAGGACCATGCCTAGCCTAAATGTACCCATTTGGACACGTTGGAACAGTCAGTTTGGTTGCATCAGGAGCAAGACGAAAGTTACACCCCTTTGCAACTTTACACTGCCTCTTTCTGATGATTTTTGGGGCAGCAAAAAACCTTTTACCACAGGCAAATGCCTCAGAGATATAAAAAAATGAGAGAGGTTATTGTAAAGGCACTCTATGTAATCACATTGCTTTAGATGAAATATTTTTAAGTGACACAGTTTTTGAGTAACATCTCGTCAAAGATTGTTGCCTTTTTGCACTTTAGACTCTTCAGGGATATCGTCAGTACAATGTAGCTCAGATTGTTTCGACATGTTTGAGTGAAAAACAAGACCATGCCTAGCCTAAATGTACCCATCCAGACGCGTTGGAATAATTAGTTTGGTTGCATCAGGAGCAGGATGAAAGTTACACCCCTTTGCAACTTTACACTGCCTCCTTTTGACGATTTTTGGGGCAATAGAAAACCTTTCACTATGGGCAAATGCCTCAGAGATATAAAAAATTGAGAGAGGTTATTGTAGAGGCACTCTACATGATCGCGTTGCCTCAGACAAAATATTTTTAAGTGACACAGTTTTTGAGTAACATCTCGTCAAAGATTGCTGCCTTTTTATACTTTGGACTCTTCAGGGATATTGTCGGTACAATGTAGCTCGGACTGTTTCGACATGTTTGGGTGAAAAACAGGACCATGCCTAGCCTAAATGTACCCATCCGGATGCGTTGGAACAATCAATTTGGTCGCATCAAGAGTAGGACACCAAAAATGCAAAAGTTGCTTTGTGTAACTTGACAACATTGACACTTTTTTGCAACATGACTCAAAGACTCAAACTGACCCCAAATGACTCAAAGTGACTTAAAATCACCTTGATTTTGGTGCCCAATGTACATTATAGAGGTCGAGGCACTCCTTATCATTCAAACATCTTAGATGAGCGCCTAGGAAAGGAAAAAGCTCTAAGTTTCATCATCATGAGCGCCTAATATCAAGAGACTTTAATGGCTCAAACCTTAGCATGGAGTCCTAAGGTGCATTTCATGTCTCCTTTCATCCATTTTGGCGCCCTTATGTAGATTTTTCAACTTGATTTGGTGCCTTGTATGTGAAGGAAGATCTAAAGGCATGAAAGTGGATGTCGTTTTGCAAGAGTTTGGATCGTCAAAATTGAAAGAAATAAGTCTATTAAGATTGGGCGCCCTTGGTCTTCTTTTCATTCATTATGAGCACCTTGGGAGAATGGTATATAGGTCATCATCATGATTGGGCGCCTTGGATCCAGAGTGTTGGAGAGATCATCAAATGGTGTCTAGAGGAAGTAGGGTGAGTTATGAGTTTAGTCGCATCAGGAGCAGGACACCAAAAATGCATAACATGATGATGTAAAAATGTGTATGTGTAAAAATGCAGGAGGAAATAAAAAAAGACAAACCTTACAAATTAATGTGCATACTTACAACTCAATATAACATGACTTTACAAAATCAATGTGAATACAAATTAATCCAATGAACCATCTGGGTCTGCTCTACTCTTTATTGTGTCAAGTATTGCTTCATGGTCAGACTCACGCACTTTCCACAAGATTTTGTTCAAAGGTCTACCCTGGTACTTTATCAAATGAACATTGGATGCCACGACAAGGTTTGAGTAATGAAGAATCTTCCGATGCATGTCAAAGTCCTGAAACAGCCAAATATTAACACTCTTATGTGGGTACCTTCTAAGCCATGTTCCAGTAATAACCACTGAGCCTATAGGGTATTCGATATTTTCTCCATCTGTAATAGGGGCCTCTAATTTATTTTTGGCCTCAACACAATGACATAAGTAATAATCTGTTCCCTCTTCATTATCTTCATCTGCAATAACTGCATATACGTGCCCTACATTGATATGTGTATCAAATTAGATGAAATTAGTCAACATTACAAAAGCACTACAAAGTAAGATGACATTACTGGTTGAACTAGATGAAATTAGATGCATATACGTGCCCTATATTACCTGGTTGAACTAAATCTGATATGTGCTCAAAGTCAGCTGATGATTCCATCTGTGTTAGTTTTAGTGCCGTCGGGGGTTGATACGTGTCAAGTGGGCTAAGATAACTTAACTGCCATTTGTCAACCCACTCCTTTGACTCGTACTCATCCCAAACTTGAATTGTATAGGAAGAACAAAAGCATGACATCTTTCATGTATGGATACTCCATGAACCTGCAATTGAGCTTCTGAAAGAGTGCATCTCATTTGATCCTGTCAGTGTACAACAATCCTCATATGGTGCAATGTTATTGTCATCTATCAACCAAAAAAATCTACGAACTGAAGACTTACCTTCATTACCTGGACCCATGGAAGCAGTACACCACTCAACAATCGATTTTGCATCTGTCAACTTTGCATTGTCTTTATACTTTAACTCTTCTCATGCTATGGCTCTTTTGATACATGCTCTTGCACCATCATGCTCCCCCTTTCCATGCCCGGCCTCACAAAAGTTCCACATATGCTGAATACCTGTAAAATTATGCCTCCTACTTAGCCAATAGAAATTTCGTGAGTTCTTGAATTGTGACGCACAGTTATCCGACCATATGATATGCTGACTGAACGATATGCCCCTTCTAGCCAAATCATTGTAGAACACCTGAAAGCAACCTTGCACAACCTCCATAGAATGCGTGTGATCATCACTAATATAGAAATTATACTCCCTTATGATCTTCCTATCATCCTTTGTACTATCATTCGCATGAATGAATGCGATGTGCACAAATATAGGAACCTGTGTGGAGTTGTAATATTGTGATTACACCTCACGCTGTGGCTGTAGACTGTAGTTCTCTACAAAGTCAATGACTGAAACAATGCTACCAACTGGAAATGTGTCCTTGCATAACTTGAATTGCAAGTCCAACCATCGAGCTCTATGGGCATGTCTTGCATACTCATACACTATGTTGTCACGAAATATAGGCATAAACTGATACACTGGAATCTTTTCAATAACCAATATACACCTTTTTGCTTCTTTACCACGTTTTGTATTGTATGCCACTATTTTATACTTGCCAAACTCTACTAGTTTGTTTCCAACTGCATGTGTTATTTCCATATGTTCACATAGTGGCAAATGTTGCAAGCCACCGCAACGATGACATGTGCCATCCAAGCATAATTTCTCATAGAATATTCAACCTTCCTCTCTTTCACATAAAATTCTTGATATGAAGTCTCTTGAAGATGTTGGTGGGGCACATATGGCACAACCCTGCAAATCATTGTTAGTATGCATATCTAAACATATAGACCTATAAGCATCAAAATGGTTAGAAAATTCAATATGTAATCTACAACAACAAGTAGTGCGTGTGTGATTTATCTTAACATAGAAATGTTTTAGCATTTCAAAATATCTTTGACAAATTTTAATTTGAGGATACTTCTCTAGAAATTTACCATAAAACTGTGTGTGAGTCTCATCCAAAAAATGCTTTGGATGTGGCTCGCGGTTCTGACTACCGATTCTCCTTCTTACCACATCCCTTTGATTCGGAGATACGCTTGTGTAATTCTTCCAAAAGTCTTCAATTAGTGATCTCAATGCTTCAACAATTGGTTTATCTTTTCGTGGTAGTCTCCCTGAGAACGTCCATAATTCATTGGCATTAGTGTCCTCAATTCTTTGGCGTCTTCCAACGGCTCTTGATAAAGTTTTCCTATTAATTCTCAATTGTTGACTCGTCTTTCTAATGAGATGAGATTTCCTCGTTTGACTACTTACTATAGTCGATGTAATCACACGCCGTGTTGCATTACTATCTTTTGTGCGTGAGGTGTTACCCACACTCTCATACGCACTCATTAGATTCTTGATAATAGATTTTTCACTTGAAGCCTCTGATGTTCTCAACCCAAGAATCCTCATGATAGACCTATACTTTATACTTCGCATCATTTCAACAAATAGTTGACATCTTGCAGTCTCATTTAACTTTTCAAAGAACAATCTCCAAATCTTATTAGCATATCTTCTACAAGTGCGTTTTGGAATCTTACCTTCCACTGGCTGCAAAATATTCTCATCAATATCAATCAAATACTTTGGCTTTCTATGCAAAATTCTAGGTGGTGTTAAGTTAGGTAAATTCATCTCAACATTATGAATTTCATTAATATTTGAATGAGATGGGTTAGATGGCATACCTTCAATCGAAGATGGAATAGATGACATACCTTGAGGTTGAGGTGGGAATGATGGTGTACCTCTTTCATCACATGTGAGTGATGATGTACTCTCAACTTGAGATGTGGTAGATGGTGTCCCTACATGTTGACTTGCGATAAAGACGTGTCTCCAACTATGGTATTCAAATCTCTCGTACCACGAATTTTTTGCATTCATTCTCTTTGTGCCACCAATACCATATCTCTTTGTGATGGTTGTGGTTCCTCTTCAATTGGTATGTCTTCATTTATCATGTCCAATTTCCTCTTCTCACGAAGTTCCCTCATAGCCACTGCTTTCTTTGCATTCTTAGCTTCTATCTCTTCCTGTGTTGGTTTAATTCTTGATCGTTTCCTCGGCATGACGGAGAATTTGTCTGTAGCATGATAAAGAGACCACTATTAGTTCCTAAGAAATGTTCATACTGTTGGTTTTTCTTCTGAATCAGCATTAGGGTTTGCCAGTTCTAATGCACAGGCAGATTCAGCCAACTAAATACAGGAGGTTGCGTGAGCTCCTCCCCTTCACTTCTGGTTCTGCCGCACCAAGGGGGGTTTCCCTATTCGATAAAAGTATAACCTTGACTAGCTCAATGACAGAAGGATTTAACTTGACAGCAACAGGCAGAATACTCTCACGTAAGGACCAAGATTTGTGTAACAAATCACAAGGTTGGCAACATTCTTGGACATAACGTCTGGTTAGGTATGAGAGCATGCAGGGGTTTCCTACTCCTAATCCTACAACTAACAGATGGAAGGATGAGATGGTTTGAAATGGTGTTTGGAGTTATGGAACTTTCCTAGACCCATTGAACAGACAGATTCCCAAACCAGTGCCTTATCTGGGCAGCAGAGTCATATCTAAGACTGTAAATGTCTCCCCATGACAACATAAATTCATATCCAGAGGACCTAAGAATAATGCTACTGCCTAACAGCAACATGTCCAAGAAAGAGTATCATTAATGATCATACTTAACAGATCCTATGATGCAATCTATTTCCCTTTGTATATGATCAAAAGCCTATTTAACTACTCCTTGAGCAGACGCAATAAATCAGACACACAGTATGCACATACTGAAAAACTTGGAAGCCCTTGACAACCTTGTTTGAAAGGAAAACAAATGACATACAGGAGACAATCAGAAACAATACACACACAGGTGTTTTTCATTTAAAATCAATCTGCATAGAAGGCCATCACAGAGAAAATCATCATTTACAAGCCAAGATAGATTAGTACACCAGACTAAGGACCGAGTTTGTAGCAAAAAATGCCTTTCAAAATGTGAACACCTTATGTTCAGAGCCAGAGCAGAAAGCCCAAAAACGTCCAACCTCCAAAAAAGTAACACAACCAAAACCATTTATATAGAACCGTGTACATTCAGCAATTAATTACATGGCCAGAAGTCAAAAATTTGCCAGATACATTCCTTCCATTTGAAAATGGCCTTCACAGATTAAATGCGACAAACAGGGGGGATCTTGAGCTTTGTGCCACCACTTGAAAGTCTTCATCCACGATCAGGCAGCTTAATTGCTTGTACCGTCACCCATACCCCTGCACTATCACCATTGATGGCTCAACAACCCGCAACCACCCAGAAGACTGTCGCAGCGATCAAAATGGAGCTTCCCGCCAAAAGGTGCTTCCTGAGGTTTCAAATGTGTAGGGAAATTAATCCCACATGCATAGTGCGAAAACCCCTCTATCACTTTAAGAACATCGTCACACGCATACTAAGTGTCGAGCGTTTTGCCGTGCTCGACACATGACCCTTCACCCACAGCCCATCGCCATGACATACAATATCGGCCTACCCCACAAATCTCCTGCCGATCACAGCGGTCTCGCCGATGCCTATTTCACATTCCTTGTCTGTCGGTGAGACCAAAACCATCGGCAAGCAACAGAATACCTACGCCGATGTCAAAGGTTACGCCGATGGCCATCCAAAACATTGCCAAGTCGTTCCCTCGGCGAGACATTACCCATCGGAGCAACGAGAAACTCCCTGGCCGACCACACTGCTCACCCCGATACACTCATCCTCTGTCGGCGAGACCCTCAACCGTCGGCCAAGTAGAAACATCCTCTGCCAATGATACCATTCACATCAATGACCACTCCACGCTCCCCTGTCGGTGTGACCTACGCCGATGACACCCTCGTCGGCCAAACACTTTCCATCAGCGGACCCTCCAACGGCTAGCCCGACAGCCAAAGTCTTCCCGATGCTCACCTTCGCATCCCTCCATCGGTGAGACCTACACCGATGACATCGCATCGGCCAAGCCTCCCACCATCGGCACAATTCAAAATACCTAGGCCGACAATACAACTCTCGCCGATGAACCATAGCTTCATCCCTCCGTCGGTCAAACACACGCCGATGATTCTTCATCGGCCAAGCTCCTCACATCGGTAGATCGAAACAATGCTAGCCCGATACACCAAATCTTGCCGATGAACACTTGACTTACCCCCATCGGCATGACCAACACCGTCGGTGGAAACACAATCTTCGCAGCCGATAGGCAAAAGTCTTGGCGATATATAAAGAACACACCATGCTATTGATACGATCGCCAAGACACAAGTAAACTTATGCCGATGGGCAAAACATGATGACCCCTTCCTCAAGAAAGATGATGTGGACGCTGCAAAACACTGAAGGGGTGCCAACACTTAAAATTTTTTGGATTTGAGGGAAGGTGCCTGCATGAAAAATTGCTAAATCAACTGACAGTCAATTCAGGCACCAACACATACAAGATAATAGTGGGATTGTATTTTTATTATGTTGTAAGGATTTATTCTTGTATAGTTTGACATCATGGTATGTTAAGGTCTGTTTATTACACATAATTATTAAAGAGCCCAAGTGTAGAAAATATACATGGCATCATGTGAGATTGTAGGCTGCTTTCTTGATTGGGAATGTGTCTATTTTAAACATGTATGATAAAGCATGATAAAGTAATTCAATCCGAAATAAGGAAAATGTAAAGAACATGCATGTAATAACTTGACATACCTAAAAAATGAAGATTCGAATGGAGAGATTACCCAATTATGTAGTGTTTTTTTCTTCTTGCATCAAACTCCTCAACAATTTGAGTTTTTCACCACTTGCATCCTTTTCAATGTTAAATTGGATAACACTCAAATATAATTACTAACAACAATACTATTAACCAATCTATAATGTTAAATTCCTAAAATTGAATCACAATTAACATTGCAACACTACAAAAATTGAAACTTGAATAGATATATATCAAACTTGGTGTGAAAACTATGTTATTTCCTCCTTCTCAAGTTGGCAAAGCAGAAAAGGTGGTGGAAAGATCATGCAAAGGTGGTACAATGTGTCAAATGTGCATGTGAACTTCCCAACAGTATGAAAGCACTTCTTTTTTGTCAGAGCATGCGCAGAATCAGTAAGAAAACAGAGCATGTGGGCCTGGATCACGGGGCTCAACACTTTTTTACTGTTTCAATAGCAAGACAAAATGCGAGCGCGTTATAACGCGCTCGCATTTTGTCCTGCTATAGATTGATCACATCCTTTGCATTGATCACATCTCTTTCCAAACCTTCCCCTTCAGACTTGAATGACCACAAGGTTTTTGAGGGAGAACTTTTCCTGTTTCCTGCAAGAGCTTGCAAGATGCTCCGCCATATGATAGGCATAACAATGAAGGGGCAAGCCCTCATAATCAAGTTCTTGATAGAAAATGCCCATCAAGGAAGAAAGACAGATCTTCTTTGGAAGCAGAAGTTCTAGTTTGTGACAAATCCTTATCCAAGCATAAATAGCAGGGGTTCTGTCAAGCGATTTCCAATCCACTTCCACAAAGTCTCCTGAAGACTTCCTGATTGATTCCAAAACATCCACACCCCAAAACTGGAGAGGCAATCAATTAAATCAAACCCATAAATCAACATTTGACGAAAGAAACCCTCAACACTATACCTTAAACCCTAATCCCTCAACCCTAAACCTTATCCCTAAACCCTAATCCCTCAACCCTCAACCCTAATCCGTCATCCCTCAACTCTAATCCCTCATCCCTAAACCCTAAATGCTATCCCTATTCCTAAACCACTCTGATCAAACTCGATACTATACATTAAACCCTAATCCCTCTACCCTTGACACTCTTATTTAACCCTAATCCCTTGACCATTAACCCTATCCCTCAACCTCAAGCCTCAAGCCTCAACTCTCAACATTAAACCCTAATTCATTAACCCTAAACACTAATCCCTCAAACCTAAACCCTATCCCTAAACCATCAACCCTCAACACTATACCTTAAACCCTAATCCCTATCCCTCAACCCTTAACCCTTAAAACTTAAACCCTATCCTTACACCCTCAACACTTGACACTATATCTTAAGCCTTAAACCCTCATCCTTAAAGCCTCAACCCTCAATCCTTAAACCTTCAATCCTAAACCCTATCCCTAATCCCTCTACCCTCGACACTCTAACCCTAACCTCGACATTAAATGCTAATCCGTCAACCCTAAACCCTCAACCCTCAACACTATACCTTAAACCCTAATCCCTCAACCCTCAACCCTAAACCTTATCCCTAAACCCTAATCCCTCAACCCTCAACCCTAATCCATCATCCCTCAACTCTAATCCCTCATCCGTAAACCCTAAATGCTATCCCTATTCCTAAACCCTCAACAGACTCAATACTATACCTTAAACCCTAATCCCTTATCCCTAAACCCTCCAACCCTATCCCTAATCCTTATACCCTCCACACTCTACTTTAACCCTAATCCCTCGACCCTCAACCCTATCCCTAAACCCTTGACCCTCGAACCTCAACCCTCAGCCCTTAACTCTGATCCCTCGACCCTCAACCCTATCCCTAAACCCTAAACCCTAAACCCTCAACCCTCAACGTCAAATCCTAATCCCTCAACCCTTCACTCTAATCCCTCATCCCTAAACCCTAATCCCTCAACTCTAATCCCCCAACCCTAAACCCTAAATGCTATATCTATTCCTAGACGCTCAACAGGCTTGATACTATACCTTAAACCCTAATCCCTCTACCCTTGACACTCTTATTTAACCCTAATCCCTTGACCATTAACCCTATCCCTCAACCTCAACCCTCAACCCTCCACTCTCAACATTAAACCCTAATTCATCAACCCTAAACCTTAATCCCTCAAACCTAAACCCTATCCCTAAACCATTAACCCTCAACACTATACCTTAAACCCTAATCCCTATCCCTCAACCCTTAACCCTTAAAACTTAAACCCTATCCCTACACCCTCAACACTTGACACTATATCTTAAGCCTTAAATCCTCATCCCTAAAGCCTCAACCCTCAATCCTTAAACCTTCAACTCTAAACACTATCCCTAATCCCTCTACCCTCGACACTCTAACCCTAACCTCAACATTAAATGCTAATCCGTCAACCCTAAACCCTAATCCATCAACCCTAAACCCTATCCCTAAACCCTCAACCCTCAACACTATACCTTAAACCCTAATCCCTCAACCCTCAACCCTAAACCTTATCCCTAAACCCTAATCCCTCAACCATCAACCCTAATCCATCATCCCTCAACTCTAATCCCTCATCCCTAAACCCTAAATGCTATCCCTATTCCTAAACCCTCAACAGACTCGATACTATACCTTAAACCCTAATCCCTTATCCCTAAACCCTCCAACCCTATCCCTAATCCTTACACCCTCCACACTCTAATTTAACCCTAATCCCTCGACCCTCAACCCTATCCCTAAACCCTTGACCCTCAAACCTCAACCCTCAATGTCAAACCCTAATCCCTCAACCCTTAACTCTGATCCCTCAACCCTCAACCCTATCCCTAAACCCTAAACCCTAAACCCTAAAACCTCAACCCTCAACGTCAAATCCTAATCCCTCAACCCTTCACTCTAATCCCTCAACCCTAAACCCTATCCCTAAACCCTCAACACTATACCTTAAACCCTAATCCCTCAACCCTAACCCTAAACCTTATCCCTAAACCCTAATCCCTCAACCCTAATCTGTCATCCGTCATCCCTCAACTCTAATCCCTCATCCCTAAACCCTAAATGCTATCCCTATTCCTAGACCCTCAATGGGCTCGATACTATACCTTAAACCTTAATCCCTTATCCCTAAACCCTCCAACCCTATCCCTAATCCTTATACCCTCGACACTCTACTTTAACCCTAATCCCTCGACCCTCAACCCTATCCTTAAACACTCAACCCTCGAACCTCAATGTACTCAACCCTCAACGTCAAATCCTAATCCCTCAACCCTTAACTCTGATCCCTCGACCCTTAACCCTTAAAACTTGAACCCTAAAACCTATCCCTACACGCTCGACACTTGACACTATATCTTAAACCCTAATCCCTTAACCCTCATCCCTAAAGCCTCAACCCTAAATCATTAAACCTTCAACCCTAAACCCTATCCCTAATCCCTCTACCCTCGACACTCTACCTTAAACCTAATCCCTTGACCCTTAACCCTAAACGCTATCCCTAAAGCCTCAACCCTAAACCCTAAACCCTAATTCCTACTCCCTCTACCCTCAACACTCTACCTTAAACCTAATCCCTCGATCCTTAACCCTAAATGCTATCCCTAAAGCCTCAACCCTAAACCCTAATCCTTCAAGGTCCTAAACTCTAATCCCTTATACCTAAACTCTAAATCCTATCCCTAAACGCTCAACCCTCAACCTTAAACCTTAATCACTCAATCCTTATCCACCCCTCTCCTCCCCTATCTGGCTCACTCCCATCTCTACCCTCCTCTGCCCTCAACACTATACATACATACATATAGGCATACATAGATAGATACATACATACATATTGGCATACATAGATACATACATACATATTGGGATACATAGATACATAGATACATAGATACATACATATATGCATGCATAGATACAGACATACGTACATATTGGCATACATAGATACATACATACATACATATAGGCATACATGATTAATAGCCTTGAACATAAAAAAATTTAAGGGAAACATAACGCGAGCGCGTTATAACGCGCTTGCGTTATGTCAAACATGACAAACAATAGACTTGAGGAAAAGGAAAAATGCAAAGCAAAACATAACAAGCGCTCGCGTTATGTCTTGCTTTGGGAATCCCAAGCCTTGGGCTTGGGATTTGCTTTGGATTTCCAACCCAAAGGCTTGGAGTGCCTTTTGAACAGTCACAGATGTGTTTTTCCAGATTCTTCAAGATTTCACATAATTTTGTTCGTGCTAACCCTCAGATTTGCACGTGTTTGAACGTCAAACAAATTGAACACCTGGGTAATGTTAGGCTTTCTCTTAGCTATTTAACGATGTGATTTTTTTCACATTTTAACAATGTTAAACCTTTCATCTTTAATTTCTTTGTTTGTGTGTCCATTTTTGGGCAAAAACCACTGTTTGGTCTTTTTTTCATTGTAAATTAACTATTCATTAAAATTTCAAAAAAATTACATATTTAGAAACTAGACTCCATTCTACAAATATTAAAAAAAGAAAAAAATGATTTTCAATTAGTTTTCAAAATTTATAGCGGTCGCATGGCCAAAATTCTATTTTTTAGGATGTGTCCACTTTGAAAATTAGTAAAAAATTAAATATTCATAAAAAAATTATCAGAAAAATCAGGCATAAAATACATGCTATTAGCTAATTTCTCACCCAAGTGATTTTAAAAATACCAAAAAAAAGTTGACCTTTTGAGGGAGCCACAAAACATGCTATGTTATGTTTTTTTGACAGAAATAACACCAATTTCCGTGGCTCCCTCTTTTGAACCCCTTAATCTATGCCATTTAAAAAAAAAAATAGTAGTTTAGAAAGTAGACTCGGAGCACTACAAACATTGTTTTGGTTGCATCTCCAAATTTTGAGTGTAACTATGCTCAATTTCTCATCCAAGGCCAATATTTCCTGATTTCAGAAAAAAGTGGCCACTTAAGACCCCTTTTTGGCCCCCCATCTTCTTGTACTTACCCTGTGATAGATTCCCCCTTTGCACATGCAACCCGATATGCATCTAAAATGCATATAACTCAATTCCTTATCATTTTTTGGAGGCTGACTGAGATTTCATAAGCCTGCCAACATACAATTTACCTTTGCATATACAGAACTTGGCATTTTTCTCAAGGTGACAGGAAAAAGAAGTGAGACATTGCGTGGGGGCTGGTTAACCTTCGAACACTAAATCAAGAGGATGAGACTTAATAACCAGGAACCCACCACAGAAGGCCAACATTAGAATAGACAAAACAATGCAAGATCCCATGACTCAGAAAATTTAGGGTTTGAATGAGAAAACCCGCAAACGTTCAAGCTTAAAACCCTAAACATAAATGATTACCAACATAGGCTTCGATTGGGGACGTGCAGGCGCAAGGTTGCAGTGAGGACCAGACTACTCCGGGGTAGACCAGACAAAATGCAAAACTCAAAACATGACCAACTATACAAGGCATGTACAAAATACTTACACCTAATTTACAGTGTGCACATAAGGTACTCATTTATGAGAAAAAAGCTTTAAGGAATTTAACGTGCACTGGCAATTCTAGTGGTTCACCATTGAGGGCCTGGAGAAAATATGAATCATCTTCATGGATATTGCCAATTTGATATGGGCTTGTCCATAAGGGCTCAAGTTTACCATGTTTGCCCTTATCCTGGTTTCTTGCATTCCACATAAGGACCATATCACCTATCTGAAACTTTCTTTCTGTAGCCCTTTTATCAAATAGATATTTCACCTTTTGTTGTTTCTTGATGTTTGTTCTCTATGCCTCCCATCTGATTTCATCTAATGCAACCAGCTGATTTATTCTTTTAGTCATTGGGTCCTCAATCTCCTCATCATTGCCTTGGATGAACTTATAAACTGGCAGGAGGTTGTTCACATGCAATTTAGCTGCTGCACCATATACTAATTCAAAAAGTGACCTTCCAATTGCACTTTTCACTATCACCCTGTCAGACCATAATGCCAATTTCAGTTTTGAATCCCAAGCCCTCTTGTTTTTATCTATCACCCTCTTGATGATTTTCATGAGACTTCTGTTGCTTGACTCGACTTGACCATTTCCTTGTGTATGGTATGGTGATGTATGAGACAAATCAATTCCATAAGCATTGTAAAAATTAATAAATTCACCAGACCTGAAGCACATAGCATTATCTGTGACCAATTTGGCTGGTACTCCAAATATGATAATAATATTTTCTAGAATAAAATCCATCACCACTTTGCTTGTAGCCTTTTTAGTTGGAATGGCTTCAATCCATTTAGTGAAGTAGTCAGTAGCCACTAAAATCTAACTATGTCCTCCACTTGATTTTTCTGAGATTTCCCCTATAAAATCAATCCCACATTGCTGAAATGGAGCTTCTACAGTTATAGTCCTAAGCGGCAATGCACCTTCATATTTTAGCTTTCCTGAGAACCTTTGGCAAGGATCACAATTTCTTGCCATTCTTTGTGCATCTGAGAAGAGAGTTGGCCACCAGTAGCCAGCTCTAAGAATTTTGTGGGCTGTTGTATGGGCAACATAATGTCCACCACACACTCCATTATGCATCTCACTTAGAATATCTCTGGCCTGATTGTCATCTACACACCTGAGTAATACACCATCAGAATTTTTGCAATACAACTCTCCTTGAGCAATGATGTATTTAATAGCATGTAGCTTCAAAGTCCTCTTCTGATTGTCACTGAGATGGGAAGGACAACTCAGATTCTGTAACTAATGTGTTATATCCTTATACCATTCAGATTCTGACATATTTACAACTTCATTACGCACTAAATTCACTTGGCATGCCTCTAGATTTGACTGTGTCATCAATTTTACCAAACCTTGTCCTCTTACCAATTTTGTGATCTGTATTTCAATGTTGAACTCTTACAATTTATTTATTCATCTGCATCTCCTTCCAATTACCTCCTACTGAGTAAAGATATCTTTAACTGCTACATGAGGCACATATGCAATTATCTGAGAGCCTACCAAATATGGCCTGAAGCTCTTGACTACTCTAACCAATGCATATGCCTGCTTTTCCATGATGTCATACTTCAACTCAACAGCTTGCAATGACCTGCTAAAGAAAGCTATAGGTTGTTCAAAACCTTCTGCATTTTTCTGCAATAAGCATGCAGCAATAGTATGGAAAGAAGCAAATGAGAACAACTGAAAGGGCTTAGAAAAATGAAGAGATTTTAACACCGGAGCCATCTTTATGGCCTCTTTGATGTTCTGGAATGATTTAGTTGCTTCATCCTCCCATTTGACAGTTGCACCTTTCTTCAACATTTTAGAGATATCTTTTGTGGTCTCTGCAAAGTTAGGAATAAATCTTCTAACAAAATTAATTTGTCCAAAGAAGGACTGAACACCTTTCACTGTTCTAGGGATCTAAATTTTTTCAATTGTAGCCACCCTTTCAGGGTCAGTCCTGACTGGAAACAATGTGTCTAAGCAATTTTCCTTCCACTACCCCAAAAGCACATTTCTTTGGGTTAAGTGAGATACCATATTCCAATGCTCTAATAAAGATTTGTTCTAAGTGCATGCAATGTTGGTCCTCCTTCTCTGAATAAGCTGTCAAATCATCTTGATACACAACCAAGATTGAGTCAATTAATCCTGCAAAAGCAACATCCATAGCTCTCTGAAATGTGGCACCTGCATTTGTCAGCCCAAAAGGCATTCTCACATATACATAGGTTCCCCATGGAGTGGTGAAGGTAGTTTTGAATTGTTCTGATTCTTTTACTTTCACTTGATTGTATCCCGAAAATCCATCCATCATAGATAAAAGTTCATAGCCAGTCACCTTCTGCAACATGGCTTCCATGTTTGGCAATGGATAATTGTCCTTCAAAGAAGACACATTGAGATTTCTAAAGTCCACACAAAGTCTTACGTCACCATTCTTCTTTCTAACTGGGACAAGATTGGACACCCAAGTCAAGTGTTTGATAGGCATAATTATTCCAGCCTCCCTAAGCTTCATGAGTTCTTCTTGCATCTTTGGAGCCAAGGTTGGGTTGATAGGCCTTTATTTTTGTCTAAATGGTTTAGCTCCAGGCTTCAACGGGATCTCATGCTGGAATAAATCCTCTCTATAAGCTTTCAGGTCCCCATATGACCAGGCAAAGACATGCTTATATTTTTTTAGTAATACAATCAACATTGTTCTGATGTGTGGTTTGAGCTGTTTGCCAATATATACCCTTTTGGTGGCATGAGATGTCCCCAAGTTTATCTCCTCCAAATCATTCTTGTTTGTTGGAGATGCCTTTGTAACATATTGGTCCCTATTATCAAAAGCTCTCTCTAAAGCGACCAGCCCTCTAGGGATTTTATTTGTCTTCAGTTGAATTACCTCTTTCCCTAAGAGAGTCTCTCTCCCATCCACAACTTCTACAAAGTTCTAAAAATCCATTTCTTGGTTCTCATATTCATCAATACAATGTATAAATCTCAGCAAATCCTTGTCATCATCAAATACCTGCCAACTGTATACATTATCTGGTACTACAGATCTAAGTTTAACCTCAACATTTGTAACATCTGACAGAGTAACATCATCTGGCCTTATGGCTACATTAGATAGAAAATCTACCCTGACATTTTTTGATCTCTCAATCTAGTTTATTGAAAAAACATCAAACAATTCAATTGTATCCCAAACAGCATGCTTATACTATTTTAACCTCTTATTCTTTGATGCACACTTATCTCTAACTTGGGAAACAACTAACTCTGAATCCCCAAATACTTTGAGCATCTTGATCCCATGCTTCAAAGCAACATTCAATCCTAAGAACAGAGCTTCATACTCTGCAATATTATTTGTACAAGAAAACTTCAGCAAGAAAGAGAATTTTAGAAGCTTACCAGCTGGAGACAGGAAAACAATTCCAGCACCAGAGCCTTCCTTTGAACAAGCTCCATCAAAATACATGGTCCAGAGACCCTGTTGGTCAAGCTTCTGAATGCACATGTCTCTCCCTTCACCTCCTCTTTCATCTGAGACAACCCTGAAATTTTCAGTCAGTGTCCACAAAACATATATGCTCCTCTAATTCTTGACCCTCAACTGTGTCTAGTGACCTTTCTTCTCTAATCAATTTGACATCCTTGCCATTCATTGGAATCATAGCATATGACAGGTCTAATTGCATACTCCCACCAATCAATGCTGCCCATCTTCTTGACAACAACATGCCATATTGTGGCTTGATATCAACAACTGTTATGTTCATTTTGTAAGTTTTTTTTGGATATGCTGCTAGTCTGAAGTCCACATCTTTCATAATTCCAATGATAGGTACTTCCCTAGCATCCATGGCATAACATTTCCCACATGCCTTATCTATCTTCAACCCATCTTGCTCCATAATAGCCAGAGGCATGATATTCGTTGATGCTCCTGAGTCAAGCATACAATTCTGAATTACTTTTCTATTGATGACAAGGGAGACATAAAATGGTTCAACCTGTGAAGGGCATTTTGTCATGGTCACCCCCAAATATACTTCAAGAATCTCATCCTCATCAATACACATAGCTTGTTTCCTACCCTGAGTCTCAATATTCCGATTAGCTTGACAGGTGTTGGTCATGATGTTAGTCATACACAAACATAGAATAAAAGTTACACAACAACCTTTACTCATCTTGAAAGATACGATGAATTCAGAGAATTCATGATCCCAAGTCTCTGTTGATTAGGTCTTAATCTACTGACGTTACTCAGTGGTTGATGTGTGTTGCTGTTTTCCATTCAGGGGCCTTACGTTCTTCAGTAATTTCTGCAAAGTTCATCAATATTCCTCCAAATATCCTGTTATTTATGTCTGCCCTGCATAAATCTCCAATAATTCTACCTCTGCACTGTGAATTTAGTCAAATAATGTGCTTATTTATGATTCTTTGCATGATATTTTCAATACTACATGCATTTAACTCAAATATGCTAAGGATTTTCTATTATCTACGAGATGTTAGCATATTTCTCTGTTCTGCTTGTTATTTATCATGATTTGTAGTTATGGTGATGAATTTATGAAATTAAAAAAAGGAAAAGGGTTAAAGAATGAGATTCCCAAAACTACTTGACTGAGATCACTGATCCACATACAAGCTCCCATACATGCAATGAAAAGAAGGAAACTAGAATCATACTTCACCAGGACATTCCACAAATCCACATGATCTAGTGCAAATCTTCAAAGGAAAAGTTGACAACATGTAATGAAATGAAAGCGCTTCTAGTTGAACACAGCATTCACCAGTACATATCCAGAAATCAACATGAAGATTACGTAAAATTTACAATCAGGATGTAATCTGAAACTTCATATCCATTCAGTATGCTCAAGAACAGGTACATTTACAGTGATCTGAAGAAAGAACCTTGACATTTCAACAATTCAGTCTTCATTAGTCTCAGTAATCCGATCTCGTATTTGATTCTACAGTAATTGGCCTTAATGTGCCAGATGTTCTAATGTATATTAATGTATATTTTTTATGATTAGTTCTGGCCCATATATAGAACAAATGCCAGAAAACAGTTACAATGATCCAAGGATCAGGATCCTCCCAGAACAATCAATGGTCCAGATGAATAGCACGTGCTTTGCCAGACTGGCAATTATACATCTGGCACAGAATATTCCAGCATCTTCAACTTGATTCGGTCTCCAGCTGGCAAACAGCATATTTGACAATATCCTCACTTCTGGTTCATGTTGCCTCCTTGTGCGACAATACAATGCTCAGCAATCTAAGATCTTTTCTCAGTTTGACTGTAAATCAGGATTCTACCAGATCAGAGTGAAGAAAGGAGATCAGTTCAAGACTGCTTTCAGCTGTCCTTTTGGTCATTATGAATGGACAGTCATGCCCTTTGGATTGATGAATGCTCCAGCCTACTTTCAAGAAAGGATGGATAAGATCTTTGCTGGTTGTCAGGATTGGCTGTGTGTTTATATAGATGATATTCTTATTTTTAGTCAGACATTTGATGAGCATCGCTCACATTTAGATAAGTTTTATGGACTTGCTCTTAAATCTGGGATTGTTCTGTCCCTGAGCAAAATTCAATGGTGTACAAACTCTTGTAAGTTTTTAGGCATGATTGTAAAAGGTGGACAGTTAGAAGTCCAGCCTCATATTAAGAATAAGGTCCTTGAATTTCAGCCTCCTATGAATATTAAGGAGCTGCAAGGATTTTTAGGTATATTAAATTATGTGAACAATTTCTATCCTCATGCAGGTTTTGATCGTGCCCCTCTACAAGATCTTCTCTCAAAGAGAAAGCCACAATGGACTCAAGTCCATACTGATGCTGTTCAACTTATTCAGCAAAAAGTGCAGAATTTACCAATCCTTCATGTCCCTACTACTGAAGACTTTGTTCTGTATACAGATGCTTCAGACTATGCCTGGGGAGGACACCTTTGCTTCATTAAAGATGGAGTTGAATACCTTGCTGAATATGCTAGTGGAGTATTTCCTTCTGATGTAAGGAAATGGATATCTTCTGATAAGGAGATTTACAGCGTGGTAAAGAATCTGAAGAAGTTTGCTTTAAAGTTGATGCATTTAAAGAAGTTTGTCATTAGAACTGATTGCACCAGATTCTTAACCTTCAAAGAAAAGGACCATGGTAGGAAAGATGGTCGTGGAAAATATTTGAGATGGCAGGAATATTTTAATCAGTTTAATTATGAAGCCCAGCATATATCAGGTAAGAAAAATATTGTTGCAGATTATTTCAGTAGACCTGCTCTTCCTGGAGTATTTATGCAAAATCCTGGATCTTCCTCCAGACCTCCTGGATTCATTAGAGAAAGAAATTATGATGCTCCCTTTAGACATATGAATGTTATTGTTCAGATAGATATTCTGATGAAAGGTCTGCATAATCATTATGATGAAAATGCCAATCAAGCAGCTGAAACCCTGGAACATACTGGCTGTATTACTACACCTGATCTTTATGCAACAGGCTATGGACAGTTTGAGATTCTTCGTCTCAACTCAGATCATATATATCACCTGCTGTTGAACCTGGTAAGAAAACCCTTCTACACTTGGCGGATTTCTTGTTCAGCACCTGTCACCAAGCAAATTGAAGACTTTTTCTATTTTGCTGGACCCCCTGCAGTACATCCGGAAGAACCTATCAGTCAGGAACTGTGCACGTGCATTATCATCAATATGCGGTTAAAGTGGGAATCTTACTTTTCTCCCACGATGAATCATGACATTGATGTACAAGATTGGATTATCCACCAAAGGTTCCGGATTAATGCCAAGTGGCATCCTGTCGGTTGGAATGATGTGTACCGATATGGATATGACCGCACTCATATCACATCCCCATGTGATAGTAATAGCTCACGAGATAGCTGTAGCACTTAATGATAAGATTCTCCGAGCACTAAGGACTGTCACTGTCTGCTTTTAATGCATGATATACCTCCTTGTGTCGATAAGATTCGAAATCACCTGCTACTTCGGTCATAATAACTCTATAAATAGAGAGTTGCGGAAGCATAGAGGGCATCGTCTAGTCATCGGTTAAGCATCGGTTATCTGTTAGACATCTTAGCATTAGAAGAGTGAAGTTTTAAGTCTTAGGTTTTAGAGTTCAGATTTTCTGTAAGTGTCTGCAAGTGTGTAAGTTGTTTGTTTCAGTAATTCAGAAGCCGTAACCATTCGGCCTACAGCCTCCGTCGCTGTTTATGCTAGCTAAGGGGTATTCTTCTTCGTCTTCATACTCGTACTCTGCAAAGTTCGTCTTCATACTCGTACTCTGCAAAGTTGGAATCTCACTTGCTCTAACAGCATCATGACTTCCTGCAAATAAACAGACAAACATTAAGTTCATCATCATGTGGAACACAGCATGAAGTTAAAATTCACATTAAAACAAGCCCCATGTTCAAACATATGCAATGGGTTTCAAATTCTGTGAAAACCATGCAAAAAATGCATAAACAGGGCTAAAAAATACACTGGTCAACCATCGCTGACCGAAAATCAGGCTATCAGGCTTCAAATGGATTGAAAAATCCATCGCTTCGTTTTCCCGCCTATTTCCTTGTATATCGGGTTCAAAATAGTGCATATACATCGCAAAATATACAACGATTAAATCGTATTTCAAAATCTTTCGAATCCGCCCTTTGTATATGATGCATGTATGTATTTCGGCGTGACCACATACTGTCAGAATGACAATTTTACATTAGGCCGACGGCTAAACTTATACCGACTCCAAAAATCATGATGATGTCCTTCCATCGGGAAGACATGTTCTATCGGCATGATAACTCAAGATAAGGCCGATAGCGAAAGTTATACCGATGAGGAACTCTTCATCGGGTGGAGGATATATATATCGGCGAGACAATTATGAACTTGGCCGACACTATATGTCAGGTCGATCACCTTTTCGGTGAGAAAACAACTATCGGGGAGAGATTTCCCGACTCGGCCGATATCAATGTTAGGCCGACGAACTGCCATATCGGCGAGATAAACACTGTCGGCGAAAGATTACAAAGCTCGGCTGACAGTACATGCTATGCCGATGGACTTACATATCGGGGAGACCACTCATATCGGAGAGAAAATATAGGACGCTCTCGATGGTTAAACGTATGCCGATCACCCCCTCATCGGGGTGACCACCACTATCATCAGGAGAATTCAGGACTCGGCCGATAGCGAAAGCTATGGTGATGGGGAACCATATCGGAGAGAAAACCTCCATCGGTGGGAGAAAACAGGACCCGGCCGACATCACAAGTCAGGCCGATGGACAACTCAATATCTTTCTATCCGATGCACAAAATACAGAATGTCCACCTGTATGTTTATGTAATGTATATCGACATTGTATAAAAGAAACATACAACAGTTTTTCATCCTTTAATAAACTTTTCAAGTCCGAAGTGCATGCATATTGACAATGTGCAGGATATTAAGAAATATGATCACCCCTCCCTCGAATATCCTAATGACGTCACCGTCATATCTGGGGCTTCATTAAAATGCAAAAGATGACGTCATCACCATATTTATAAAATCAGGGGATATTTCAATATCGGGTTACATTAGGAAGATGATCCTCCTCATTGAATATCATGATGACGTCACCATCATATTTTGTCTTCGGAGCATGAGGATGAGTTGAGGTCATCATCAGGTTAGCGCTAGGGTGATATTTAAAATATGATCATGCTAAGGAATGGAATATCACCCTCCTAAAATCATGTTTGACCAGACCTTTGACCTGTCATAACTTTCTCATATGGACGAATTTTAGGGTGATGTAAAAGGCAAACCTGCCTAGAATTTCAAGCTCTTTCACATGGTAAGCTTTCTGAGGATAGATTCAGACTTTCAAATTTGGCTCAGACTTCAAGATCACAAATATGCCTGAGATTAGGCATATGCATACTGACTGATACTGTTTTACCATTACCGCCCAGAGCACAAAAGCAAGGGAACAAGCTAGCAAAGTTGGGTCCCTGTTTTGATAATGCAAAATGGGGCATGTTGTGTAACCACACAACAACATGGTACTCCTGAAATCAGGGACAATGTTTTATTTTTGAACTCCACAACTTTCATCAGCTCCATCAATGGAACATAGATCTTTACCTGGGACAAGACCTGAGCAATGTCAAATGGAGCATAATTTTGTATAACAGTTGTAGCCTGATCCACGGTTTTATTTTTATTTTGGTATGATCTAGCTTTAATTTTTGTGGCTCCCTAACTGTCATCTTTGATCTAAATTTTTTTGTTTTGATCCTCAACCTAGGGGATTCTATTTTTTGACCCTTTAGAATCATGACCTATTTTTTGCTTAAAATTTTGCTTATTATTGCTTAATTGCTTCTTTTGTGTTTCAGTCCCTTTATGACTATGCACTGGTTGGTTCACAAAAGTATTCTCTGGTTGGTGTGAGTTACTTACCTGAGCTTTACCCCTGAGATTGTAATTGCTTTTGACTTGAGCAACTGCTACAGCTATGAAGGCTCTAATCTCTTCATCAGATGGTCTCCTCAAATTATTCAAAAAATTGTGTGAGTCCTGAGCATAAGCATAATTATCTTCATCATCTTTATCACAGGGAAACTGCTGGCAGACCTGAATCTCATTATTTGTGCTTGCATCAACATCATGAGATGGATACTCCCCGTTTGTAGACAACATATTGACATTGTCATCCTCCATGCAATGTGATTCATTGCATTCATCACAGGCAACAACATTATTATATAGAGACTGAGCAATCATACATTATGACTGTGAGTGAGGCATCTGGCATATTATACACCATGGGGTGTCATTAACAATATTAACAGCCTTCTTCAAAGGGTCAGGTGTTTCCTTAACATTTTGATTCCTTGGATTTGGGTTGTTGTTTGGGAGAATGGGTTTACCATTATGCCAATTAGTATTATATGGCATGTCATGTAATGATGGTCTTCTTTCTTGCCTTTGGTAAACCTGTCTGTCAGGACCAACCCCCTTTTCATTTTTAGCCATTCTATAGCTTAGGTCCTTGACAATAGTTGTCAATTTATCTAATTTATCCTCAGAAGTAGATGCATTGCCTTGAACACTTTGAGATTTAGTATTTGGATTTTGTAGAATTTTTACATCATCTCTTCTGTTTGTCTTACCAAATGCTTTTCTATTATTTTCAATATTTGTTGCTATTTTGAAGGCATCTCTGAGGCTAGTAGGACCTTTATCCCTTAACCCATAAGTTGTTTTGGCATCAAAAGCGTTTATGTATAACACTATGCACATAGGTTCATTAGGCCTCAGGTGATGTGGCAGTTTGTTCAACACCTTAGTGAATCTAGCATTGAAATCAACAACCTATTCATTTGATCCTTTTGTAATGCTAGTGAATTCATTAATGAAGAAACTTGGGTCAGTTTTGTCACCATATTGTTCTTTGAAAATTCTTCTGAAGTCATCCCATGATGAAATACTCCTATCAGGCAGACCCTTGTACCATTCTCTAGCCTCATCAACTAAGGATTGCATAAACAATTTCATAAAAACATCCTCATGCGCAACCTCAAAGTTATCCATGATATTCTGAAAAGCTTTTAAATGGTCTTCTCCTGACACAGTATTATTTCCTAAAAATTTAGGCATTTGCGGCCTCACATGTTTGTCAATAGGATTGGGGTAACCATGAATGCCATCAAAAACTAGTTGTCTAAATCTGTCCAGCTGCATCGGCTATCTACCAAACTGATTGACATGGGCATTTCTGTTTGCATTCTAATTTCTTACATTATTTAATGGTATTCTAGCATTATTTGCATTCTGTCTTTGATCATTATGTTGATCCTAGACTTCATTTCTTTGCTGATTTCTCTGCATATTTGCATTTTCAAGGGTAGGAATTGAATCATTCTGAGCAATCCTCAGAGCTTGCACTTTCTGTCTTATGTCATCTCTGATTTTTACTGCCTGCAAATACTCTAATTCTGCCCTCAAGCTTTTGATTTCTTCAGCTAACTCCTCCTCTCTGGGCATAGAAGAGGATGGTTTAATTATATTTTGATCATCATTATCATCTCTTGGGGATTCAACTTCTTCAAATCTATCAGGGGAATCATGGAAAGGGCATTCTTGAAACACCTCCAATCTTATTCTCAATCCACCACCCTATTGTCTTTTGTATACGTTCTGGATTTCAGCCTCAGTGTTTGAAAAATAAGGTATTGTCCACTCTGAAGATCCTGGATTGTCTTGAATATTATCATTACTTCTGGGAGAACCCTCTTGACTAGCTTGAGTAGTCCCTTTTCTTCTGTACATCATTTTTCTGGGTAATTCTTCAGACAGAGAATTACGCAGGGATCTTCTCCCTAGCATACAAATTTTTTCTTTACCAGTTGGGAGATTTGTTCGGAGTCGCCACCTATAACTAGGAATTGTTTTCTTTTAAAATTAGGGTCCTTTCACAAAGCAGATCCCCAGTAGAGTCGCCAAATCTATTGGTTATTTTTCCAGACTGGATGCTTATTCCCAGTTATCCCTACAAAGTAGCTATCATTGATCAACAGGATTCCCGGGCAAGGGGCCAACAATCCAGGAAATAGACTCTATAAATATTTCCTCTTCTTCTTTAGGCTCTGTAGAACCAAAGGGGTATTCCCTATTCAACATCTATGAAATGCATCTATATATTAGCTGGGATGTTGACACAAAGCAGATAAATCCTCTCATATGCAGGCCAAAACTATGAGATAAGTGCAAAGTGGCTAGCTTTGGGCCTATATTCAGTTGTAGACAGAGGATTCCTAAAACTACTTCTAATGTCCTAAAAGGTTTGTATTAAAAGTTTGAGTTTGATTTTATGTTTGGATGCAAAACTGAGACTTTGGGTTGCAACCTAAATACAAAACCAGATTGGTGCCTATCCAGGGCTCGGAGTCAATAGACATATATATGTGAATGTTTATCACAGACCTAAGACAATAATATGATTTCAAGGGGATTATGTAATGTCTGCCTTACAGACAACACCCAAGATAAAGTATTTAGTTATTTCTGCTTACAAACATCCTTACTGCAATGTATCCTTCCCAACACTTAACCCAAAACATTTAATCTACTCCTTGAGCAGAAGTAAAAGATTAAGCATTCAATATAGTAAACCCACATTCTAGAATCCCAAACACCCCTTAGCTATTTAGATTCAGAAGAACACATTCAATTTGGAGACAAATAACAAAATACATGCTATAAAGCATTACTCATTTAAATCAACATGAAATTAATGAATTCTGTATATAAGGCATTCAACATACAACTCATAAACTCACAAAATATACCCGGAACAGAGCCACCAATGAGATTATATTTGGTCACAGCACCAAAAGTTGTCCAGTTTTCAACAACAAATATGAGTGACACAGTTTGCCTTTTATAGCAAAACTGTACATCCAGCAAATTAATTACATCACAAGTAAAAAATCCCGCCAGATACATTACACCAGAAATGGCACCCAAAATATTGAAGGCAGCCTAGGAAAATAGAGGAGAGGGTAGGTGAGCTCAGGATTTGCAACGCCATTTAAAGATTTTCATCATAAACCTGGTAGTTGGCCGTTCAACCATCGGCCCATGCCTCTATATGTTTCCATTAATGACTCAACTACCCACAGCTCCCCTTGGAAATCGTAGCAGCGCACCCATGGAGTTTTCCTGCCCAAAAATGACTGCAGACACACGAAAAATCCATCGCTGAAGGTTTAAAACCTGACCGTCGATCTATATTCCATCACTGAGATCAATGGTTTCAAAACATGCATGAAAAGTTGCTAGCCAGTGATATCGTGCCACGTAGGCACTTCATGCATCTATCGCTGACTTTTCTCCTTCTCCATTTTGCCATTTTGCCCTTGTATATGCAAGAACGAATGCATATACAATCACCGTTGTTGCCTTTCAAAATCCCTTGTATATGCAAAATGCATATACAACACACACATACATACAAGCCGCAGACTTTTAAATCATTATGCATCAGAATGAACCTCCTTTTCAAGTCCAGCTTGTATCCTTTTCAATGCACATCGGCTTGTATATCGGCATATACAAGCGCTTTATACAATCCACGGACCTCAAATATTTATGAAATAGCTTGAAAACTCCATCGCGTCTGGGTTGTATATCACCTTCCTTGCATATCACAATGTATATCGGCACATACAAGTGCCCAATATACATGCTGCGGACTTCAAACTTTGAATTTACTAAATTGCAAAGCCTTTCGGGTCCGGCCCTTGCATTTTTGGAATGCATGCTCCTCTTTGCATCTTGCGAATGTATATTTCACATGTATTCGCCTTTGTATGTCCGCGGGCCCCACCAATTGTATATCCTGCTGCCTTGTACATTGTTCCTTGCATATGACCTTTGTATGTCCGAACATACATTCACACTTTCACATACAAACAAGGAATCTTTCCTAGAATATGCCCGCAATGTATCTTTTCCTTACATGTTGCCATTGTATCTAACCATTGTATGTCTGAACATACAAACCAAATATACTTGCAGACCCGATATACAAGCAACGAATATTCCAGGGATCTGCGATATATATTCCATCCTTGTATATTTTTCCTTGTAAGCTTGATATGCATTTAGAAATGCATACAACTGCAGAATATACCTGAGAATCTGCGATAGATTCCCCCTTTGCATATGCAACCCGATATGCATCTAAAATGCATATAACTCAATTCCTTATCATTTTTTGGAGGCTGACTAAGATTTCATAAGCCCACCAACATATAATTCACCTTTGCATATACAGAACTTAGCATTTTTCTCAAGGCGACAGGAAAAAGCAGTGAAACATTGCATGGGGGCTGGTCAACCTTCGAACACTAAAGCATGAGGATGAGACTTAATAACCAGGAACCCACCACAGAAGGCCAACATCAGAATAGACAAAACAATGCAAGATCCCATGACTCAGAAAATTTAGGGTTTGAATGAGAAAACCTGCAAATGTTCAAGCTTAAAACCCTAAACATAAATGATTACCAACAGGTTCAACTCACTAGTAGAATCTTCAATTGATTTCAACCTAGTAGTATCATCCCTGGCAATGACACCAAAAATGTTGAATACCAAAATAACTACAACCCAAAACCCTAAAACATTTTATAATCACCTAGGCTAGGGGCATCGTCAGGATGATTAAAAGAGGTTTATCAACAAGTTCTGGGTGATTTTGGAAAACCTACAAGAGTGGGTAGGCTCCTCTGTGCTTTAGGTTCAACTAGACCTAGGAGGGATATTCCTAGAGGCATTAAATAAGACACAAACAAACAAATACAACCATACCCAATGTACACTTGACCCCCAAAACTGTCACTAGGTCAAGACAAACTGGTTGCACAGGCCTCTAATTAAGCTGATCACTGCACTATGCAATTGCCCAAAAAAATGCACAACTACAAATCACTATTATAGGGGCATTCATAATAATTCAACCATTTAATTCATTTCCTGACAACGACACCATTCTGTTGGCATAAGTTGATGGGATGCGAACTTCAACACACAACAAACTACACCTGAGCATGGCACTATTGCACTCCTCAAGATGAATCCACTTAACTTTGCAAACACAACATAAATAGTGCAGGCCTACATACATGTTCATGATTCACAAATGATTTGAGTTGTTTTGCATTACTTTAGATTTATTCCTGGTTATAAAACAGAACCACAAACAACATGAGAAACCCTAAACTAAACCACCTCCTACTCCTATAGAGAACAGGACAAAGAGCTGAATTAAAATGATGATTGATCCATCCCCAATATAGATTGATGCCTATTCCATTGGGCAACTGAGTCATAGAATGCAAGGAGGAAAGAAAATATACAACAAAGGATCAATAGAACCAAACATGTATTCACATAAATATCATAAATAGAGCCTTCATGCAATGGACATACTTAATAATCCAAGAAAGAACTGCAGTGATTCATATGCAACAAAGAAATGGCAAAAACAAAGCCTTCTATTAACTTGGGTGCTATCAGACACCTCCAAACCCTAGTTACAATTGTGCCAACAAATGTGGCAAGGGAAAACACACAACTGCGATTATATATTTGCAAAAATCATTACAAACTTCTGTGGAGACATACCAATGCATGTGAATCTGCTTTACACATCTTTCCAACACTTTGCTGAATACCTCCCTTCACTTACAGACCAAAATGGCATGATTTTATGCCCTAAAAACCTCCTTAGGCACTTCCAGACCAGACAATTAGTTCAGTGACCGACCCTGTCAAAAGTGTTTCAATCTTCAATTTATAGCATGAGCAAATATGATCTGAGGGAAAAATGGGAGGGAAAACCTCACCAACTCCACCAACCACATTAAAAATGATGCTTTCATCCACCCACTTCGCAGTTATTGCATTCCTGAGAGTTGTCGACGTGTTTGAAAGAGCGAGGAAGGATAGGAAGTCAGGCTCTAACAAATCAGATTTTGGAGCCCAGGCCCTCTGCCTTACAATATGCACATCGGAAGAGAAGGAGAAGAGTGCTCGACCCCAATTACATAGAATATGAAGGGCGCTGGGGGTCGGGCTTCGGGCCTCCTTCCTCCTTCCAAAAGAAGGAAGGAAGGAAAGGAGAACCCCACCAACATAGAAGAATATTGGCCCCGTCGGACCTTTACCATTTCGCCTATTGAAAGGAAGGAAAAAGAAAGAGAAAATTGAACTTGAGAGGAAGGAAAAAGAAGGAGAAACTCCCGCCTACTGATGCCCACTTTCCTTAAAAAGAAATAACACCCATCGAGGGTCGGCCGTCGGGCCTTCCACCTTTCGTATTCTATGAAGAAGACGGAAGGAAGGAAGCTTGAACTTCAGCCTCCAACACACTTAAGAAAAATAGAGCTCACCGGATTTTGGCCTTCGGGCTCTCCACCCAATGAAGAGAACACTTGTTGGGGGTCAGCTGTCAGGCTTTCCCTATTTCACCTTCCTCGAAGGAAGGAAGAAGAGCCAACCTCCAAACTCTACTGCACACTTCATACTTAGAAGGATTTGAACAAGTAGACTCGTCAGACTTTGGACCTTGAGGTTTCTCCTTGACACCTACCTTGAAGAAGACTGAAGGCCAAAGGCCTGACCTCTGACCTCCAAAACATTTAGACTTTTTTGCAGGGAACCAAGATGAAAATCAGAGCCGATAGACAAGGCATGATGGAAGACAGGAGCCCAAAACTCTGAAACTTTGATAAATGCAAAAATACAAGGAAACAGTTAGAAAGATTTGGACTTAGTCATTTTTTGGGCTTTTCCCTTGTACTTAAAAGGCAAACATATGAAAACCTATGGAAGATGTCTTTGATTGGTTATAAACTATAGGTTCAAGTGGGATTTTCACTGAATTTGGGGCATAAGGTGCAAGTTAGGAACTAGTTTTTTAGGCGTCAACAATTGTGATATAATAAAAGGGAGAACTTGGATATACAATAAGTACAAACCAAATTATAAGAAATTATATGTGTGTGTGTGTGTAAGATCATATATTAATATACTTCAATGGCTTGGACATGACTTCTAATTCATTCCTCATGCTTTACTCTCACATTATCATCTTCCCTATTCTCACACACATATATCTCTTATATCCTCCACACTTCCTTACTCTCACACATATATAATTCATATGGTTCATGCTCTTATCTTTTACTTTTCCCTTCCTTATATAGCCTCTTAATACCTTTTCATGATGCCTTTTCCTTATATCCTTTCATAATAACTCTTAATTATCTTATTCCCATGAACTTACCTCTTTATTTATGACATTTATTCCTTTTATAGTTTATTTAGGAATTGTTAAACCTCCTGTATGTTGCCAACATTCTCCCTAGGCCTAAAACATTGTCTTGTCCTTGAGATAATCTACTAAAATTGAACTTGTGACTTTATGCTCATCTAAGGGTCTTGATAATTATGTCCTTTCTTTCTTTAGATCTTCATCTATGTTGGTGGAAATTTGCACTATGCCTCTTTGTTGATGTGAATTATTTCCATTTTATTTATGTCTTTTTCTTTATTATTTACTTATGGGGTTATGTTCTTTGAAACCCCTTTATTCTGCTACCTATCCTACTTTGAAATTAAGGGAAGTATCTTCATCTTTATAATGATATTTTCTATGAATCTTAGTCAATATGGTCTTGTCCTTGTAGGCATCTTATATTTTAATTTAATTTTCTCAATGAATTTCAATTGATGTGACCTTGTCCTTATAGGAATATTCTCCTTTACCTTTATTTTTTAATAGAATTTAATGCTAATGACATTTTCCTTTTAGGTATGTTCTTTAACTTAATTTTCTCAATATACCTTAGTTGGTATTGTCTTATCCTTTGAGGATTTATATATTTATTAATTAAGGACCTTTGCCTCCTCTTAGGTCTTTCTAATATTTGTTTAGGTTCCTCTATTGCTTTCCTTTTTCTTACAATGCTTTTTTGTAATTTTTCTATTCTACCAGTCCTTCCATTTCTCATTATTTTCTTTTCATCTAGGCATATAATGGAGGGTGGATCCCTTAATTGATTTGTCTTTGTGTCTAGCTCACAATGTTTGAAGGTTGTGTAGAAATCTTCTTCTATTTTCACCCAATCTCTCGTCTTTCTTGATCTTCTTGTTTTAAATACCAAGAAAGGGGAACATGCCATGTTTCTCATGATAAATCTTAATAGCGTCCCTAATTATTTTCTTAGGTCTTTGGTGTGATACCACATCAGTGGTTGACATTCTAATTTTTGGAATTTTCCTCATGTTCCTTACTTTTCTTTCTTTGCTTCACAAATTATCTTCTCAAGTCTTTTGTGTCATTTTCATTTTAATGTTCCATAAGAGGCACTAGGGATGGCATGTGATTGGGGAGGGTCATTTCCTCATGGGGTTTCTCTTGATGTGGGGAATCACATTGTGTGGGATTTCTTTAACTCTCTCAACATTTATTAATTACCTTGTATACACTATATTTATCTCCTAACTTATCAACTTTCTTATACTATCTTCCACTCCTTGACTTCTCTTTCTCTTCCTATTATTCATCTCATGAATTCATATCTCCAATATATAAGGTATTACCTCTTCTTAGAGTTTCTCTATAGTTTTCTCATGATCTATCGATTCTAGGGACCTTGCATTTTCTCTTCCTTCTTCAATTCATCCTCAAACCTCTTGGTGTTGTCTACCCCCGCTCAAACACCCTTATCCTCTAGGACATCCTTCTCTCTCTCTCTCATACTCTCAAACACTTCTACATATTATATGGGTCCTTGTACCATGGCCTTAGTGATTCTAATAGCTGGTAATCTCCCATCATTTTTGCTAACTATCTCATTCCTTCTGTCTCTTTTCTTTCTTCCTCTAATTTTATTCTCTCTATAATATTTTCTCTACCTTATTCATCCTACATCCCTTATTCATTTTATTCATTCCCCCAACATCATACCTAATTTGTCTTAATAGTCATGTACTTTTGGATCTTCTCCTTTCTCTATGCCATCACCTTAGTGCCTAGTTCCATAAGGGCTAGCACTTACTATGTACTACAAGACCTCTTCATAATAAACATTTTCACCATGAATAAGTTTTAAAAAATTCCAAAATTTTCACTTCTCCTTAGTTTGTTTTTGATATTGATAAAAATAGGATTTTGAAAGGGCCCAAACCCTTTTACAAAACAACAGATTGTTGGTAAATAGATTTGTCACTATAGATTTTAGTGTGACTTGCCCAACAGGCAGTGAAGAATATACTAATAGTTGGATAAGTTATTATGATTTAATAACTTTCCTCTACATTTGAGAGGGGCAGCTCCCTTGTATGATGGGGATTTTATACTTTTTGTGGCATTTTAACCCAAAATACCAAAAGGTAAATGAAAAACTAAAGGAAAATGATTTTGGGAAACCCTGGTAGTAGACACACGAATACCAACTTAGATTTCCTAGATTTATTTAACATGACAAGGGTTCATCACAAAATTTGAATACACATTCCTAAATTTATATGATGGACAATAATAATAATAAGTATGATGTTGTAATAACAATGCAAGAATGACATACAAATCCCACACTATGAGATAGGTTATATCAACACATTCTGTAATGCCCCACCACAAAACCCTAGAGATAAGCTTAACTATGCATTACAAAAGGGCAATTTTTTTTTTTGTTTTCTAAAGAAGAAAATAATAACGAGTGAAAATCATGATTATTTATAACAACTAAGCTAAGCTTTAACCTCTAGGGATAACATGGCTGCATTACTAAATATTAAAGTTCTTGATCTAACTAACAACCATGATACATTCTAAATCCAAATACATCAAATGAATCAACACATACATTTATGACATCAGAAAAGTTAACATCAGGATCTTGCATATATGATTTCAAATATATTTACAATTTCCTTACAATAGAATACATCAATACAATGTTTACAATGTCGCTTCCTGATTACATCAGAGGATATACATCAATATAATAATACATGGTTCAACTGACATAAAAGGCTAAAATATAAACATAAATATCTGTCTCCTCAAGCAAAACAAGATTAGTGATCTTCTACATGATATATCCTCCTCGCACACGATCAATAGCTAAGGGACCAACAGAGATAAAGCACAACCACCTGACCATGTGGAACCCTGAGGTCCACCCCCATGCTAGGAGATAACAATAAGGTCCCATGACATGAACAATCAGGTAGACAATAACTATGAAGAACAAGGACTACACATGACTACAACAACACAGGGCAATACTCAAACATCACTTCCAGAGGCAACCACACAACGAATGGGAAGAGTACAACTAGGGAATGCTAGACTATAGTAGGGAGAAGTGTCATCACATATCTTGTCATGGGTTGTCTTGGTAAGCCTTCCTAGGCCCTGACCCCCATCTTGGGTTGTCCTGGCAGCCTCTCCCGACCCCCGACCCCCCATACAAACTCATGCGAAATCAACATACCTTTCATGAGGACAAGGTTGTTGATCTTGCCATTCTAGGCCTTCTCATCTCATCTCAAGCCTAAACAAGCACTTGGGCCATGAGTGAGACATTCACTTATCTTGTTAAATGTGATTAACTACTCAACCCCTTAATTCATTAATTAGGTTATCACTGAGTTAAGAAACTCCCCCATGGGTTATTCTGGGTGCCATTTTGGGCTCCAGCCCCCATTGAGAGCCACTCTCCTACCTGCAACTAGAAGACCTTACTCATCAAGCATAGCAATTAACAAGTATACATTAACCATGCAAGGCATTAACCCTCTTGCATACCAACTTAATCACAAGGACAATTTTCACAAAACATTGCCCTTAGCTTCCATGTGAAGCAAACCATAACCAACATATTACTTTTACGTTATCCAACACCTCCCCATTTACAAAATCTGACACACTACTTATTGCATAATCAACACCATAATGAACCATATCATCTATGCAAGACTTTATTCCACATCATGACACTTTTACAATCATAGCATATACATGAAAAAAAAACATTAAAACCTATGCCTCTGGAACTAACCTTGACAACATGACTCTTCTATGACCACTAATACGACTTACACAAGTTTCACTCATAATTAACCAATTATCAAAATCCAAAACGTAAGCTTACAAAACAACTATTTCCAAGGATTTCACTTATGTAAGAATAATTTTCCTATAACTAAATCAATAATAGTTTGATAGTCTTATTCTATTTTAAAGGATGGTAACAACTTATACCAAATTCATCTTATCATACAAAATAGCAAAACTTAACTATATGATTTTAATACTAAATATATTATTTTATTTTATTTTTTATTTTACCAAAATATATTTTCTAATTTACAAATTCATAAATTTACATATGAATCATAATTTCATAATATATATATAAATCATATTTAAATAAAACAAAAAACTAAAAAAATCAAAATTTATTTATTTTAACTATTATTTTCTTTTACTAAAAAAAATAAAACTAACAACTAAACCAAATTTCATTTATTATCCTTTCTTTTACTAAAAAAACAAAACTAAAATTCATTTATTTTATCTATTTGTTTAAAAAATAAAAAAATGAAAACTTAAATAAAAAAGCTAAAACTTAAAAAAAACTAAAACTTAAGAGATTCGTATTCTCTTATTTCCTACCTATCTTTTCTTAACTAAATGAACTCTTTTTAGAAACTTGCCAATATTAAGGAGGAGATGAGAGAGAGCCGTACAAACCGTACAACCTCCTATGAGGTATATAAAAATGCAACTTACAAGAATTTTTTTTAAGAAGATTTCATATTTTTGATCACTCAGGGGGATTTGGGTTGGGTGAGGCTGTAAAGGTCAAACTATCTATATATATTTTTTATTGTTTTTCAGACTTGAATTAGTTTATGGAATAAATCAGGCCATACGGTCTCCATAGGAAGAGCTTTGTAAAATTTTAAATCTAATTTTTTTTTGATGATTTATTTTGTTTTCATTTCAAAGTAATTGGGATAGGTACATATGAAAGGAAAGATTCTACAGAGAAGAGTATGCAAATAGAATTTCTTCAAAGAGCAGGGTTGCATGCAACAAGAAAAACATGCAGAGGAATGATTCATGATGATTTGGCACCCAAAAATACTTATAAACTACAGAGAATCTAATTCCATATTTATTTGTAAATGGCTTCCTATTGGCGGTTGAAGATAAAAAGATACAAATTTTATTGATTCAATGGAGCTTCTTAGACTGAACTTATTGCTACATTGAAATTGGATAGGTTCGGCTTCTCAACAAGGAGCTCGATTTAGCAATTGATCAAGATGAAATAAACTCTGGTAACCTTCATGAAAAATGATGAAGCATAATGACACAGTTTTATTTACTATCTCAATGATGAAGTTTTGTCATGCAATAAGGGGTTCAATGGCGATTCTAATTTCTTGGAATTTGGAGGTCACATATGAATATGGACATAGGAGGATTGACAACATTACTAGTATAATTAAATATTGCAAATGTAGCACAGATAAGATCCGTTCCTTAGCTCTCTTATGCAGATGCGAACAAGACAAGAGGAGGTAGGGTTTGAAACCTGATGAGGTTAGAGAAATTAAGAAGACTTCTGGCAAAAATTAAATTTATTTTGGTTGATTTACATGGATTAACAAAGCACAAAAAATGATTACGGAAAGCCTCAAATAATATTCATCACACAGGTTGCAAGAAAAATTTTAGATGATAAATATATGAACAACCCTTTTTACAGAGAATTGAATGCAGCCAGAACACACACACATAATGACTCTTTATCAAAATAAAGGAAAGATAACAGAAATAAGATTCAGAATAAAAGAACCTGTATTCAATGCTCAGCAGATTGAAGATTCCACACGATTGTTGCTTCTTCCCCAAAACCCAATTCACCAATCTTTTTGAAAATCTCCAAAAACCATGCTCCCTCCATCCTGTTACTGGCCATCCACTACTTCCCCATTAATTCCCATTACCCCCAATCATAAAAATTTCAAATTTTATTTATTTTGGGTTGCACGAACCAGATTTTCTGACAACACAATTTATTCTTATTTTTTTAATCTTAATTAGAAGATAGAACATTTTATATCTATACTCACAATAACTTTTATTATATTTTTTTATAAACACTTCCACAAGAAATAATGTTTGTTTAAAAGCTATTATTTTTGCATATACAAAGATATCAATTATATGCTTAGTTAGAATACTTATTAACCTCATGACCTGTTATTATCTATTTACCAAGGTGGCTAATAATTTCTATTTTAATAATGCAAATTAATTAAAACAATAACACACAATTACAACTAGAAATCCACATACCGAACAATACCAGACAACCTCAACAAGGGTGACTAACCATCAAACCCAACCGACCAAACTGACAGATCACAGGACATGAACTCACCCTATTCGAGGGTGATAACAAGCTGAGGGACCTTATCTCATCTCTGATCAACAATTCTCCATTGGATAGAAGGCACCCTCAGACATGCCAATTTAGGTGGAGTCAATGCTTGGTACCTGCAATCTGCAACAAATGAAATGTCGAGCATATATATATACATATAACCATCTAATCAAACACATCATGGAAGAGAATTGTAGCGTAGCAGGGTACTCACGCATGAGTAATGCGACACTATCCCTTCCACCAATCACATCCACAAGTAACCATATCATGCATGCACATTAGTAGCTAAACAACTAAATGAAAACATCATCAGATAATCACATTAAGCACATGATAAAATTGATCCACATAATCAACTGAGTCCATAACTAATCATAATCTAAGCATAACCAACAGTTCTAACAGTATCATCATAGCAATAGACAAGTATCATCATCAATATAGTAAATCCAAGATGTCATAATGTCTAAACAGAACAACTATCAGAAAGCCAAAATGAGGGGCACTACACATTCAAATCAAGACACCAAGAAATGATTGTGTTTCTTTACATCAATTGCATAGTTTGTATTAATACTTCAGTAGATGACCAATGATTTCCACAATGACACAACGAGATTACCAATTTAACTTACAAAAAATCAGTAATGATAACACATAAGAACACCCAAAACATACGATCCAAATGCTTTTTTTATTATCTCTATGAAGTTATGCAACTCCTAAAACCCTTTTGAATGTGAGAGCCAAAAGTCCCTTTACAATACAAAAGAACCATGTATATATAGGCTTCCCTTTGGTAACTACCTTGTAACTACTTCTTGAAATATAATAATTAAAAATAAATCTTATTTTGGTTATGTTTTGCTTCCATTTTCGAGAAATAAGGTTTACTTTCTAACCTAAGTTACAAAGAGTGACTTAAGTCACTTTTCAAAAAGTAATGAAGATTTGGGATGAGGAAAGCGAAACCATTGTGATATTGCATCAAAAGCACACCTACAATACAATTAGTCACTGATTCTGCAACCATTCTTGTACAATAGAAAACATCCCCATGAGACATCTTAACAAACAATTTTAGTGTTTCCTCGAGAGATCCATTATGTGCTGCCACTTGGTTCCACAACGTTTCTACCAGTTAGAATTTTGAGAAAAATGTCATAGATGCATATTTCTCTGTGATGTTTATTATATATCTATACATAGTTTTCATAAGCATAAGAAGCAACAACTTCTGGACATGGCAAGGTGAAAATTAGAAGCATTCATCAACTTAGCAAGGCCAAAATCTGCAAGGTATGGCTTAAACCTTGCATCCAAAAGTATGCTATTGTATTTGACATCTCTGTACAAGATTGCAGGCACACAATCATGGTGTAAAGATAAAAGTCCTTGAGTTGCTCCAACTACAATTTTGTACCTTGTATCCCAATCAAGAATTCTCTTCTCATGAAGTAACTGAGCCAGATTCCCATTTGGTATGTAGTTGTATAGAAGAAGCTAAATCTGATGATTAGTATAATACTCTAGGAGCTTCATAATGTTGCGATGGCAGATTTTGTCAAGGATTTCTATTTTTGAGGCAAAGACATTTCGTTTTTTTCTTCCATCATCCCTTTGAGAGGCCAAGAGTTTCTTCACCATGATTTTTAGTCATCTCCAATTTTGTTTGGTGATCTTTCAGCATATTAGATAAGGGTGTATCATATGCTGTCATAAGATTTTCTTGTCGCTCTTTAAATTGCTCATCAACCTCAAAAGATATTCCCTCTCTAAGACATTTAAATATAGGGTTGCCCATTAGACCGTGTGGAGAGGAGTTTCTTTCTGAACTTTGCAACGTCTATGTCATGAGGAAGCTAGTTTTTAGAGGTCAGATTTCTCATCAAAAAACCCTTGTTCATATTCTCTCCTCCACTTCCACCATCATAACTCCACGGATATAGAATAATCTCATTCCTCAACTCGCATAAATCTATTTGGATATATATATGTATGAGCAGTCTAGAGGCACTGTCAAACAAGCAAAAGGCTTGAGCTTGTACTTGAGGATGAGCTTGAAAAAGCCCTCAGGTACATTGGATAGGTATTGGGGGCAATTCTTAAGCATTGCGACCAACAATGAAGGGGTTACTCCATCTACTTCATCTTTGATAATCCTCACATTATATTCATGTCCTATACTTACCTCCATCTGTATTCACATTCTTTGTAAAACCCTAAACGTTGAATTCTTGCTTGTTGCTTTAGCCGTGTGAAGATTTGAAATGAAGTTCAATCTTTGCCAGCACTTTTGCATTAAAAAAAAAACTTCTCATCCTCTTTTATAACGCTTGACACTAATTTTAGGGTTTTCTTTTTGTTATCAACCTTTCAACAGGTTTCGAAAACTTCATTATGTTCTAATGAATAATATGAATCTTCTATATGCAATTTGCAGTGCGAAGCAGTCGCAGTGTTTAACCATATGCAACAAACAGGTCTCCAACCCGTTCAGTTTACATTTGCCAGCGTGCTCCAGCTGGTGCCAAAATGGGAGCTTTGGAACAGAGTATGGATATCCATCAAAGCATAAAGGATGCAGGAAATTTGTCAGACGATGTAGTTGCGACCGCTCTGGTGGACATGTATGCAAAATGTGGAAGCATAGACAAGGAACGTGAACTGTTTGTCAAAATGCCTCAAAGAAATGTGGTCGCATGGAATGCCATGATTGCAGGATATGAACCGAATGGATTTGGTGACAAAGATTTAGAAATTTTCTGGCAAATGAAATTGGCAGTTGTAAAGTTAGCATCCTCCCCACCTGTGCCAAAATTGGAGCTTTGGAACAGGGTAAAGGATTGAGGAATTTTGTCAGATGTTGTAGTTGCAACCGCTCTGGTAGACATGTATGCAAAATGCGGAAGCATAGACAAGGAATGCGAACTGTTTGACAGCCTCAAAGAAATGTGGTCGCATGGAATGAGATGATTGCAGGATATCCATAAAATGGATTTTGCAAGGATGCTCTCAAAATGTTTGAATTAATGAAGCATTCTGGAACGTATCCTAACATTATAAGCTTTGCTTGTGTTCTATGTGCATGCAGTCATTCAAGTTTAGTAGATGAGGGCTGTACATACTTCAATCACATAAGTAACCCTTATTACATTACACAATACAATTGATCATTATGTGTGCATGGTTGACCTTCTTGCCGGTGCTCGGTATCTTGAGGAAACCCTAAACTTTATCATTAAGATGCCAGTTAAACCTGTGGTGGTTGAGTGGATGTGTTTTCTTGGTGCTTGCAGATCACATATGGATATAGGCTTAGGAGTATTTACAGGGACGTTGCATTTTTATTTGGATGCTAAAAATGTTGTGACTATTCTTCTCTCAAACATCTATGCAAGAGTAGGCAGGTGGTGGGAGGTGGTGTGAGGTTCAAATTGTAAGGAGATTGATAAAAGATAAAGGAATCAAAAAGATTGTTGGATGTAGTTGGATTGAAGGCCATAAAATGGTACGTGCTCTTTGTGTAGGAGATAGATTGCATCCACAAACACAAGATCTATGCAAAGTTGGAGAAATTGGCTTGGGAGATGAAGGCAACAAGGTATTCTCTACATTCCAGACATTTACTTAGTGTTGTGGAAAATGAGGAAAAATAATTATTTCTCTGCCGCCATAGTGAAATTTGGCAATTGTTTTTGGTATGTTAGACACGTCCCCTAGAACAACTATTAGAGTTGTTAAGAATTTTGAGTATGTGTTGATTGCCATTTTACAACGAAATCTATCTCCAAGATTGTTGCAAGAGAAATTGTTGTGAGAGGTGCAAATTGTTTCCATCATTTTAATTAGGCAGAATATTCTTGTGGAGATTATTGGTGACACTAAATGAAGTGATATGAAGAATAGGCTCACACTATAATAATGTTAGATATGCACTAATAATGAAGGAACAAGGTTTTATTTTCAGTTTCTAGAATTTTTTCTCAGTTTTGTTTTTGTTTTAAATATTTGGCAATCCAGACTATGATGATGGCTTCGTAAAATTAGATGCATAGAGTGCAATGGAGATCACTACTTATATACATTATTGGGGTATGTGTCAAAGGCATATTTTATCATAACATGGACGTTTAATTGAATTGTTTTCATAAACCTACGTATGTATGAAATGAAAAGCTGGAGAAGTGGAGAAAGAGGAAAATAAAAGGTGAGGAACACTTCAAGTAAATGGAAAGATGCTTGACCAATAGGAAATGGGAGAGGACTCACAATTACCCTTCCCATTTTGTATAGTTCTTTTGTTTGAATTAATTATATTATCTTTTGCCTATGTTAGGTTAACCATTTAATTGCACATTCTAGATTCAATATGTAAATTTAATATTTAAGTGTATGTAGATTTTGTGTCATTTATGGTTAGACGTTTCTAATGTTATTTCACATCCCTTTGCATGGTGAAATAGCTAATAAATTTATGAACTCATAAATATTTTTAATTTAATTTGGTTTCAATCCATTTGATTTTAATTAGAAATAAACCAATATAATTTATATGGACCACAATGAATCAACTTTGCTCCTATAGCATATCTTCTTCATCACAACACGAGTCATTACATGTCTCATCTAATTCATATTCTTACACTCCTATTAGATACCATGATCCTTCTTTACCTATACATGATAGTATAGAACCATCATATGATTCTCCCTTTACTTATACAGACACTTTGGAAACCATTTATTATGACACTAACTCATTCCCTTATTTTTCTTCCCATATGACCTCTTCCATTCCTACACCCTCATCTACCTTACCTTTCCCTTCACCATGTATTCCCATCAAATCACATGTCTCAAGATATCACCTTCCTCCATCTCCACTCCTTATTATGACACACTTGATGCTTCACCTCTTCCTATCACTATATCTTCCTCTTTCATTCCCTCTTTGCCTAGCCTTTGATGAGTTTACTACATCTACTCAATCTTCTATGCGCATAACCTATCATACCTCCTCCTCTTAGACTATTATTGATTATCTACTACCCCAATCACTCAATAGAAATCTCATCACCACTTTACCTCAAATCATAAATTATCAATCCTCTGATATGGATGTTTATCCTACCTCTATCATAGCTTGTACTCACACTACTACTCCACCCACTAATGCATGATCCACCCCTTGTGTACCTCTAATAGTTTGAGGATTGGATGCCTCCTCACTCACATAGCTCTTATAATTAACAAGGCCCTTGACAATGTACTTAACTACATCTATGTCCATCCTAGCATACCTTTGGAGCAACTCTCTTCCCTCTTTTGACCTATTAACAATATGAACATAATTTTCTCCACATCGAAACTTTCACCTCCATCCAAAATTCATAAATATCTCCCACTCCTATTATCACTAAGTATTATAACACACATGCATTAAACAAACATTTATTGATAATGGATTTGGCTATAATACTTTCACAACTCAATTCCTAGAAAAGACCTCAATTCTATAAGATAAAATGAACATATATGTTAGGGGATTTGACAATATTTGGAGAAATGTGTGGTAGAATTATTCTTCCTATCACCATCAATCTAGTTAATCTTGATACATTATTCAATATGATGCTAGGTGAGTTATCATATAACATTTAGGGAGACCATTGATCAATATGCATGCCATACCTTCTACTCTACACAAATCATTGAAGTGCACATATTATGATAAAGTCTATACCATTCACATTGATCTTCATCCATTTAAACATTGTACACCCCTTCAACCATTTCATTATTTAGTAATCAAGTTTACCTACCATACCTTCATCTTCCTCTAATTCCTAACCCTTCTCAACCACCTTCTTCTTCTCTATTGCCTCTTCCACTTCAAGAGTTATATCTCTTCTTCCTACTCCACCTCCATGTTCTTCTAGATATCTTCTCTAGGTTCCTCCTATGCCCCCATCTCATCCCCCACCTCCTTTTACTTTTCCACTTAGAGCTAAGATCCCTTTCCCTCCAACCCTCAGGGTAGTTTGGCAGAGACTTGCTTCCTTTTCATATCTTCCCCTTCTTCTTCATGTGATCCCTACTTCTCTTCCCCCCATCATTCTCCATCTACCACTCATCCTTCTACTTTACCTTACTCCTACTTCTATTCAAGATGATGCTCCCAATTCATAGCATGTCTCTTCGTCAATCTTACACACCTCTATTGTTTCTCATCAACCACCTTCTAGCTAAGATGACCTCCTTCTATTCCACCTTAGGAAGAAATTATTGATGATTACTCTTATCTTGTATCTTAAGGCTCATATAGTTGGTTCCCCTCCATCACCTCCACCTCATGTTACTTCTCCTAGTCCACCTCCACTTCCTTCTACACAATCTCCATCATCCCTTCATACTATTCCACCTCGACCCCATAATATGTTTTCTAGCATCTCCAACATACTTTTTCTCACATCCATCCTCACTCTACTAGTATATGTGGACGACCTTACTAATATCTCTTTTAGATGATTATTTCATGGCCAACAATCCTCCACCTAATGGAGCTTAGAGGTCCATGTCACTATTTTCCTTTTATGCCTTGCTTCTGTGTGAGCTTTTTGTATGGTTTGTTTCTTATTTCCTTCATATGTGTTGTATCTTTAAGTTATTGTATTATCTATCAAAAATTGGGGACAATGCAACTATTAGGGATTTAGTATCATGACAACCCAAGCTAGAGACCTTCTTTTGTCTTCCTTATTTTCCTTGGATATATTCTCCTTAACTTCCCTTTCATTTCCCATCTTCCATCATGCATCTATGACATGATATAAACAATTATAGGTCTTGATGTCGACATCCTTAGTTTATGCAGCAAGATGATCAAGATATTTGTCTAACTCCCTATTCATGCATACATGTCTTGCACATCTCCCATTTACATTATTCTCCTTGAGTCTATCACACCTCATCATCTTATCCAATATATTGATTTCCATGATGATTTCATTGCCAATCATTAGATCTTCCACATTGAGTGACTCCCCACTTTCATTATACCCACTACTTTTACATCTCTTGGGATCCATAACCATTTGATCTTACATGCTAAGTATAAAATCCATGACTTGGTCCATGCATGTTTTTTCCAGGTTCTATTCTCCCAATACTCAAAACTCTTTAGTGATTCCTAGAACCTTATAATGGATCACACATACCCTCTCTTTCCTCAATTACACATGCATATTTCCATACTATTAGGTGGAGGCTCTAGCCAAAGCTACAAGGGTGACATTCAACTTAAAATATGACCATGACTACCTAATATAATCTTCAATTATGTTCCCTTGCTCCCTACTAGTTGCATGAGGTTAGTCTATGGGGATGGATCCAAAATAAGAAAGAGAAAGAATGTAATACTAAGAGACAAAATTCAAAGCAATATCAAAGAAACTCAAAGGTAAAGAGAAAAAATACAATACTTAAAGATGTCACTGAAGAGAGGGTGGGGTATTGTTGAGATAATGAAAGCCATGCCTTTGAATAGGATTGTTGAAGAAACCCTAACCCTAGGGTTGAGGAGAGTGATGTTCAGAGAAAGAAGTAAATTTTGTTGAGAATGAAAGTGAAGAGAGAGACAAGGAAGAAAGGATGTTGATAGCCATATTAGGTATTGGTAAGAGGACCAGAGTGGATATATTCCTAATTATTCTAGTAATTTAAATCTTGAATATTTGATAGACTGGATAACTGATTTAGAGGAGCACTTTGTATGTGAGGATATTGCAGATCTAGATAGATTGAAATTTTTTAAGACTATTTTGAATGGCCACAACTATAGAGGAGATATCATGGAAGATGGGATGTAGGAGTAGAGGTCACCAAAAGGAATCCGTCTAGACGATAGGACAGATAAAGGATAGGATGAAGAGTTGTACCAAGGACTATACGGAATTAGAAGATAGAGAAGGAAGTAGTACAAAACACTATGTGGAAATAAATAACCAACCATAGAAGGTGGATGACAAAAGTAAGGAATAAGTTGATAGAAAGGGAAAGAGGATTGCACATGAAAGTAGGTTAGGAAGATGTAACGTAGAAGATGATTGGTGGAAGAGAGTACCAAAACCACAAAAGAGGAAATTTGAAGGAATGCCGTGAGTAATGAAGAGGAAGGAAGCAAGTAGGACATATATCACTTGAGGCATATTTAAAGAGGTGGAAGGAAAGTGTTGAAGAAGTGTCAAGATGGAATGCAAAGGTAGGGGTAGATTGTCCTAGAAAATGAGGGACTCATTTTTTATTAACCCTAGGTGTCAAGGCAATCTTGCATCACCCAAAAATATTTTTCTTTCAATTCGTTTGTTTGTTGGTTGGTTTTGGTTGTTAGATAATTTTAGAAGAAGTCATCACATCTCACTACAAGTTGATATTTGGTCTCATTGTTTTGAGAATGTTTTACAGTAACAAATGGATGTTGTATCCATGTTTGAGGATAATTAGATCAACAGAGGGGTGTAATTTGGTTTGTGAATATCTACTAGGCTGGTAGATTTGCAGAGTTGTGAATTTTTCACTTGTGCTAGACTATTTAAAGTTTGCACCAACAAGGGAATATCTATGAGGATTCATTGGACCCAAGAGGGCATATGTTGAGAACCACATAGGAATTCCCCATTATGTTACCACCACATGTATTTGAATTTGTTAACATTGGTTGACTACACATTTCATGTGGCCTAGAGATTTGCGCCAAATTGTAGTTGACATAGATTATCTTTGAGGCTTGAGATTGTTATATATACATGACTTCTGATTGATTGAAGTTAGTAAAAAATGGAGAGAAAATGGTGATTTAAGAATAAGAAGGTTGAAGAAAGAGCAGGAAATGCAGTATGAGAATAGAAGAGCGAACATGAGGATGAGAGTTTGAGATGGAGTTCGAGATTGAGAATGAAGATGTTGGTAATGTAGAATGTAGGAATGTAGTAGATTTATTTTGAGTATTTTCATTTTATGTTAGTAATCAAATGGCTATGGCCTGACATGTATGAATTTGATTGTGGTGAATTATCAGTAATTTATTTTCAAGTTGGTAATCAAATGACTATGTGACCTAGCATGTTGGAAGCCCATTACAACAAGTTGTAATCATTCAAATTTGTGAAATCAATATAGCTATGTTTCTATTCAATAAAATTTTGTTGTGTTGTTGCATTAAGTGTTTTGGCTGCATGGTTGGATAATCCTTCATTGGATCCTCTATCCAAGATTGCATCATATACCTGCCTCTACTCCCTACTTTACCACTTCTTCCTCTTCCTTACTTTAAGACTCTACAAGAATGTTTGCATCTAATGCAAAGTACATACATGCCTCCACTCCCCACTTTCCTACTTCATCTTCCTTGCATACTTTTAGACTCCATAGGCACATATGTGTCTCACACAAATGACATCTATGCCTCCACTCCCCACTTTCTTGCTTCTTCTTTTTCCTTACAAACTTTCAGACTTCACAAGAACATTTACATCTTATGCAAAGTGCATCCATTCCTCTACTCCCCACTTTCTCACTTCTTCATCTTCCTTGTGGACTTTTAGAAACTACAAGCATATTTACATCTTATAGAAAGCCCAACCCATGTATCACCTTTTAATGGTTGGTCACCATTTTCAAATTGTTCCCTCTTCTTACAAGTTGCTTCCTTGTGTCCCTATTCCATAGTTCCACATTTTCACCATCCCACCACAAGCATCCTTCATAGACTATTGGCATCTCCCTAAAACTACACAATGCATGCCAAGCTATAATTCCCATCTAGTTTATGTTGTAGACTTTTCAAGCTCTCATGCACATTCACAAACCTAAGTTGCACCTTTTCCTCAAGATTTATCTTCAAATAGAAGTCAATACCTACTCCTGGGTGCATACAAAAATACCATTAATGCTTTGAAATGGAAGTGATTATGCTTGGAATGATGTTCAAATGCTTGTTGGTACATGTGGACCCTAAAACCATGGATTTAATTGTTGGGTTATGCTCTTGCTAATGAATTTAAAATGGGCACCATGAACACATGATATCAAACTCCCTACATCCACAAGTTTGTGATTTGTTATTAGATGGTCTATCATTGCATGAGAAAGTTTTTTTCCTCACACTAGCATGTCATTTGATAGATCCAAGAGTAATTTTTCTTATGCAAATTGACATCTTGGTTTTATGTTATACTTTGAGTACAAGAAAACCCCTATGACCTCATTGAATGAGTGGCTTTGTATCTTATGCCTTGAGGAAATTCCCCTTTAGTCCTCTCTATAAATAAGTAGAACAATGATTTTATAATGGTTGGAAAACTTGGTTGTAAAACTCAACTATAAACTCTTGAATGTAATAAAATTTCATTCTTTGCTATTTTGCTTTCTTTCTTTTTGTGTTCTCCAAACATGACCTTATGTTGATTAATGAATCTCTACGCCCTACTAATTTTTAATGAATTCTAAGAAGTTTTCCATTGAATTATCACAATAATCTTAGATTGTGAGGATGGTATGCTAGTGATTTTTGCATATATATGGTAGTCATTGAATTCTTCTACATTGTTGATCATCCTTATGCACCTACACCTTTCTTGTTTGGATGGTTGAGTATATTTTGGCTATAGAATGATTTGTTCTACAAGGAGTTGATCTACTTAGTAGGGGCAAATTTATCATCCAAACAAGATAGACTCGTTCTTCTCTCTCCAAATCCTAATATCTTTTGCAATTTTTATTACATCTATAGTTAAAATAGAATTAGTTTTAGGACTAAAAACTTGCAATTTGTTGTTGTAGAGTTGAAATTTCTTATTTACAAGTGTAATGATTAATATTTAATGAACTTCAAAGTAATATTTAAGAGCGATTCATGTTTTGATAATTCTATGATAAATGCTAAATTTGGAAATATTGATCATGTTATGCAAAGAAATCATAAATATGAGCTTGGAACTTGACCGCCTAATAATCAATTTCTACTTGATTCTTCACTAGGCCCCTTGATGACACAACAAGCACGTAACCACTAAACTGTCTTACAATATGGAGGCCTAGTATCCCTGAGACCTTGGAGAAACTCTTAGCCTCATTTCAAGACAAGAGTTGGTGATCTGCCTCCTTAAGGCTGACAAGTATAGTCTAGCTAATCAACATCATGCTACATGATAGAAGAATAGGCAACAATTATTATTAAATAAAATTGAATATATAAGTTTAATCATTTTATCTTAAACTTAATTAAACACTTCTTTCAATTAACTATATGAGAAGCTTAAAAAGTAAGATATGACATTAAAAATGGTATAATGGTGATCAATGTGGACAAGCTAAGGTTACAAACTTAGAAGAGGATACAAATTTCTACATCATTAGGTCTATTGCAACAAAGACAAATCAAATTCTAGAAACTATACCTAGAAATATTGTATGCTTGCATATAAACATGTAAGAAAGGGCTAGCTCCAACAACAAGCCAAATGGTTCAGTAAGTTCTTAGAAAACATAATTAGGAAGTTGTTGCTTCAAATGAAGGGGTGACTAATCCATGATGACTTATTAAATAAGGTACATATAGTAACACCCAAACCATCCTCATGGCTTGTGTTAATTTTGGGGCTGCTACTAGGGTCTCCAATATACTAGAGCACCTACTTGATGCTCTAGGGAACACAAATATCCATATATGCTCTATAGAAGATGCCACACATGCTTTGGCTATAGTGCAATGCACTTTATAGAGAGACAAACACTTTTATTGAAAACATGCCTCAATAAATCAACCTGTAGTTTTTACCAAAGTTCCAACATGGTCCAATACACATTCTAGCAAGATTATAATGTCCAAATCACAAATCTTCTAACTACATTATGATGAGTGTCATCCTTGATAGTCTTTAGACAAAACAATAAACATGGCAACCAAGTTGGCACCCACAAGTCTCATGTTACACCAAGTACTGACATGTATGTATAACTACTATGTGGCAATGTACATGCATTGGAATACTTCATATTATATGTTTGTCTTATGACAAATGTAAATGATGAGTACAATAAATACCTTGAATTTTGTCATGAAATGTAAAAGGTTGTCAAAAAGTTTAATGATCTTATAAAGTTGAATATAAGTTGTATTTTAAATATGAATCTGTTGTTTTTATAAAAATAAATAGTATTTTATGTTCAACTATTGGGTTATTTGTGTTGGATATAAAGGTTAGAGATAACAATCTATTCATGGTTACCAAAGGTATTGTGATCATTTAGGTTGCATATAAGTTATATTTTAAATAAGAATATGATCTTGTTCTAACAACAAATGATATTATTTTGTTCAACTAATAGGGATTATGTGATAAAGTTTTGGTTAAATCTTTAAAAATTTATTTTAAGGACACTTCTCACTATACATATTGATGTGGCAAGTTGTGTGATGAGTCACACCTCGAAACCTTTGTTGTAGATAGATAAGAGTCCATATTACATTTCTAAAAAACAATAGAGGCCCTGTGATATTCCATGTAACCGCTACATAGTTGCAAAATTAGCCCTAACGACTATTGGCTTCTCTCCTCTATTCTTGGAAACATTTTAAGCTGGCTCCATACAAGGGAACTGCAACTCCAAAGGTAACAGGGTTTGTCAGCACACTCATACTCTGTAAAAGAAACGTGGAACAAATAATTGAATATACATTATGGGAAAGAATAGGAAAAAAAGAAACTAGCTACCAACTTACTGCTCAAAGTTGATGAAAATTTTACCAGCATCGGGAACGACAAACTGGGCAAAGGCCTCATTAGATAAATCGATGGTGCCAGCGCATCCGGGCGGGCAATAATCAACAATCTTCGCGAGAATGGATCCGCTCTTGCAAGGGTTGGGAACGCCCTCATTTGTTGCATCCGCTCTTGATAGTGTGCTCTTTAAGCCCGGCCTGTTTGGCAATTATAACAACCTCCTCTTTCTTATCTATGAGTCCACATTATCATAACTTTCATCTTATCAATGCAATTACTTAAGACTTTTTCGATAGTGAGTGATAGTTAGAGAACTGCGGCTATTTACCAACATCTATTTCTCTTTTTTTTGTATTCATAATGAGTTGTAATAATTATATCGGGGGATGACGAGAGTTATAAAACTCAATGAAACTTCTAACAGTCTCTTGCATGCTTGACTTAGAAATCTTTCCTTTTGAAACATTGTGTGTTATGAAAGAGTGTCAAGCTTTTATATTGGTTTCAAAACCAATTTGAAACACCGATGAACATAATATAATAATAACTCTTTTCCAACATGAGGCATTGGTCTTTTAAATGTTGTCGGGCCCAAATCTAGTTGTAAAACCAAATAAAAATGCTGCCGAACATACCGACTTTATCTCAAATATATATTTTTTAAAACATCATCTTGGTTATGAAATGGGTGTCGACTGCTGATACTAGTTTTGAAACCATTGCAATTGGCTGATTGCATTCGTTTGAAAGTTTTTAAAACATTTCCAATAAATACATTTTGTGCATACGCTGTAATCATTATGGAGTCGGAGTTTGATACTTAATGTACATATTTAGTTCGTTGAAGATGCATGATAATTGTAGAAGAATGCATTGTTGTATGTGAGAAAGAGAAAGTGGCTGTTAAAGGAACATCATCAATGTTCAACAATATCCTCCCTATTTAATAAGTGGAAGAGATGGGGTAGGGAGAATCAGGTGAGGTAGCAATCATGCTAAATGAAATACAGATGTCTTCCCTAAATTTCTAAGAAGGATCATCTTGCACATCAGATTCTTTTCATATAACTTGTATCTCTGTTTTAGCTATACAGTCATTCATAATTGCACTGAGCAAGAGCAGTTTTATGATAGCCACAAACCTTTGCATCTGAAGCTTTTTATCTTATTGAGAGGCTGGTTATTTGCTAATTAAACAAAGAATTAAGTGAAAAATGATTGATTCTATTACCAACAAGTATGCTGTACTAGAAATTGAGCTAGGAAACAGTAGGACTCATGTGATAGCAGGGGACTGAGTTCACTTAGTGAGACATTGTGGTAGCATAAACTGGATACAAAAGGCATGATTATGTTTTTCTCTCAAACATCTACATAAAAGTTATGTTACTAGAAACGAGAAACGGAAACGGCAACGGCAATGGCAATGTGATGAGAAACGGGATATTTAGAGGTTGCGTATAAGAAACAGGTTTTAACATAATTTTTTTCAAAATTTTAGATTTATTATAAAGTCTTATCCCATGTTAATAAAGATGCATACAAATTAAAGTCTATGAAATTAAACACATAATAAAAGAAAAACATTGAGAATATTCTATATTACTTTAAAATAATTTAAAATGCTTTTTAATTCAAAAAACAAAATAAAATTATCATAATTGTTTGTAATAATGTCTATATATAACATTGAAAGATATCATCAAATATTAGTTAAATTTTTCAGTATCTCTTTCGATCCTTGATGTTGAAGGAGCACTTTTGCCTGTTTGACCTTTCTCCATTCCAACTCCAATTAAGCATACCTCTGCATTCTCTTGAAGTACTTCAATTGGTAATTCATAATTCCCATCATTCATTGAACCACCATAATCCCACATGTAGTGCCCCTCCATTCTCATCTTGGATGTGCAGATAGTCTGGCTAAGGAGCATGAAGATTAAGGTAAAATAATAGGAATATTTAGGGTATGTTAGACAGTTGATGTTGTACATTATATAATGTTAGTAGATGCTACATTCATGTTGGTGACATTCCTGATTATTCTCATGTGTAGTTTTATATGACAGTTACCATGTTTTATTGATAATCCTTGTTGCGACACTGATAATTTATATGCTCTGACATTGTTTTACATTTAGGTGATTATGTTGATCTTACTATGATTGTCATAAGTTAGAATTGATTTTTATGCGACTGATTTTGTATTATAGGATGATCTGATTATTGTGTGGTGTGAAAAGAGACAATGTCGTACCACTCATTCATGAGCGTCCAACGATGTTGCGATTCTCTTTCACTCTGTGACCGTTTGATATTTATTATACTTGTGCATAGACCGTGTTGTGTGCTGCAGGTTGCAAGTATCAGGCATCAACTCCACCTGAATTGACAGGTTTAAGCATGCCTTAAAACCAATGGAACTATTGAACAGAGATAACATATGGTCCCCTAGTTAGCCATCATCCTTGAAAAGGTTGAGAATTCAGTTTTGCACTTAGTTAGTGTTGTCTGTATGGGCATGATAGTTAGTCACTGTCGTTGTGGTCATGTTTTTCGATTGTGCATAGTGTCAGGTATTGTTTGGCATTTGGGTTATTTTGTTTGGAATTGTTTGATTAATGCTTTGGTTAATTGTTGTATTAAAATAAAATAGTAAGTTAAGAAGGCACTTTTGATAAATAAATTAATATAGATGCTTTTATTTAAATTAAGTTTATGGGAAATTATATTATATTGTATTTTACGGTCAATAAATAATAATAATTATAATGAGGAAAAATAAAGTGTTATTAAAACGAGAATATAATTGATAAAATTAAAATGAAAATATTTTATAAACAAGTAAATATTTTGTTAATGGCAATAAAAATAAATTTATAATATTTATGAGTTTTCATAAAAACTTATATATAGCAAATTCTAAAATAAATAAAATTAGAGAGATTATTGTCTGGTTAAAATAGCATGTTGTAAGAAAGTATTAAAGGTAGAATTTATTGTCATTATAGAGGGAATCTTAGAAATAATTGCTTCTTTTGAGTAAGAGACTAATTTTAGTAAGTAGAAATAAATTGCTTTTTGAGAGGAAGTAATAAAGACAAAATTTATTGCCTTTAATAAGGAAAATCTTCTGGAAGAAATTATGGGGGTGGTTATGCATGCTCAATTTTATTTTAAAATCTGAAGATATAATTTAGGGAGGGAGCGTGCATTTAAAAGAGGAGAATATGTTTTATGTTTTCATGATCTCTCTCTTTCAAGAAGTTTTCATTTTTCTTTTGGCACCATAAACCATAGCTTCCAGAAGAAAAGACTTAGGGGAAAATGGATGTGAACTAAAAATTTTTGTGAAGATGTGATAGAAGTAATATTCCAGGTATGGACTGAGATATGAAACTAGTTTATTGTTGCATTAGATTTAGTGAAATAAATTTGTAATATGTAAGCTTTATATTATTCTGTGAATTCTCTTTTATATATTCTAAACCCAATCTGTTGCGTTAGCCATAAATTTATTTTTACAAACTGGGTTCCCTAGAATTTTTATATATGGTGCACGACCTAGTTATCTAAGTCATATTCGAAAATCAGCCTGATACGAATATTTTGTGACTGTCTATCTCTCACCCATTTCCTCTCTGTTTTAACAGTCTGTTGCGTTAGCCATAACTTTATTTTTACGAACTGGGTTCCTCTAGAATTTTTGTATATGATGTACGACCTAATTATTTAAATCATATCTGAAAATCAGCCTTACCTAGTTTGTCATTTTCGAGATATGAATATTTTGTGATGGTCTATCTCTCACCCATTTCGTCTATGTTTTAACAGTTTATTGTGTTAGCCATAACTTTAGTTTTACGAACTGGGTTCCTCTAAAATTTTTATATATGGTGCATGACCTAGTTATTTAAATCATATCCAAAAATCAGCCTTACCTAGTTTGTCATTTGGGAGATATAAATATTTTGTGACTATCTACCTCTCACCCATTTCGTCTCTGTTAAAACAGTTAGTTGCGTCACCAATAACTCTATATTTTTGAATTGGGTTTCTCAGAAATTTTTATATAAGATTAAACTCTTACCTATGAAAATCATATAAAAAAATTAGCATTACTCAGTTTGCGAATTCAGAGATATGTATCAATTAGTGACATACATTCCTATGCCATCTTGGTTGTTGTTATTAAATCTACAAATCCATTCTGTGTGTATCCTGCAATCATTTCGATCCAAGTGATGACATCTCTTTGAGACGACTGTTAAATAGTTCACAAACCTTGTCTATGCCTCGGTCTTTTGCATAACCATCTACCAAAGTATTTCAACTATATAAGTTATCACTTGCATATTAGTGGCATCGACTTATAAAAAATTGTCAATGGTTGTTCATCTAATGAGGAGTCAAAAGCTTTATCTTGATCTCTTTCTAATATGAACTGAAGTAAGTTTAGAAGAACATAAAACCTTTATTAAAACTTTTATCTGTTTGGCATTAAATATATTGGTTATATTTTCTAATTTAATTGTATCTTCGAATATGAAGTTTAGGATGTGTTTTGGAAAGTTTTGTAAATAGTATAGAAATGTGTTAGTGTATCAATAGCTAGGATCCATATTTATAGTTCAATATATTATCGAGATTTAGAAGAATATTATAGAAAAGATCATTTTTAGACTTTATCTATAATGTGTGTGTAATTATCTTAAATTTATAGATGAGTGAGTCTACTTTTAGATCATATTTGGAGGAGATAATTGGTTTGACAAGTATGTCTTGGTTAGAGTCCCTTCTTAGGATCCTCTTAAGTAAACTATTTAATTATTATTTTTACATATTATTTTGACTGGTCTAATAATTGCAAAGTCTTTGATAAGGACCATACAAGTAAGTATCAGGTAGAAGATACCTTAATTATTATATAATACCTTAGGGACAACTTTGATAACCTATAGAATGGCTAGACCATTGATTTTTATTTCTAATTGTAAACCTTGTAGTTAGTTTAATAAAGGTTTGTGATATTATCTCATGGCATTAACGTAGTAGACGTAGTATTAGTACTAGTTTATGAGTAATGCTTATGATTGTTTGTTATGTATAGCAACGAATGAAGTTACTTTGAAACTAAGTACATATATTTAGGTATAATTGAGTTGGAGATGGTGTTAAATGCTTTGATAAGGAATCAAATCTTTAGACTTCTTTTGGGTTTATTTATTGAGATTAATGTTTAGATAGAAAGTAATTACTTTGGGACTTTAGATAAACATGAAATGAAACTAGTTCTGAATAATGAATTAATGTTTGAGTAAAGGTGCTAACTCTTTGTTATAAGTGATTCAGATCTTGGTGAATTGATATTTTGCATTCATAATAAAGTTCACATTTATGTATCAAATTCGATATGATTAATTATATTGTTGTTATCTTTTAACAAAGGTTAGATAAATCCCTAACATTTAGGTTATGTTTATATCTTACATAGATAGCAGGATTAGTATAATATTTGAGTCTAAAAAGTAGAGAGAATGTTTTGTTGATTTATGGGTAGCTTATGATTAATGTTACATTCTTAAAAACCAATATTTAGGGCACTGTATCATATGTTGCATTTGTGGTAATATAATTGAAATATTGTTGAAGGATCTTAGTTTATGATGTGCATTTGAGAGTGGATGTGATGTGAGACCATTGTGTTTTAGTGGTGTCAAGTGTTTGTGTCATTTGGGAAGTTGATTCCAGAGGCCTAAGATGTTATGTTTTGAGTTCATGCAACTATGTTGTTAGGTGTCCTGAGATAATGATGTCTCTTGTTTATGTATGTGAGTTTTGGTAAATGATAATGTGAAATGATGTACATTCTATGTTGTAAATACATCATGATGAGGTAATAATCTCCTTTAAGGATGTATTGATATCGAACTTGTGTTAAGTATTGTGTTTGATAATGGGGAGTTCTCAGTAATCGTAAAGAGGAAGTATTTTGTTTATGGTTGAGATTTGGGAGCAAGATGGCCCATGCCTTGCTCTGGATATGTGTTGTTTATGTGTTGTTGTGATTGCTTCAACTGGAAGTTTTGGGACAATAATTTAAGAGTTCATCCTTGTTATTATGTTTTGTATGCAAGAAGGTAAATGCCTTGCATTGTTTATGTATACTGGTTGTTATGAGGGTAATTGTCTTGCTTGATGGATATGGTTTTCTAGATGTAGGTAGGGGAGTGGTTTTTAATGTGGGGACGACACCCAAAATGGCTTGCTAGGGTAACCCATTGGAATTTGTTAATCCAGTGATAACTTAATAATAACTTTAGAGGGTTGGGTAGTTTTCACATTAATTAAGATAATTAGATGCCTCACCCATGCCTGTAGTGCTCGTTTAGGCTAAGGATGGGATGAGAAGGCCATGGTTGGCAAAATCAACTTCCTTGTCCTCACGAAAGGAATGTTGGTTCCACATGTGTCACCCTATGGGGCTGGCGTCTAGTAAGAGACTGTCAGGGTAACCATAGATGGGGTCCGACGTCTAGTGAGAGACTGTCATGGTAACCCATGTCAGGGCCATGTGATGACACTCTTCCCTACTGCAGCCTAGCATTCCCTAATTGTGTTTTCCCCTTTTGTGTGTGATTTCCTCTGGAAGTGATGTTTAAGTTGCTTGTGATGTCTTTGTTGATCAGTGTTGTATTTGAGTCATGTGTAGTCCTTGCACCTATTAGCCTATTGTCTTCTTGGTTGTTTTCTTCGTGGGACCTTATTGTTATCTCCTAGCACATGGGGTGGACCTTAGGGTTCCACATGGTCGGGTGGTTTTGCTTTTATCTCCATTGGTTCCCCTTGTTGTTGTTCATGTGCAAGAAGGATGTACCTTATGTGGCAGATTTTAGATCTTGTTCTAGCTTGAGGAGACATAAACTTATGTTCATGTTCCAGTTTTGTATATCAGTAGAATCATGTACTGTTATCTTGATGTATGTACTCCAATGTAATCAGGAAAGCGATATTGTAAGCAATGTAATGGTGTACCCTCATGTAAAGGGAATTGTATATGTACTTGTAATCCTTTATACATGACCTTAATGATTATTTGTCTGATGTTATAATATGGAAATGTATGTGTCTATTCAATTGATGCAATTAGATTTAGAATGAACTATGGTTGTTAGTTAATTCATAATAGTTTGTTAGTAATGCAACCGTGGAACCCTAGAGGATAAGCTTAACTTGATGTTATGAATAAATATGATATACATTTCTTTGTTATTTCTTTCCTTCAAATTTTTTTTCCTTTTTGTATAGCATAGTTGAGCTATTCTCTTTCGATCCTTGATGTTGAAGAAGCACTTTTGCCTATTTGACCTTTCTCCATTCCAACTCCAATTAAGCATGCCTCTGCATTCTCTTGAAGTACTTCAATTGGTAATTCATAATTCCTATCATCCATTGAGCCACCATAATCCCACATCCTATGAGGCCCTGATATATGTAATCAATTAAAGCTCGAGATAAAAGACGGAGATTTGAATGTACATACACAAGATCTTTTACCTTTTTTCCACCTAGTCTATTGCACTTTACAAAATGGATGAAGGCATACTCACTCCAATTTAGCTCACATGCAGAGGCACTAGAGACCTGTTTATGTAAAATGAAAGTAAACTAATATTAACATTTCAAAATAATTAATAATAAAATAAATTTATAAATCAACTATTATATGACAAAATATCTAAAATTTTACCTAAGATAACACATGGATTGTAGTGTCCCTTAGCAATGGTGTCTTTGTTCCATAATTCTCCCAAAATATTTTGGGTTCAACATTCAATCGATCAAATGGAACATATTTGTGAGAAAAAGTATCTACTCCATTGATGTATTTTGACATCTCTTCCTTGATTTTAGTACGATCCTATCTATTCAGATAAACTCTATCCATATAGGTTGTCCATCCCATGGAAACCTCATCATCCAACCATGGTTTTTTGTGAAACCATTTTGGATTAAGTAGAAATCAAACAAAATGAAGAGGATTATGAAGCATCTTCCACCTTTTTAAATTATATTCCCAAACTGCATCTTGTGTCTCTTGATTAAATGATGGCACGCCCCAATACTAAAAATATCTTGTAGTCTCTCCCTCATCTGATCTAACTTCTCAAACACATCTCCCATGCATGGTTTGTCACTATCAAAAAGGCGAAGAACTTCAAAAATAGGCCAAGAAAGTATCAAAAGATCATGTGCATGTTGCCAGAATAAAATTGATCCACTACCAATAATGAGATCATAAATTTCATCACATGCTAAGGTGCTACTACTTGGTCTATCCCTCCATCTCTCCCATTCAGTGGATACCACCATTTACCTTAATGGTTGCTTTACCTTCACAATTTGATCAACCATGATAAAATTAGAAGCAAATGGTGTATCTGCACATCTAAGTAGCTGCAAAGAAACATATTTCCTATAGATCGCATGTGACATAGAGTGATTTACAATAAAATGTTGTATTTTTTTTGTCTCTACAACTACTCACTAATCCAAGGAAGCTTATTGTGCAAATCTTTAAGAAGTAAATTCATGTAATGAACTGCACATGGTGTCCAAAAAAGTTTGGATATTCATCTTCAATTCTCCCTCCTACTAACACATTACTTTCAAAGCATTATCAGTTATGATTTACAAAACATTGTTTCTCCCTACCTGCTCAACTGCTTCTTGAAAAAGACCTACCAAATACTATGTATCTTTCACATGACTTGAAGTATCATGTGACTTGATAAACATTGTACCTTTAGGTGAAGAAACAAGAATATTAATTAAAGGCCTATGTATAATGTCAGTCCAACCATCTGAAACTATAGAGACACCTGTATATGACCAACTATCTTTAATGTCTTGTAGCCTTTCCTTGATGTGTTTCTTCTCATCATCTAAAACAACAGTCTGAGGTTTTTTAAAACTTGGAGGCACATAATGTCTAGGAGCATTGTTGACCATCCTTATAGCCTCTTTCCACAAAGGAGACCTAGCTACATGTTGAATGGCATTCCACAACCAAAAAAAGTCTCCCAATTGCAGCATCTACATTCTTTCTATCAGTAGCATCAAACATTTTTCCAATTTGAGATTTAGAAATGGAGGTAGAAGAAGTAGCTGAAAAAGGTGGCCTCCCTAAATGGACTCCAAGATTAGATTGAGACTCTTTTGATTGCTCTTGTGGTGATTCAGTAGATTTCAAAGACTCTACCAAATTAAACTCCTTGATCAAATCATGTCTTTCTCCCTTTGGAAATTTATTGCACACAACTATTTGTTCTTTCTTTCCTATTCCCAACAAATGATATCAGACTTGTGCAATTGAACTAGATTTATTTGTTTTCCAATGTGGGCAAGTCCATTGCCTACTTCTAGAATTGCCATAATTTCTTGATGAATAATTTCCAGTTACTATGATAATTTTCCACAACCTTTGCTCAAATTCTCTCTTTGCTATGTTATAGTTTGTGGGGTTTGTGGATTGACTTCTTTGTGGTGCTAATGCAGAAGGGTTTGAAGAAGTATCATCCATTTTCTCTTAATGCTGTTTAAAAATACATAAATTTTCAACATAAATAAATAAATTAATATATATGTTTCAAATATATAAAAAATAAACTCTTTCAAGAATCAATTTGTGTTCTAATTTCTCCTTTCATATAAACAAAAATAAAGATTTATAAATTAACGTATGAAAGAAATAAACATACCTAGAGTATGATTTTGCAAACAAAGTTCTTAATTCTCCTCTTCTTATCAATTTTTCAATCAACTTCTCTTTGCAAATTTTGTCTCATAAATTCATATCAATCTTTCAATCAACTTCTCTAAAGTGCAAATTTTGTCTCATAAATTTATAGAAAAAACTTAGTTTGAAAGCCATGTGAAGTTTTTTTTGAAAAAAAAAAAACTACTTTTCATAATAATTAACCGTTTAAAAAGCAACATTTATTTATTTTAATGAAGTTTATTTTGAGAAAAAACAAAAACTACATATTTATAAATATATATTTTTACAAAAATTATTTTATAAAAAAGACTTAGTTTCCAAGCCAAACTAGTTAAGTTTGTTTTTGGGAAAAAAAACAAAAAAAAACTCTTTATAAATATATATTTTTATGAAATTTATTTTATAAAAAAGACTTATCATTTAAAAAAAAACACTGCTTTCCATAATAATTAAACATTTGAAAATTAGTTTTAGAAAATTAACAAAAAAACTAAATCTATAAAATTTGTTTTATTAAAAAAAATTAATTTTCAAACCAAAAAAATTGTTTTTGATAATAATTAGCATTGTTTTATAAAAAAAACTTAGTTTCCAAAAAAAAAAAAAAACTACTTTCATCATAATTAAACATTATAATAACTATTTTTTTAATAAAATTTGTTTAAAAAAAAAACTACTTTAAAACAATATCATAATAATAAATAAACTATGCATTTATTTTTATAATAAAATTTGTTTAAAAAAAATACTTTAAAACAATATCATAATAAATAAACTATGGATTTATTTTTTTAATAAAATTTGTTTAAAAAAAAACTACTTTAAAACAATATCATAATAAACAAACTATACATTTATTTTTTTAATAAAATTTGTTATAAAAAAACCGCTTTAAAACAATATTATAAAAACTAAAACTCATAGATTTTAATAAAAAAATACTTTTATTTCAAAACATTATAAAAGCTATTATAAAATTTGTTTAAAAGAAAAACTATTTTAAAACAATATTATAAAAACTAAAAACTCGCTTTTATTCCACTACAAAAACTCACAAAAGCTTTCAATATATAAAAAGTCACTAAAGCTTTTAACATAAAAAAAGTCATGAAAGTTTGATTAAAAAAAGAATGGAAAAATTTCATAAGGGTTCACGGGAGAGAAGACAAACAACAATGTAGAAGAAACAGACATGAAGCCAAGAAATGACTGTTCGCTATGGCAACGACGTTTCTGCCATCCAAAATGGAAACGCGACCTTCTCGCCACGTTTCTGGTAACGTAGCATAAAAGTGAGCAGGTGTGGTGAGATTAAAAGATCTCTGGATGTAGTTAAATTCAAGGCCATACAATGATACATTCTTTTACGTAGGAGATAGATCACATCCATAGACACAGGAAATCTATGCAAGGCTGGAGAAATCAAGTATCAAACATTGATGACTGTGTACAAAACCAATAACACCATGTTCTATTGCACTTGCCAAAGGTTTAGTCAACACTCCAGAGAAACCAAATACCACACCCTATGCTAAAACCTTAGTGCCCTATAAAATGCCATTAGCAACTCATGTAAATCTCTTTGATGAACCGTGTTTTGTATGTAGCTAAAGGAATTGTCCAATGTAGTTTGGAGATCATGAGTCCAATCACCACATTCCATAACCTAGATGGGAATAATATCAAATTTCCCTATACTAGGGTTGTGTTTAAAGCTTGAATAATATTTAAATGAGGTACAACTTTCTACTATAGAGTGAATATCACTTTCTGAATATGCAGGTTTAATACTCGACATAGTACAACAATATATGTCTGAAGTGAAACCTTGGTTCTCATAGCCGGTTAAAACACCAAATGGTTGTGATGTATATGAACAACATCAAACTTGGACCTAGACTGACACTACAAAATGACAGAGACATTAATAAAGGATACATAACTTTTATACTTGTGGTGACAGGATGACCTCACATGCGATTTGACAAATAAAGTAAATGATGTATGATAACTCAGAAATAGGAAAAGTTCAAAATTGGTTGAGGTCAAATATGCAGGTAACACAACCAACAGGTAGACAAGAAGAGTCCCATGAGGTATGGGACTATAAAATGTAGATAAACAATAGAGACAACAAAAAATATAAGGACCAACAAAGATACAACAATAGCATAGTTAGGGAAAACATAAAATCTTAATTGTTATCTGCTAGCTTTTGGAGCCCGTTGGCTGCTTGCCATTCCTTTGTAACAAAGTTAACTTGATTAGTGAATGTGACCTCCACTGGGTCTTCATCTTTGGATTTGGCTTCACCTTTTTGCTCCATAGTTTTCACCCTGGTCCTCTTGGTTAAGCCTTCTTGTTTTTCCCTCTACTGTTTCTAGAGTTCTAATTGTAGAACATAGAGGCTCATGGAAATTTTTTTGATAGTTTCTTTGTTGAAAGAGACCACTTGAGCTGATTTATCTTTCAATACTTCTTGGTTTTTCTATATTACAGTGAGGTTCTTCTCAAGGTCCTCCCATTTTTCGAAGGTGGCTGAAAACTTCTCAACCTCCATCCAAATCTCATTGTCTACTTGGGAACCTTGCCAATCCTTGGTCTGATTAAACAACTTCATTTCTATTTCTTACATCCTTTGTCTAGTGGCATGGTGTTGTTATAGGAACCGTTTTATTACATTATTATGGATCCAGAGACTTTCCTAGATCTTTTCCATTCTTTCACTCAAACAGTTGCAATTTTGACACTCCACATGTATTTCAACTGGGGGGGTGGGTGGGGACTTGGAAACATTAGAAAAAATGTTCTCTTTGGGAGAGGGCTTAGGAGTTAGCCAATCCTTTTTGGACCTATACTTGAGATGTTTGGATTAGGGATCTTACTAGGGGGTGGGGGTAGAAGGGCCCTATTCCCAAATAGCCTTACCTTTAGCAACAAAATTACTAGAATTGGGAACTATGTGGGTAGACACTAGGCTAGAAAGCAACTAGAGATTGGTAGGAGGCACTATGATTTTCACAATTTGGGTGTGAGCAGGTTTATCTATCATAATTACAGTAGGATGTGGAACTAAATGAATATCCTAGGGCCTATCCTTGGAAATATGGGAGGTGCCTTGCACAGAGGGAGTATCCTTAGAAACCTTGGATGAGACTTGGGAGGGATTGTATATTCTAGGAATGAACAAAGGTTTAGATTTTTAGCTTGTTCAAAGTAGTAGATACACTAAATTAGACCTTGATAGAGAGACAATTCAACCTTAATTGTATTTCTCCTTAGTTTGTTACCACTAATTTATTTATTTAGTATGATCTCCCTCCTTATGCAACAAAAACCTAGGTCCCCACAATAGAACCAAATGTTGATAGAAAAACCTAGACTAGAGTCCAATGTTTAATACTCTATTATAAGTAGTAAACATTGATGTGATAGAATAAAAAGGGAGAACTTAGATATACAATAAGTACAAACTAAATTATAAGAAACTATATACATATATATACCAATATACATAAGATCATATATTAATATACTTCAATGGCTTAGACATGTCTTATAATTCATTCCTCATGCTTTATTCTCACATTATCATCTTGCTTATTCTCACACATGTTAATTCATATGATTCATGCTCTTATCTCCCACATTTTCCTTTGTTATATAGCCTCTTAATACCTTTTCATGATGACTTTCCCTTATATCCTTTCATACTAACTCTTAATTAACTTCTTTCCATGAATTTACCTCTTTCTTTATGACATTTATCCCTTTTATAGCTTATTTAGGCATATTATGTTGTATTTAAGGCTATTTAAGTGGTATATAGTAGATATATGGGCCTAGAAGTGACACAAATTACATGTCTAGTATTATAAAATCCCTTGTATGTTGCCAACAATTAGCCAGCTACCATGTATAGTATTGTACCCTCGTGGAAAATTTACCCAAAATTGTACCAAAATTTGTCTTAAGGTAGGATATGTTAGGATTAAGGTGCCATCAACCTTGTAAATCCTATGTATTTAATTACTTCTAATATTATTTTGTAAATGCAATCTGTAAGGGATTGTCATGTCCCATGAAATGCCCCGTACTTTCATAGCAATGCTCAAACTTACATTATTGCTAGCCGATTCCCTTGGTTATATGTAAATTAACATTACCTTGATATTTGCCTTTGGCCGACCACCTTCTAGCATTTATTCCAAGACACATAAATATAATTAAGATTGCCAAATTAATAATTCTAAGGACGAATTAGGAGCAGTGGTTAACATATCTCATAATGCAATGATTCCATTTACCAAGAGGCAGTGATTCATTATTAAAGACAAATAATTATATTTACAAAAGACAACAATCATGTTTAAGGATAAATAAAAGTAGTCTTAAGGTCGTGATCAGCATAAAGGTATGTTTTGTGACAAATAGATGAAATGGTACGTCTTTTAAAAGGAGTCTCTCCTCTTAACAAAGACACATATTGGTATAAATGAAAGATGAGAAAGGGGGAATGAAAAGGGACATACTCAGAAGTAAATATAGAATGCATTATAAAATATTTGAAGCATAACAACATAAGAGAAAGAAATATATATTAGCATAATTAAATCTACAGTCATATATCAGCAAAGGAGAATACATCATACTGAACACTTTATTAATCAGATCAGAATCTAAGGTGTTAATATTTCATTCCACTATGGCAATATAAAGATTATATATATATCTATTGCACATCTCTGCCACATGTTAATAAGCATTAAAATATACTGCAATAGTTTGTCAAAAGGGAAGGAAGGAAATCTGCTTTAAGGGAGAATAGCTTAAGGCACTCTGCTACAATGGCAAGTAGGGAGAACAACTAGACAGGCACGCTATTGCACTATGAAACGGAGAGAACGGCTAAGGGCACCCTACTACAATTTCTCTTCCAATCCATATGTCCAGGGACTATTGAGAAAATTAGAGATTCACATACAAATCAAACTTACTGCATAATGATGAATATATGATTCTCTTGTAATAGTAAAATGTTTATTTCATGAACTGTATTTGCAATGTTGCCTAACTAATTGCAGGCTTCTAGAACATAATTAATTAATCTTATTCCTAAGTAAAGAGACATATCCCTAACTACCCTATATGATTGTTCCATTTGGTTTCGTGAATTTGGACAGAATAGAGATTGATTCAACAAGGGGACATTACAATGATTAAGATAATGTTCCTAACCCTAGTAAGAAAGATATATTTTATGGATTATGCTTTTAATGATTATCTAACATGATTACAGGTGCTCAACCAGGATCTATCTTGTTTAACCATTTAAATTGGTAAATGCTATCGCTAACTCTACGGTGTTGCCACAATAATGGGTTACACTTTCTGGGACATCCTGATTTTTGGTGAAATCACATATTTTTAGAAAATATAATGATTTAAGCCTTGAAAGGTTCCATTTAAAAGATTTTAATTGAAGAGGGTTTGATCAAACCCCCTTAGATTCAAACCCCCTTGGATAGAACCCCGCTAGTTTTAAACCATACCTATAATGGAGTCTCCTCTACACCTATCAAAATGCTGATAAAAACCCACTTTTGATTTACCTTTTGGGGGATCAAATGAATTTATTTAAAATTTATGTTTTGTAAGTATGTAGTCCTTATTATAAGCTTCCCAAAAAGTATAATTTTAAATATATTTAATTTGATTATTATATTTATTTTGTATTTCTTGTGAATGTAGGTTTTCATCGAACATCAAGTTCTCTATTCTACACACATGGAAAATTAGTAAATTAGTGAAACATACAAAAAAAGAATAAATTAAATTTTGAAACATACAAAAAAAGTATGTTTTACGGAATACACCTATGTCTAAATTATAATTATTTTGACTTCAAAACTTAATTAAAAAAAATATTCAACAAAACATTATGAAACCAAATGCATGCCCTATATATCGGTGTTACCAATCTAAATTCAAAAGAATAAAAAAATTATCCTTTGTAGAAAAAAAGTTATGTGCTACAGAATACACATCACTTTAAAAAAATGTTGTTTACTATTAAAAACTAGTTATCAAAGGAGACGCAAATTTTTTTACAATTTAACTCCAAATTTTTTATAATTTAACTCCAATTTTTTTTAAAAAAATATATTTAGAATTTACAAACAAAATCTCACAAATCACTAATTCGCATCATCTTCAAATTCCTAACGGTTTAGCGGCTATAGGTGTCAGAAAGTGAAGATTTAGTTCAAAATGTTGATTTCAATGTCATGTTTGGCCAAAAAGTGTAACCCATTATTGTGGGATGACCCTCTATTTCATTTCTTGCTTTGCTTGGAATTGTGATTTTAGGGTAAAAAAAAGGGCATATACAAAAAGGGGACATTACAGGGATGTGAGATCCATTGACTACAGTAAATATTTATTTACGGTGTCAGTAATTTATGATATTTTAACCTTGGGATAGTAAATAGGTAAATGTGGGGCACCCAAGTCTATTATTGGATTATGATGTAATGCCCCGCCATGCAACCCTAGAGATAAGTCAACTGAAGCAATAAAAAGGCAATTTTTTTTCTTTAAAAAATAAATAATATTAACAAACTATAACATAGTCTAATTCAACAAGTTAACTAACATCTCTAGGGATAACATGACTGCATTATTGAAACTAAGCAACATTCAACCATATACAAAAATAAACTCATTACTACACACAAACACGATCAAAATAACCATGGTTTGTTCTAAGTCTAAATGCATCGATTGAACACATACACACACACTTTTTGTAATGTTTATCTCTGAAAATAATGATAGATAACAATAATGAAATGAATTGCGTGATAGATACAATTTACAAATCTTAACTTAGTAAAGCTCAGATTTCATAACAGAGTATATCACATTCATCGTAATTAAAATGTTAGATACAATATATCAAATTTTAAATTATACATATGTATACCCATTTACCCTGGTGCTAGATAATCATCCATATGCTAGCTGAAAAGGTGCTTCCTTAACTTCTGAGTCCTGAATGGCCAAGGTCTCATACTGCACATCTAAAGAAACATTAGTCCGTATTAACAACACAATACAAATATCAATTACATCAAATGAAAAACCTAAGGCCCTAAGGGGCCGACCTAATGTCTCGGGGGCTCATGATTGCCTTGCCTACGTACGCGTAGTGTAGAGACTTTGTAGTTCGGGACTTGAACTTACAAACTTAAGATGATCTCAAAAGCTTATGAGAAAGACATCATATACAACATAATTTAATGATGCGTTACTCATAACTAATAATATGCTAATACAAGAATCATCACAGTCCGTTACAAAAGTACATAATTTAGAATACAAGTCTAAACTATCAATAATAATTATCTATCTTTATTGATTGTAATCATAGATTAGCTCACAAAGCGATCCTAAGATATAACAATCACAAAGATAGAGACTCACAATTTCACTCTAGTTAATGGAACATAGATATTCAATAGAGTACTGATATTATAATTTAAATATTTAAGATTTACCTTGCTATCAATGAAATAAATAGGGTTCCCAATCATTATAATTTTTTTTTTTGAAGTTCAACAAAGCATAAATATACAAACTCCTTCATGGTTGCTCACACCAGATTTATGTGACAATCATTTAGAATCATAAATAAACCCATAAATAAAAACTAAAAATCATTTAAAGTTTACCCTAATCAAATAACAAACTTAACTTATAACCTCTAGCATTCTAACATTAAAAATATTAGCCATAAAGAAATCATCTAGGTTAAGCTTTAACTTCTTAATCTAAAGTGAGGTTAAGATATAACACTTATCAAAGCTCATTCATTAATAAACATAAATATTAATGAGAGTTCTTCAAAACATAAACATAAACAGTAACATTCAAAACTTATTCCATTAACATATAAAGGAATAAAAGATCTATATCAACTAATGAGTCCATAAAGGATAATAGAATATCATCATTACTAAACAACCTATCTTTACTTAAACTATTATGTAATAAAGTGAACACAATTAAATCAATAATAAATTCTAATTACTTACTCCAATCAGTATTACATGGTTTACAAATATAGTGGTCATATGGAACTAAAGCACATGGCTAAGGTTAAACACCTCCTAAGCATAAAACCAAAACTTAGTTTGAGTGACCTAAGATTATGGTGAATATGGTATAACAAGAGAAGCATTAATTTATAATTCTTCCATTATATTTTGAATAACATTCTAATCTTATAATTATGCAAGTCATAAGTTTCATGATAATTAATTAACTATCCATCACTACTATTTGAGGAAAAGAACTAATTCAAATACTATTAATATTGACTAGATAGCTCTATGCTATAAATTGACCAATTACAAAAGAGGGTTAAATCATTTTTATTTATTTATTTATAGGGACCCTTAGCATCTAAATCTCTAACACAATAATGTTATCCAAAGATAGGGAAGAATAAGAGAATTAGATGAAGAATTCCTATGTAATTTCTAAACCATGAATAACACCAAAGATCTATAGAAATAATTGCTTGAATATAAATGTAGTCTTTCCACCGATCATCAAAATAGAAATTAAAGAATGTCTTATTCTTTATCCGTAGAGTATGCACCAAATGAATTAGGCAAAGCGTTAATTTCAAGATATGCACAAAATGGATTTACCATAATTAATGGATTTTAGAATCTTCCTTAAAGTGCACAACAGGGAGAAACTAAGATAATTTTAAGGCAAACTTGAATGATACATCAAATCTTTATGAGTTATAAAGATGTGACGGTTTCTTCTGAAGCTTCTATTCATGGCAAGGTGAAAAATAAACCTCACGAGCAGCTTGTTAGATACACTACCCATTCAATAAAGAATTTCATTTAAAGAAAATCTAAAATAACTATTTCTAATATGTCTTTCACTTTAAGAATGAAACTACTTATATGTGTCATAGATAATAAATGATTAAGAGACATTAAAAAGATACAATAATAGAATCAGTTGAAAAGTTATGGAAGGCACAACGACAACCTTCCTAGGCCACGGCCTCCAAGAGGATCAAAGAGATTTATCTCATGGAAAGAAAGGATTACAGGCTTTGTGCACCAATAGATTTGTTAAAAAAAACTTTAGAAACTTTCAAGCAAATGCAATTGACAGGCGTAATGCTAGAGTTTGATATGGCTAGAATCAAAATGCATGCAAGATTAAATGGTTTTAGAAACTAAGAAATCGACAGGCAAGTTAGGGACCTCATCCCTTGCCTGCGTCGCCAATTGTTGAAATGCTCAGATGCACGCAAATCGCTGGCTGAATACCTCAAAAGAGATGTTATCTCTTGGGACGCAATGGTTGCAGGATATAAAATAGAATGATGGAATGTAATGCTGTAAGATTATAATAATGTGCACTTCATCAGATTTCCAATAATAACAAAGGTATTTCCACCAGAGCATAACTGAAGGGGAAGTTTTAATAGATGTGGAGGTTGCGAGCACTCCTAGAAGACATGCATAAAATGTGGAAGCATAAACAGGGCACACAAACTATTTGACAAAATCTTGGAAGGAAAAATAGTCTCATAGACTATAATGATTGTAAAGTATGTACAAAAATGAATTTGTTGAGCATGTATATTGGAACTTTCAAGAAAATACCTATCGGCAAGAGTAAACCAAATTCATCAACTTCAGATGGCGTATCCTTAGCCGACGCTTAAATGGAGCTAAGGAATAAGGTTTAAACATTCATCAGAGCATAATGATAGAGAACAAAAATAGGTGCATGTGCCCTTATAAACATGTGAGCAAGATGAAGAGCACAGAGAAGACATAAAAATGGATCTACTGACAAATTTCCTTGACGAGATATAGAATGAAATATTTGCAGGATTAGATACAATGGGTCTATAGAAATAAATTTAAAAACCATCAAGCTAATGCAACATGCAGGCATACAGCTAGATTCCTTATCCTTCTTCATGGCCTCAGCATAGGAAATTGCCTATATAACCTATGGACACACTGAAAGGCACATGAATACATTATAAAATGCCCCAATGGACATAAACCCTGAAATAAAATGATTACAGTAGTGAGCTAATTCTGATTATGGAATGTTTTATACAATGCTAGAAATAATCAGAACAATACACAAGTATACAGATTTGAATGGAGATTCATCGGCCTCAATACCCATAACCAACTAGAAACATGACCCACCCCCAAAACAAAGAAACTTACTTGTTCATCTTTTATCTGCTCATAATAATAAGCATGCTCTTCTTCTCCAACGCTCACATCGAAACCCACTAAATCTACCATTTTCGTCCCTTCTCAAATGCACCAAAGGAATATCATCTCATGGAACGCGCCCATTGCAAGATTGTACAGATTGGATTTTTGCAAGGATCCCTCCAAAAATCTTTGAATTAATGAAGCATATGTAACATATCCTAACATTACGCCACTACTAGGTCCATATTCATTCATTTCTAATTATGAGTAGACACCCATCAAAGCGGATATTAGCATTATAATGACGACTTAAAAGAAATAATGATAACATCAAAATAGCTAAACTAAAACGCTACACAATAAGAGATAGGTTCCATCATTTTACACCCTACTATAATTATGGAGGATCATTAATTAATGATACAGCTACACTATCTCGAAGCACAAGTAAATGCAATAACACCATGATATTAAACTAAGAACCAAACCCTAGTTTGGATTAGAAGTAGTGTAAGAGAATAATATGACAACGAAAGGAGAAAGAAGCTATAGACATATGCATCCATAGTTGCCCCTCTACTTAATAAAACAAACATAAATGATATCCCAAAAAATAAACAATTCAAACCAAATAACCAAATGCCAAGCATACCTGACACATCCAACTTGAAAACAGAGGGGCACTACATATGACATGTTGTAAGGAATTTGTGATTAAATCAATAGACTCTTATGTGTTGTAAGGAATCAACCAATTTTGGGCAACCTATAAGAAGGTGTAAGAGGCTATTTTTAGCTCAATGTTGACTATTCCCAAGGTGGGCATGAGTGATACATGTGTGGAGGTGGTTATGACAAGTGTATGAGTGCCATTAATTCTTGATTTTCTAACCTCCCAAGTTTGGGTGTCATATTCTAGTGACTTCTTTTGTAAGCTTGCATGTTTCCTATTTAACAAAAGCTTGAGGAGTGTAGAGAGAAGATGTAAGAAAGCCAAAAGATGAATGAACACAAACAAAAGCATAAACAAAGAGGTTATACCTTAAATCTTCAAGCTCTCCATTTTCCTTGATAAGGTTGAGGAAATGGTACACCCAAAGCAATTTCCTAGGTTTACCCAACTCTCAAATGTATGTGGATTGCTCTAAGAACCAACAGAATAGGATAAAATGGATTGGGCTAGCAATTGGCTAAGAATTTCAGCATAATGTGGATGCAAATGGCTTGAGTTAAAAAATACTTGGAGGAGGCTTGTATTTATAGAGTTTTTGGAGGATTTTGATCAATGGTGGAGATTCAAAGTTGAGATCCAAGGGTGGAGATGAAATGGTGAGATCAAGGGCCAAGATTTGATCAACAATAATCGATGGCTCTCATTATTTTTGAACTTTAAACTAACATTGGGAAGACTTTGCATTAATGAGGATTAAGACATATGAATGAATAAAAAAATTCAGTCATATGGGAGAGGGTGTAATAAAAAAAAGGGGTTTTATGTGTGAGTGGGATGAAAAGTGACACATGCATGCTTTTGGCAAAGACGTGTGAGCAATTTTCATTAAAAAAGGCTCTTGCATGAAAGAGGAAAAGTGAGGTGGAGACATATGTGACTCCCTTTGAATAAAAAAATTGCTTTTTATTCCAAGGGTGTGGGGAGGTGGGATAATGGAGTTTTAGGTTAATTAATTAAGTGATTAACTTAATTAATATGGTTGTTGGAAACTAGTAAAGGGATTAATTAGCGGTTTGGATTAATTAAGCAAGGATTTACTTAATTAATTTGGGTCTAGGGGCTATGTAGGGTGTGATAGCTAATTAAATAAATGTTATTTATTTAATTAGACTAGTTTTAGGTTGTCGGCTAGGGGGATTAATTGAATAAGTGTGTTTTATTTTAATTAATCTAGGTTAGGAGATGAGGAGAATTAATTAAATAAGCATTGAAATATTTATTTAATTAATTGTGGATAATGGTTAAGGTATAGTAATAAATTAATTTAATCAATTTATTACAAGTGAATGATTGGGATGAATGGTTGAGATGAAGGGTTAGGATAAATTAATTAAATAGATTGACTTTATTTAATTAATTTGGCAGAAAGGGGAATTAGTGGTGCAAGGATATAAGAAAGTGGCTTGTGGGGTCAAGGAATTTTTAGGTGTCTATATTTTGCCCCTCTTTGATGTGGCGTCATGATTGAGTCAAAATGTGTCAGATTAAAGAAATTTAATTTTGCCCCAACTGAGGAATGAAGATAAATGGATGAGGGATGCCCCCTCAAGAGATTAGGTGAAAAAAATTAATTTTTTCAGGCGAACTCTCAAAAAGGAGGGAATGGTGGTGAAAAAGAGGTTCAAGATGAGAAATGAGGTTGATAGAAGAAAAAATGAGTGAAAACGGGTATGTTTTGTGGCCTGGGGAGAAAAAATAGTGAATTAGGGCTTATGTGGCAGTTATAGATAGGCTAAAGTGGGCCCAACATGCCACATTTGCACCCTTGAGCTTGTTGAGTTGGATTAGAGAAGAGCAAGAGTGATGGTGTAATGAGGCATTCCACATGAGGGGCACTGATCCAAGTTGGTCTACGAGTATCAAAGACCTCCCACAGCTAGCGTACAGGTATGTTGACTAACCCTATTTTGTATGTTTTTAGGTTTTGGGGCATTTATGGGGCTAAGAAAGGGTAGGTTAGATGGTTTAGCACCTGCGCATAGCCGCGCAATGCGTATGTTCAGTGATTTAGTGCCTCTATCTAGATTAGCGCATTAGGTTTGAATAAAGGGTAGTACTAGTTTTAGCACATGCGGTTAAGGGTTTAGCACTAACGTCTTGATTAGCACTAGGGTTATGGGGATTAGTGCTTGCATTTCAATTGGTACATGTAGTTGGGTAGTAACGCTTTCATCTCGATTAGTGCTTAGGATCGATGGATTAATGCTTTTGTCTCAATTAGCGCCAAACCAGAGGTGTTTTAGGCCTTTCAGGTGGAATAGCGCATGGGGTTGCTGGAATAGCACTTCTGTCTCATTTAGCGCCTATGGTCGATTCTTTAGTGCATCCATCTGGATTAGCACTAAGGGTTAGTTATTTAGCACCTTCGTCTGGATTAGCGCTTAAGGTAAGTCTGTCAGTGCCTCTATTTGGAGTAGCACTAGAGGTGGGTCTGTTAGCACCTCCATCTGGAGTAGCGCTAATGGTTGGGGAAATAGCACTTCTATGCTATTTTTAGGATAAATATTGATTTTTTATGGTTTCATGGATTCAGGTTGATTTTCTAGCTTTGCAATCGTGAGAACGACAACCATCAGTGATGGTGGTGAGGGAGAGTCTGACACAGGAGGAGAAGAATAGTCTGTAGATGATTAGGCTATGGTTCATTTTGGAGATGCCCTGACTGCGAGTGCATCGAGCCATGATGACGACCTTGGTGGAGCGTTGGCGTAGTGAGATCTTGTTTCTTCTGTCGACAAGTGAGATGACTATCACCCTAGAGGAATCATGGAGGATCCTATGGATCCCGATCCATGGAGAGAGAGTGGTTTACGATTAGGTGGGGGCTCGGCAGTACTTCAGCATGTGTTTGCCCTAGCGCAGGTGGATACAGATCGTGATGGACAAGAGATGCTTTGGTTGACCACCCTCAGGAGAGGTCTTAGTGATTTTGAGTTATATATTTGTGGACTGATCAAAGGAGTGTTGATGTTGGATCGACGCTCTCATGGATTTCCTATGGGGTGGGGAGATTGTGTGGAGTAGATGGTGGCTCGGGGTGCAGTATCTACATTGGGGCCATGCTTGTTGGCTGATTTATATCATGATATGCACATGGTAGTGTATCAGAGTGGGGTGAGCCTTGGCTGTGGGGTGACGCTTCTTCATGTCTAGATCTGGGAGCATATTGCGATTACTAGGCTAGTATGTTAGCATGTGAGGCAACAATTTTCATCCTACATTTTTGCATATACTGGTACTCTCCAGCATCAGTAGTTGGGGAGTATGAGATTTTGGAGGTGATTTTTTGATGAGGTAACTTTAGTGGTATGACGGCCATATATAGGGTGCGAGCCCTGGATGGATGATAATGTACATCTTCGTTTTACTTGAAAGCCTCGATACCTTATAGGGAGAACTGTTCATATTTTGGATAGGTAACTCCCTGATCAAGTTCTATGTCAGTTTGGATTTTGGTAGGATGAGCCGTAGGTATCAACTATTTTTTCTCGGGTGCGGTGAGATCATCCATGATGGGGGCCGAGTTAGATTCAACCATGGTGATTGCGGAGTTTGAGTGGTTGGTGGCAATTGCTTGTGATTGGTAGTCTGCAGTCATAGATGCAGGGACTATGATGACATATGATGCCTGATGGGCACAGAGGCAGCAAGTGTGTTTGACTATTCTAGCAGGTCAGCTAGGGGTAGATGATGAGGAGGAGGAGTACATAGTGGAGTAGATGCTACTACTAATGATGATGGAGACAGGGATGGCGATGGAGGAGGAAGAGGTGGTGGTAGTGGTGAGGGTGGGAGAGGCAAGTGTACTATTCCTCTTCTAGTAGCGGTTGCAATGGGGGATTTAGGTGCAGGTCCCTTAGGTGCAGGTCCTTCTGGTGTAGGGGGATCTAGTTCTAGTTCTAGGTGTCAAGTGCACCAGAGGGTGGAGGTGCTGAAAGGAAGAGGAGATGGAGATGACCAGGATACCTTGAGGGCTCGAGTGGTGAGCCTAGAGGATGAGATGAGGTAGCTATAGGTAGAGTGGGACACCTTGCACGTGGAGTGGGATAGTGCTCTTGTAGAGGTGCAGTGGCTACATGGGTTGATAGATGGAGAAGGAGGAGTGGATGGGGATAGGGCTGCATGGTAGCTAGCTGAGCAGTAGGTGACACAACTATGGGTGTAGGTGGCGCAGTTACAGACACAGGTGGCTGATGGACAGATAGCACAGTTAGTGCTATAGCTGCAGGGCTAGGTGTAGAGCTATTAGTGAGAGTGATATGAGGCTCACTAGGCGATGGGCCTGACGATGGTGGATGTATTAAGATTATTTCAGGCTCAGGGGATGCTATGACTAGGGAGGCCCATCATTATCAGACTCTCTATGAGTGCCTAGTACCAGCTAGGTAGCGAGAAAGTTATCAGAGTCATTTGAGGACCTCTACTTCTCAGAGATCAGGGCAGTCAGAGCATTCCATTCAGTAGCCACCATCTTACCATCCACCATAGTAGCAACTGATGGGGCCACCCCCACCATGACCATCAGGACCGTCCCAGTCAGGGACCTCTCAGAGGGATAGCTCCTCTTGATTGCTTATACATTTTGTATTTTGATGGCCCTATGGAGTCTTATGTATCATGACCATTTTTGTATATGGATATTTATGGATTTATATATATGAGATGATTATTTTTGTCAGCCTATGATGTTTTATGGATTATTGATGCATTTGTGGATGTATTTTGATTATGTTATGGATGCATTTGTGATTATGGATGGGTTATGGATTATGATTGATGTGATTGTGATGTTATGGATAGATTATGATGTGGATTATGCTTTTATGATGTACTATGATAGATGGATGTACAATATTTTTGGATTATGGATGCATTATGTTCTGGATGGTTAAATTTTATGATATTATGGATATAGATGTTTATGATTTTATGGATAGGATTATGGTATGTGGATTATGTTTTTATGGATGGATTATGATGTGGATTATGTTTATATGATGCATGACATGTGATGATGCTAATGATATGATGTGGTGATGTTAATGATGTGGATTATGTTATTTAATGATGGTTTTATAGATGATATGGATGCATTATGTTTTGATGGATAGATGTATAGGGTTGTGGTATATGGATGTTTATTATTTTATGGATAGGATGACATATGATGGATTATTATTTATGGAATGTGGTTAGATGCATTATGTGATGATGGTTAGATTATGATGTGGATTATGATGATGTGATTTAGGATGGATGTTATGATTATTATGATGGTTATGATATGGTTGGTGATCTAATGATGATGTAGTGTATGCAGGATGCAGCAAAAATGGAGGATCTGGTCATGATACATGGACCGTTAGAGCCATTTGACATGTATATGAAGCAATTTTTTAGGGGTGCTGGGGGGGTTAGATTCAGGCTTGGTGGGTGGTTAGGGAGGTTAGATTCAGGTTGGTGGGTGATTGAGAGGGGGTTAGATTTAGGTTTTGGTTAGGATTGGGGATGTTATTGATGGGGGAATTTTTGGTGTATAACCCTCAGTCACTTGATGCACATGTAATATAAAGCCACTTTTTAGGTCACTTACTAGGAAAGGGCGATGCATGTTTGGGTTAGGTGGGTCAGAATCATGTTGTAAACTGGATTATCTTAGGTGTTGGATGACAAGAGAGATTTTTTTGCCAACCCTTGGTTAGGTTATGGGATGGGTTTGTTAGGATGAGGGAAATGGTTGGGTCTTTGTCTTCATTAATACTGGTGTAGTCATGGTACGAGGGTTCACAGAATGAACTGTCCAGATTGTGCAGCAAGAGTAAACACAATGGAAACAACTCAAAGATTTGAAGTAAATGTAGTTTCATTCATTTAGCATATCATAGAAATCAAATATAGGTTAGCCGACAACATGTGGGATTACAACTAGGGCTCAAAGGCCTAATTATAGAATATCAGAATATGCACAAGATATGACTTTGAAGCTCCTTCGCACAAAATCTAAACTATCAACTATCACTATTATCATGAAATACTTTCGTAAGGATCTATTACATCAATATATATCATCTCCAATACAAAATATTCCTCCACATCAGCCAAGGAAGATCACAAACTCCAATGAAGAGATGTAACGTGTGTACATGGGTAGGTTGGACCTAAATGAGTAGAAATCCTCCGCAAATTAATGGAATGATGTGTGGATCTCGGGAAGGTCGGCCAAGAACCAAAGATCATTGAATGATGTGTCGTTAAGCTTTGAAAGTTGTGAAATGCTCCACAGGTCTTCTCCTTCAGTTGATCATCCAAGACTGTCAGGATGCTCTGTTATAAGAAATAGTCGATCTTCTGATAGCGATAACTTTCTGTTACCTTAGCCAATTGCTCTAAATTCTGGATATGATGTAGATAAACACGTCTAGATGTTAAGTCCAGCTCCGTAAGATGTACAATGCAACTACGGTAGAATGCAGACCAAAATACAGAGGCTGTTATTGACTGAACTGCCTGAACTGAACTAAAAATGAAAGGAAACAAACTGAACTGTAAATAAACTAAAATGCAATTGTTTTTTGGTTGATGCAAGATTGCTCTTGAACCAGGGATGCTCTTGCATCAGACATCCGGGGTTATTGAAAAAGTGAGTCCCTCACTTTGCTGGGGCTAGAGGAAAACCAAGGCGGTCTACCTCAGCCTGAGAAACCCATGATGAATCTTCTTCTGGTCTGCCTTTCCACATCATAAGGTATTCTTTATATTGTTCCTCTAGTGTTGCAACTCTACTATCCAAAATGTCTTCAATCTGCTCCGGTGCTTGTTGTGGTAATTGCTTCTTCAAGTCTTCTACCATGCTGTCACTGAACTCCGCTTCATGATACTGGTATAGGTCTGTAATGTTGAAAATAGGTGAAATACCCAATGTCTCCAGTAGTTCCACTTCATATGTATTACCTGAATCAAATTTCCTGAGTATCCTACAATGTCCAAACTTCTTCATCTTCAACTTGTTATATGTCCCAACTGGAAATCTTTCTTTTCTCAAGTATACCGTCACTTTATCTCCAACCGCAAATTCCTTATGCTTCTCTTCTCATCTGCCTACTCTTTATACTTACTATTCATCTCCTCCAAATGATTTTTCACTTGATTATGCACTGTCTCCATATGATCTACAAATTCTTCTACTTCTGTACTCTTTTCTTCCATGCTGATGTCTCTCAATTCTACAACTCCTCTAGGGTTTACTCTGGTAACAATCCCAAAAGGTGTTTTTCTGGTACACCTATTCATTGAATTATTATATGCAAACTCTTCTTGTGAAAGAATCAAATCCCAACTTCCTATCTTCTTTCCAACCAAACATCTCAACAAGTTTCCCAAACTCTTATTCACTACCTCTATCTGTCCATCAGTTTGTGGATGAAATGTTGAACTAAACTTTAAATCTATCTTCATCTTCTTCCAAAGTGTCTTCCAAAAATATCTAAGAAATCTTGTGTCTCTGTTTGAAACTACAATCTTAGATAATCTATGTAATCTCACAATCTCCTTGAAAAATAGGTCAGCTACATGCATTGCATCAATTGTCTTCTTACAAGGTATGAAATGTGCCATCTTGGAAAATCTGTCTACCACCACAAATATAGAATCATGTCCTCTCTGTGTCCTAGGCAATCCCATTACAAAATCCATACTTGTATTCCCAAGGTCTCTCTGGTACTGTCAAAGGTTTATACAATCTAGTATTCTGACTACTCCCTTTTGCAACTTGACAAACTCTACAAATCTGCACAAACTTCCAAACATCCTTATGTATCTGAGGCCAAAAGTAGTTTTCACTCACCAAAGCCACTGTTTTATCAATGCCAAAATGTCCTGCCAATCCACCACTATGTTTCTCCTTGATCAAATTATCTCTTATTGAACTTCTAGGTATGCATAGCTAATTTCCCTTGAACAACATATCTTCCTAAATAAAATAGTCCAACCACTTACTCCTATCTATCATAACAGGTTCCTTACATTCTTTCCAAAGTTTTGTAAAATTAATGTCTCCCTCATACAAGTTCTTCAATTCATCAAATCCTATCACTTCGACTCTCATATCTGTTAACAAGTTCCTTCTCCTACTCAATGCATCTGCAACTTTGTTTGATTTTCCACTCCTATGCTTCAATACAAATGTATAACTTTGCATGAACTCTATCCATCTCATGTGTCTCTAACTCAACTTACCTTGACTATTCAAATATTGCAAAGCTTGATGATCTGTATACAACACAAACTCCTTAGGCAACAAGTAATGTCTCTACTTCTTCAAGGCTTGTATTATGGCATAGAACTCTTGATCATATACTGAATATCTTCTCCTTGTATCATTCAACTTCTCACTAAAATATGCTACTGGTCTACTTTCTTGACTTAACACTGCTCCAATTGCACTCTCACTTGCATCACAATCAACTTGAAATACCTTATTGAAATCTGATAATGCTAAATTAGGCTGCTCTGTCACCTTCTACTTCAACAGTTCAAAACTTTTATCTACTCCTGATGTCCACTTAAATTCTTTTCTGTCACCTCTCATTGTCTCTGTCGTAGGATTACAAACTGAACTAAAATTTTTGATGAACTTACCGTAGAAACTAGCTAATCCATGAAATGATCTGACTTCTCCAATGCTCTCCGGTGTAGGCCATTCCACAATTGCTCTTACTTTCTCTGGGTCCATCTTCAATCCTTTCGTAGAAATCACAAATCCCAAATATACCAATTCTTCTTTCATGAAACTACACTTTTTGATGTTTATCAACAATTTCTCTTCTCTTAGTCTCTACAAAACTTGTCTTAGGTGATGCAAATATTCTTTTGTCTTACTAAAAATCAGAATGTCATCCAGATATACAATAACAAACTTACCCAAGAATTTCTTCAAGACTTCGTTCATCAATCTCATGAAAGTACTAGGTGCATTTGTTAATCCAAAAGGCATCACCAACCACTCATACAATCCTTCATTTGTCTTAAAAGTAGTCTTCCATTCATCTCCTTCTCTGATTCTGATATGATGGTATCTACTTTTCAAATCTATCTTTGTAAAATATTTTTCTCCACTCAAACAAATCCATGATATCATCCATCCTAGGTAAAGGAAATCTATACTTAACTGTGATCTTGTTTATTGCTCTAGAGTCTGTACACATTCTCCATTGTCCATCCTTCTTAGGTGTTGTTGGTTATTTTCCTAGACTGGATGCTTATTCCCAGTTATCCCTACAAGGTAGCCATCATTGATCAACAGGATTCCCGGGCCAGGGGCCAACAGTACAGGAGATAGACTCTATAGATATCTCCTCTTCTTCTTTAGGCTCTGCAGAACCAAGGGGGGTATTCCCTATTCAACATCTATGAAATGCATCTACAAATTAGCTGGGATGTTGACATAAAGCAGATAAATCCTCTCTTATGCAGACCAAAACTGTGAGATAAGTGCAAAGGGGCTAGCTTTGGGCCTATGTTCAGTTGTGAGACAGAGGATTTTGGTCCTAAACTACTTCTAAGGTCCTAAAAGGTTTGTATTAAAAGTTGGAGTTTGATTTATATTTGGAAGCAAAACTAGAACCTTGGTTGTAACCTTAACACAAAACTAGATTGGTGCCTATCCAGGGCTCAGAGTCAATAGACATACACATGTGAATGATCAGCATAAACATACACCAAAGACTAGATTTCAAGGGGGTTTGTTTAGCATTTGCCTCATAGATACTTCCCAAGACTGAGTATTCAGTTATCTATGCTTACAAACATCCTTACTGCAGTACATTCCTCCCAACACTTGATCTGAAACATTTAATCTACTCCTTGAGAAGAAGTAAGAAATCAAGCATTCAATATAATGAACATATATTCCAGAATCATGAACACCCCTTAGATGCTTAGATTCAGAAGAAGAACACACTCAATTTGGAGACAGATAACATAACACATGCAATATAGCATTATTCATTTAAATCAACATGAGACCAGTAAATTTATGCTTGAAATATACAACATGAGACTCATAAACTCACAAGACATCCAGAACAGGGCCACCAATGAAGTTGTATCTTATCACAACACCAAAATTTGTCCAGTTTTCCACCACAAATGAGTAACACCATCTACTTATACAACAAGATAGTGTACTCAGCATTAATTACAAGGCAAAAAAAAATGGCTAGATACAGTGCACCAAAATGGCACCCAAAATATTGAAGGCAGTCGAGGGAAACAGAAGAGAGGGCAGGTGAGCTTGGGATCTGCACTGCCATTCAAAGATTTTCGTCATAAACCTGGTAGTTGGCTATTCAACCATCGGCCCATACCTCTGTATATTTCCATTAATGGCTCAACTACCCACAGCCTCTCTCAGAAATTACAGCAGTGTGCTCATGGAGTTTTCCCGCTCAAAACATGTATGTAGACACAGGGAAAAACCAACACCGCAACTTTAAAAACCTGGCCGTCGATCAATTCCCATCACTTGAAATCCACGGCACAAAATCCACGCTGAAAAGTCACCTACCTGTGACATTGTGCCACATAGGTACCTTGATCTTCTACCGCTGACCTTTTTTCCTTTTCATTTTGCCCCTTTTCGCTCTTGTATATGCAAGAATGAATGCATATACAATCGCCTTTGTTCGCCTTTCAAAATCCCTTGTATATGCAAAATACATATACATGCAATAGCTCCTTCGAGTCATTGGGGCCCACCACTTGTATATCGGCCCCTTGCATATCACGGACATACAAGCATTTTATATACAAGCCAGACCTCAGATTTTATTCACTGTATTTGACTCCTCCTTCGCGTCCGGGTTGTATGTCTTTGTTTTGTATATCAGCTTGTATGTTGCATATGCATATGCAATATACATGCAATCCATGAATTCCAAACCTTCATGAAGCATATTAAAACAACTTTGAAATTTGGCCTTTGTATCTGAAACTTTGCATTTTTCACTGTATATCCGCGATATACAATGCATACATACATGCAAATTGCGGACTTCAAATGACTAATGAGGTGTTTCAAAATTCAGATTGGGTCCGGTTTGCATCTTCTTACTTGTACATTTCCTTGTATATCGCATCATACAAATGCGATATACATACAATGGACCTCTGCCATTTATCCATCAGATTCAAAAAACCCTTGAAGTCTGGCTTGTATTCCATCTTTGCACATCGGCTTGTATATCGGCATTTACAAGCACTTTATACAACCCACGGATCTCAAATATTTATGAAGTAGCTTGAAAACTCCATCGCGTCCGGGTTTTATATCGCCTTCCTTGCATATTGTGAATGTACATTTCACATACATTCGCCTTTGTATGTCCACGGGCCCCACCAATTGTATATCCTGCTGCCTTGCATATTTTCCTTGCATATAACCTTTGTATGTCCAAACATACATTCACCCTTTCACATACAAACAAGGAATCTTTTTTGGAATATGCCCGCAATGTATCTTTTCCTTGCATGTTGCCATTGTATCTAACCATTGTATGTCTGAACATACAAACCAAATATACTTGCAGACCTGATATACAAGCAGTGAAAATTTCAGGGATCTGCGATGTATATTCCATCCTTGTATATTTTTCCTTGTAGGCCCGATATGCATTTGGAAATTCATACAACTGCAGAATATTCTTGGGAATCTACGAGAGATTCACTCTTTGTATATGCAACCCCATATGCATCTAAAATGCATATAACTCAATTCTTTATCATTTTTTGGAGGCCGATAGAGATTTCACAAGCCCGATAACATACATTTGCAATTGCACATACAAAAACTTAATATTTCTCTCAAGTGCGACAAGAAAAAAGCGATAAAACATTACATGGAGGTCGAGGAAAATTCAAACTAAGGCACTAAGGGTTTGAAAGGATAAACATAGGAGCTTGCAAACTCAATTTCAGAACCCTAATCCTAGGTGAACACCACTAGGTGCTAACACTGCAGGTACTGCACAAGGACTCAAATTTTCTCTGATCAAACCTTTCCTCAGCAACTCCTATATCTTTCTATTCAATTCTACATTCTCTGTCGGTGTCATTCTATGTGCTACTTTGTTAGGCAAACTAGCTCCCAGTATAAGATCCATGTGATGACTGATACTCCTGATTGGTGGCAATCCCTCAGATACATTATCTGATATGATATCTTCATACTCTGTTAGTAATTTAGTTATCTCCTCTAGTTGTGATTCAATCTTCTTCTCCAATGTTTCAGGTTTCTTAGGGATCAAAGCATAACACATATTCTCATGTCTCAAACCATCTAAAAATTTTCTTCCATCTACCAAATAGATTCCAGTATTTCCACATACTTCATTCTTAGGATCATATTCCAAAGGGATCAAAGTAATTCTCTTTCCATTTGATGTTATAGTGTATGTATTCTTTCTTCCATCATGTATAGCTTTCCTATCATACTGCCAAGGTCTACCCAATAAAATATGACATACATCCATAGGCATAATATCACATAAGACTTCATCATGATAAGACCCAATATGAAATTTCACCAAACATTGTTCACTCACCAGTACCTTATCATCATCCTAAATCCATGCTATCTGATAGGGCTTAGGGTGTTTTAGTCTTTCCAAATTCAGCTAGTCACAATCTCCTCTGAAACTAGGTTATCTGAACTACCACTATCAATGACAACTTTACAACATTTACCTCTTGATTTGCATCTTGTTTTGAACAAACTTTTCGTTTGTGGTGCTTCCTCATTTTCCTCTGCTTGAAATAGTGCTCTCCTCATCACAAGTGATTCTCCTTTCTCAGGTTTACCAACTGAACTTGGTGATCCAACATTTTCTTTTTCCACATAGGTTACTCATCCACTATTCTCTATCCTTTTACTTGTACTCCCTTGATTACATTCAAATGCTTTATGTCCTTCACCTCCACACTTGAAACAAGTGCCTCTGAATGTCCTCTTATCAAATCCTCTCCCCTCTCTCCCATATCCTTCATTTCGGTATGAATTGTAATTAGCTCTATGATGAAGATTTCTATCATTGCTCCAGTAGACATTATTATCTCTGTCCTCCTTCTTAAATGGGTTGTCAAGCTTGTTCTGGTCCGGATGTGACCTGTCTCCTCCGGAAAATATTTTGCCTCTCTAAAATTTATCTCCTCTTCCTCTCTATCTCTAATCATGCCTATTACTCAACTTCTCTTCAACCTTCAAGGCAAACTGATATGCTTCCTCAAAAGATGTCATCCTCACTAAACTTAGTTTTTCTTGAATGTTCAATCTTAGTCCATTGATGTATCTAGCCAATTTCTCCTTGCTTTCTTCACTATGTCCTGTCCTTATGATCATCTTATGAAATTCTTCAGTATACTCCTTCACAGATTTCTCCTTTTGTCTCAGGTTCTGCAATCTCTTCAACAATTCCAACTCATAGTTAGTAGGTATAAACTAATTTTTCAATTTTGTCACCATCCTGTCCCATTTTTTAATCTTTTCTTTTCCTCTTCTGTTTCTATCCAACTGAGCTTCTTTCCACCATATAGCAGCATGTCCTTTCAACTTTGTCTTTGCAAATTTCACCTTCTCCGGATCTTCAACTTCTTCATACTCAAAGTATTCTTCCATGTCATTTATCCAGTCAGTCAACTCTTTAGGGTTCAAATTGCTAATGTAATTAGGTACATCAACTCTAGGTCTCTTCCCAATCTTTGAAATAGCTTGCAACATATTGACTTGATTTTATTCTTCTTCTTCATCACCTCCTAAGGTTTCACCAATTTGTTCAACAGATTGAAATTCCTCTTCATCATCACTTTCAACATTAGGTCTTGGTGTCAATCCTCTTCACCTATCTTCTTCAACAACATCCAATCGAATTTTCATTGTTTTCATCATTTCCATCATCTCATCCATCCTACCAGCCATTGTTCCAACAACAGGTATTCGCCTCAGCAACATTCTTCCTAGGATCAAGTACAAACTGCCTCATTTCGGTGATCGGGCTACGAGGTGACAACTACCTCACAATCGACAATCGGTTGCGACACAAGTAACCTACCTTAGATCGGCAATCTATCCATAGCAAGATCTTATAGAATTCCTTCGCCTACTTTTCTCAATTCACTCCTAAAGATTCAAACTTTTGCTCTGATACCACTTGGTGCAGTCACGGTAGGAGGGTTCACAGAATGAATTGTCTAGATCGTGCAACAAGAGTAAATACAATGGAAACAACTCAAAGATCTGAAGTAAAGGCAGTTTCATTCATTCAGTATATCATAGAACTCAAATATAGATCAGCCAACAACATGCGGGCTTACAATTAGGGCTCAAAGGCCTAATTACAGAATATCAGAATATGCACAAGATATGACTTTGAAGCTCCTTCACACAAAATCTAAACTATCAACTATCACTATTATCATGAACTACTTTCCTAAGGATCTATTACATCAATATATATCATCTTCGATACAAAAGATTCCTTCGCATCAGCCAAGGAAGATCACAAACTCCAATGAAGAGCTGTAACGTGTGTACACGGGTAGGCCGAACCTAAATGAGTAGAAATCCTCTGCAAATGAATGGAATGATGTGCGGATCTTGGGGAAGGTCAGCCAAGAACCAAAGATCATTGAATGATGTGTCATTAAGCTTCAAAGGTTGTGAAATGCTCCATAGGTCTTCTCCTTCAGTTGATCGTCCAAGACTGTCAGGATGCTCTATTCTAAGAAATAGTCGATCTTCTGATAGTGATAACTTTCTGATACCTTAACCAATTGCTCTGAATTCTGGTTATGATGTAGATAAACATGTCTACATGTTAAGTCCTCCTCCACAAGATGTGCAATGCAACTGCGGTCGAATGTGGACCAAAATATAGAGGCTGTTACTGACTGAACTACCTGAACTAAACTAAAAATGAAAGGAAACAAGTTGAACTGCAAAGAAACTAAAATGCAAATGTTTTTTGGTTGATGCAAGATTGCTCTTGAACCAGGGATGCTCCTGCATCAAATGCAAAGCCAATGTTAGGGTAATATGGTTTGTTGGTTGGATGGGTAGTGGTGTATGGCTGGAAAATGTCACATCACTTCTATAAGAACCACATGGTTTGGTGAGGGTTTTCTAGGGGATTTGGGTTTGCAGGGGAACTGGGGGTGGGTAGAATTACTTAATCCTTGTAAAGCCAAGAAGCAGGCCATAGACCGTTCTAGGGAGTGGGTTGCAAGAGAGGGTTTTCTGCCAACCTCAGGAAAAAATTCCTAGCTTCTATTCGTAAGGTTTGGGTGGATGAGGATGATAAGTTGATTTGGGAATCAGTTGAGGGTGGGTATTGTGCTGATATGTTTTAGAGAAATCCTAAGTTTTATTATAGCAAAGAGGATATTTCCACCAAGGTATAAAAGACCAAGGCAATGATGTATATCCATCTTTTGCATGGACTAGACATGCAAACAAGAGGGTGTGCTTACACATGCCCAACATAGTACAACCTTGTCTAGGTGGGGGAGAGAACTTAGAACATTAATTTCCTGATGCATAGAAGGTATTGGCCTAGGATACACCAAGGAGGGATGAAATGCCTAAAGCTTATCCGACCACTTACAAGATATGAATACTAGTTAGAGTAATAAGAACATCCAACAAACACATCATACAACAACAAATGACTTTCTACCCAGCTCTATGTTATCCAGTGGCACACCAAGATATAGAAGATCAAGGTGGTCTTGTTGAATAAGCATAGAGGGGGTATTTAAAGAAAATCAATTGATAGATGGACCAACAACCATTGAGTCGCTTGCCAAGAGTTTGGGTAGATGTGATTGGATCATGCCTATTGTGGGAACATTATATCCTAAGGCATGGTTTTGTGGTGGTTGAAAGGATGGGCTTGAGATCAATTGTGTGGTGATTTGGAGGGTTGATTATAGTGTGTTGTTTTTTCTAGTTTTGTTTGTGCGCAATTGCTTTGACATGTTGCTTTACATTTATTGCTTTTGGGATTTTTTTTTTGGTGTTTTCTAGATATTTTGATTTTTTTGTGTTTTTTGGATGATTTGATTTTTTTGTGTTTTCTGGATGTTTTGATTTTTTTGGGTTTTCTAGATTTTCTGGATGTTTTTGTATTTTTCTAGATTTTTTGCTATACAAGGAGTGCATACAAGGATCCACTTATCAAGGGATTTTGGTATTGAGCATTTACAATACCAAGCCATGGGATGAGGTAGTATGGAGTGATTTTTGTGGTTGAGGACTTATTAGATGGTGGAATTGGCCACTACTCATGGTGCCTGAAATAGGTTTTCGCCATGGTACTTATCTAAGGTGCCACCGAGGTGGTTTTCACCATTGGACGACTTTATTGCAGTTGGTTTTTCTTTTTTTTTTTGCTTTTTTTGTTCCTTTTTTTCTTTTTTGGGATATTCGATGGGTTAGACGTAGAAATTTTTGAGGTGCATGATGTTCATTGGCTCATCCAGAGGCTATCCTTCAGGTGTTGCTAGCTGGTATGCTCTTGATCCATAGTTGGTTATTATTACAAAGGGTCCTAACCAATTTGGTTCAAACTTGCCTTTCTTGTGGCACTCTTGTAGGTTCCTTTAATTTTCCTTAAGTACAAGGTTGCCTATTTAAAATTGATGGGTCTTGATTTTCTTTTTGTAGTTTCTGTAGAGGCTGTTTTGGTAAGCTTGCAGAGGATTGAGAGCGTTGAGGCACTTCTCATCTAGAAGTTCTAATTCATGCAGACGTGCAACCTGATACTCCTCATTAATGAGATTTTGTAATGAAATTCTTAGAGAGGGGAGCTCGACCTCGATAGGTAGGATGGCTTCAGAATTGAATATGAGAGAATATGGAGTGGCTCTTGTGGGGGTACAGATGCTAGTTCGGTAAGCCCAAAGGGCGGGGTTAAGTTATAGGTGCCAGTCATAGCCAGCTTCATTAACTGTCTTCTTCAAGATTCTTAAGATAGTTTTATTTGAAGCTTCCTCTTGACCATTAACTTGGGGATAATATGAGGTGTAAAAATGGTGTTAGATATGAAATTTCTGACAAAGGGTTCAAACTTCTTAATTATTGAATTGTTTCCCATTGTTAGTGATTATGGTGAGGGGGATACCGTCGCAGCTTATAATGTAATGAAGGATGAATTTAGATATTTGGATGCCTGTGGTGTAGGTGAGTGGAATAGCTTCCACCCATTTTGTGAAGTATTCGATGGTAGTAATAATGAACTTATGTCCATTGGATGATGGTGGATGGATTTTACTGACGAGGTCGAGCCCCCATATTATGAAAAGGGCCATGGAGTCATAATGGGTTGAAATTCTTGTGATGGAGCATGAATTAGATCATTGTGTTGTTGGAAAGGAAGGAATTTCTTGACAAACTGGTGAGCATCATTTTCCATTGTCGACCAATAGTACCATGTTCTTAGAATTTTCTTTGCGAGGGTAGGTCCACTAGAGTGTGCCCCATAGATACCTTTGTATACCTCTTGTAAGGTTGTTTGTGCTTCTCTAGAATTGAGACACCTCAAAAGGGTACCATTAAGACTCTTTCGATATAGGGTATCACTGATAAGGGTGAAGCGAGAAGTTCAGCGGATGAATGTATGACATTGGGCAGATGATAGGTTAGGTGGAATGATGTTATCATGGATATAGTGGTAGATGTCTTGGTAAAAAGAGGATAAGGGACCAACAATGTCACATACCAGTGTCGATTGTCGGATATCTGTTGATGATGATTTTTAGTCATAACAACATGCATTAAAATTTCCACAACAAACCTTTATTATCTTGTAAAGTACAATCAACTTAGGATAAGTTGATGACTCCAAGTCTCCGTTGATCAGGTCATGATCGTCTGACGTTACTCAGATTTTGATGTGACATGCTGTTTTCCATTTCAAGGGGTCTTACATTTGTCTTGATGATCAGTATTGTTTTGTTTCCTATAAATTTACTCCATAGAGAGGTTATTTCTACTCTATTTCCAAAATAGCCGATGTATTGCAAGTTTGATCAATTCTTCTGATTATTGATCATCATGAACCTGTTCTTTCTTCTACACAATATATTTACTCAAATGATGTGTCTGTATGTGGATATTTGCATGTATCTCTTGGATATTTGTATGAATTTGCATAATATTTGTCAATTTAACATGCTTTTACTTTAAATATGCTATGTATTTCAAATTATCTATGGGATATCAGCATATTTCATGTTATTTGCTTTTGATTCTTTGTTATTTGCAGTTATGGTGATGAATTGTTATGAAATTGAAAGAAATTTAAAAGAATGCTTCTAATTTTAGTGAATCTTTAGCCATTGAACCACATACATACAAGATACATTCATGAGGAGATGAAATCAAACCATATTGTCACCAGGATGTTCCACAGCTAGATACGGATGATGCTAACTTCAAAGGATAAGGAATGAAAACAACACATGTAGACTAACAAGCACTCCAAGGGATGCAGCTGATCAATGCATGTATCAAGATTTCAAACACAGATTACTCAAGATTTATGATGATTTGTAATCAAATTATCTTCTCTTTCATTCAGTATGCATAACATGTACATTTACAACAACTTTGAAATGAGTCTTGATATTTCAGTAATCAAATTTCAATTAAGTTTTGAATATTCAAAAAATGGCACCCCTGCATCTTTTATAGTAAGGTGAGGGAGCGGTTACAAATGACCTACGGTCAGGATTTGTCAATTAAGATCAACGGTAGATTATCACTCTTTGACTCAGTCAACTTTCCTTCGTGGCACAGGTTGCCAGCTGGCAACCATCTAGATGACTCATTATCTTATGAGTACCTTATGCATAAGTCTTCTTGTGATGCATCTTCATTTATTCCTTGGTTTCCTCTTCTTCATGTTCTTCTTCTTCATCATGATCATCATCCTCATTGCTTTCTGTATCGCTATCACCCTGATGAACATCATCTTGTATATGGACCTTCATTGCCATCCTGATATTCTCATATGCCTGTACTATTTTATCTACTTCCCTGCCATCTTGAGTTTTGGATTTTGTTATGGCATGCTTGTGAGACTGAAATTTGGCTTTGATTGCATCCAGCTTACCTTTTCTGTTGTTCAAAGTCTCATTGTAAGTTTCCACCTTGACCTTGATCCTCATGATCTTATTCATCACCTCTTCTGTCAGGTGGGTGAGGGGGTCATCAACTAATGGCTAGAAATTATCATGCAGAGCTTTGATAGCAAAGTCTGCATCTTGATTTTCTATCTTTCCCTCTACTTTCCCTTCTATTTTTTCAAGGATCTCTACTTCGTGTGCCATCATACTGTGCAGCTTTATACTGATATCGCTGAGCTTGCCACTACATTTCTTCAGGATGTCACATTCGAACCTAATATCCTCATACCATATATCTATCAGCAAGGCAGTATTATTATTCAACACTTAATTTTTTTTTAGGATTTGGGGATCAATCATCTTCATCTCACTCAAAGAAGTTAGGTCCTTTTCCAATTAGAATGACCATCTTCCTGTTTCATTTTGCATTTTGTCTACCTTTCTCTTCAAACTGCTTAAAGAATTCCACCTTTGTAAAGAGGTTCTCAATACATCCTCAGCTCCTGTGAGGGCCGACAGCATCCACTTCTCCATGATCATGGCTTCATACTTCATGAGGTCCAATTTGGTGACCTCTTACTGGGATATGACAGTTAATGGGACTGCCGGATCAACTGGTATACTATCGGGGTTAATCAACCCCTTTATATATGAATGCAGTTGGGCAATGTGCTCCTTATCCTGTTTATTTTTCTCTTTCTCCTTCTTTACCCTTTGGGTCAAAGAATCAATGATGTCCTTCCCTTCCTGACCTTCTTGGTCCTCATTAGCAAAACCTAAATCAACAGTTGTGATTTAGAATTCCTCAAGGGTGATCTTGCCCTTCTCTTTTTCTACAGTGGGAAGTGCTACTTGGGCAGTCCTTCTACCTGTAGCAGGATCTCTTCTAATAGCCAATGTCAATCTGACTTTCCTCTTGGGCTTCATGATTGTCTCTGCAAACAGGGTAGAAACATCAAATTCTTGAATTTCAGACCCTCCTTCCATACCTATTTCTTTCTCCAGCCATTGAGGCACTTCATCTCCAGATCCTTGACATCCTTTGTCATCATCATGTCTGCCATGATCTCCAGTATCTGCTTCTATTCTAGGTGGAGAAGGTGACTTCTTAGTTTCTTCCTCATGGAATTCCTCATGAGGGGGATCATCCTGCATCTCTTCTTGCTGAGAGGCTTCTTTTTTTGGGGGAGGATCCTGTGGAATGTCCACATGATGATCCTTTGCTTGATCTTGCACTCCCTCTTTCAGAGTCTCATCCACCTTAGTATTTTCCTCATCTTGAGGCATATTAATGTTTGTGGCTGATGTTTGAGTGTTCGGCCTTGGTGTATCACCCTAATCTTGGGTCACATTTTGTTCCATACCTGATGTACCGATGTCTTGTGTCTTAAGGTCCTCATGACCTGATTTATCTTTTTCTCCTGTATCTTCTTAAGTCTGGGTGGCATCATCACCTGATGTATCTTTATCACCCCCACCCTTTTGTTGGACTTCTACTATCTTTGGATCAGCGGGTATCTCATGCTATTGTTGGCCCATATCCGGAGCATTGCTCTCTTATCCTACCTGCTTGGCTACTTCAATTTTATCTGTTACATCAGGTGCACCTGCTTTGTCTTTAGAGCTCACATCCTCCCTATATGTCAAATCTATAACTGTAGGGCTAGTCACCTGATTGACCAATTTGTTAAGCCCAATTTGCTGGGTTGCCCTTTTTGGGCTACTTTCCTTTTCTTCCTGAGCTGTTTGCTTTACTTCCTCCAATACCGCCATCTATGCTAATGGGGTCCCATGTGGAGTCATGCAGGTACTGGAGGTGAGAGTTTCCATCCTCTAAGAGGCCACATTCTGTACTACTTCATCATCTGATAAGTCAACGGTGTCTTCCAAGGAGAAAGGACCACCCTGACCTACTTTGGAAGTCTCTTTTGTTTGTTCTTCCGCCCTCTCATTCTTAAACTTGATTATGGTGGGAAGTGGCACATCATGTTGCATCTCCTTCCTGAATACTTCACCACCAGCTCCTCTTAATACAATAGGGTCGGTCCTGATATCACCCTGCATGGATGTTCTTTGCTTTTTAGGGGGTGATGGCAGCGGCGCCGCCCTCCTCTTCCTGCTGACCATCATCGGGTCATCACCTGCAGGCTCTTTATTTACTGGCTCTTCTTCAAAGGAGATATCCTCTTCTACTTCATGCTGTGAGGTTTGACCTTCCTCCTGTACTTTTGTGATTTCTACAGCTGGCCTCAGGATCCTCTTTGTCTTTGGTTTGTCCATTAGAGGCAATGCAGATGAGGCGGATGCCTGTCCTGATGTTGATGCACCTACAGCTGGTATGTCAATTCTTTCGATTATCACCCCCTTAGGCTCATCATCAATTTTCTTTCCTCTAGGGGGACCCTTCCTCTATTTCTAGGTGGGTAGTCTCTCTCCATTGGATTTCCTTTTCTCATTGAGGAAGTCATCATACTCCTCATCAGTTAGTTCTTGCCTTTTCTTCTTGGCATCAACAGTAAGGGCTACACCCCTTTTTTTCAATCTATTTATCTATTGATCTATCCAAGCTTGGGTTAACTGCAACACCCCACCTGTAAACTGATCCAAGGAAATATCCTCTGGCTGTGTTAGATCAAGGGATGAGATGGTGTCATTATACACCTTCTTGTCTTCATATTCATTTGACATCATTTTTCCATCATCTTTCTTCAGATGTGCTGGCACTGGGATGTAGTCATATTGTTGCAAGTATGAGGTTAACCAGTGTTGTCATTGATGTCAACATACTCATATTGCATTGATAAGAAGGATTGGATGAGCTGTGTGCTGAGGATATTGAGAAAATTAGTCTCAATCAGGAACAGTGAAGAACAGTGATAAGAAGAAGGCAAAAGTACTCAATAGGTTGAGAATCAGAGGATGCGGATTAAAGGGTTTGTAGATATGAGTCTTGAGATGTTCCAGTTAAGATTTCAGAGGTCTGCATAAAGATTTGAAGAAGTTATGGCTATTTGGGTAGAACCGATTCTGACAGGCATTCAGTGGTGACAGAGTATCACAGATTGGTCCGGTGAGTTCCGGAATTACATTATCTCATTCTATGGATTGGAGGGAGTGTTGAAGAAGTTAGCGTGAAGTGACAATTTGATTTGTGCATTGTTTGGAGGTTTGGAAGAACCTTTTGTATTATGACAGTGATGACAAACTGTGTTCCTGAAGCTCTGGATGAAGGAGAGAAGGATTCCAGTAAGCAGATGAAGTGCAAATGTTCTTGGTGATTCAGGAAAGCTTGTGGTGATATGTGGATCATGTCTAGTTCATGTTGGTGGTCCACATTGAAGTTAGAGTTTACATTTGAAGAATAACCACGGATATTGGTGTTCTTCCTGAGACAGGCCGACCGGATGTATTACACGTCTTGCGAATGATCTTGTAGACGTTTGCCGATTTAGATGATTGTTCCTAAGTTGATGCCTTGTATAAATAAGGGTTTGTGAATTCATTTTGAAGTGTGTCTTGTGGTGATGAGAGTGATATAGCGAAGAGAAGTGTGAAAGGCAGAGCAGGCATTTTGGGCTCAAATGGAACCAATCCAGGCATGGTGAAGATGTCAAACTCCAGTTCAAGTTTGTAATACTTGTTATCTTGTAGACAGTGTGTCTCTTGTAGGTAGTGTGCCTCTTTGTGAGCAGTGTGCTTGGGCAGTGAGCCCTAATTGGCATGTGCCATCTATTTTTCTTATTCTTCTAACAGAGAATAATCCTTGGGTTAATCACCCCATGGTTTTCCCTTAACTGGGTTTTCCACGTCAAAATCTTGGTGTTTCATGTGTTGATGTATATCTGCTCTGGTGTTTATGTCTTATGCTTTCATGAATGATTAATTGCTATGCTATTGATTAACAAAGTGGATTTAAGTGTTTGAACTGGAAGCGAATTAAGGATAACTGATTCACCCTCCCTCTCAGTTATCAACAATTAGTATCAGAGCAAAGTTCCTCTAAAAGGAGCTTAACTACTTGAGGAGATCCAGGATGTCATCATACAAGGACAGTCCGAAGTTCGATGGAACCAACTTCACTCTTTGGAAAGGCCGCATGAAATGTCACTTGGAATGTATGGGAAAGGCATACTTGTCCATGGTCACAAAAGCATATACACCTCCACAGGGTGGTCTGACAACTCTAAATGAAATCACAGATGCTGAAAACAATCTGCAGACTAAAGAGGCTATTCTAAGTGCATTAACTGACTCAGAGCTCTCCAATGTTATTGACCTACCAACTACCTATGAGATCTGGATTAAACTAGAACTTCTGCATGAAGGAGATGAGTTTGTTAAGAGTGCAAGGTTACAGAGTCTCAAAGGGAAATTTGAAAGATTGAAGATGAGAGATGATGAAAATATCACTACCTTTATGCCAAGAGTAAATGAGCTGGTGTGTAGAATTAGGAATGCTGGTGGAATTTTGGATGAAAATGAGATTGTTTGCAAAATTCTCAGATCCCTTCCTGCTACCTACAAAATCAAGGTTGCTGCCATTGATGAATTCAGAGCCCATACAACTGTCACAAGAGAACAATTGGCTGGCAAAATGGCTGCATTTGAAATGACCGAGTTTGGAGATGACCCCCCTAAGACTGAATCTGCATTCAAAGCCAGTGCCTATGTGAAAGGCAAACAAAGATTTGATCCGGGAGAAAACTCTTCAAGGAAGCTGTCATGGTATGATCAAGCAAGAAAAAACATGGAAGAGGAAGAAGCAGAAATAGCTCAACTTGAAGCCCTCATTGCAAAAAGACTACCAAGTGGATCCAGTAAGTATGAAGGAAAATTACCCTTTAAGTGCTTGAACTGCAATAAGATTGGTCACTTTGCCTCAAGATGTCCGGAAAGATCCACAAGATCAAATTCTAATAGACAAAGGTTCCAAAAGAATTGTTATTATGTTCATGAAGAAGCTGATAATGAAGGAGTAACAGATGATGAATCAGAGATAGGAGACAAATCCAGAAATGAATGGGTGTTCATTGCCATCAAGGAAGAAGATCCAATATTCCCTGAATCTATCAATCATAAGGTTATAGAAAGAGCTTTGGCTGCCCAAGTTGAAGAAAAAGATGATTGGGTTATTAACAGTGGATGCTCTCATCATATGACAAGTGACAAGAACAAGTTCTTAGATTTGGAAAGGTATGAAGGAGGAATGGTAAAATTTGGTGACAATTCTGCTGGTAGAATCAGAGGTAGGGGAACTATCTCTTTTGATGGAAAGAACAAAACTGGTAATGTACTATATGTTGAAGGATTGAAGCACAATCTTCTCAGTGTTGGTTAGTTGGTGGACAAAGGTTATGATCTCCGGTTCAAGAATGGAAGATGCAGGATCTTTGAAAGCTCCGGAACTGAGATTGCATCCGGTACTCAAACAAAAGGTAATATCTTCCATCTAGTTGGTACTAATAAAAGTTGTCTGTTTGTTCAAGTTGATCAGAGTTGGTTATGGCATAGAAGGATGTGTCATGTAAATTTTGATAACATCATCAAGATAAGCAATACGCAGGCTGTAAGAGATCTTCCAAAGTTGGTAAAACCTACAAATAGTATGTGCAAAGAATGTCAGCTAGGTAAACAGAGCAGAGTTTCATTCAAAAGCAAGGATCAGTCCTCTATCAGATTATTGGAGTTAGTTCATACTGATCTATGTGGTCCAACAAGAATCAAGAGTATGCAAGGTGATAGATATTTCATGTTACTGATTGATGACCATTCTCGGATGATGTGGGTTACCTTTCTGAAAGAGAAATCAGAAGCTTTTGAGAAGTTCAAAATCTTCAAGGCTATGGTAGAGAATCAAATCGGATTGAAACTGAAATGTCTAAGGTCTGATAGAGGTGGTGAATTCACATCTGGTGAATTCATAGACTTCTGTGAGAAGCATGGTATAACGAGACAGTTGTCTGCTCCTAGGACTCCATAGTAGAATGGAGTAGTTGAGAGAAAGAACCGAACCATCCAGGAAGCATCCAGGACAATGATGATGGAAGCAAATGTTCCCCAAATGTTTTGGAAAGAAGCTGTCAGCACTGCAGTCTACACTCTCAATCGAGTTCAAATTAGAAGCAATACCGGTAAGACTCCTTATGAACTGTGGTTTGGCATCACTCCTACTGTGAGATATTTCAAAGTATTTGGTAGCAAGTGTTACATTAAAAGAGATGAAAATCTAGGAAACTTTGATGCTAGAAGTGATGAAGGAATTTTCTTGGGATACTCCACTCAAAGCAAAGCATACCGGTGTTACAATAAGAGACTGAGAAAGATGATGGAAAGTACAAATGTGAAGGTTGATGAAGGTATTGAGAAGCCCTCAAGATTTTATGAGTATGATGAAGATGATCAGAATGATGTTCTGGTTCAAGGAGCTCCATCCTCTCCTAAAGGTCAGATTCAGACTGATTCGGTAAATCAGGAAGAAGAGATAGGTCCGGATGAGCCTGATCAAGGAGTAGAAGTGCAAGAAACTCCCAAAGTTCCAAGGTATGTAAGACTGAACTATTCTGAAGATCAGATCATAGGTGACAAAAGCAAAGGTGTGCAAACTAGAAGGAATGTTGCTCAAAATTCAGATGACTGTTGTCTGATTTCAAAGATTGAACTTAAGACAATAAATGAAGCATGCAATGATGAAAATTAGACAAAAGCAATGGAGGAAGAGTTGATGCAAATTGAGAAAAATTACACTTGGGATCTTGTTTCTAGACCTCGTAACAAGAATCTGATTGGAACCAAATGGGTCTTTCGGAACAAACGAAATGAAGATGGTGAAGTAATTAGAAATAAGGCCAAATTAGTCTGCAAAGGATACTCTCAAATAGAAGGGATTGATTTTGAGGAAACCTTTGCTCCGGTGGCAAGAATTGAAGCAGTCAGACTATTTCTTGCATTTGCTGCCTTCAAAGATTTCAAAGTGTATCAATGGATGTCAAATCTGCTTTCTTGAATGGTGACCTAGAAGAAGAGGTGTACATTGAACAACCGGATGGATTTTAGTTATTTGAGCATGGTGATATGGTCTGAAAATTAAAGAAGGCACTGTATGGTCTAAAGCAAGCCCCAAGAGCATGGTATGAGAGGCTGGATAAACATCTTCTGAAGATTGGTTTCAACAAAGGTACTGCTAATAGTAACCTATATTTCCAAATTGATCATGAAAACATCTTGATTGTTGAAGTATTTGTTGATGATATCATCTTTGGAGGAAGAGACAGTTTATGTAAAACCTTTGCAAACCAAATGAAAAGTGAGTTTGAAATGTCAATGCTTGGTGAAATGAATTTCTTCTTGGGTCTGCAAATTACTCAGACAGAGAAAGGAATCTTTATCTCTCAGACCAAATATGTGAAAGAACTATTGAAGAAATTTGGAATGGAAGATTCAAAGCCAATGAACACTCCCATGGCTACCGGATGTAAGTTGAGCAAAGATGATGACTCTCCTAAGACAGATCAGACAAAGTACATATCAATGATTAGTAGATTACTATATCTCACTCAGACTAGACCAGATATAATGCAGGTTGTTGGTCTTGTGGCGAGATTCCAGGCTAATCCCAAAGAATCTCATGTCATGGCAATCAAAAAAATTTTAGGTACTTGAAAGGAACAGTTGAGTATGGCCTATGGTACCCTAGAGATCATGACTTTTCTCTTCATGCATATACAGATGCAGATTGGGTAGGAGATGTGGATGATATGAAGAGTACAAGTGGAGGAGCATTCTTTTTGGGAAAAAGGTTGGTTTCTTGGCTAAGCAAGAAACAAGAAGCAATATCCCTATCTACAACAGAAACAGAATACATTGCAGTAGTAGGTAGTTGCACTCAACTTTTGTGGATGAAGCAAATGTTAAGAGATATTCAAGTAGAATATGAGGAGCTTATCACAATTTTCTGTGATAATTCAAGTGCAATAAATATTTCTAAGAATCCAGTATTGCATTCTAAGACCAAGCATATATCTATCAAATTTCACTTTTTGAGAGAACAAGTGAACAAGGGTGAAGTCAGATTGGAGTATGTGCCCTCCAAGGATCAGCTTGCAGATATATTTACTAAACCTCTTCCCAAGGACTCTTTTGAGTATCTCAGGGAGAAGTTAGGGGTCATGGCCCCTCTAGTGATGAACTAGGATGCACTGATGTGCATTAGTCTAGTGGATATCATAGTCATATCTTGTGATCTGGATTGATGATGGGGAGTTGCTACTAAGGGGGAGCAGCTAGTATGATTCTGATGTGTTAGAATTGCAAGTATGAGCCCTTTGCCATTGATGTCAAAGGGGGAGAGAAGACATGTGAAAAACAAGTGGTTGATGATCAAAGGAAGAGAAGACATGTGAAGAGTTGTTGCTGATAGGGGGAGTTGTGACAGAAAGGAGAAGTTCTTGTCTTGATGGTTTTTCACATCATATGTTGCCATCAATGACAAAGGGGGAGATTGTTGCAAGTATGAGGTTAACCAGTGTTGTCATTAATGTCAACATACTCATATTGCATTGATAAGAAGGATTGGATGAGCTGTGTGCTGAGGATATTGAGAAAATTAGTCTCAATCAGGAATAGTGAAGAATGGTGATAAGAAGAAGGCAAAAGTACTCAATAGGTTAAGAATCAGAGGATACGGATTAAAGGGTTTGTAGATATGAGTCTTGAGATGTTCCAGTTAAGATTTTAGAGGTCCACATAAAGATTTGAAGAAGTTATGGCTATTTGGGTAGAACCAGTTCTGACAGGCATTCAGTGGTGACAGAGTATCACAGATTGGTCCGGTGAGTTCCGGAATTACATTATCTCATTCTGCGGATTGGAGGGAGTGTTGAAGAAGTTAGTGTGAAGTGACAATTTGATTTGTGCATTGTTTGGAGGTCCGGAAGAACCTTTTGCAATATGACAGTGATGACAAACTGTGTTCCTAAAGCTCTGGATGAAGGAGAGAAGGATTCCAGTAAGCAGATGAAGTGCGGATGTTCTTGGTGATTTAGGAAAGCTTGTGGTGATCTATGGATCATGTCCAGTTCATGTTGGTGGTCCGCATTGAAGTTAGAGTTTGCATTTGAAGAATAACCACGGATATTGGTGTTCTTCCTAAGACAGGCCGACCGGATGTATTACACGTCTTGCGAATGATCTTGTAGATGTTTGCCGACTTAGATGATTGTTCCTAAGTCAATGCCTTGTATAAATAAGGATTTGTGAATTCATTTTGAAGTGTGTCTTGTGGTGATGAGAGTGATATAGCGAAGAGAAGTGCAGAAGGCAGAGCAGGCATTTTGGGCTCAAATGGAACCGAACCAGGCATGGTGAAGATGTCAAACTCCAGTTCAAGTTTGTAATACTTGTTATCTTGTAGACAATGTGTCTCTTGTAGGCAGTGTGCCTCTTTGTGAGCAGTGTGCTTGGGCAGTGAGCCCTAATTGGCATGTGCCATTTATTTTTCTTATTCTTCTAACAGAGAATAATCCTTGGGTTAATCACCTCGTGGTTTTTCCCTTAACCAGGTTTTCAACATCAAAATCTTGGTGTTTCATGTGTTGATGTATATCTGCTCTGGTGTTTATGTCTTATGCTTTCATGAATGATTAATTGCTATGCTATTGATTAACAAAGTGGATTTAAGTGTTTGAATTGGAAGCAAATTAAGGATAACTAATTCACCCCCCCTCTCAGTTATCAACACATATGTCCTTATCTGGTTCAAGGTGAGCCTCTGTTATTTTCTTCTTCTCACCTCAGCTTCATCCTCACAATCTATCTAGAAATCTTCCAGATGCTTTTGATGAATAGGCTATCCTGTTATTTTCTGCATCTTGCCATAAGGGTCATAAGATCTAGCCAATGGAAATGGCTGCAGATACATCAGTTTCAGACCTCCCATGGCATGCTCTATGCTCTATGATTCTGAGCACATATACCAGCCCATAGACACTGGAAATAGTACTAGAGGTATCTTCTTTTGGGCTTTATATGCCTCCACTATGGTAGACAGTTGTCTAAGAAACTCCATTAGGACCACCCCATCAGTAGGGTACCTTGGTAGCATAAGGGGCTGTTCTTCAAATTCTTCTATTCTTATATATGAAAATGTGGCATACTAGATGAACCAGGCCCCATGTCTGTAAACAACTTCCTGAGCCTCCATGCTCAGTCTCTTGGTTCTGTCTTCCTCCATTGTTTTGACTAGATGCATAGAGAATGTATCATTCACCAATTTATAATCTAGGAGGTAGTTCTTTCTTTGTAGTTGAGGATAGTGATCCCATATGTGGGCATCATCTACATCACCACCAACCTTACCCACTGTAGTCAGGGCATCAAATGTTCCCTTGTAAGCACATAAGTACACAACATATGAGGTCATATGGAATGAGCATTCCTGACCTCCTAGGTTCCTCATCTCTTCATCCAATGCATCATTGATGACCTTGGCCCATAATGGCTTGTTATATGTATAAAGGACCATCTGGATGATTCCAAACATCCAATTCTTAAAATTTCTAGCATGAGGCATACCTGTCATCCTACTAAGCAGGGCAATCATGTACTGGTACTCATCATCAAAATCAAACTTATACAAGTGTACGAGCAATTTAGCTGAGGCAGTGTAGGTGCTCCTCTTTGATCTCCACTGATACATCCTCTTCCTTGCATTCTTCTTATTGTTATTATACTCTGTCTCTAGTTTATGTAGATCCACACTAACCACCTTCTTTCCAACTAGCAGATTGAAAGTAGAGGTGATGCCCTTAATCGAAAAGTTGGCATAAACTCTTCCATGCTTCTCCACCCACCTGGTCTGAGGGTTATAGTTCCTGGCACACTCTACCACAAGCTCTGGGCTTTCCATGGCATATGGGAATCCAGCCGCATGCCACATTCCTGAAACATATATTGCATCCAGAAGGGTATTGTCCTTATCATGATCTATTCTGGCTGACCATACTGCTAGGTGTGTATATCCCTGGTGAGTGTCACCTGTTAGTAATAATTTATGTTTGGGGTTTTGAGTGAGGCCTCTTCCCTAAAAATCCAAAAAGTTCTAATATTTTGGCCTCTGCAGTGCTGAAAATGCATCTCACCTTGTATGCTCAGGGTCAAAATATGCAGTGGCGGGTCGAAAAATCTCCATCAGCCCCTAAAAATTGATAAAAAATGGGTCACAGGCATTCCAAATGCATATCGGGTCATAGTTTTTAGTTACTATGATTGTTTCTTGCAGTGGCTATGAGGGTCTCTTGTTCTAAAGAGGCCGCGGATCCTGCCAAGTGTCACAGTCTGCAAAGTTTCAAGGACGAGTCTCGAATGTTTCAGGGATGCTGCAGTGGCCGCGACGTGGTGGCTCCCGCGTGAGGTTTCGGCAATGGGCTCTCGACGGGGAAGATAAAGGAAATAGGGAGGAAAAGGGACCCAGCGTTAGAAACTTAAGGTGCCTATGTGGCACGACATGGTTGGCTCGTGACTTTTCAGCATTTTGGGGCCATTTGATCTCTACGATTGGGTTTTCGATCAACGGCCACATTTTGAACCTACGGCAGGGGTTTTCTCCTGAGCTTCTACGACTATTTTTGGTGGGAAACTTGCTGCGACTGCGTTTCCAGAGGCTGCGTGTAGATGAAACATTAATGGCAGGATTGTTGTAGAGGTTTAGGTCGAGTTGGTAGCTCACCCACCATTTTTATGATGCAAATCTTCAGGTGGCGGCCTAGATCCCAATCTCACCTGCTCCTTCCTCTTTGTCCCTCTGCAGCATTTACTATTTTGAGAGCCAATCTGATCATACTGTGTATCTGGTGGGATTTTTGGCCTTCGTTGTAATTAATTCATTCAGTACATAGTCTTGCTATTTAAGCAGACTGTGTGACCCATTTGGTGGTTGTTGAAAGTTGGACATTTTCTGGCTCTGTAATACAATACAACTGACCTGGTTGCTCTGTGCAGTGGACTTTGTGAGTTTATGAGTCTCATGTCTTATGTTTTGTGCATAAATTCATTGGTTTCATGCTGATTTAGATGAGTAATGCTATATTGCATGTGTTCTGTTGTCTGTCTCCTCTATTGAATATGCTTTCCTTTTGAATCTGAATAGCTAAGGGGTGTCTTGGGTTCTAGGATATAGGTTTACTATATTGAATGCTTAATCTCTTAACTTCTATTCAAGGGATAGATTAAACTGTTTTCAGGTTGAGTATTGAGGAAAGTATATTGCAGTAAGGATATCATAAGTAGAGATAACTTGATACTCTGTTCTGGGATGTATCTGTAAGGCAGATATCGCACAAATCCCCTTAAAATCTAGTTTTAGTATGTTTATGCTGAATATTTACATGTGTATGTCTATGACTCCAAGCCCTGGATAGGCACCAATCTAGTTCTGTGTTGAGGTTATACACCAGGTCCAGCTCTGCATCCAAACACAACATCAAAATCAAACCCCAAAACAACCACTAGGACAGTAGAATTAGTTTTAGGATCCCAAGTCCTCTGTCTACAACTGAAAATAGGCCCAAAGCTAGCCCCTTTGCTCTTATCTTGCAGTTTTGGTCTACTTACAAGAGGATTTATCTACTTTGTGTCAGCATCCCGACCTTTGTATGCATATTCTCGTGGATGTTGAGTAGGGAATACCCCCCTAGGTTTTGCAGAGCCTGAAGAAGAAGAGGAGATAAAAATAGAGTCTATCTCCTATACTGTTGGCCCCTGGCCCAGAGATCTTGTTGATCATTGATGGCTACCTTGTAGGAAAATCTGGGAATAAGTATCCAGTCTGTGAAAAAACCAATAGAAATTGGTGACTCCGCTTGGGAGAGAGAGAGAGTCAAGTGATTGAAGGCTAGGAAATCTAGTTTCTAGTGAAGTTGTTGTAGCAAAATAGTAACCATATGGTGCTCTGCTGGCGTGGTGAATCCAGAAAACAAAATGGCCTTGTTGATATATTGTCCTCTCTGTGAGAGGTGGTGACTCTGTTGAAAGGACCTATCAGTGCTGCAACATATTTCCAGGTATTTCATCTCTTAAAATGTTAAGTTTAGAACAGCAGGCCTAGTTGTGCTCTCAAAAAAGACCATTTTTTATTGAAAGGTATAAAGCCCTAAATTTTGAAGGAATATATGGTTACCCAAACGCTATTCCAAATAAAATTAGAAAATGTTTGCCAAAATATAGTGGATCAGATTCTGAATTAGCAAACAAACATCTGCAAAGATTTTGTAATTTAATAGAAGATTATGAGGTAGAGGATGAAGATGTTGTAATGAGACTCTTTGTTCAGTCATTAGAAGATGATGCTACGATATGGTTTTCAGACCTGCTTGTTTGTTCAGTTTCTTCATGGATAGATTTAGAAGTTGCATTCCTAGGGTAGTTTGGTGAAAGATTTGATGTGGCCTCTCTGATCATACAGTTTATGAATATCCAAAGGGGAGATGAGTAATTGGTTCCAGCCTTTAATCTTAGATTTATTAAGTTGCTCAGGCAAATTCCTGAATATATGAGACCCAATGATGCATTGTGCTTGACAATTTATTTGGCTGCATTTGATGAAGAAATGAGTTATCTATTGAGAGATAAAGAACCAGTCACACTTCACCAGGCTTTCCAATTTGCTATGGATATAGAAAATAATGAGAAATATGGAATGCCAGTAGGTTTCATGGCTGCAAGTTGTCAAAACAGTTATCAAAGTGAATATATTTCTGCTCTCTCAGTATGTGCATTAAAAGATGATTGTGTAGAGGGAAATATATTTCAGAATAATGTGTGCAGCCATGATGTGATGCATGAAGAAAATGTTGTAGAAAATATAGGCACATCCTATAATGATGTGAACAAAGATTGTTGTCAGCCTCTAGAAGAAAAGCCTGTAGATGCAAAATGCTTTTCAAATGATGAAATAAAAGATATACATGAAGTTGCATCCTGCAGTGATAGGCATATCCTAGTTATTCCTGATTATTTATATGAGGTGGATATGCAGAGCTTCACTCTGAATATAGAAAACATTGATTCAAGGGATGGTAGTGAATATGCTAGTGATTGTCAGCATTCAGACGCATATGTGAGCCTTTCAGATGATGAAATATATTTGGATGCTGAATATGAATGTTTCCTTGAAGTTCCTGACCATTTTCACAATGAAAAGGTTGAAAAATTTGCTTTTGGGTATCAGTGCATTGGTGAAGAAGAAAGACAGGGTAACTATTCAGAGGTGAATGGGCAAATTGCAGATGTGTATGCTCATACAGTTGGTGATAGTGTTGGTTGCATGGGTAACTACAAAGCTTTTGATGAAGGGCTGCACTCTGAGCTTTTTATACCTTCTCTTGAAATATTTCAGGTAGACCTTAGTGACAAAACTGCTGAGCATGATGGTGATGGATATCTGTATGCTTATAAAGATAAATTTGATTATGAGATGTTGCTTGTGCCTGAATATTGCATGTTTGATACAGAGGAGCTCTTATTTTTTGAAGAAGGGCAAAATTCTGATATGGATTCATTTGTTTCATGTAAGTCTGTTATTTTTCCAAGCAACATCAGTGACTTATATGATGATGACATTCTACGACTGATGATAATGTATGCTGATGAAGCTAGTTGTAGATTTGTTGAAGAAAAAGAAATGAGCAGCAACACAAATAATTGCAAAGAAGCTTGTTGTAGACAGTTAAATTCTTTTAGGCTTCATTTGAAGAAATCAAAAGAAAATCAAGTATTTGACAAAGGAAAATTATGGTTTTTCCTTTTTGGTGGCCCTAGGCCACCAAGCTTATTTTGAAATAATGTGTTTGGTGATGCAGATTGGTGCAAATTTGACTCTGTTGCCCAATGGATAAGGGACTAGTCTGCATCCCAGAGATCTGAGTTTCTCACTGCAGTATTGCACCTGCACGTCCCCAATCGGAGCCTATGTTAGTAATAATTTATGTTTGGGGATTTGAGTGAGGCCTCTTCCCTAAAAATCCAAAAAGTTCTAATATTTTGGCCTCTGCAGTGCTAAAAATGCATCTCACCTTGTATGCTCAGGGTCAAAATATGCAGTGGCCGGTCGAAAAATCTCCATCGGCCCCTAAAAATTGATAAAAAATGGGTCACAGGCGTTCCAAATGCATATCGAGTCACAGTTTTCAGTTACTGTGATTGTTTCTTGCAGTGGCTATGAGGGTCTCTTGTTTTAAAGAGGCCGCGGATCCTGCCAAGTGTCGCAGTCTGCAAAGTTTCAAGGATGAGTCTTGAATGTTTCAGGGATGCTGCGGCAGCTGCCACGTGGTAGCTCCTGCGTGAGGTTCCAGCAATGGGCTCTCGGCGGGGAAGATAAAGGAAACAGGGAGGAAAAGGGACCCATCATTAGAAACTTAAGGTGCCTACGTGGCACGACATGGTTGGCTCACGATTTTTTAGCATTTTTGGGGCCGTTTGATCTCTACGACTGGGTTTTTGATCAACGGCCACATTTTGAACCTGCGGCAAGGGTTTTCTCCTGAGTTTCTGTGACTATTTTTGGCAGAAAACTTGCTGCAACTGCGTTTCCAGAGGCTGCGGGTAGATGAAACATTAATGGCAGGATTGTTGCAGAGGTTTGGGTCGAGTTGGTAGCTCACCCACCATTTTTATGATGCAAATCTTCAGGCAGTGGCCCAGATCCCAATCTCACCTACTCCTTCCTCTTTGTCCCTCTGCAGCATTTACTATTTTGAGCACCAATCTGATCATACTGTGTATCTGGCAGGATTTTTGGCCTCCCTTGTAATTAATTCGTTTAGTACATAGTCTTGCTATTTAAGAAGACTGTGTGACCCATTTGGTGGTTGTTGAAATTTGGACATTTTTTGGCTCTGTAATAGAATACAACTGACCTGGTTGCTCTATGCAATGGACTTTGTGAGTTTATGAGTCTCATGTCTTATGTTTTGTGCATAAATTCATTGGTTTCATGCTGATTTAGATGAGTAATGCTATATTGCATGTGTTCTGTTGTCTGTCTCCTCTATTGAATATGCTTTCCTTTTGAATCTAGATATCTAAGGGGTGTCTTGGGTTTTAGGATATAGGTTTACTATATTGAATGCTTGATCTCTTAACTTCTGTTCAAGGGATAGATTAAACTATTTTCAGGTTGAGTATTGAGGAAAGTATATTGCAGTAAGGATATCATAAGTAGAGATAACTTGATACTCTATTCTGGGATGTATCTGTAAGGCAGATATCACACAAATCCCCTTGAAATCTAGTTTTAGTATGTTTATGCTGAATATTTACATGTGTATGTCTATGACTCCAAGCCCTGGATAGGCACCAATCTAGTTCTGTGTTGAGGTTATACACCAGGTCCAGCTCTGCATCCAAACACAACATCAAAATCAAACCCCAAAACAACCACTAGGACAGTAGAATTAGTTTTAGGATCCCAAGTCCTCTATCTACAACTAAAAATAGGCCCAAAGCTAGCCCCTTTGCTCTTATCTTGCAGTTTTGGTCTACTTACAGGAGAATTTATCTGCTTTGTGTCAGCATCCTGACCTTTGTATGCATATTCTCATGGATGTTGAGTAGGGAATACCCCCCAGGTTTTGCAGAGCCTGAAGAAGAAGAGGAGATAAAAGTAGAGTCTATCTCCTATACTGTTGGCCCCTGGCCCAAAGATCCTGTTGATCATTGATGGCTACCTTGTAGGGAAATCTGGGAATAAGCATCCAGTCTGGGAAAAAACCAACATCACCACTGATGCCATACTTGAATTGTACCCCCTCGGGCTAAACAAACATGGGCTTAAGAAATTCTGCATCAGACCTGTTCTGCCTAAGATCCACCATGGAATCCTGCAATAAACATGCCTTGTCTTACCATATGATAGCTATATGCATTCATACAACATTATATACCTCTACGACATCATGCATACTATATCTATTACTCTTTACTTCATCATGATATGCACATTTACAGATTCAAACCACAAGAAAGATCATACTACCTGAACATGCAGATAATGACAACGGGAAGGTTTTCAATTACTTAACTGATAATGCTTTCCTCCTGGGTTAGATGGGTGATTACGAAAAAGGGCTGCAATTACTGATGATCACCCGTTCCGTTACAGTGGAAGATCTAGTCCGTTCACAGGTAGCTCGTATGAGGGTTTGACTTCTCTGCTTTGTAGTTTCTTATTTTTTCACAAGGTAAATGAAAATAACCTTGGAAATTTACCTTTAAACACATCCATAGGGCAAATTAGGGTAAAACTACGTTGGGATGGCCTAATCATTGATCTTCTGCAGAGAATCCATGGATGATGCCATGTGTTTGAATTGTATTCACAATTGGCGGGAATCCATCTACTGCATTTAAGTCCATTTAATGTTAGGAAATATGGGGGGTGATCTTTGAAAGATCAGGTGATATTCAAAATATGACCCCCCTGTATAAGATGAACTTCTGCCTCTGATCGGCAAAATTAGTGCAAAAGAAACGGGTGATGTGGTCAACGTTGACCACATGTAAATCGGGTCATGAATTTAAGATCAGGGGATGTTTAAAATATGACCCCACAAATAAAATGACCCCCCTTTGGAAAGATCGGGATGACGTCACCATGTCGGTGACCTTGTTTAAGCATTGTGTTGTAATGACATCATCGTCATGTTATTGAATACGGTGGGCATCGGATATATACCCCCTGCGGGGTAAAATGGAATGATGACTTCATCACCAGGGTGATATTCTTTATTCCTTGGGTTTGATGATGTCATCGTCATATTGGCATAGGGTGATATTTTGTGATGAGGGTGATATTCGTAAGATGACGGATATTGAAAATATGACCCCCACAAAATATATGAAGTTGTTTGACGGGCAGATAACATCCACTACATAAAATTGACGTCCGGTCTTCGCAGACCAAGTGATTATCAAGTGATAAACTTATATCGGGGTGATCTTATATAATGTGACTGATGTTTGAAATATGACCCCCCTTCTCAGAATATTAGGTTTGACCAAAACTTTGACTTAACATAACTTTCTCCCCTTGGAGAATTTTAGGGTGATCCAAAAGGCAAACCTGCATGGAATTTCGTACACTTTCTAACCATGAGGTTAATGATATGAAAAAATAACCTTGGAAACTGACCTCATCATGGTGACCTATCTACCCCCTGCAGGGTTACATACATGACTTAATTTTACCAGACCGCCCAAAGTAGAAAAACAACAAGCCAAAGCAGCAAGAAAAAGTTGGGTCCCTGTTTTGTCAAGTCAAAATGGGGTGTGTTGTGTAAACACACAACAATATCATAGGTTGACATATGTAATTCTTCATCAAGGAACTCACACCGCTGACTATTTTTCTGCATATCCACAAGATAATCTATGGTGGCCATTGCATCAACTACTTTGTTGTTAAGACTCAGGACTTGCTCAAACTGGATTTCAGAAAAATATTCCTTAAAATCATCTACCATCCTTTTATAATGTAGGATCTTGTCATCCTTTGTCTTGTATTTTTTATTCAGTTGTGTTATGACCAATTGAGAGTCACCATAGACCATGAGCTTAATGGAAAAACCATGCAGAGTCTTGTGATGAGTGCTTCATATTGTGCTACATTGTTGGTGCAAGGAAATGTTATTTTGTATGACTTAGGGATGCAATCTCCTTGTGGGGTGGTAAACAAGATCCCTACCCCTGATCAATGATGTGTGTATGATCCATCAAAATACATTTTCCATTCTGATATGGGTGTTACTGTGAAAATGGACTCATCTGGAAATTTTGAAAGTAGTGGATGTTCTGTTGGAATGGGTGCATCTGCTAGTTGGTTGGTTATGATGTATCCTTTGACGACCTTTCTTTCTGTATATTCAATATCAAACTTGCTGAGGATCATCACCCATTTAGCCATGCGTCTTATAAGAGCTGCTCGGGTCAATAAGTACTTTAGTGGATCTATCTTTGCGATGAGATTTGTTTTATGGTTGAGCATGTAGTGTCATAATTTATGAGAGGTAAATATGACTACAAGACATGCTCTTTCAATGGGTGTGCAGTTAAGCTGATATCCCACTAATGTACGACTAATATAGTAGATGGCTCTTTCCTTCCCATTATCATCATGCTGTGCTAGTAATGCCCCTATTGTTGTCTCTGTTGTTGAAATGTATAGTAATAGGGGTTTTCTTGGTTGAAGTGGCATGAGGATTGGTGGTGTAGTGAGGTATTATTTTAGATGTTCAAAGGCCTTTTGACAATTTTAATCCCATATAAATACCACATCTTTGCGAAGGAGATGCTGAAATGGTTGGCATTTATCAACTAGCTATGCTATGAAGCGTCTGATAGATTGGAGTTTCTCTTGGAGGCTACGTAGCTACTTCAAATTCTTTGGTGGAGACATTTTGACTATAGCTTTTAGTTTTGCTAGGTCTACTTCTATGCCTCATCATGGCACAATGTAGCCAAGGAGTTTTCCTAAGGTAACTCCAAAGATGCATTTCTTTGTATTAAGATGCACCTTATATTCTTGCAATTGGTCAACTATTTTTTCCAAGACATCCAAGTGATCTTATCTTGTTCTTGATTTCCCTAATAGGTCATCCACATAATCTTCCATGATGTTGTGAAAAAATCATGGAATATGATGGTCATGGCCTTTAATAGGTTGTACCTACATTTTTAAGGCCAAAAGGCACGATGACCCAACAATAAGTGCCCCATGCACAAATAAATGTTGTTTTGTGTTGATCTTCTTCAATGATCCCAATTTGATTATATCCTGAAAACCTATCCATGAGTGACAACATCTCATGCCCATGTATCAAGTCTACTATGATGTTGATGTTTAGTAGGGGAAAGTCATGTTTGGGGTATGCTTTGTTTAGGTCCCTGAAATCTGTGCATACACGGATGCCACCAGTGACTTTTTCTATTGGAACAATGTTTGAGACCCATTCAGGATAGTCAATGGGCCAAATAAACCCAACATCTAAGATCTTTTTGAGTTCAACTTTGATGAGAAGTGCGACTTGGGGATTCATTTTTCTGAGCTTTTGTTTGACTAGTTTTGCATTAGGATGCACTGTGAGGTGATGCACCACTAGTGTTGGGTCTAGCCCATGCATGTCGGCATATGTCCATGTGAAATTATGGCTTCTTTCTTTGAGGAATGCCTGAAAGGTTGCTTGTTTTGTTGATGTGAGGGAGGCTGCTCGAAAGGTGATCTTTGGTGACTCTTCTATGCCCAGGTTCATTTCTTGAGATTCTTCTACTAATATGCGTGATATTTCTTGTTATAGTGCTAGGACTTCGGGAAGGTCCATTCTCTCATCTCTTGGTGCTTTGAGGATGTTTTCATCAGGAGATACGTCATTTGTTTTTACATTTTTGTCATTCGAAAGTGCCACGTAATGGTTTTCACTAGGAGATATATTTTTTATTTTGATATTTTTGCGACTAAGAGATGTAGAGGTCTCCCCAAAGTAGGCAGATGTGTTGAGTTCTATGATATATCCTACCTTGTGATCTCCTAGGGCTATATGTTCTCTAACACACATCAATTCTGCAATGGCTTCATCATTTTGAACAACATCTAGGATCAGAGGTCCTTGTTGGTCCCAATCGATCAGTTGGGGGTAGATGAGTGGAAGGTCCTCAGATGGTGATGGTGTGGTTGAAAGGGTATAGATTGTGCAAACAGATGATTTGAGTAATTTGGCAAAGTCTTTGAAAGAGTCTTGATGGTCCTCTTTGTTAGTACTCTCAATTACAGGGAAGGCTTTAGCAACCTCACTTAAGTTATACTCTAGTTCTGTGGAGGTAGATTCATATTTTCCATACCCTAATTCTTGATGGTAGGGATTCTTAGTAGCTTGAATTAGCTCAAGGATTCCTTACTTATGAAGGCCTAAACCACCTTGTCTCTTGTAGCCCATATTTTTGACAATAGTGAGACCCTTTCCATATTTCTCGATAGGCAAGATAGGAGCTTTATTTTCTTCTTCTTCATCTTTATACAACTAGGATGATATATCTTCAAGAATATCTTGTTCCATTAGATGTTTGTGCTCAAAGATTGGAGACGGTTTGCTTTAGGGGATGTTGGAAGTTGTCCTACAAAAAATGCACCATGTAGGTTGTATTCTCCACATCCCATGTCACTAACCTTGATCTTAATCTTGGGTGTATGTGAGGGTTTGGAGGTGGATGCAATATTTTATGGATCAATGTAGGAAGTGGAGGATTTTGGGTTATTATAGGAGGTGGATGGTTTAGTGGCGTTGTTGTAGGGACAAAATGTTTTATCGTGTCCTTCTAAGAAACTGCAATATTGGAAAGGACGATGGTCAGCATATATGGTAACCTTAGTCCCATTGTATGGAAATTTGAGACATTGGTGGGAGGTGGATGGGACAGATTGCATGACATGGAGCCATGGGCGGCTAAGGAGGATATTGTATGGGAGATCAAGATCTAGCACTTGGCATTTTTTCTCCAAAATCTTTTGTCCAACTTGTATTGGGAGCTTGATGGTTCCTTCAAATTGTCATTCCGTGTCATCATATCCCTTAATGGTTATGATTTCACATGAGTCCACAACCACATCAAAATATCCCAAATGTTTTAATAATTTTAAAGTGCATAGGTTTAGGCCAAAACCACCATCTATTAAGACTAATTTAATAGTGTGTTTATGGATATGAACTTTGATGTGTAGGGCCTCATTATGTGATGGGTTGGAGATGAAGAGATCGTGTTTGGAAAATCTTAGAAGGTCAGGTGAGGAGAGATGTCCAACCATAACTTGGAATTAATTTTCATTTAGGTCTTTGGGGACACAAGTTTCCATTAATGCTTTGTTAAAGACCTCTTTATGAAGGGGTGATGTTCAAAGCAATTTAAGGATGGATATTTGTGCGAGGGTTTTGCCAAGGTGTTCAAGGAGATTATATTTGTTGGTGGGTGAGAGGTTTGTGGGTGAGGAGGTGGTAGCTTGATCTTTAGTTGGAGCTCCTCAAATGGATATGTGGCCATGACAAGTGGTGATGACATAATTGGGGGTTTTAGTGGCCACACAATTAGGACATTATTCTATATGACCCATAATGGAGTCGAAAGAAGAGGGATGGGGAACAATATTATATGCTTGATTAAAGATAGAGGCTTTTCCCTTCTTATGATCAGGAAGTGGATCCTTGTATGCTCCTAAGTTTTGGTTAGGAGATCTCTTAGGAGGTTCGTCAATTGTAATATCGCCACGATCTACAAGATCTTGTATGCAATTTTTTAACCTCATACAATCGGATGTTTTATGCCCTTTTACGTGATGATATTTGCAATAGGAAATTCCATTAAATCATGAGAGTTTGAATTGGCTATCATCATTAGGGTAGATGGTGGGTAATGTGATCAAGTCACCTTTAACAAGGTTTCACTAGACATTTTCAATAGGTTCTCCTAAATGTGTGAATTTTCTTCTAGGTGTGTTGTTTTATCTTGTTTGGCCTTTGGGAATGCTGATGTTATTGTTGTTGTTTGAGGGTGGGTTAGATGGTGTAGGTTTTTGTATGTTTTCAACATTTTTGACATTGGTTACACCATCGTTGAGAGTGTTTTTATTTTTGCCCCAAAAGTAGGGTTTTTGATATGATTGATTGTTATTATTATTGGTGTTGTTGTTATTGTTGCTATTGTTGACTTTATTGTTGGTTTTGTTATAATTATTTTCTCTATAGATTTTAATGACCCCCTTGGCTATGTGAGATCTCTCAATCATAGTTCCTTTGTTAATGACTTCTTAAAATGTGGAGGCACATTGAATTTAGAGGTAGAAGCCCATTTCTTGGTTTAAGTTTGTCACAGACATAGTGACCAATTGTTTTCTGGGATGGGCCATGGGAGTTTGTTTGCAAGGCTTCTCCATCATTGCAAAAAGGTAGCAAATGTTTCCCCATTTATTTGTTTGGTACTACAAAGGTCTGTCATGGACACTTTGTGTTCGAAGCTGTAGGAGAAGTGATTGACGAACTTTTTTGTGAGTTCATGAAATGTTTTGATTCCGGGGGGAAGATGTGCAAACCATTCGGTTGCTTGTCCTCCTAAGCTCCTAGGGAAAAGCCTCATGAGATAATTATCATCATAAGAGACTACTAGGAAAGCAATGTAGAACTCCCTTATGTATTCTTGGGGGTCTCCTTTCCCTTTTTATTTATCAAATTTGGATGTTGCAAAATTCTTGGGAAAGAGTGGCATGTTGATGGAACGATCAAAAGGATATGGACAAATATCCTTGAAGGAATATTATTTCTTTTGTGTCCTTGTTGGATGTAATCTACTTTTTGTATCAAATTTTGGATATTGTGATAAATCCATGGTAGGTGGCTTTCGTATGTTGGCTTGTTGTTGATGGAGGAGATGTTGGAGGAAGTTGGGTAATTGTTGTTGTTGGTTTTGATGTTGGTGGGTGATGAGTTGTTGAAGGATGCTTTGTGGTATTTGTTGTTGTTGAAGTTGGAGTTGTTAGAGAAATGTTTGGTTAATGTTTTAAGTGGAAGATGATAGGGGTGGTTGTGAGATAGGGGGTTATGCGTATGTGAAGGTGGATGTTTGTGGATTGTTGCTAAGGTTGTTGAATGTATTGTTTTGTGGTTGGGTGAAAAGTTGAGATATGAAAGATATGGTATTTGAGTCATGTTGGGGTACACTAGTGGAAGCACTTATGTAGGTGTTATGTCAAAAAATGTCCCCTTGGGGGATTTTCCCTCTTAAGGTTTAGCTCCCAGGTCCTTAGAATTCATTATAAGCATCTTGCATATTCATGTTGACTCCTGATGGGAAAACCCCTAAGTTTTATGACTAATAGGACCTAGGGGTTACACTTGTGATGAATCCTGACTAAAATAGGGAGGGAGGACTTGGGCACCTGCGCCCTAGTCTAGGCCTATTTTAGGTCAGGACCTAAATCTAAGTGTCAGTTATGTGACCATTATTAGGTCCTATGCGGACACCTCAAGTTTGAATTACGAAATTCTTAGCGGTAAGTTATTTAGATGCATATATAAGCATGTTTAGGGATTCATTCGTAAACTAGAGATGGACATTGCAAACTTGTGATTTTATGCTAAAGTGATTCAAGGCTTTCATTGTGTTGTAGAGCAGTATTGTGTTGTTATTGTGTTTGTTTGTTGCATATTTGACTCCATCTCCTCATGATATGAAAGAGCATCTTCCTTCCATGAGAGCTACACTTGCAAGGTGACATTTGTTTGTGTTTCAATCATTTATAATTTTGATTTTGCCTCTATCCCACATGGATATGCACTCTTTATCTGACAATGGTGATCGAAAGACTTGAATGTCTCTTCGGGGCTTGACTGAGGCAGGCCTCTAAACACCACAACCCCCAACTCCTTTTTCTGTGATTGCAGGTTATAGGTTGCCGAAGCGAAAGAAGTGGAGTTGCAGAGAAGAAGAATAAAGTGTCAAAAGTGTAGAGGAAAGCATAAAATCAGGACCTAGACTAGGGCACCCGCTCATTAGTCCTCCGGATCCCAGAACAGTAAAATATTTGAAACAACAGAATTGAGTTATAGACATTCTTCAGAGATCCCGATAAAAATTGGTACATTGCACTCCAGTGCCTGCTCATTAGTCCCCAGCTTTTTCATATAGTGAATCTCAAAATTTGGTATGTATCTAATTGTCATTTGATATCTCTATGTGCAAGCATTTGTCGAGATTTGTTTGTTTGTTTATGATTTTACGAAATTAGGGTTTTAAGCATAATTGGAATTTAATTGATTAAATAATTAGAAAATTACAAGTTTCCTCTTCATTATAAGGGACACTAAATCTATAGCAGATCCCTCTTGCAAGAGATTATGGCCTCACTTGATTTATGTCCTTGAATGTTGGAGTGAAAGGAGGATTTACCCTTGAAACCAAAACCCCTCTTTTTACTACTAAACATTTTGGTGAACCCGTGTTTTAAGGATTTTTGCACCTTGTTGAGTGTTGTACTTCAGACTTGCATTCATTTCATTTTTCATCTTATTGCATTTGAAAAATTACAAAAAAATTGAAAAATTGGAAAAATTTGAAAAAATTGGCATTTTTAGCTTGTATTTTCAAACAATTTGAATTAATTTGAATTTAATTTCATTTAATTTCTGTTATTATCATCAGATCTGATTTAAATTACAGAAATTCATCATTCATCATTCATTTACATAGCATTTTCATGATTAAATTGTTAAAAATTGCTTGAAATTGTGCATTTTTTCATAAAAACCTAGTTTTGCATTAGCTAGGGTTTGTAGTTAAAATATTGTTTCATATTTTAATACTGTTTTAAACACTTATTTAGGACTGATTTCTAACTGTAGTGTTTCATCATAGTGTCTATTTTGTAAAATTTCATGTCTAGGGTTTGAAAACCTTGCATTTTCACTAGATTTGGCCCTATCATCTCTCTAGAATTGTATTATAGGCATGTTATGAAGGATATTATTGCATTATTGGATGTATATATAGCTTATTATTTGTTTTCCCTCATAAAATTATTCACAACACCTCTTCTTTCAGTGATTTGCATTGAAAAATTGTGAAAAAAGTGAAAATCAAGCATTTTAGGTCATAAACTCACAATTTTGCACTTATTCCTTGCTTAACTTTTGAAAATCTTTTAAACTCTGATTTTACATTGATTTGAAAAAATACATGGCATCTTCATCTCATTTCTCTTTGGTATCTTTACATGCATATATCAAAAACTTTGAGAATTTCTACAAATTTCTTAATATGAATCCTCATGTTCTCACTTATATACAAACTATGTACCACAAGGATATATTTAAATGATCTCCATTTGAAATACTTGACTATGTATCTAACTTTGACAACTTCATATCTCTCATGATTACATACCCTTGGGTTGTCGAAGATTTAACAAAACACATTGAGAATGATGAGTGTGACAATTCTCTTAATGCTTTGGAATTAATAGCTAAAACATATGGTAATGATATTGACATTGATAATGATGATGATTTCATAAGTTATCCTACTTCTACAATTGAATGTTCAAGAACCTTAGATGAGAAGACTATGGATATCTCTATTAATGATATAACACCTGAACTTCTTAACAACACTTTATCTTTCTTTCAATCCAATGCTCTCCCTGGCCAAGATGAAGCATTAGTGGATGACATAATAATAACACAATATTATTACGACTACGATGAAATAATTGGTATGATAGAAGTGGATAAGGAGAAAGATGAGAATTCACCTCATCCACGGAGAGATGACATCTATGCTGAGGTTCTTCCCCCACCATCCTTACAAGGATTGAGAGTGAGTCATCGAGAGCAAAACACTTCATCAAGACAAATGAGATTTGAACATGGTGCTTCCTCCTCTAGCATGCAAAAACCTAGGGAAAAACATTACAATACTTTTGACGATATAAGCAACAAAACAAGAAGAAATAGACAAGCAAGAGAAAGAAGGAGAAGAAGAGAAGCTTTTGCCCAACAAAATGCACAACAACAAGAAAACATTCCACCTATCATTGAAACAAACCAAGAAGAGCTTAAGAATGAACAACTTGAAAACAAGAACAAAAGTTGGGCTATGGTACCTTATGTACCTCTTTCTTCTAACATTCGAGATTGGGAAGATGATGATGACTGTTAGTTCAGTTGTCCATGTAGGTAAGTATTTATAACCCTTTACCTCTGTGTCGTGTTCCCCCGTGATGTGTTATGTGTTGTTTAGGCCTCCTAGGATGACCCTTGATACACTTGTAAGGTCAAGGATACTGGGAGACCACCTCTGTTGTGACCCTTCTTCTATTTGTATCATCATTCTTCTATATTGTCTCTCCTCTATTTTCATTGTTGTGTGTTGTGTCCTAGGGGCATAGCATTGCGGTTGGTGACTTGGGGGCACCTTCCTACGTGATGACCCTAGGGCACTTGTTTCTCCTCTCTTGATTTATTGTTTACCTTCCTCTAGTGTTTCTATCTAGCTGGTGGATGATGAAAAACAAATAAGATTGATAAGGACCAAGTGTCCCTTCAGCGAGTAAGCAAAAATGGACCTAGTCCATACATGATGATGGGATTGATATATATAATCCGACGCTTGGCTAGTAGAATCACTCCGTGTGATATTTTGATGTTGTCTTATCATACTAATGAACCATAACAATACATTTTCTCTGTGCACTTTGTTTATCTTGGATCTCGCCTTGCTTACACTCGGTTCTGAGATTCTTGCGGTATAACCCCACGGTTATACTCAGTCTCTAAATTCATAATATAATCTTGGCTCTTTATGTGAATGATTACATGCATTGTTGTTTATCATGATTATGTCATTGCTAACACCTTTTCTTGCAGGAAATTATGTGTTTGTGGGAACATTTGGTGATCATAAAGTACATGTCACCTCTAGGGGCATGGACTTTGCGAGAGACTGTGTTCCCTTGTGTGTTTTCTTGCTACCTTAACATGCTTGATATCGGTACACGATATCAATCACTTTAAGGTGGGGGCATATATAAGGTAAGCTATCTAATGATTTTGGTACTAATGAAGCGTGTTTGTAAGCCCTCTGTAGAGGTGGGATATTGTATCTCCACACGAGTGCACATCTTTATTTTATATTGCAATCATTAATCCCTCTGTAGAGGTGGGATATCATGCATATCCTATTATTTTAAGCCCTCTGTGGAGGCGGGGATGGTGCATTTCTCAAGGAGAGTGCACATCCTATCATTTCTAAAAGTCCTTCAAGCAGGTGGGGTTGGTGTATCCTCCCTTAAGCATGTCTTTGGTAGTTGTTGTGGTGAAGCCCAACCATCAGGTGTGCCTATAATGTGCCTGAGATGGTGGTGAAGCTAGCAATAGGCTCCTTCCATCACTTGTTTGTCGTGTTTTCTCTATGTCTTCCATGTGTGTGTATGTATGGCGTGTTTGTTCCCAAGCATAGTCTAAATACTGGTGGCGATGAGTCCATCCTATGCTTTGGGATTTGTATGGCATGTTTGTTCTCAAGTGTAGTCTAAAGGATGGCGGTGATGAGTCCCTCCTACACTCTGAGATTTGTATTGCATGTCTATTGCCCCATATGCAGTCTAAAGACTAGTGGCAATGAGTCCCTCCTGCATTTTGGGTTGTGTGTTTACTTTCCATGTACTTACGTTTGCATTCATATATATATGAGAAAATGAAAAAGAAATAATCACTGCATTCACTATATTCACTGTGTTTTGTGTGACTGTAACTGTCTTCTCCGTGTTTTGCATGCTTGTTACTATCTTTAGTGTGTTGGCATGTTTGTTGTGTTTTGACTGTACTTTAATGCATGTATTGGCCTTGTGTTTATACATATACTAAAGTGGGGGCAAAATTTTATGTTAGAAAATGTCCCCTTGGGGGCTTTTCCCTCTTAAGGTTTAGCTCATGGGTCCTTAGAATTCATCATAAGCATCTTGCATGTTCATGTTGACTCCCGATGAGAAAACGCCTAAGTTTTATGACAAATAGGACCTAGGGGGTACACTTGTGATGAATCCTAACTGAAATAGGGAGGAAGAACTTGGGTGCCCGCACCCTAGTCCTGCCTTATTTTAGGTCAAGACCTAAATCTAAGTGTCAGTTATGTGACCGTTATTAGGTCCTATGCTGACATCTCAAGTTTGAATTATGAAATTCTTAGCGGGAAGTTGTTTAGATGCACATATAAGCTTGTTTAGGGATTCATTTGTAAACTAGAGATGGACATTGCGAACTTGTGATCTTATGCTAAAGTGATTCAAGGCCTTCATTATGTTGTAGAGCAATATTGTGTTGTTATTGTGCTTGTTTGTTGCAGATTTGACTCCATCTCCTCATGGTATGAAAGAGAATCTTCCTTCCATGAGAGCTACACCTCTAAGGTGACATTTGTTTGTGTTTCAATAATTTATAATTTGGATTTTGACTCTATCTCGTAGGGATACACACTCTTATCTGACAACGGTGTTTGGAAGAATTGAATGTCTCTCTGAGGTTTGACTAAGGCAACCCTCTAAACACCACAACCCCCAACCCCTTTTTTGTGATCACAGGTTACAGGTTTCGAAAGTGGAAGAAGTGGAGTTGCAGGGAAGTAGAACAAAGTGTCAGAAGTGCAGAGGAAAGCAGAAAATTAAGACCTAGACTAGGGTACCCATTCATTAGTCCTCTGGATCCTAAAACAGTAAAATCTCTGGAACAGTAAAATTGAGTTACATACATTCTTCAGAGATCCCGATAGAAACTGGTACATTAGACTTTGGTGCCTGCTCATTAGTCCTTGACTTTTCTATACACTGAATCTCAAAATCTGGTATGTATCTAATTATCATTTGATATCTTTGTGTGCAAGCATTTGTCGAGATTTGTCCGTTTGTTTATGATTTTATGAAATTAGGGTTTTAAGAATAATTAGACTTTAATTGATTAATTAATTAGAAAATTCCAAGTTTCCTCTTCGTTCTAAGGGACACTAAATATGTAGTAGATCCCTCTTGCAAGAGATTGTGGCCTCACTCGGTTTATGCCCTTGAATGTTGGAGTGAAAGGGGGATTTACCCTTGAAACCAAAACCCCTCTTTTTACTACTAAATAGTAGGTTGTGTTATTTGGTATGTTAAGGGTGATTTGTGGAATGGATGTGGGTATCGATGTGGGAATTGAGGTGTTGGGTGGATTATTTTATGATGATGTTTGTGAAGCGTTGGGGATATTGTTGGATGAGGATGGTTGAGATGTGTTAGTGGGTGGTTGGTTTGATACTATGGCACCATTGTGGATCAAGAATTCCAAATATCTATTGGGATTGGATTTTAGGACTCGGTCCAATAAATCCATAGAGGTGGGGACTTGCGTGAAATCCATGAATACTTGATCAGTGTCATGATCATTAGATGGTTGTTGTTGATTCCCAAAGGGATTTATCATGACATTATTTTCATCGGTAGGAGGCATCCCAAACAAAGAGATGGATTTCTCCTAGCTTGTGACCTTGTTTGTGGCATACAAAAAAGAAGTTCGGGTTGATTTTGTGGTGATAGGGATGAGTGAAGGATGTGACCTTAGGAATTAGTTTTCAAAAGTTTGGACCAAAATGGATAAGTGAATGGACCAGTGGATGATTTATGATGGTGTGTGGATGATTTTGGGATAAAATTGATGATCAAAGGATACTTTGGATGATTTTGATGATGTTGAAAAGGATAATTGGGATATCCAATCAAAAGAGAGCTTACATAAATCTAGATCTTGTAGGCTTCCAAAAGAATTTTCCTCTTCTTACTTAAGGTAGACAAGACACTTAAGCAAGAAGGGGGGATAGGGGATTATTCTACTTGGGGTAGACAAGACACACCAAGCAAAATAAGATCCTTAGAGTCTACTAACTTAGGAGTAGTCTAAGCCCCTAAGTTAATTTATCTAAGGTTGATAGGGCTAATTTATAAAAACTTAAGATACATAAGTTCTTACAATTGTTATAAATTAGGGGATGAGGATAAGATCTAGATTTAATTTTACACAAATTTGATTTGAAAAGTGATAGGGTGTTGATTTGATTGGATGACTTTGATGTTGATTTTAGTTGGATTTTAACTATGGTTTTGATGGAGTTAGGATTTTGATTTGGAGAGAATTTTGATGAAGGTTTGTCAAGAATTTATTGAGATGGATGGGGTGAAGATGAAGGCCCAAAGATGAAATCAAGATTTTCCTAAGGACAAATGGTAGATGTGTGATGATGGAATTTTGACAAAGGATGACTTTAGTGAGGTGTGGATGATTTTCAGGTGGTTCTCAAAAGTTGCCACATTCTAGGAATGGTCAAATTATGCTTGGGAGGTCAAATATTGGTCAATGGGTGTTTGTAGGCTGTTGGAAATGGAGGCGCTGACAGATTGACTAGAGGCATTGAAATGTTAGATGTAGACCTTGATAGACAGGTCATAAGCGCTGACAGTCTGAATGGAGGTGCTGACAGTTTGTCTGTAGGGGCTGACAGTCTGATCAGAGGTGCTGACATGCTATCCTAAGGTGTTAAAATTGTTTGGTTTGTGTGAAAATTTTAATTTTTTAGCTTCAACTCTTTGGAAAGAGACTTTACAAACAATGAAAACACAATGGCTGAGTGACTTCAATGCATAATTGATTTTTTATTTCACAGGTCTTGAAATAAAAGGCACGCCAATCACATGAACATCCTTGTAATTATTCAAGTAGGAGTGCATGAGACCATAAGCCCACCTTGCTACCTTTATTTAGGTGTAATGTGCAAGTTTTGATGAGGTATAAACAACCTAATTCTTATGATGAAGTAAATACCCCTCTTTGTTCTTGCCAACCACCCCAGCCATGCCAATTTGTTTATTTTTAGAAGCAATAATTGTCTACTTTTGATAAAATGATGTATGAATCTTTATTTCTCAAATTAATTAGAATGAGCTACTAATGTTGATATAATGGTATAGACTTTGAGTAATTATGTAGGACTTATGCATGGCCTATGGAAGGAATGGACTTCAAGTGGTTGAAGTTAGAGCACCGGAAGTTGGGGCGCCAGAAATTTAGGCGCGCATAGTGGAAGACTTCTTTTAAAGCATTCTATTATTTTTTGTTAAGACTATTTGAGACTTTATAGCTCCACTCAGAGCCTTTATTATGTTTTATGTCATGAACACCAGTTAGTTGTAATTCTGTTTAAGACTTTTTCAATGGCATTTACAACCATCTACAAATTAGGATTTTGTAGTAGTGTAGTATATATATGTAGTTTCTCAAAACAAGGATATGTTATGTTATATTCTAAATACCATTCAGTTATGTTCACTATACTGTTACACTTTTATGACATGAATGAATGAATATCACCAGTATTCTTCTGAGTAATTTGTTTGGAGTAATATGATTCTGAGTAATGGAAGTATTGTGAATGGGATTTACTTTATAGTTGCTAAAGTATCACATGTGATTTGAACTGATAGTAGGAACGCCCAAGAGCTGGCCACTTGAGGGATCATAGAGTAGATAAGTATTTTTTAATCATTAATGTTGTTATTTCTGTTTTGTGCATGTTATGTTTAGATAAATGTTACTTTGTGTTTAGATTTGTTGTGTGTCCCTATAGGTTGTGGTTTTAAGTTAATGATCTCTGAATTTTATTTACTTCAAATTTCTAAAGCATCCACTCTGTTCATAAAACTGTTGTTAGCTATTGATTAAAATATGTTGGGTGTACTTTTAGTTAGTAGTTAGTTGCCTTTGTTTTAATTTCATAGTTAAATTGCAAGTGTTGATTCTTAGATAGTTTACATGCTTTCTAGAATAAGAATTTGAATGCTTTCTAGCTTAAACAATTTCATACTTTCTAGTTTAATTTTTATTTTCAAACTTTTCAAAAATTTAGGAATCTGCACTAAGTTTAGATGTCCAAAAATATCCCCTATTGCATACAGCCTTTGGACATTGCCTGGTCGACATAATTGACATATTTTTAACTAAAGTGTTAGGACCTTACGACAACTTGTCAAGTCCCATAAGGAGGAAACTATCCACTTTTGATCACCCAAGATTGCTCTTATGTCATGAGGAGAGAGCATACACGACATGTATGCCCATTTCTAGAGGGCATTTACACTTAGAGATAAAATCAATGTGGCTTGTGCGGCGAGTAACTTCTCGAGCTTAATTGGTATCCAGTGCATTACAATCTCATATGACTAAAAGGTCTTAAGCTAGGCTTGAACAATTTACTAGGGAGTCCCTGATATACGCTAGGTATGTGGGGCACAAACTGTGAATACTAGCCCATTGAAGGGATGTGGCATAAGCGATTAAGAAAATACAACTTCACCTTGTGTTTGTAATCACCCGAGACCCCAAGGCTATCCCAATGACAATGTGACTAGATTGGGGTACAAGTTTCTTTCTCCCCTTTGATATACCCCATCGGTATGTGTGGTTGAGGTCGTTCCTTGGGGCGATGAAATCCCCAAGCAGGCCCCCTAAGAAGAAAGCACTACTCACTTTTGATCACCCAAGATTGCATGAAGTGCAAGGGGAGAGCATACGTGAAAATAGTGACCCCTTTGGGATACAAATAAACCAAAAGTTTGCACAAGGACTTTTGATCCCCAAGATCACCCTAAGGTGCGAGGGGAAAGCATACATCCAAATGCAAATAAAAACATGGTAAACAATTCTTTAACCCCTACTTTAATTAATGTGCAACTATGATAGTGATATAAAAAAATGAAGTCTTTGACTGTGGTGCTGCACAAAAGGGGTTAGTAGTTTATTCAAAAATGCTTGGTCCAATGACTACCTACAAAAAGTGTGTGGGTGCCCAAAAAAATTAAAATCAGACCTGTCAGACCGCAAGCCCTAAAATAGATACCTCTGGCGCTAACAGAAAGACCTAAAGCACTACAGGACAGGCTACAGACATTGACTCAGATACCTTAGGCACTAAAACAGAAACCATAAGTGCTAAACAAAACTATTGAAGTGCTAAAATAAGGACCAGCGACGCTAGTGTACTATTCAAATGTGCTAATAGAGAACCTGCATATGCTAAAAAGATTAAAAAGGAGTTTGTTATACCTGTGTGTTGTCATAGAGATTGAAGGTGCTGATATGGGGTCTAGAGGCGTTGACATGACACAGAATAGAGCCCTGCACAAAATCAAGTTAATTTTGCCACAAGATGATTAAAGAAAGTAATAAAAAGCATGTAGGGTCAGCACAATAAGACTAGAATGTAGTTTAACCCAAAAGGAGAGCTAATGATATAAACTTGCAATATTGGAATAACCTCTTAATGATTTTTTCTAAATGTGAGAGGTGAAATGACTTTCTAAAAAGATCTTAAGGTCCATGAAATCTACAAAACTAGAAGCTAAAAGCCTTGCAAGTGTTAGTTGCGAGAAACCAAATTTTTAAATGCTTTGAAACCAAGAGGATCTCCCAATCATGACTGGAGGCACTGAAGCATGAACCAGAAGCACTAAACTATGAGTTGCAGGCACTAACAGGCAGACCCGAGGTGCTAACTTGTGAGCCTAAGGCGCCAACAGTTGGACCCGAAGCGCTGACAGAGGAGCTAAAGGGACTAAACAAAAGATCAGAAGCACTGACACCTACAAGAACACAGTCAAAATAGAGAACTGTCGCCAGTCTAAAAAAATTGCAGGTGTTGACATAGGATCCGCAGGCATTGAACAGATGACCGCATGCATTGAATAGATGACTACAGGTGCTGAACTAGCTATCAAAGGCGTTGATACAACTTGCATGTCAAGAACTCACAAAAAATTGCAAAAAGAGGTTAGATACATGGACATGGGTCCCATCGGGCGTGCCAAGTAAAGATGCAAGAAAGCCAAAAGATGAATGAACACAAACAAAAGCATAAACAAAGAGGTTATACCTTAAATCTCCAATCTCTCTATTCTCCTTGATAAGGTTGAGGAAATGGTGCACCCAAAGCAATTTCCTAGCCTTACCCAACTCTAAAATGTATGTGGATTGCTCTAAGAATCAACACAATAGGATAAAATGGATTGATAATGGATTGGGATAGCAATTGGATAAGAATTCTGGCATAATGTGGATGCAAATGGCTTGAGTTAAAAAATGCTTGGAGGATTCTTGTATTTATAGAGTTTTTGGAGGATTTTTGATCAATGGTGGAGATTCAAAGTTGAGATCCAAGGGTGGATATGAAATGGTGAGATCAAGGGCAAAGATTTGATTAACAATAATAGATGGCTCTCATTAGTTTTGAATTTCAAATTAACTTTGGGAAGACTTTGCATTAATGAGGATTAAGACATATGAATGAATAAAAAATTCATTCATATGGGAGAGGTTGTAATAAAAAATGGGTTTTATGGGTGAGTGGGATGAAAAGTGACACATGCATGCTTTTGGCAAAGACATGTGTGAGCAATTTTCATTAAAAAAGGCTTTTGCATGAAAGAGGAAAGGTGAGGTGGAGACACATGTGACTCCGTTCGAATGAAAAAAGGCTTTTTATTCCAAGGGTGTGGGAGATGGGATAATGGAGGTTTAGGCTAATTAATTAAGTGATAATATGGCTATTGGAAATTAGTAAATGGGTTAATTAGTGGTTTGGATTAATTAAGCAAGGATTTAATTAATTAATTTGGGTCTAGGGGCTATGTAGGGTGTGATAGCTAATTAAATAAATATTATTTATTTAATTAGAATAGTTTTTAGGTTGTAGGCTAGGGGGATTAATTGAATATAAGTGTGTTTTATTTAATTAATCTAGGTTAGGAGATGAGGAGAATTAATTAAATACGCATTGGAATATTCATTTAATTAATTGTGGATAATGGTTAAGGTATAGTAATAAATTAATTAATCAATTTATTACAAGTGAATGATTGGGATGAATGGTTGAGATGAATGGCTAGGATAAATTAATTAAATAGATTGACTTTATTTAATTAATTTGGCAGAAAGGGGAATTAGTGGTGCAAGGATACGGGAAGGTGGCTTGCGGGGTCAAGGTATGTTCAGGTGTCTACATAGAGTATAAATTGTATGTTTATAGGTACATAGGTGTAGTCAGAGTGGATGCAAGATTGAAGGATGTGATTGTATTGTAATCTCATTTGAAGATAATAGAGACTTGTCCTCTTTTATGGTGGAGTTTTTTCTTAGAAGGGGTTCTCCACTTAAATCATTGTGTCATGTGTGAATCTCTTGAGTTTTTTGATTTCTTTTATTATTGATTTGCATGTTTTGTCTACATTTTGGCATTCTATAGATTAAATTTCAGATTTTCAATATTATTTTAGATTTCTATATTTTAGTGGTTTGCCTTCATTTCTAACACTTGGTATCAGAGTTGGGCTATCTTTGCTTCTTGGGTGGAAGAGTGAAGGTTATCTATGTTGCAGTAGGAGTTCTGGTTAACTTTGTTTTATAGATTTGTGTGTGGGAGCCATTGCTACATCTACATCTCGGTTAGATATTGAGAAGTTTAATGGAACTAACTATGAGTTGTTGAAGCTAAAGATGGAGGATCTCCTTGAGGAAAGGGATCAATGGTTGGCTATGAAAAAAGGAAAAGAAACCTGATAAAATAGATCAAGTTGAGTGGGATAAGATGGACAAGAAAGCATGGGGGACAATCTAACTTTATCTTGTAGATTCAGTTTTGTTAAATGTAGTTGAAGAGTCCACTACATATTCTCTATGGAAACATTTGGGTGAGATCTACCAAGCCAAGAGCCTGGTAAATAAATTATATTTAAAAAAAAAATTGTTTTCTTTGAAAATGAAGGAAGGTGATTTAATTTCTGAGCATTCAAATACCTTTAATTTGATTTTGAGTCAATTAGCCTCTGTTGAGGTTAAGATTAAGGAAGAAGATAAATACATTATGCTTCTTTATTCTTTGCTTGAGTCATGGGAGAATTTCATTCTTTCTATTAGTGTTAATCTGTAAGATCCCAAGTTGGATGCTCTTGTTGCAACATTGTTGTCATAGGAAATGAGAAAGAAAGCTATGGATAACTCATTGGATGCTCTTCATGTCAGGGAAAGGTCCAAGGGAAGAGGTGGATTGAAAGGACAATAGAAGGGGCCTAAAGACAAGTCAAAGGGCAGATCTAAAATGCTTGGTAAAAAAAATAGAGTGAAGTGTTGGAATTGCCGAAAGAGGGGACATGTTAAGAAGGAATTCATAAATAAAAATAAATAGTGGGATTCCTCTATAGAAAAGTCTTCAGAAACAGGTGATGAAGCCTTACTTTCTGCATGTAGTATTGTTTCTAATGAACATTGGTTGGTTGACTTAGGATGCTCATATCATATGACTCCTCATAAGGAGTGGTTTTCCATATATGAAGAATATGATGGAGGTAAAGTATACCTTAGGGACAATAGTTCATATTTGATAGTTGGATGGGGCAAGGTATAGTTGTGTTTCAGTGATGGGAGGATAAAAACCATCCCTAGTGTTTTATATATTTTTGGATTGGCTAGAAATTTAATTTTTGTATCTAAGTTGAATGATTTGGGAATGCATATAACATTTGATAAGCATGGTTGTAGATTGGTGAGAGGGAGATTGGTGGTAGCAAGAGGGATAAGATTGGGAACTCTATTTAATCTGATTGGCACTACTTTATGTAAATCCACCTATATGACTAAAAAATCTAAAAATACATGTATGTTCTGGGACCGTAGATTGGGCAACACAAGTCAAAAAGTTTTAAAAATTATTATGAATAAAAAGTTGCTTGATAGTTTCTCCTATTCTAATCAGTATTTTAATTTTTGTGATCATTGTGTGTTTGAAAAAAAACAAAGCATCATTTCCTCTAGGAAGTAATAAAGTAAAGAGTAAATTAGAAATTATTCTTACGGATGTGTTTGGTCCTGTGGATATTGATTCTATTGGAAAATATTAGTATTTTATGTCATTCATTGATTATGTTTTAAGGTTTACTTGGATTTATTTTATGAGACACAAATATGAGGTTTTCAAAAAGTTTAAGGAATTTAAAGTCCTAGTAGAGAATCAATCAGAACATAAGATAAAGGTTTTGAGATCTAATAATGGAGGGGAATATTGTTCTAATTAATTTGATGAGTTTTGTAAGCATGCAAGTATCATAAGGCAAAATACTACTCCTTACACATCTCAACAAAATGCGGTTGCAAAAAGGATGAACCAAACTATAATGGAAAGAGCCAGAAGTATATTAAGTGGTGCATAGTTATATAGATGCTTTTGGGCAAAAGCTATGAGTACTACTACTTACTTGATTAATATATCTCCTTTCAAGGCTCTTGATTCAACACCTTATGACGTGTGGATAGGTAAGAAACCTTTTGGTGTTTTTGGCTGTGAGGATTTTGTTCATGTGCCTAAAGAAAAATGTTCTTAGTTGGATCTAGAAGCACAAAAATGAATCTTCATTGGATATGGTGAGAATGTTAAAGGTTATAAGCTTTAGAATCCTCTAACCAAGAAAGTTGTCTATTCTAGAGATGTGTTTTTCAAAGAACTTAGAGCCATTTATGATCTTGAACAACTAAAAGATAAAAAAGGGAAAGAGATAGTGCATTTTGAATTGAAGAAAGAAGATGCACATAAGGAAGAACAAAATGATGGATTTGAGGATGGAGAGGAAGAAGAGCGTTCAAGTGGGAGTTATAAGTAGGATGAATCTTAGATTACTAAAGAGGATGATCATGCAAAAGAACAAGAGAAAGAATCCATTACTCCACCCTTGAGAAGATCCACAAGACAACAAAATCTAGTTGACAGGTATATCCCACCATATTTTCATTACGTATTTTCTTTTTTAAGTACTGACGATGAACCTAGATTCTACAGGGAAGCTATTATTATAGATGATAGTGAGTCTTAGCAACAATCCATGCGGAGGAAATGATGGATCTAGGCTCTTGACACCTAGGATCTTGTTCATTTGCCTAAAGGAAGAAAGACCATTAGATGTAAGTGGGTCTACAAAAAGAAATTTGGAGTAGATAGTTCATTGGAAAAGTACAAGGCTAGATTGGTAACCAAGGGCTACTCCTAGAGAGAGTGATTTGATTTTAGTGAACTATTCTCTCTTGTTGCTAAATGATCTTCTATTAGATTTCTTTTATCCATAGTTGATTCTTATGATTTTGAAATTGAGCAAATGGATGTTAAGACTGCATTTTTGCATGGAGATCTAGAAGAGGAAATTTATATGTAATAGCCTAAAGGTCTTGAGGTAAAAGGGAAAGAACACTTGGTTTACAAATTAAAACAATCTCTTTATGGTTTGAAACAACCACCTTGGATGTGGTATAAAAAATTTGATTCTTTTATGCTAAAATTAGGCTTTGTAAGAAGCAAAGAGGATCACTATGTTTACATTAGATGTATTGATGATCATATACTAATTGTTGCCTTGTATGTGGATGATATGTTGTTTTTTAGTAACACCAAGGGTATGATTATTGAGTTGAAAGCTCAACTTTTAGGTACATTTGAGATGAAGGATTCGAGGGCAACAAGGTACATATTGGGAATGGAGATTAGGAGGGATTGTGAGAACCTAAAGCTTTGGTTGTCACAAAGTATGTGAATACTATTTTACACAGATTTAATATATAGGACTGTAAGCCAATTCGAATTCTTTTGCCAATTGACACTAAGATTACTTTAGATATGTGTCCCAAGTGTAGAGATGATTTTGAGGATATGTCTAACATGCCATATGCTAGTGCAATAGGAAGATTGATATATGCAATGGTTTGCACTAGTCTAGATATTGCCCTAGTAGTGGGACTATTGAGTAGGTTTATGTCTAACCCCAGTAGAGAGCATTAGAATTATATGAAGATGGTGTTAAGATATTTAAATGGTACTTCTAATTATTTTTTGGTTTATTTTAGTACTATTAGTGAGGATAAGACATTGGACATATAGGGTTTTGTTGATGCAGATTGGGTAGGTGACTTGGATAGTTGAAGGTCTACTAGTGGGTATGTATTTACTTTGTTTGGTGGAGCTGTGAGTTGGATGAATAAGAGGCAGCCCACAATTGCTTTATCCACCACCAAAGAAGAGTATATGGATACTTCTCATGTTTCTAAGGAGGCAGTTTGGTTACAAATGATGTGTACATGTATTGGTTTTGATTGTAGGACAATTCAGATTGGTTGTGATAGCTAGAGTGCAATCTATTTAGCTAAGAATTCTATGTACCATGATCGGACTAAGCATGTAGATGTTGAGTATCACTTTGTTTGATAAATTGTTACAAATGGATAGATTGAGTTGAAGAAGGTTGATACTTAGGAGAATGTTGCAGATTATCTTACCAAACCTGTGAGCACAAAAAAGTTAACTTGGTGCAGGGAGGCCATGGGCCTTGTTTCTTGTAAGTTTAGTTGATTTATATTTTTTGGTGGATGTATTTACAATGTGTGATGTTAAGTGGGAGAATGTTAGTATTAAGGTGCCATCAACCTTGTAAATCCTATGTATTTAATTACTCCTAATATTATTTTGTAAATGCATTCCATAAGGGATGTGAGTGTTGCAAATATGTGCCTAAGTGGTGTTGTCATTGATGTCAACATATCCTTGTTGCCATTGGTGTCAATTGTATCCTACTTTGCTGTTGTATAGAAGACCAAACTGTTGAGGATATTGAGAAAATTAATGACAATCAATACATGTGGACCATATAGCTGTGTAGAGGATTGTCGGAGGTTGCTCCAGTTAAGATTTGAGAAGTTTGCATGAAGATTTGAAGAAGTTATGGCCATCTGAATAGAACTAGATTTTGCAGTATACAGAAGAGACAGTGTGACAGTAAGTTGGTCCGGATTGCTCCGCAGTGAGATATTATGGTCTACAGATCTAAAGGCATGTTTGGGAAATCAGTATGTATCATCAACACCAGTGGTTCATGGTTTGGAGGTCCGCAAGCTATCTTTCTAGATTGACAATCATGGAAGATAGTGTTCTTGAGGTTCTAGAGGAAGATACAAATGATTTTGGTAATTTGGTTTAAAGTGAATGTTATTGGTAATTTCAATATGCTTGTGGAGGTCTCTGGATCATGTGGCTACTATGTTGGAGGTCCGCACTAAAGTTTGAGCTTGTTTATTGAAGATTTCTTCATTGAGGTTGATGTTCTTCCCAGTCTTGACCGATCGGATGTTCCGAGCATGTTACAGATGATCTAAGAACATTTTATGAAGCATGGCGTGGTTGTAGAGGAAGATTCAAGTCTCAGTTGTGTTTGGCCGACAGTGTAATGATCAGCGTCAAGTTTAGCCGTCCTTGTTGATCATTCCAAGGTGGATAAAGAATATAAATACTTGTTGAAGAGTTGTTGAAAATCATCCTTGAAAAAAAGAGTTAAATCCAAAGAAGGGATAAAAAAGCAGAGCAGAGAAGAAGAGGAGCGAAGGAAGTATAGAGTGAAGAAGAATTTGAAGATAAGAGCAGAAGTTTTGAGCCTTCAAAGGGACTGATTTAGGCATGAATGTAGATGCTATTTCTCAGTTCATTATTTTTGTATAAATCATAATTTCTTATAAGCAGTGAGCCTCTTCTTGAGCAATGAGCTCTGGGCAGTGTGCCTGAAGGCATGTGCCTTCTATTTTCTTAAGTACTTTTAATAGGGTACACATTTTTATGGGTTAAACACCACCGTGTTTTTTCCCTTAACCAGGTTTTCCACGTCAAAATTCTGGTGTTGTGTGTTCATGTTGTTTCTGCTCATATGTTGATTTATGCTTAAATGTTTTCATCATTAATCTAATTATAAAGAAGATTTAAAAGGTTTAGAAAAGGTTAAAGTTTAGGGACAACTGATTCACACCCCCTCTCAGTTGTTCAGACTATTTCCAACAATTGGTATTAGAGCCAAGTTCCTCTAAAAAAAGCCTGACCGCTTGAGGAGATCCAAGATGTCAATCTACAAGAAGGAAAGTCCAAGATTTGATGGAACAAATTACTCCCTCTAGAAGGTACACATGCAATGTCATATAGAATGTATGGGTACCTTTTTTTGGAATGTATAAGATTACAAAAAATGGACCTTCAAATATAGATGAACTTAGAGATGTTGAATGCAACACTTGAGCCAAAGAAGCATTGTTGAGTGCCCTGTCTAATACCGAATTGGCAAATATCCTGGATTTGCAAACTGCTCATGAAATCTGGAGTAAATTGGAAACTCTGTATGAAGGTGACAAATATGTTAAATGTGCCAAGCTACAAAGCCTGAAGAGTAACTATGAAAGATTGGTAATGAGTGAAGATGAAAACATTACTTCCTCCATGCAGAAAGTAAATGAACTTGTGACCAATATCAGAAATGCAGGCAAAGTATTGGATGAATCAGAAATTGTTGCCAAGGTGCTCAGATCCTTACCTACAGCTTACAAGTACAAGTCTGCAGCCATTGAAGAAATTAGGACAGTACCAACAGTCACAAGGGATCAGTTAGTTGGCAAGCTTTCTGCATTTGAAATGAGTGAGTTTAGTGATTCTCTTCCTAAGTATGAATCTGCTTTCAAGGCCAGTGTGTATGGAAAGCAAAGATATGATCCGGGTGAAAGCTCTTCTGCAAGATCAAATAGATTTATGAAGACAAGAAAGGATCTTGAAGATATTGAAACAGAAAATGTAGATCTTGAAGCTCTTATTGCCAAACGGATGCCAAGAGGATCAGGTAAGTATGAAGGAAAGTTGCCACTCAAATGTTTTGCTTGTAATAAGATTGGTCATTTTGCCTCAAGGTGTCTGGAGAGGTTTTCAAAACCAAACCCTAACAGGTACAAGGGTTAGAAGAATTGTTACTATGTCCAAGAAGCTGGAGAAGAAGGAGTCACATATGATGAATCTGATCATGGAGAAGGTGATTGGGTGTTCATTGTTATTAAAGAAGAAGATCCAATGTCTATCGAATCTGCTAGCTATGCAAATGTAGAAAGTGCCTTAGCTACTCAGGTTGTTGAAAAGGATGAATGGGTGATTGATAATGGATGTTCTCATCATATGAATGGAGACAAGAGTAAGTTTTTGAGTTTTGAAAATTATGAAGGAGAACTTGTGAAATTTGGAGACAACTCAGCTGGTAGAATCCGTGGCAGAGGATCTATCTCTTTTGATGGTAAGAATAGGACCAATAATGTTCTGTATGTGGAAGGGCTGAAGCATAATCTTCTCAGTGTTGGACAGTTGGTTGACAAGAGTTATGATCTTCATTTCAAGGATGGAAAATGTAGAATCTTGGAAAGCTCCAGAATTGAAATTGCATCTAGTACTCAGACTAAAGGTAAATCTTTCACTTAAGTAGTTTAGGCAAAAGTTGCTTGATTACTCAAACAAATCAAAGTTGGTTATGGCATAGGAGGATGTGTCATGTAAATTTTGATAACATTGTCAAAATAAGTTCCACTCAAGCTGTAAGAGATCTTCCAAGACTTGTGAAACCTGATAGTATATGTAGAGAATGTCAATTGGGTAAACAGAACAAAATTTCATTCAAAAGTAAGGAACAAGGTTCAATTGGGAGATTGGAACTGGTACATACTGACCTCTATGGTCTTGCTAGAATTAGGAGTGTGCAAGGAGACATATATTTCATGCTGCTGATTGATGATTACTCCCGGATGATGTGGGTAACCTTCCTAAAAGAAAAATTAGAAGCTCTTGATAAGTTTAAGGTGTTCAAGATGATGGTTGAAAATGAGATTGGTGGGAAATTGAAATGTCTGAGATCTGACAGATGTGGAGAATTCACTTCCAATGAGTTTGATGCTTTTTGTGAAAAGCATGGGATAAAAAGACAATTATCTACTCCTAGGACTCCTCAGCAAAATGGAGTTGTGGAAAGGAAGAACCAAACCATTCAAGAAGCTTCTAGGACCATGATGATGAAAACAAATGTTCCTCAAGTTTATTGGAGGGAAGCTATGAGCACTGCTATCTACACTCTTAACCGGGTGCAGATTAAAGGAAATTCTGGTAAAACTCCTTATGAACTATGGTTTGGTCATCCTACCACTGTAAGATATTTCAGAGTTTTTGGTAGTAAATGCTATATCAAAAGAGATGAGTATTTAGGCAAGTTTGATGCAAGAAGTGATGAAGGAATATTCTTGGGATACTCTACTCAAGGTAAGGCTTACCGGTGCTTCAACAAGAGGTTGAAAAAGATTGTTGAAAGTGCTAATGTTAAAGTTGATGAAAGCAAAGAAGGTCGTTCCAAGTATTGCGGATATGATTCAGATGATCAAGATGAAAGTCAAAGTCAAGGAAGGCAAGATCAAATTCAGACCTAGATCCAAATTGATCTGGTAACTCCAGTAACTCAAGAGATTAGTGCAGAAGATGAGGAACCAGTTCAAGAAACAGAAGTTCAAAAAATTCCCAAAACCCCCAGGTATGTAAGAATGAATCATCTTGAAGATCAAATCATAGGAGATACAAATAGAGGTGTTCAAACTAGGAGAAGAGTTGCTGAAGATCAAGAAGAGATTTGTTTGATTTCAAAGATTGAACCTAAATCAGTAAGTGAAGCTTGCAATGATGAAGATTGGGTTAAGGCAATGGAAGAAGAATTGATGCAAATTGAAAAGAATCACACTTGGGATCTTGTTCCCAAACCTGAGGACAAAAATGTGATTGGAACCAAATGGGTCTTCCGGAATAAACTAAATGAAGATGGTGAGGTTGTAAGAAACAAGGCAAGGTTGGTATGTGAAGGTTATTCTCAAGTGGAAGGAATTGATTTTGAAGAAACTTTTGCTCCGGTGGCAAGGATAGAGGCAGTCAAATTATTTCTTACTTTTGCTTCTTTCAAAGATTTTAAAGTTTATCAGATAGATGTCAAATCAACATTTCTAAATGGAGATTTGGAGGAAGAAGTCTACATTGAACAACAGGAAGGATTTCAGTTGTCTGATCAGGGAGATATGGTTTGTAGACTAAGAAAATCCTTGTATGACATCAAGCAAGCTCTAAGAGCCTAGTATGCCAGATTGGATAAGCATTTGCTTAAGCTAGGATTTAGCAAAGGTGCTGCTGATAATAATCTGTACTTTAATATAAATCATGAGGACATTATAATTGTTGAGGTCTTTGTTGATGATATCATTTTTGGTGGAAATGAATGTATGTGTAAAACATTTGCTGATCAGATGAAAAGTGAGTTTGAAATGTCAATGTTTGGTGAGATGAACTTCTTCCTAGGTCTATAAATTGTTCAGTCAGATAAAGGTATCTTCATATCTCAGTCCAAGTATGTGAAAGAATTGTTGAAGAAGTTTGGAATGGAAGATTCAAAGCCAGCAACTACTCCTATGGTAACCGGATGCAAGCTAAGCAAAGATGATGACTCCCCAAAGGCAAATAAGAAAAGGTATAGATCAATGATTAGAGGATTGCTCTATCTGACTTAGACTAGACCTGACATCATGAATGCAGTTGGACTTGTTGCCAGATTTCAAGTTGATCCAAAAGACTCCCATGTTGTGGCAGTCAAAAGAATTTTCAGATATCTCAAGGGGACAATTGATTATGGACTATGGTATCCAAAGGACAATAATTTCACTCTTCATGCATATAAAGATGCTGATTGGGTAGGAGATGTGGATGACAAAAAAAGTACTAGTGGTGGCACATTCTTCTTGGGAAGAAGATTGGTCTCTTGGATGAGCAAAAAGTAAGAGGCAATTTCTCTGTCTACTGCAGAGGCAAAGTATATAGCAGCAGCAAATAATTGTTCTCAAGTTCTATGGATGAAGCAAATGCTGAAGGACATCAGAATTGTGTTTGAGGAGTCAGTCACAATTTTTCGTGATAATTCAAGTGCTATAAGCATTTCCAAGAATCCGGTATTGCACTCAAAGACAAAGCATATATCTATCAAGTTTCATTTCTTGAGAGAGAAAGTTAATGAGAATGAAGTCAAGTTGAAGTTTGTGTCTTCCAAAGATCAAATTGTGGATATCTTCATTAACCCTCTTCCCAAAGATACTTTTGAGTATCTCATAGAAAAGTTAGGGGTTATTACCCCTCCTGATTAGAATTAAGATGCACTAAAGTGCATCAGTCTGGTGGAATTCACATTCATATCTTGTGATCTGGATTGATGTTAAGGATGTACTACTCAAAGGGGGATTAGTTAGTATGCAAATTTTGGGATCAGTCTGAAGCAAAAAGGGAGAAAAGATAGAAAATATGTGCCCTTTGCCATTGATGTCAAAGGGAGAGAGAATTCATGTGAAAAACTAGTTGCTGATGTAAGGGGGAGCAGTAAAGAAAGTAGTTACAGAAGTGAGAAGAGAAAGGGGGGAAGTTCTTGTCTTGATGGTTAAATTTAGTTTTTCACATCATATGTTGCCATCAATGACAAAGGGGGAGATTGTTGCAAATATGTGCCTAAGTGGTGTTGTCATTGATGTCAACATATCCTTGTTGCCATTGGTGTCAACTGTATCCTACTTTGTTGTCTGTATAGAAGACTGAACTATTGAGGATATTAAGAAAATTAATAACAATCAATGCATGCAGACCATATAGCTATGTAGAGGATTGTCAGAGGTTGCTCCAGTTAAGATTTGAGAAGTCTGCATGAAGATTTGAAGAAGTTATGGCCATTTGAAAAAAAATGGATTTTGCAGTATACAGAAGAGACGGTGTGATAGTAAGTTGGTCTGGATTGCTCTACAGTGAAATATTATGGTCTGTGGATCTAAAGGCATGTTTTGGAAATTAGTATGTATCATCAACACCAGTGGTTCATGGTTTGGAGGTCCGCAAGCTATCTTTCTAGTTTGACAGTCATGGCAGATAGTGTTCTTGAGGTTCTAGAGGAAGATACAAATGATTCTGGTAATTTGGTTTAAAGTGAATGTTATTGGCAATTTCAATATGCTTGTGGAGGTCTCTGGATTGTGTGGCTACTATGTTGGAGGTCCGCACTAAAGTTTGAGCTTGTTGATTGAAGATTTCTTCTTTGACGTTGATGTTCTTCCCAGTCTTGGCCGATCGGATGTTCCTAGCATGTTGCGGATGATCTAAGAACATTTTATGAAGCATGGCATGGTTGTAGAGGAAGATTCAAGTCTCAGTTGTGTTTGGCTGATAGTGTAATGATCTGCATCAAGTTTAGCTGACCTTGTTGATCATTCCAAGGTGGATAAAGCATATAAATACTTGTTGAAGAGTTGTTGAAAAGCATCCTTGAAAAAAAAAGTTAAATCTGAAGAAAGGATCAAAAAGCAGAGCAGAGAAGAAGAGGAGCAAAGGAAGTATAGAGTGAAGAAGAATTTAAAGATAAGAGTAGAAGTTTTGAGCCTTCAAAGGGACTAATTCAGTCATGAATGTAGATGCTATTTCTCAGTTCATTATTTTTGTATAAATCATAATTTCTTATAGGCAGTAAGCCTCTTCTTGAGTAGTGAGCTCTGGGTAGTGTACCTGAAGGCATGTGCCTTCTATTTTCTTAAGTACTTTTAACAGGGTACATATTTTTGTGGGTTAACCCCCACCATGATTTTTCCCTTAACCAGGTTTTCTACGTCAAAATTATGTTGTTATGTGTTCATGTTGTTTCTTCTCATATGTTGATTTATGCTTAAATGTTTTCATCATTAATCTAATTATAAATAAGATTTAAAAGGTTCAGAAAAGGTTAAAGTTTAGGGACAATTGATTCACCCCCCCTCTCAGTTGTTTGGACTATTTCCAACAGTGAGATCCATTGACTACAATAAGTATTTATGTACGGTGATAGTAATTTATGGCAGTTTAACCTTGGGATAGTAAATAGGTAAATGTGGGTGTCCAAGTCTATTATTGGCTTATGACATGTTGTAAGGAATTTTTTATTATTAGACTCTTATGTGTTGTAAGGAATCAACCAATTTTGGGCAGCCTATTATGACAACCTATAAGAAGGTGTAAGAGACTAATTTTAGCTCAATGTTGACTATTCCCAAGGTTGGTGTGGGATTTTGCTATAATGGAGCATTACATGTGTGGAGGTGGTTATGATAGGTGTAAGAGTGTCATTAATTCTTGATTTTGTAACCTTCCAATGTGGGCATTGGATTTTCCCAAGTTTGGGCACCATATTCTAGTGACTTCTTTTGCAAGCTTGCATTTCCTATTTAATAGAAGCTTGAGGAGTGCAGAGTATGAATTGCATGTTTAGAGGTACACAGGTGTAGTCTGAGTGGATGCATAATTGAAGGAAGTGATTGCATTGTAATCTCATTTGAAGTTAATATAGACTTGTTCTCTTTTTTGATGGAGTTTTTTCCTGAAAGGGTTTCTCCACATAAATCACCATGTCATGTGTGAATCTCTTGAGTTTTCTAATTTCTTTTATTGTTGGTTTATATGTTTTATTTCCATTTTAGCATTCTAAGGATTAAATTTTAGATTTGCAACATTATTTAAGATTTCTATGTTGTAGTGGTTTGCCTTCATTACTAACAGGATATTCTTATAAATAGTTTGCAACTAGTTCTAAGTATTAGTCCATTGAAGGGTGGCCCGTTGCAAGTGATGGAATTGTCCATTAATCTTAATCAACAAAACTTCACCATCACTAAGAGAAGAAGGGATCCCAATACAAATTTTCAATTACTGTGCGTCTACTAGGAGACCTATCATCAAAGCTAATCGTAAACTGAGTACTTCTCTTAATTTTTCATCTGAGGTACAATATTGGCCTTTTTCTCTAGAAATGATGGAAATGAGTATGCAAATTCTTAATCTATACCTTAATGTCTCCATATAAGTATTGCATGACATCATACGAGTTGTAGGCTTGTAGTATTCGGGTCTCCAAGTTATCTATTTGGATTTTCAAAGTTTTGGTGGACGTGGGCTGACCCAACCAATATTGATATAGTGTATTATATTGCCACATGTCCCCTCCATGTTGCTAATTTTATCACTTAGCTCTATATGAGCTATGGCACATTTTACCCTAATACTATCCAATTGCTTTTTCTCATATTCTTTCAAAGTCTCTTCCTAAGTAACCTTAGCTTTTTGTGTGTCCCAACTCTAGATTTCTATAAGGAACCCGCTAATCACTATTCCCAACTATTTCTCCAAAGGTAAAAAAAATCTACAGTGATTTCTAGTAGTTGTGCTTGAATTTATTAGATTATTTTTATTACATCATTGTTTATTTCCAACTAATAACTATTTCATAGTTATAGTTGGTTGGTTGGTCAAGTATGCCTGACTAAATGGTTATTCAAACTACTTCTACATGTATATATTGGCTTGTCATACATTAATCTTTTTGCTCATTGCTCTCTATATTTTGTCATCGTATCAGAGCAAGAATAATTCTGAGCCTGTGAGATTGGGAGATTGAAAGGAAATTAGAAGAGTTGTCCAAAGGAGGTGTTGAAATTGCAAAGAAGGCATAGCAACATAACACTCTTTTTATATCTAAAAAGAGGCATATACAAGAGGTTGCAAATTGCTGTGTGTCTGAAATCTATCTAAAACAAGGCATTTCAAAACAAAAAAGGCGTTACATATACTGGTAAAAGCCATATAAAAGACATAAAGCCATACAAAAGATCTATCTACGTGGATAGAGGTGATCAAAGCATTGAAGAGCATTGAAATATGTAAGCTAGATGTGTTTAAATCAGTGTTTAATTTGCATCTATAGTAGGAGTTTAAATCTACAACTACAATAGATGTTGAAATTTGTAGAGATCTAAAAACATGCGTCTAAGATTTCATAAGGAGGCGTTCCAGATTTTCTTTGAAAGGAAGACATTTAAAATTTGTTTTGAGGGTGTTGAATTCCTTGCTAGGCGTTGAACTCCATACTGGTTGAACTTTCTTGTGTGGTGCTACAATATGATGTGTAAGGCATTAAAACCAGATTTAATCAGTATTCAATCATATTTTTATCTATAGAGACGTCCAAAAGAGAAGTTTATGAAGCTGTTGCAAGGTATTTGAAGTTGTTTCATCATATCAGTTGCTCAGAAATGCACATTGAAGCATAAATTCAAATCTGCAAGCTGTTGAAAGGATGTTGAAGAAGAATCAACCAAATCAATTTGATCTGAAAGCATATAAAGGTGCAATTTTTTTCATTTTGTTTGAAGAAGCCTTAAAATTTTTGCAAACTTAACTTTATAATTAGAAAATTATTTTATTAATAGTGCAAAGATATTAAATTATTTTTAAAATACTTTTTCTTTTCTATAGTTTAAGCATTTAAAAATGGCAAAAGGGTCAAATTAATTGATTTTTTGCATTGAAATCAAAATTTTGGAGCTAGAATTATTTTTGAAAATTAGAATTAAATTTTGGAAATTCAAAAACCAAATAGAAACTTGCAGCGTTCTATATTTACGATGCCTTTGATTCACATTTACAGATAATGCTGGTTGTGTTGAATTACAACATCTAACACGTAATATAGCTGTAACAACGATGTCTGTGTCATTGACCCTATAAAACATTGGGGATAACTAAGGGTTACATCAGAGATATAAGGACATTCTAAAACAAAACTATAGGCAATGGTTCCTAGTGCACCTAAAATAATGCTTCCTGATTCTCAACTCCTGAGAGGTGACAACTATGCCACCTGGAAAAGCAAAGTTCAAACTCAGTTAGAGTTTGAAGATCTCTAGGATGTAGTCTTTGGAACAACAACAAGACCTCAACAAGAAGGTGAGGATCAAAATAAATATGATAAGGCCAACCAAAAGGCCAAATCGATCATTTTTTTGGTGTGTTTGATGAGGTTCAACCTCTCATTTGTACTGCCACCTCTGCAAAAGATGCTTGGGATTGCCTCAAAATAGTCTATGAGGCTAAAAATCAAAACCAAATCCTCCATCTGTAGCGTCAGTTACATTGTCTCCAAATGCAAAATGGTGAGAAGATAGAGGCATTTTTTAGAAGAGTTGCCAAAATAAGAACAACACTTCAAGTGTTACCCCCTCTTGTACCCATAATATTGAGAGCATTACCCCCCTCATTTCAAGTATTTGTCACATGTTTAAATGTGGCTCATAAAAAACCCTCATTTGAAGAACTGGTCAACTTGCTTCAATAGGAAGAAGCAATATTTGGTGAGATAGACTCTCAAGACAATCGTGCCCTAGCAACAAAGCAAAAGGGAAAACAACCTGACTGCTAGAGTGGTCCTTTAGGATAGTCTAAAAAAATCAAGACAACTCTTCTCATAAGAAAAATAAATGTCAAATTTGTGGTAAAAAGGGTCATGAACTCAAAGAGTGCTAGTATAACTCCTATGCTAATAGTGAGTCCAGTCACAAAAAGCCATAGAAATATTTTCAAGGGGATAAGAAAAAGCCACATAAGCAACAAGGAAATGTTGCATCTATAGGTAATTCAGATGAAGAAGAGTTCCTGTATGCTACAAAAACTAAGGCCTTCACATCAAGCAGTTCAGTTTGGTATGTTGACTCTGATGCATCCAGACACATGGCAGGGGAACAAGAATGGTTCAGTGATCTCACTCCATCCACCTCCTATGGGCATGTTTCATTGGGTGATGATGCCTCTTATGAAGTTCGGGGAATTGGTGATATTTCCCTTCCACTAAGAACTCACAAATATCAGCTTACAAAGGTTATGTATGTACCTGGGCTCACTAAGAACCTACTTTTAGTAAGCCAGTTACTAGAGCATAATTTGCAAGTTGAATTTGATCAACACAATGGTGCAAAACTTTATCTTATCAAAGATAAAAATCACAATGGAGCAGTTGTAGCTCGTGCTTCAGGAGTAGGAAAGATGTTCCAACTAATTGATGTTTCACATGAAGATCAATCCCTTGCAGTGAAAATCAATTTATCCACAACTCTTTGGCATAGGAAATTTGACCACCTTAGTTTTAGTTATCTTCTTGCATTAAGTAAGAGAAATATGGTGAGAGGACTTCCCCCCATTTAGAAAATAGAAGTTCTTTTCTCACATTGTCCTTCTGAGAAACAACATAGGGCTCCTTTTCCTACTGTAGAAAATAGAGCCTCAAGTCCCTTAGAATTGGTTCACACTAATTTATGTGAACCTATGCCACTCAGTCATCAGAATGCCTGGTATTTTCTTCTCTTTGTGGATGATTATACAAGAAAAATATGGATCTATTATTTGGCTCACAAAAATGAAACCTTTGATAAATTAAAAGAGTTTAGAGTCCTTACAGAATGGTCATCAGGTCAGACTCTCAGAGCCCTTCACTCAGATGAAGGGGGAATTCACAAGTAAGGAATTTGTAACCTACTTGCAAAAACATGGAATATGATAATAGTTGACCATTGCATATATGCCTCAACAAAATGGTGTTGCAGAGAGCCGTAATCGTACTATAGTGGAAATGGTACGATGCATGTTGAAGGATGCAAATATTACTTCTACATTCTAGGCTAAAGCAGTCATGCAATAGTGTATTTGTTGAATCAAGCACCCACCAAAGTGCTTGATAATATCACACCAAACAAGGCTTGGATTGGGAAGAAGCCCTCTATTTCTCATTTCAGAGTGTTTGGATATACCGCCTTCATGCATGTCCCCAAGGTTTAGAGAACAAAAATAGATGATAAGTCTATGAAGTGTATTTTTCTTGGGTACAATTCAGAGTCAAAGGAATATAGGCTTATGGATACAGTAAAAAATAAGGTGTACATTAGCAGAGATGTTTTTTATGAGGACTTTGGTTGCAACACCTCTTCCTATCCATCACCTATTCATTCCCAAACATCTAGAATTCTTGATCTTGAAGATGAGGAAGTTGATGAAGAAACTCCCGATGAGTTTTTGTTTCTGTTGGATGAGTTTCCCCCTCTATCATCACTTCAATCTTCATCTCATGTACACAAAAATATTCCTATGTGGTATCAAGCCACAATAAAGGATGCTAAAAATGATGTAGTTATAGACACATCTTTCAGAGGGCCTAAGACACGTAGCAAGTCTTGTGAAGAAGTAAACATGGCCCTTATGTGTACAATTATGCAAAGTTCATAACCTAAAACATTGTAACAAGTTCTTGAGTCACCACCTTGGAAGTATGCTATGGATGCTGAATATCAGGCACTTCTAAGGAATAATACATGGGAACTTGTTGATCTCCACTAGGGAAGAAGGCTATTGGTTGCAAATGGGTTTTTTGAATTAAATATAAGGTAGATAGTAGCACTGACAAGTATAAGACTCAACTTGTGGCTAAGGGATATGCACAAAAGGAAGGCATTGATTATGATGAGACTTTCCCCCCTATAATAAAGATCAAGACTATCTGTATGGTATTGGCTATGACAACACAGTTTGGGTGGAAAGTTCACCAGATGGATAACAAGAGCGCCTTCCTTAATAGGGATCTCATGGAAGAAGTCTACATGACTCAACTAGAGGGATACACTACACATGGGCAACAACACAAAGTATGCAGACTCATCAAATCCCTCTACGGTCTTAAACACGCCCCATTGAGCCTAGTACATAAAGATCGATGAGCATCTTCTTAATCATGGATTCATAAGGAATCCATATGATCCCAATCTCTACACCTAAAAGAGCAAGGGGGAGATTGTCATTTTGATTGTCTATGTTGACAATTTGGTCATCACGAGGAGTTCTCCATAGATTATTGATGCAACAAAGAATGATCTCAAATGGTCATTTGACATGACAAATCTTAGGCTACTACATTATTGTCTTGGACTTGAAGTATGGAAACAAAAGAATCAAATCTATGTTTCTCAGATGAAGTATGCAAAGAAACTACTTGAGAAGTTCAACATGAAAGATTGAAAACTGATGTTGACTCCCATGGAGACAGGTTTGCAACTTTACCGTCATGATCCATCTACTCAGGTGAATGCTACTCTTTATCAACAGTTGATTGGGAGTCTCGTCTACCTGACATATACCAGGCTAGATATCAGCTATTCTATTAGCTATCTTTCTAGGTTCATATAGGAACCTAAGGTTGTTCATTGGAAGACAACAAAGAGGGTTTTGAGATACATCGTGGTAAAGTGGCATATGGCCTGGAATACAAGAAGAATACAAAATTTTCATTATGTGGATACACGGATGCAGACTATGCAGGTTTAGTGGATGACATGAAGTCTACTTTAGACTTCATTTTCCTTTTTGGGATCTGGTCTAATTTTTTTGGGGAGAAAAAAGCAAACCACTATTGCTCGCTCCTCCACAGAGGTAGACTATCGCATCACAGGGGACTGCCTATGAGGCAATATGGTTACGTCACATTTTGACAGGTATAGGTGTTCCTAATACATGTCCTACCACTTTGTTCTATGACAATTAGAGTGTGTTGGAGCTTGTTCACAATCCATTTTTTCATGAGCGTACCAAGCATATTGAGGTTCAATGCCATTATATCCGTGAGCATGTTTAGCAACATAATATTTAGCTCTAGTTCTATCTGACTCAAGAGCAGCGTGTCGACATATTTATAAAATCACTTTCTGTAGTGAAGTTCGAAGCTTTCAAGACTTTCATGCTTTCGTCTCTTGGGCATATGATGTAATAAGGGGGAGTGTTAGATTATTTTTATTACATCATTGTTTATTTCCAACTAATAACTATTTCATAGTTATAGTTGGTTAGTTGGTCGGGTATTCCCGACTATGTGGTTATTCAAACCACTTCTACATGTATATATTGGCTGCTCATACATTAATCTATTTTCTTATTTCTCTCTATATTTTATCAGAATTTATACCATTCTCTTCTTTTTTGTCACATTGGTAGCCATATATTGTGTCAAAAGGTGCTCCCTAGCATTACTTTATAGTATATCTCTGGTCTCAAATTACTAAATTGGTGAGATTTGTTATAATTCTACCTATGGTCCTAATGGTGTGGATGTGAGAAAAGTTGACGCTAAGGTGACCATTGGTTGGTGCTACTTCTTCTAGGAAATAAACTCTTTGATCTTATCCATCAGATCAAATACTTGAGGGGTAGTTACTACTTGTCCTTTAGGGGTATGCTCTCTAGATTTGTTTTATCCATAATCTCTTTACCTTTGTCTTTCTGTTGTTCCCCTCTTGACTTTGATCAAGTCTACTATCAAAAGTATCATCTTGCATTGGGGTGTCTTAGTGTATTTATTCTTTTGCCTCTCATTGTTGGTCCTCAATCTTTTCTTCTTCACTTGTGGACCCTAGTACTTCTATTTTCCCATTTTGATTTCTATATTTTTTTCTTTCTTATCTTTTGTACCACACTATCTTGTATATCCTAGACTAATTCCACTATTGTTATATCATATGTCCTATAATTTGTTTGCTTTTGTTTTCTTGATTTCTCTTCTTCTATTTGTTTAGGGTAAAATTAGATTTGTTGATCTTTTGTGGTTTAGATGTTAAAATCCTCCTTTCACCCTAACATTAAAGGATCTAGGATCAAGTGGCGAGAACTATCATACCCTAGGTCACTTGTAAATGAGAGGAAGCTTGGATTAGGGAATTAATTATCAATTTTTCCTTCTTCTATGCTCAATTGACCATTAAAACCCTAATTATGCAAATACAACAACAAATTAATGAATTACAGAAAAAACTCTTGCAGACGGGAGTAAAATGCCAAATTACATAATACCTATTTTTGGGGTTCCGAAGCAGAATAGTCAGGGACACTAGAGTGGGCACCCAAGTCCAAGGTACCTACTTTTTTGGGGAATCTGGACCTTCTTTAGACACTGATCAACCCTGTAACTTTTGTTTTCCAAAATCTATCTACGGAGGACACTAGAGCGAGAACCCAAGTTCTGGAATTGCTCCTTTATCTGACTTTTCTTCAGATCTTGAATCCTTGATGTTTGCCAAGCCTTCCTGCAACTCCACTTTTTTCAGATGCGACACCTGTAACCTGTAATCACAAGACTTGGTTTGGGGCTTGTGGTGTTTAGAGGTTTGCCTCAATCAAACCCTAGAGGACACTTAAGTCTCTGAACACCATTGTCAGATAAAGAGGGCATGCCCTTGTGAGGTAGAGGCCAAAAACCAAACGAATCAATGATAAAAACACAATGATATGTCACCTTGTAGTGAAGCTCTCATGGAGGAAGATGCTCTTCATGCCATGAGGAGATTGATGCTCAAATATGCAAATATCAACACATAAAACATACAAGTCTGCTCTTGCAACACAATAGAAAGCCTTGAATCACCTTGAGAATGCCTAGAGTTAACAATGATCATCTAGTTTACAAATGAATGCCTAAGTGTAAGGAAATGTGAGCATCTCAGAACGTATTTCTAAGAACAGTGGTGTCTTTGACAGATTTAAATTCTTTTCAATTGCTTCAAAAACATGCACAACTATGCCATTAAAGCGGAAACTGACATAGAACATTTCCAACATTGACCCTTAGAGGAAAGCATAAGCGAACATTATCTAGTTTCAACATCAGAGACATTAAACATGAAAGACAGAACAAGAACACAGATTTATGTGGGGAAAACCCGTATGGGTAAAAAACCCCACACTCCAAATCACATAGCCATTGTATCATTCAGCAACCAAACAATTACAATACATTTACAGGCTCATAGCCTTTACAAGAGATTAACATCTTGTTCCTTCTAAAGAATATTTGACAGTATAACCCTGCACAAAGTTCTCCAGCACTCGGTTGGTTCTTCATACTATTATCGTGCCACAAATAGCACACAGTACAGAACTTCACCTTCTCAGCCAGAACCCTTTCACCTGAACTCTGTTTACACTCTCTCCTCAGTCCTTTTACATACTATTAACATGCTGCGTATAACATACAACATAGGACTTCATAGAAGGAGAAAACCAGAGCTCACCAGATTGATTGCACCGTCCAACTCTCTCTCACTCTATCTATTCCCAATTACTTTTAGTAATCTAATCAAGAAACTCATGCAACTGACTGTTCATTCCAACTGCCTAGCATCGTTGTCTTCCAACCGTCCATACCACCGCTTCTAACCGTTCGCATAACTGTCTAACCGTTCGCATTCTTGTGAGAAACTTTAGTCCCACATGCATCCGTAACAGGTCACTTTTCTAGTTTATATGTCCGAGCACTCGGTAAGACTATCGTCTGCACTTTTGCCACTGATGACCCCAGTCTAACCTCATTGGTGTAATCCAAAATCATCGGCCAACACTCCATCATTCACTCTGATGGTTCCATGTCCCACTGATACCAAGCCTTCACCCTTCATCAACCACGTTCTTCTCATCGATGCCAATTTCACATATTGTTGAACCTGTTGAACCATTGAACCTCAACGCGAGGTTCAATGGTTTAACAGAGTGATATCTTCAGCTAAGACATGGACCATTGAACCAATGAACCTATCCCATTGAACCGAGGAACCATTGAACTCGATGAGCCATTGAACCTGACAGATGAAGTTCAAACCTTCAATGAAGTAACCAATGCATATCGGTTGAACCATTGAACAAAGGAACCAATGAACCAATGTCATTGAACCAAGGAACCTTTGAGCTATTGAACCTATAATTTGAGTCACTAGTACTCAACATTCTCCCACTTGACAAAGGAATTACAGGAAACCATCAATGCTCCTAGTCACAAAATCAAAGTTGATACTGCCTCCAGAAACAAGATAGACCATCACCTAGAACAACAATCAGAAAGCTGACTACTCCCATCCAACTAAACCAGAAAACCCACTTGATTGAAAAATAGCACACACAGCCAATGCTAAAACATCCAGTCACTCATACCTTGAAGGTATGAACATCAGTAGACTCATGCTACCTACACATACACCCATCAACTGCAAATACAAGCTCCATGTGTCAACCAGTCGAAGAGGACAAACACATCAAGGAATCCCACCGCATGGATAATGCAGATCTGTACATCTCACCACCAGTCTAGAAATCTCTCAAGTTCTTCACACCCAACAATGAATGAGATAACAAAACCTCCATGTCATCACCCAAAAGCATAAGTGAAAACACATGATCACAAACTAGTGATCACTTCAGCTCCAAACAAAACCTCAAAACAATGTAATGTGAAACACACCATCAGAGAAAATAATTGAGACCGAGAGAAACACTGCACATCATATACCTGTAGACAATCCTTCTACATACACCTCTGAATGCTAACTGTGTCAAGTATGATCTCCTTCTTAAAAAAAACAAAGAGAACATCATAACAACACCCAAAGTTGTTCAAGCTCATAGAGATCAAATTCAGCATATGTAATCATGCAACTAAACATGGATGTAAGCCTCTAAAACCAAAGAAGATCAAACTAATCCATTTCCCGTTTCAGGAAATCAGCCCATAAAACCATCTCCTAACAATCCTTATCAATGAATGATATCTTAAAACTCAAATTCACAAGGAGATATTTATGCTATTCATCTCTCACAATGAATCCACCAGAACCATCTATGAGTAGTTCAAGATCCATATCTATGAAAGAAAGCATAAAACACCTGAGAGAAACAATGGGCAATACCTCTCAAGTTATAAACTACCGAGAAGACCAAGAGTGGGAATGAGAATGCTCCTCCAGGGTAACCGAGTCTATATAACTTCTCTAAGAGCAATCTCCTCATTGGTCTCTGTTGAACTCACATCCAACCAAGGTAAAGACTCCTCGGACTTCCTGCTGCAAAATCTAAATAAGCATAGCATATACAGTCTCACCTTATTCTCCATGTATCCATGAGTACCTTCGAACAATCACCTCATGCTGAACTCCAACTACATCACTACAACACTATGAAGTAATCAAGCAAATGATAAATCTACCCAAACATAGAGAAGTTACCAGACCACTGTCAAAGCTCCAATCATCTGAATCAAGAACTTATCATGACATCATGATCTTACCATCTCCCTTATGAGATACCATGGTCTCAAGAGCAATGTATCATGCCAAAACTCAAATGCTTAAACAGGAGTATATCATGACATGATCCAAACAAACTCTAAACCAACATCACCTGTCAAGCATCACCAACACCTCAACCGAAGACTTCATGAATCCTCCATGACTCCAAGATGTTATACATCCTCAAATAGTGTCCCTACAAATGCAAAAGAACCCGTCTGCAGCAACAGGATCTAAGAGCTCCTCTTAGTAACATCTGCAACACTAAAGAAGATCATTCACCACTAAGTGATGAATGCACAGTCAATGCTAAAGTTCCCACTGAACTGTAACAACTGAGCTTTCCAAGGATCATGACCAAACATCTCCTAATCTGAAAATCCTCTAGGTACACACATTAACATGTCCATGTGACAATAAAACCAAGTGATACCAAGATCTCCAAACCAAGGAAATTAACTATCACTGTCAATAGCTTACACAAACCTATGTATTCAAGCTATACATGACATCATGATACACATACTATAGGTCTCCATAACCAACTATTCAGATACTCTACAACATCCATCCTCTCATCCCAAAATAGTCACACCATTGCACAAGTGACCACAGACAAGGCCAGCTAACAAGTCTGCATAATCAGATAATCAATCTTGTGGATATAGACCGTCCACTTCTGAGTTATCCCACTACAACCAATAGGCTGTACACACCTAAAAACATGCATAACTCGTAGATCCTTACACTGAAACATGCAAACCCACTATTGCACTAGAAACTGCAAAACTAAGATCTTCAAGGAATAGATAACAATGTAGACAACATGACTCGAGCACCAGATTACTTACAAATCTGATTAGCCAAACATGTCCACAACCTGAGCACCATAGTCAAGAAACCAGAAGCATTACCATAGAAATGCTGAGTGACCTATCACTTACCAGTACTCCCATGCAGAGAAAGCATTTCATCTCCTCACACCATGCACAGAGCATGCATACAAAACTGCAACTATATCATCCAGTAACACCCCAAAAGCCAGGTCTAGAAATAGCTTAATTGCAGCTTCACAAAACCACAAGTTTTTCTTTTGACCGTGTAAAACTTGCAAAACCACTATGTTTGAAAAAGACCCATGCACATCCATACCCACTTCACATTTGGAAGATCCAAACGTCTACAACACAAACTCCATAACAGTTAAACTAGAATAATGGATCATCATGAATATGCATAATCATAGATTTTAAGGAAAAACTATAAAACCCCTCAAATCCAGTAAACATGAATCTGAGTCATACAAGTACAAAATATCCAATTAAGGAAACAACTGTTCAAGAGCTTCAGGCCCACTTGTAGACCAATCCCTCAACCACCAACATGCACATGCATCCGAGAGAATCAGGCTATTACAGAAGCTCTTAGACCATCCAATGATCAACTCCATAGCCTACATGCAATCAGGGTAACAGAAAATTATGCCTTCCAATACTAGGAATAAAACACCCAGCATAAACACAATACTCCATGGCTGAGTAGTAACACAAACTTCTTCATATCATTAGAGAGCCTCTCACACAGACACCCAATATGAAAGTTACTGCAACAACACAACCACAAATGAAACCCCATGCAATAGGATTAAATACTGTCAACTAAGAGCCTTAGGCCACATCATGACCAGCTCCAATCTCTTCATCTTTACCATCCTTCAAGCGCTTGTTGTAACATGAAGACAAGATTAACTGCAAGACTTCCACTCAAACAAGGATGAAACAAACAGATGTTTCCTTCATATTTTCCCAAGCCTGTCACACTAGGAAATCATCACAGAAGGAATACCCAGACCTTATACACTAGGAACTCTTACATGCAAACACATGCAGCACACAAATGTACATATGTGAGAAACAAAGCAAATCCCAGAAGAAGGCTTTGATACCACTTGTAAGGAAATGTGAGCATCTCAGAACGTATTTCTAAGAACAGTGGTGTCTTCGATAGATTTAAATTCTTTTCAATTGCTTCAAAAACACGCACAACTATGCCATTAAAGCGAAAACTAACATAGAACATTTCCAACATTGACCCTTAGAGGAAAGCACAAGTGAACATTATCTAGTTTCAACAGCAGAGACATTAAACATGAAAGAACAAGAACACAGATTTATGTGGGGAAAACCCTTACAAGTAAAAAACCCCACACTCCAAATCATAGAGCCATTGTATTATTCAGCAACTAGATAGTTACAATACATTTATAGGCTCATAGCCTTTACATGAGATTAACATCTTGTTCCTTCTAAAGAATATTTGACAGTATAACCCTGCACAAAGTTCTCCAGCACTCAGTTGGTTCTTCATACTGTTATCGTGCCACAAATAGCACACAGTACAGAACTTCACCTTCTCGGCTAGAACCCTTTCACCTGAACTCTGTTTACACTCTCTCCTCAGTCCTTTTACATACTATTAACATGCTGTGTATAACATACAACATAGGACTTCATAGAAGGAGAAAACCAGAGCTCACCAGATTGATCGCACCGTCTAACTCTCTCTCACTCTATCTATTCCCAATTGCTTTTAGCAATCTAATCAAGAAACTCATGCAACTGACCATTCATTCCAACTGCCTAGCATCGTTGTCTTCCAACCATCCAAACCGCCGCTTCTAACCATTTGCATAACTGTCTAACCGTTCGCATTCTTGTGAGAAACTTTAGTCCCACATGCATCCATAACAGGTCACTTTTCTAGTTTATATGCCCGAGCACTCGGTAAGACTATCGTCTGCACTTTTGCCGCTGACGACCCCAGCCTAACCTCATTGGTGTAATCCAAAACCATCGGCCAACACTCCATCATTCACTCTGATGGTTCCATATCCCACTGATACCAAGCCTTCACCCTTCATCAACCACGTTCTTCTCACCGATGCCAATTTCGCATATTGTTGAACCTGTTGAACCATTGAACCTTGACGCGAGGTTCAACGGTTTAATAGAGTGATATCTTCAGCTAAGACAATGGACCACTGAACCAATGAACATATCCCATTGAATCAAGGAACCATTGAACCCGATGAACCATTGAACCTAACAGACGAAGTTCAAACCTTCAATGAAGTAACCAATGCATATTGGTTGAACCATTGAACCAAGGAACCAATGAACCAATGTCATTGAACTAAGGAACCTTTGAGCTATTGAACCTGTAATTTGAGTCACTAGTACTCAACACTAAGCATGCTTATATATGCATCTAGAAGCACTCTCACCAATATATTTGAAATTCAAACTTACCGTGTTGGCAAAGGGACCTAATAACGGTCACTAACCGACACCCAGAAATTGGGGCTACCCTAAAATAGGGCAGGACTAGGGTGCGGGCGCCCAAGTCCTCCCCCCTATTTTAGGTAGGGTACAGCTCAAGGGGTCCTCCTAGGTCCTATTTGCCATGGGACTTAGGTCTCATTCCATCGGGATGCTAAAATATGAACTAAAATGTCCTAAATGCACTCTAAAGACCCGAGAGCTAAACCTTATGAGGGAAAAGCCCCCAAGGGGACATTTTCTGACGTTACACTATTATAGTTTTTTTCCAGTAAGATATCATAGGCCTTCCTTGTTGCATCAATTATTTCATTCCTCACTCGTTCTTTGGCCTCTTTTGTTTTTGAAAACAAAGTGTTAAACCTCTAATTAGATCTCAATTCTTCATTTTGTAGTTGTCTCTTGACTATGTCCCGTTGTTTGGAGATAACTTTAGTTCTTGGGTAATTTTCTCCAACACATCCTTATTTATGCTCTCTTCTATCTAAGCTACCTCTTCTCTCTTATTTTTTATGATTTCTTCTATTATTTACTTGGGGAAATCTTTTGTTATATCAACCATAGGGTAAGGGATGTCATAAATGTAATCAAGCATAGATTGAAGAATAAATTCCTTAATTGCTATAGAGGTTGTTGTGTATGTTTGCACTACCTCCGATGGTTTTCCTTTTGTAAACAATGATCTATAGAGGATTTGTGCATTTAATACTTCCTCCTTGTCATTCTCCATTTGAATTTTTGTAACATTTGGTGGTGTGGTGGGTATTTCAGGTTTTTTCATTTACTTACCTATTCTTCCTCTTCCTTTCCTTTTCCCAATTAGTTTCTTGTGATCCATAATCATATTGTTGAGACTTCTATTCTAGGTTTCTTAGCTTGAGGATCTTTTCCTTTTTTCTTTTCTTCTCTTTCTTCCTCTTAATTTTATTCTTCTTCTTTGAAGACAATTCGATAGATAAAGGCCTCTTCACCTTCTATTTTTTACCTTTGCTTCTTTTAAGAAGTGCCTGCTATGCCCTTCTTCTTTTCTACACTCATCTATAGTATTTCTTTAGTTGTATCCTTGGTTGGTGAATATAACTACTCCTTGCCTTATTTCTTCCTCTGTAGTGGTGTAGTAGATAAATTTATTCTCACCACATATTATGGAGATTTCTTCTATAGTTTTGCCTCTCCTAAGGTTTGATGTGTCTTTGAATCTCTCTAATTTTGAATGATGGAGAACTAGTTTTTAACCTATCTGACCTTTGCACCTCCTTTTTTTGCATTTTTTTTTCCTATGGTAGTAGAGAAATAGATATCTTTGTGATAATTAGTGGAATAAGATCATGCAATGCAGGGGAATTTTTTGCTGCCTTCTCCTTATTTTGCAATTTTTATTGCACTTCCTACTTAGTTTTCTTATCCATAAACTCCTTATATATTCCAAACTATTATGCCTTAGGGTCTTTTGGTAGAGCCAATAAAGATTGTAGATTTGTACCAATAGCCTCATCAAAAACCATATATGGTAATTATGACATGTGCCAAGATGTGTGAGGTTCCATTGCCTCCATGGACACAAAATTTGTCTAGTATAAATGTGATCTAGTTTTGATATTTTATAACTATATCATATGAAATTCTATCCCTTTCCTACATCTCTAACTAAAACTTGTTGAAAGACTCATTGTATACTTCTCCATATTTGGTTACTTCCTAGAAAGATCTTATGTGTGCATTTATTTGCACTCCTATTGGTTTCTCATTTGACCAATGAAATCTAGTAATGCTTGGTAATTTCCTCACAAAATAGAATGCAACGCACAAAATTAGGGATCCATACCGAAATGTGTAAATTGGCTTTGTTTTATCTTGTTTATGTTCTTGTCGAGGTTCTTGTCAAGGTTCTCCAACAACTACTTGTAGAGGGTTTCACACAAGTTGAATTCTTTCCATTGATTGCCATCTTATACATAGTCAAGATTATGGTTTTGATAGCTAAATTCTCCCTATTTGTAAAATAAACCTTGTAGGAAATCCCCATTTTAGCATACTGTACTACATGGTTTGAAATGTCCTTTACTACCAAATTTCTTCCATAAAATGTTGATCTAGTCAATGCTAGTACTTAGTCGTTCTTTATCTTCTTTGTGGGGAGCTCTCCTTTATCCTACAACCCTGTGACTACTTAGGGGTATGTGCATGGAAATGAAAGACCAAAAGGGGGTCAAAAGTGGCCACTATTTTCCTAAAGTTAGTTAAAACTAATCTTGGATGATAAATTCAAGATATCCATGCTCAAATTTTGAAGATGTGACAAGAACAAGCTTAGTAGAGGTCAAAACCTAGTTTCTAAACTACTATCTAAAAAAATGGCAGAGATTAAGAGGGTAAAATTGGAGGAGCACAAAAAGTGCTCCTATTTTTGTCATAAAAATATAACATAGCATCTTAGTGTACTCCCTCTAAAATTTTAGTTTTTAAAGTATTTCACAACTCACTTCAGTGAAAAATTAGCTAACATCACATATTTTATCTAATTTTGCTACTAAATTTTTAATGAATATATGATTTTTTTACTAATTTTCAAAGTGGACATACCCTAAAAAATGAAAATTGAGCATGCTCCTCCTAATATTTTTTAAAACTAATAAAAAATCAAATCTTTTTAAATATGTATAGATTAGATTCTAGAATGAAAAATGTAACTTGTTTCAAATTTGGATGAGCGGAAAAAATGACACCAAAATACTATACATAGGTTTTTGGCAAAAAAGGAAGGCACTAGCAAAAGAAATCAAAGATGGAAATATTAATATTTTTGGATTTTAGAAAAAAATAAATGATTATAAATTTAATAAAGAGCTTGAAGTTATTGTGACATTTTTTAAATCAACATAAAAAATGTGCAAATTGATGGAGAGAGCACTTGAAATTTAGTTGTTTTTCTATGTTTACTACAAAAAATGTATTTATGCATGTGACTTGACCTTTGGGTTGAATGTCCAAGGCAAATCCAACCCTAAGGGTTAGAATTTCCCAAAGAAAGTTATAACATGTATACATTATAACGTGTACACATTTTTATTTACATAAAAAATACAGCAATGATTTGCAAAAAGGTAAAACCCTTGATTTTAGACCCACATTGTTTGTTTATTCCTATGCAATGCATGTTCTACAACATATAATTAGACTTTTCATGCTTTTGAAGAATTATAATAATTGTTTGAATAAACTATCTTACTTTTTCTTCTTGTATTGACATAAAAGATTCTAATTGCATGTTTTTAAATTGAATTTGATATCAAAATCATTTTTTTCATGTTTTGAGGAATTTGAATCATTTTTTGACAAAACTAACTAATTTTTGTCTTGCATTGACATATAACATTCTAATTGCATGTTTTGTATTTGAATTTGATAAATTGCCACTCATTGTTTTTATTATTTTGACTAGTTGTGTTAGATTGATATAGAATTTAACATCATGCCAAGGGAATGACCAAAAACTTAAACATCGGAGGAGCATGAAGTTGAGTGAAGGAAAAAGAATGAATGAGATAAATTCATGAAAATAAGAAATTGACTTCCATATATGAATATATACCATCTTTGTCAATTGAATTAGATCATGAAGCATCCATTGGAGCCATGAAAAAGAAGAATTTGGAGAAACAAAGGCAACGAATGTAAAAACTTTGAGCAATTAAGAAATTCAATCCTAGAGTTGAAGGTACATCATCTTAGCCCTCTCAATTTGATATTATAGAAAATCCTCAAACACTAATTAAATTAATAAATAATGAAACAATCAGAGATTATGCAATTTCAAATATAAATTTAAATGTTACACCAATTGATCAACCTATTGAAAAAACACAAAATTTACCAAAATTTGAAGATGAACAAAATTTATCTAAGGAATCAAGTTTACCACCGAGAACACCTTCTAGAATCTTGCATAGAAAACCTAAGTTTTTAATTGAAATTGATGAGAACATTCTAAAACCAATGAATTATAAGATTCCATAATGTAATTATAGAAGAAATATTAATAAAATATAGATAATATTTTTTTTAAAACTTAAATGATACAAGAAGATGTCAATTGTTTATTGAAATGATGAGAAATCTTAAGTTTAGACCCATCATGAAGATTCTTGGTCTAAGAACAACAAATACTAATAGTAAAAAATCTAATCGATGCATATCAAATAGTGGGTTTAACTTCACGCACCAAATATAGTAATGCTACACAACGTGTAATTACATCAACTATAGTAAGTAATCAAGCAAAGAAATTTTGTTTAATAAGGAAAACAAGTCAAGCACTAAAAATAAGAAGAAAAACACTAATGAAAGTTGTTGGGAGGCATGAAAGAGTGAGGACCTGAATAGCAATGAACTATGGGCTTTCTCTAGTAGACTCCCATGAAAAGATAAAGTCATAGTTGAAGCCTTAAAATGCCTAATTGAATAATTTTAGAAAACTAACACAAGAGTATCACCTAATCAAAGAAATGTTGTACAAAGAAGAATTGGTAGTCAAGATCGTGAGCCACATCCAAAACATTTTTTATCCAAATTTGTAGAAATTTATCCTCAAATAAAAATTAGTCAAAGGTATTTTGAAATGACAAAACCTTTTTATGTCAAAATAAATCACACACACAACTTGCTTTTGTTGAGTCCACATTAGATTTTCTTTGTGTTATTATGTTTTTTGACATATATGTGTAGCTTTACATACTAATGATATTTTGCAGGAGTGTATGATAGAAGTTCTACCTAGATCGGCAAGAGATTTCATTTCAATATTTTTTTGTGAAAGAGTAGATGGACAATTATTTTATAATAAGTCATGTAGAACTTGAATGGAACATGTGATAGTTGCAGTGGTTGCAAACATTTGAGAAATTTGTGTACACATGGAGTGTACACATACGATTGGAAATGAACTAGTAAGTCTTAGAAAATATAAGTCAGTGGCGTACACACTAAAAGGTGGTAAAGAGGCAAAAATGTGTAAATTAGTGGAGTGAAGAGATACTAGTATTTGAATTTAAATGCCTATTTTTTGAGAGAAGCTAGTGTATGAGTATGCAAAACATACACATAGAGCTTGATGGTTGACTTTCAATTCAAGTTATGCATCAACACATTTTCTCTTCATACTATCATGTCAACTGTATATTTTATAGAGAATTATACACTACAACCAAAGAATGAAGTTCTATCATAGCACTACAACTCCATTTAGATTGCTATATTTATGCATATAACATTCATTCAGGCACCTGACAATACAAAGGAAGATAAAAAAATCTTGAGGGAGTATCATTTTTATATTTAGTGATGATTGCACACATTCTACAAAGTTTGTGCAAGGTTTCTTTTAGATGTTCTAAGTTAATTTGAATAGAACATCATATTTAGTCAACATATCATATGGTAAAATAATTATACATCACAAGTCAAGGATTCATGGAAGTTTGCGGAGGATGCATATGATGAATGATATTCAGTATATATGGAATTTCTCTGAGGCTGGACATGGAAAATGGGAGCATGTTGGTGTAGGAGCATGTATTAAAAGAGTCTTAACATGAGAAGAGTTGAAGTACAAATATAGTGCAAATTTGATAGATGAAGCATCCAACATTGAATGGTGTAACCCTACAATGGGTCCAGGTAATGAAGGTAAGTATATATTTTATAAATATTTTTTGGTTGGTAGAAGTTAACATTGCAAATATGAAGATTGTTGTACAGTGAGACGATTGAGTTTCACTCTTTTAGAAGCTCAAATGCAGGTTCATGGACTATTCATATGAGGTAGATGGCACTATTTTGTTCTTCATGTACATATTTTATTTGGAATGAGTGAATCTAAAGAGAGGGTCAATGAATGGTGTTCTAGAACTTTAATCCCACTCGAGACATATCAACTTATAGGAGAACTACAACTCATGGGGATAGAATTGTTAGTTGACTTTGAACATATTTCCTATTTAGTTGAACAACCAAGTATTATAGATGTATTATTTAATAAAATTTATTATTTTATCTTATTAGTAATATTTTATATCACTTATTGAATTAATATTTTTTGTACAATTCAATGTAGGGCATGTTTATGTAGTTATTGTAGATGAAGATAATGAAGGAACAAATTATTATTTGTGTCATTATATTGAGGCAAATTTTTTTTTGGAAGCCCCGAGTATCATATATGGAGAAGACATTGAGCATCCTACATGATTGGTGGTTGTTACTGGAGCATGGATTAGAAAGGTACACCTAATGAAGAAGTTTGATGTGTAGTTGTTTGAGGACTTTGACACACAAAATTTTTCATTATTCTAACCTTGTTGTGACATGGAATATTTAATTGATCAAATATAGGGGTAGACCATTGAATAAGAACTTGCAAATTTAAGTTTGTGAGTTTGACCAAGAAGCAATAATCAACACCATAAAGAGTAAGTAGATCCACATGGTTTATTAGGTTGAATTGGTGGAATGACACAAAGGTCACATAGTTTATAATTATGTTATGTACTTCTTAAGTTTTATGATGTGAGTATATTTTTCTTTCTTTTCTTTATTTATTTCTACTAAGTATATTAATTTAGGTTAGTAGTTCCAAACAAGCTCCCACTTTCTTATGGTTGGTGCTATTAGTAGATAATTTTATATTCTTGAAATAAATAGAAGATTTAAAAACTAACAATAAATTCACAATTTACAAAATAATTACCAATAATAGATCATCTAATTGCAAGGAAATTCTCTATTCCTCAAGTCTACCATGACTAACTCCTATGACTAAGTATTTCTCTATTGTAATATTATGTATTAGCTTTGTTTCTAGCACTCTTCACCTCTAACTACTTGTGAAAGAAGTATTTACATTCAAATTTAGTTGTTTATCTATCAAAGAGAGAGTTAGGGAGTGAGAGATAGAGTTCACATTCAAATTTAGTTGTTTATCTATAGGGTTAAATGTTAAGGTCCATTATTTAGGGTTTATAGTTTAACTTTCATATGTTTTATGGTTTAACTTTCAATGTCTAGAGTAACAGAGAGAGAGAGAGAGAGAGAGAGAGAGAGAGAGA